>BDMV01000010.1:25687896-25791938 GCA_008326285.1 Oryza officinalis | reverse complement strand
ATGTGTTGTAGGACTGTGTCTTGTGGGTACAGTTGTACACCTCTGATCAGAGTAAAACTATTCGAATAGCCGTGCCCGCGGTTATGGGCGATCAACCAGATTCACCGTGATTAGTTGAACTCTTAAATAATTTGACTTAATGGAAATGGTTTAGTTCAGGTGGATGGTTGGGCCTGTCGCAACGTGGTGTAGCGTTGGACAGTGATGGTTTAATTATGACTAATTAATTCAACTGTTTTACTGTTTTCAACTATTGTTTTTAAATGCGTATTTTATGCAAAATAACCATTGCAGCTCTCCTTTGTTATTACTTGCATCATTATTTTCCTTTCCGGTATGACTTGTTGAGTACAGTGGGTAGTACTCAGTCTTGCTTTATTTTTCCCCACACCAGAGTTGGAGGTTGTTTCAGAGGAAGATTTTTCAGAAGAGTAGGCTTGTTGCTACCGTCGAGGAATGCCTGTGGTTTGGAGTCGCTACGTTGCGAGTGTTTAGTTTATTAGAATAGTTGCTTCCTTTTTCCGCTGCAGTTTTGTAAGAGATTTATATTGTTTTGTAAGACGTGGATCTGTACGGCAACTTTGTCATTTGTGTACCCTGGCTGGTCCTGGACAGGGATTTTAATACACAATTTGCTTTGGAAATTCTGGTAGTGAATTTCTGGGCGTGACAATCCCCTACCTCCAGCCGCCCCCGCCCGTAACGGCCGGCCGCCGTTTCCGCCCACCTCCCCGCGCCCCGCGTGCCCCGCACACGTGCGCGCCCACGCCGTGCCCCTCCCGCGTCCACTCCGCCTGCAACCGTCGCACCGAGAGGAGCGGGATTCGAATTCGAATCCCGGCCATTCCCTCTCTCCTCTCCCCACTGCGGCAAGGAATTCGCGCCCACTCGGCCACGATCTCTCCTCCCCGCGCCCATAAAAACCACCCCCGCGTCCTCCTCTCCCTTTTTCCCCATTTCGACCGCCGCTCACGTGCCTCCTAGCGCCCGCGCCACCACCGACCCCGAGCGCCGCCGCCTCCGCCATATCCGTCCGNCCGTCCGCCGCTCCCAACCGCTTGCGCCGTCCCCGAGCCGCGCCGACGCATTCGCCGCGTTCGCCGCGTTCTCCCGCACCCCGTCCGCCTTTTTAAGCCGCCAGCCCACGTCTCCCGTGTCGCCGTCTTCTCCGCCTCCGGCCGAGCCCGGTGAGAAATCTCCCCCTTCTCCCCATCCTCTTTTTCCCCGGCCGCGCCTTTCCCTTCCCGCGCGAGCGCCACCCTTGCTCCGTCCCGCGCGCCGTCGCACGGCGCCGACGCCCTTGCGCCGCCGGCCGCCAACCGTCGCCGCGCGCCATGGCTGGCTCGGTCGAGCCTGAGCCTCGGCCGCTCGGCCTCCCGCGCGCCTCAGCTGTTGGATCGGCCACTCGGGCCGATCTCGGCCGTTCCCCTCCGTCCCGCGTGGCCGCCCACGTGGCTGCCCCGTGGCTGCCGCGTCGGCGCCACGTCTGCGCCGCGTGGTGCACCGCCGCCGCCGTGGTCCCGTGGACTTAGTCCACGGTGGACCGGCCACCGCCGCCCGCTGACGCCAGCCCTGGGATTAATTGACAATAAATCATTTAGGGTTTTTCTGTTTTAGTAAATACACAGATAACTTCAAAAATTCATAACTAATTCATCCGAGCTCCGTTTAAGTCCATTCAAATTTTATTAAATTCATAAAAATGCAGAGAATCCATTAAAAATACTTTTGTGCTTTGTTTCAGTAGACTTATAGTATGTATTGTTGTTTGCTTTGTTTGTCGCGTAGATTCCGATACCTCCGACGCGCCCGTTTATTTCGAGATCGTCGCAGAGGTAGCTTCAGCTCAGGAGCAAGGCAAGTTATGCTTCACATTGATCATATTGTACCTATATTTACAAATGTCCTTTTATTCCGTAAACACTGCATTATTTCGCCATGTCATTTCATATGGGTTTTTACCTATTGTACCAGCCTATTATATTGATTACCGTGTACCTTTGATAGCTTGGGTAATTAATTCATTGTTCGCTGATTTTAGGAATGCTTAGCCATGCTTAGCTAACTTAGCTCACTAAAGGGGATCACCTTAAATAATTAATTAATGTAGTCCCTATGGTGATACTTTGGTTCAAGAGCCACCATGGTAATAATAATTAATTAAAATATGCTAATGGTGGGCTGTGGGTGCATGGTTTTGATGGAAGCACCCATGGCAATTAAGGACCGGTTCGCGGGAAACCCTAGAAGAAATACCGTGCGTACCACAAGCCAGTGCGGGCAACGGCTGGACTTGTAGTGTAGCTGTCTCTAGCTGACGTACCGGACTAGGGTGGGCGTGATGGAGTTGGGTCGGCGGGGGACATACCCGTTGATCGGCTGCCGAATTCACCGTGGCACGAGGGGGGCTGCCTACCTTGGATGAAAAGGTGGGGGCGAAACCTGTGGTGTGGTACGGTTGGTTAGAGGGGGTTATGCGAAGGGTCCTGTCACAGTCTCTATTCGGGTACTTTCCAATATCGCGACGCATGGTTGACATGATGTTGAGGCTGTGTCTTGTGGGTACAGATGTGCACCTCTGATCAGAGTAGAACTATTCGAATAGCCGTGCCCGCGGTTATGGGCGATCAACCAGATTCACCGTGATTAGTCCCACCTTCTTAATAATTGGATTTACTCAAACTGGTTTAGTTCAGGTGGTTGGTTTGGGCCTGTCGCAATGTGGATGTAGCGTTGGACAGTGATGGTTTAATATTGTTCAATTAATTCAACGTTTTACTACTGCTTTCAACTACTGTTTTTAAATGCTTACTTTATGCAAATAAACCCCTGCCTTCCTTTGGAATATCTTGCATCATGCCTCCTTTTCCGGCATGACTTGTTGAGTACCGTGGGTAGTACTCAGTCTTGCTTAATTTTTCCCCACACCAGAAGAGGAGTATGCGTCTGATGAAGGTTTCTCAGAGGAGTAGGCTTCGTCCGCCGTCGAGGATGCTTGTGGAATGGTGCCAGCCTGCTGCAAGAGTCCCGTTCTAGTTTAGTTTGTTTTTCCGTTTTTTCCGTTGCATTTCTGTAAGACTTTTACTGTGTTTGTAAGACGTGGATCTGTATGTCAACATTGTCGTCTATGTACCCTGGCTGGTCCTGGACAGGGTTTTTAATACACATTCAGTTTCGGAAATTCTGGTACTGAATTTCCGGGCGTGACAACACTAGTCAATTTTTTTGTGGATAAATTGAATCTATGTGTTTGGGGATCTCATTGTTCAATGAATTTTGATCCTTGCACAATCTAAGATAGATTCACACATTCTCTCTATCGAGAGTGAATTATCTTGTCTCATGGTAATTTACTCTCTTTTTGATCCTTGGATCAACCCATTTGACTTGTGGCTATTGTTTTGTGTGCTTGCTTGTGTGCTAGTCACAAGTTCAAATGGGAGCCAAAGTGTTCGACCATCCATCCATTCCAATATTCCCTTCAAAAAGATTGTGAAAATGTTGTTTTTCAAAATTCCCGGTGCAATTCCTTTTAACAAAAAGTAAATTCAAAATGGTTGCGAAAAGGTTTCCTCAAAATTCCGGCCAATTCCTTACAAAACCTAAGTTTTCTACATTTTTTTGGAAATTCCGAAAAGTTTCCGGAAGTTTCAAAAAGTTGCAGTCCAAAATCTCCTTTTTTTTCGGAAGTTCCGAAAACGTTTTTTCGGAAGTTTCGAAAAAATGCAGACCCGAGCAGCTCTTTATCTTCTTCTACCCGTGGTTATATCTCTCTATTTCACTCTCCTTCCCACGGGTTCCCATCCTCCTCCTCCTCCAGAGGATCCTCCCCAGGCGCCCTTCGTGTGAGCCGTCGTCGCCCCATTCCCCCCTTTTAGGTGTGTTGATGCCAAAGGGGGAGAATATCTATCTAAATATCTATCTCTATTTGTTCCAAGTTTGGTCGAACATTGATGGCATCTCTTTGTGTATGAGACTATATGTGGTAGAATTTGAGTAGAACTTGAGTTATTGTAATCTTTTTAATGCTTTTATGTAAGTCCCTAATGACCGCTTATGTGTGACTTTGTGATGAAATGTCTTTTATGCCAATTGTCTATGTGATGTATTGCATTCATTTCTATTCATTTGTTATGTGATGGTGATTAAGTCATAGTGTGATTCTTGTTGTGAGCTTAAGTGTGAATGCAAGGTTTTAGGGGGAGCTCTCCACTTGCCTATAATGCACACTTCTAGGGAGAGTTTTCACTAAAATCTTACACCAAAACATTTATATTGTTTCACTCTCTATTGTGATCTAATCGTGTTGTCATCAATCACCAAAAAGGGGGAGATTGAAAGTGCATCTAGGCCCCTAATTGTTTTGATGATTAACGACAATGCAATTAGAGAGGACTAACAATTTTATTTAAGTGAATGTGAAGGATTGTTAGTCCATGATGTTTTATAGCGCAATACATAACTCAAAGAATACGAGAAAATCATGAGTTGCGGCAATGATCAAAGGTTGTATTGTTTACTTTCATCTCTTTGGGTCATTAGGAAAACCGCACTATTAAAAGGGATGATGCATTGACATATGATGAGTAATGAAAGTGCTCAAAATCATTTCTAACAAAATGTTTCTCCTCAGTTTCTGCATTTTGGAAATTTTCGGACTTGTCCAAAAACGATTTTTGGAACTTCCGAAAATAGACAGTACCAATTTTGATTTTTGGAAATTTTTGGAGTTATTCGAAAGTGATTTTCGAAACTTCCGAAAATAACCGAGAAGCAAAGTTCAGTTCTGTAAATTTTCGGACTTGTCCGAAACCAAATTTCGGAACTTCCGAAAATGGCAGTGAAGCTTCTGTAAATTTTCGGAGTTGTTCGAAATCTTTTTTCGGAATTTCCGAAATTGTCTGTGAACCAAAATTGCTCCTGGAAATTTTCGAACTTGTCCGAAAGGAATTTTCGGAATTTCCGAAAATATCCAGAAGGCGGTTTTGGATCTAGAAATTTTGGACCTTCCGAAAAGTTTTCGGAATTTCCGAAAAATCTTCAGTTGACTTCAGTGTTTTGCTGTTCTGGGAATTTTTGGATATGTCCAAAATTAATTTTTGGATTTTCCAAAAAATGCAATTATTGTGCATAACGGACAGATCTGGAGCTGTGGCTATAAATAGCCCACTCTCTTCACTTGTGAGTGCTGCTGGTGACATTGGATATTTTTCGTGCCCTTGGCTTGTTCATCTCGCGATTCACATTTGAGCCTTGCTTTCTTGTTTCCCTTCTCACCCGTGCTCGATTCGGATTTGGTGTGTGTGTGAGAGTTGTGGATTCAAGTTTGTGTGAGTGCTTGTTGGCTTTGTGAAGATTTGTGAGCACTTGCATCATCTCCGGGAGTTCTTTGCATCATTTGTTACTCTTGGAGATTGAGGACTCCTAGGCAGCTAGGTGTCACTCCCGAGCCACCAATCTACTTGTGGTTGGCCGGGAGAGGTTTGTGAAGGTCGGATCTCACCTCCGAAAGGGAAGAGATACCACTAGTGGAAGGAGGAGTGCTTTGTGCAACCTCTTAAGGAAAGGGTTAGTGTAGACCCGACTCTTTGTGAGCTCCTCAACGGAGAGTAGAATCCCCTCAAGAATTTGAACTCCGGGAACAACTCTTCTTGCTACAACTTTGATATCACTTTTCTCACTCCTCTAGCTTTGCTTGATTGTGCCGCTATAGGACTAAGTTGCTGTTTGTGCTAGCATATTCTTGTTGTAGGCAGCTAGATCTAGAGTTTACTTTGAGGTGCGCATACTCTGCTATTTTCAAAAATTCCGAAAATCATTTTCGGAAATTCCAAAAATTCCTGCTTCCTCATTTACTTGAGTTTTTTGAATTAGCCTATTCACCCCCCCTCTAGGCCTAATTGACTCTTTCACACTCAACTATACATGCAAAGTAATTTAGACGACAACAAAAAAAGATACAAGTGTCAGTACATTAACCATGTTAATGTGCTGGCAAGGCAATACAATCCTACATACATGCAAGCTCTAATTATCACAGAACGGTTATTGGTAGGTTTATTTGCATAAAGCTAAGTTGTTTCACAATACTTCGCAAATGGTAAATTTTGTAAAGCATTTGTAAAACTAGTACGTAGAAAAGCATGGCGATCTATATAAATAATTGTAGAAATATAATCATCATTTCTCCTCCTCATCATCATAAATCATAAACATCACACTTGCATCTTCCCTAGTAGCAAGGCATCATTATAATCAAAATCATTAAAGTTACCATCCTCACTCATTTTTATAAAGTGTTTTAGAAAGGATAAAATTACACTCATGCTATTTCCCCAAGTCGCTCTTGACCGTGAGCACGGCTAACCGATTAATTTTAACTCTGTAGAGTTTGTACAAATCCACATGATGTGATAAGAGCCCAGAGGCTACACTCTAGTTGGTTTGGTGCCGGCCTAGCACCCCACACTTTACAATTTGAGTGCGGACTAGAGGTCACAGCATAGCCGTTACTGTTGGTAGTATGCACTAGAGGTAATCATAGAGATGATGATGCTACGATTGTATCCATGATATATTTATGTGTTTATTGAATATCCATTAAAGACAACTTGTATTGATCAACAGTTATGTGAATTGTTTGTGAAACTCTTTTACATGTATGGCTATTCTAAACTTGTCCCTGATCGGAGTTCGTGTAGTAACACACATGAATATTAGATCAGCACATTATTAGTTGATGACTACGTTTCACAAGTCATGGACATAAAGATGTCAAACTAATAATGTGGGCGCATGTATGACGTGTGAGCTGGACTGACCCGACGTGAGAATTGTCTCTATACACAACATATACGTTATGTCCTTAGACCTGAGATTGTTGTATGTGCTCAAGATGTGAAACGACTTACTTAGGGACTATCAAACGCTACTCCGTAACTGGGTAGTGATAAAGGTGGTCTTCGGGTTTGTCAGGAAACATGCTGTGAGACATAAACAATCAAGATGGAAATTGTCCCTCTCCACGTGAGAGAGATATCACTGGATCACCCTAATGATTGGATCAACAAATGCATGGCCGTGCTTAGGTTAAGTGTTAACCTATGAGTGAACCATATATCGAGAGGCAAGGGAATAACATGTATATGGTATTGTGGTGGTTCGTCTGATTTGATCTTTGCGTACGCATAGGAGTTGACATGTCTTGCTAGAGGCCGCTGTCAACTATTGGTCGAGTAGGAGTATTCGGGCCATGTCTATATGTACGTGAACCCATAGGGTCGCACGCTTAAGGGTCTGGAAGCCTAATTCGGGTTGGACCCGAATTAGACTAGGTTTAGGGTCGCTGATGGGCCTCCAACTCGAGGCACACCAGGACGCCTATATAAGCAAGGGGTGGGCGCGAGGCTAGGGCAATTAACTTCCCCTGCCAGCAGCCGTCGCGCCACCTCACGCTCACGCCTAGCGCTCTTCGCGGACCTAGCAGTCCGGAGGCGCATCGCTTCCTCCCCGTACGTGTGAGATTCCTCGGAGGTGCTGCATCTGGAGCACAAGGACGAGCCGCACAAGGGACGATTCGCGAGCGAAGGACGGACGTGTGACGGACGACCACGCAACGGCACAGTCGTCTCCGCTGCATCTGCGCGTCTAGTGGTAATCCCGTAACCTGTAACTAGCAGTCGATCTTGGTTTATGAGGTAGAAAATTTTTGATTTGTCGGCTAGCGTAGCAACCTCATAACCTTACAGTTACACTGCTTAGTGTCTAGCCTTGCATTAGCGACGACAAGTGTGAATCCACCTTAGGAATGACCCGGAGCCGTTAGGTGACGGGCCCACGCCTTAAACCTAACGCCGTGGCAGCAAACACATCTGTTCCCCCACGAGGCACTATATCGTTGAATTGGACAGACTTAGACGCCCATGCTGTGAGGCGGACCATCCGTAACCTCACAGAACACACACAGAGCTAGTAATATTCACTAGCAATAAATTCAACACACACACATGGGTAGTTCTTATGAATTATCGCTCAGACTAATTCATTCTACTTCGGGCTACCAATATGCAAGGCTAAACACTAAACAACTTAATAAGCTAAGGTCATCCCATACTAACACATGTGGCAGTACTGTATACTTAGTTGGTAACATAGAGTTTGGTCCTTAATCAACTCAGGCGAACGCTCCCCCTATCGGTGCACAACTACTACCATATGTACACCACTCGCCGCCTAAGTCTAGAATCAAGATTTTCCTCCATTTTATTTCACAAATAACTAGAGGCAAAAGCCTTTGTCCTGAAGTTGTAAATTGCCCATTTTCAAATACATAAGGTGATCACAATGTTTGAAACCATTTCACTAGGCATGGCTAAGCATATGACATTATATTTAGCAATTATAAGCCCATGTGAGCACATGGAGGATACTCTAAACCATTATAAGGTTACAAACATCATGGATAGCAAATCTCAAGGTGGATTATGCAACAATTAGTTCATAATTACCATTTTATTACTTTCAAATAATTTTTTCAAACATAACTATCTAACGTGTGCAACTTTGCAACAGAAAACTTTTGCCCAATAAAAACATAAGATCAAAGTGTTCAAAGGAGGAGGGCACTTGCCTTAGTTAGAATCTCCGTCACGGTCAGCAATAAAATCTAAACTTCTCACCGATATCGGATTCGTACACTATACGATATACGAAATAACGGTAACGTATAAATACCAAATCATACAAAAATCCAAAATGCTTCTAATATGTATGAATTCATTATAGTAGATAGGTACTGACTAGATATGATTTATGGTGAAAGCATTCCTATTTTATCACTTGTACTTTGGGAGATATAAATTTTATAAGTTCTATACTAGGCCTAGGTGAATTATGCTCTAATTAATCTTAGATGCATTTTATGTCCAGGTTCTGTCAAGTATTAGGTTCTAGAAGTGAAGAGTGTGTTTTTCTGGGTCCATAAGATTTATTTCACAATTTTTAGAGCTAGCATGAATTTATTATGAATTTTATAAGCTATGTGTCATGTTGTACTATTTATTTGCTATACAAAATTTTAGAAGCATTCCTAGTACTGTATGATTCATATTTTAGCTTAGGGCAATTAAGATCATAAAGTTATTAGTTTAACAAAATTGAAATAACTTTATTTGGAGTTATAGTTATTCCTACATGAATTTTTGGAAGTTCCTATTATTAACTATGGACATACACCTGTGATATATGATACAAATTTAAGGGCATTTATAAACTAATTCTTCTAAACCTCACTGTTACAAGAATAGGGTCCATCATTTTGTGATCCTAACAAATTTTAGTTCACATTATTTTGACTTAAGTTGGACTTCCCATGTATTTTAGAAATTGGAAAACATATGGTGGGAATTATATCTATTCAAAATCTTGGAGTCATTAACTTTACAGAAAGTGCCATATTTTAATTCATGGTAATTAAGTTTATAAAACTATGGATCTGACAAAATTAGAATCAACTCATTTGAAGTTAGAACCAACTTCTTATGAATTTTAGAAATTCTCCTTTTAATCATAATCATTTACATCTATTTAAAAGTGAGAGTTATTTTGTATATTGTTTATTCTAGATCCGAGTTTACCAAAATAAAGTTCATACTTTTGTGAAGCTAACAAGTTTTAATTTGATTCATTTAGAGCTAAAATTATTTTCCTACAAATTTTATAAATTAGATTGTGCTTTATACCAATTATCCTTTACACAAAATTTTAGAGATATTTCTTCTACTGTAGGTGGAAAGTTTTATACTACCATATTAAAGATCATAATTTCGTGAGTCTTCTGGAATTTGGTCCATTCAAAATGGAGCTAAGATGAATTTTCTATGTAATTTACAAATTTGCTCATCTTTCAGTTCAACAGAAAATTCTACATGACATTTTCTTTAATTTTCCCAGATTTTTAATATGGAAGGCCCACTGTCAATGAATGGCTATTTTTGCAGATAACCCTCTGTCTAAAGAGATAATCAACCCACGGTCTAGAGGCACATGTCTTAAAACATTTCCATTAAGAGTCCCTGGATTTTCAAGTTATTACATCTAGGTCCTAGGCCCATATGTCATTGAGGAGGGAAGTTCCACATAGAACTCTGGATTTAGTCGAATTTACAAAACGTGGTCTTTGGCATGTGTACAGGCAGGGAGGCATGGCTGCGGCTCGAGTGAGCTCGCCGCCAGTGAACGGCACCTCGGATTGGGTCGCGGCCAAAAGCAAAAACATGCGGAAGATCGTGGCGAAGCTAATGGTGGTGTTGTTGTCCAAAAAGGTGGTCGGAATCGTTCGGCTTGAAGATGCAGGCGGTGGTGTGCCTCGGCATGCAAGTGCATGCCGAACTCTAGCTCGATTGGTGGCAAAACCGTCCATGCATAGGCTCTCTAGAGGTCCTTGGATGCTTACCGAAGCATGAACACGGCTTGGAGTGGTCGGGTTGAAGATAACGGCCTCTGGTTCATCCCGGTGGCGGTGGCGGATTCACATGAACGGCGATAGCACAATCCTCCCGACGGGCTGCCATGCATGCGAGTGGGTGATGTTAGATAAGTATTGAGGATGCTCCATGCGCGAGGAATCGGACGGAGGCTCACCGGGAAAGTAGGGATTGACAATGGCAACGACGGTCGGAGTTGAGGACGATGGGGGCCGATCTCCTCATTCCTTGTGTCTCCGGCTGGGGTCCTTTAGAGGGAAATGGAGAGGAGCTTATGGGGAAGTTGACGGCGAGAGGAATCGGCCTGCAATGGCTCCATCCAACTTGTGCGACGACGATGCCATCGGCAGTGATGCTCTAGAGCGCACCCCAAGCCGGCGATGGCATGGCGACATTCCCATCACTGCAGTGGACCAAACGAATCGGTGTCAAAAGAGGAAATGCTCGGCATGATGTGGAGAGAATGGAACGCGGAAGGGATGGAGGCAAGCATGGACAACCGGCGAATACGACGGTCGTCTTCTTGGCGACCGGCAGCGGAGACGAGTGCGATGGGGAGGCTAAGAGCTTTTCTCTCTCGAGGTGCTCGGTGCTGGAAGGGGAAGGATGGTCGGGCGATGCTGTCGGGAAAGGTAAGGAAGGAGCCCGACGTCGCCACGACGACAGACACGCGTTGAACACAAATCTGGTGCGCCGCTTTCTCGTTCTCTCATTCTCTCTCAGGTTCAAGAGCGGTGGATTTATTTTGTACCAGAGTGGAGTTAGCTCGTGTGGCCACCAAGTGGGTCCAGAGCGATGTGGTCTATGTGTAGGTGAGAGGGATGGGTAGAAAAACCTGTGAACAAATTGTTTGGATAATTTTAGGATTTTCACTATATATTTTCCTTCTCCTCTCCTTTATAATTCTATAATTTATTTTTTAGGCCAGATAAATTAAAGTGTATTTTTGTCAAGATAGATAAAATTACCTAGTTTCCATTTTCATTCGTTGCACTCCAAAATTCCTTATATTTTATTCTCAACAAAATAAATAAAATAGGCATGGCTGAAATTGAATTGAATTTTTAGGAGGTCAAAACTAATGAAATAAATCCTTAAAAAATTATATTAATTCATTATAAATAAGCTAGTATTTGAATAAATTATGTTAGATACACTTTTTCATAAAAGTTAATGCATGTTTTGATAAGGTATGAGTTTTGCCGATTAGGGTTTAGTATAAATTGAAGTTTTGACTAGTTTGACCCATTTAATTGAGATATAATTTGTGAATATAAAACCATGCCAAAATTTCAGTGAGTCTTAACATATTGAGTAGCATTCACATGAATTTTTCCATGGTTTTATCTTACACCAATTATTTTTAGAAATTCACTAAGCTTATCTTTAAATATAGGTTCCCTATTATAAAAATATGATTAAATGATTGTAAAATTATATTTAATCTGTGTTTGACCTGAGCTGTTGTTGAGCATGATTTAAACTTTTAATTACTCAACTGTATATATTACATGTATATACATTCTTGTAATATATATTTAGTATTTGCTTCAAATTTTTAGTTAATGCTCATGAATCCTATTATGAAATGCTAGTAAGATCCAAAAACACACAAAAGGACTCAAGTCACATCAATACATTATGCAAATACAAGTACTCACTAAATTTTAGCTTCATTTAAAGGTTGGTAAGGAAAATGTTTTAATTTATTCTCAAATTTTCATAATGACACTAGCTTGATCATTCTTGTCTAGGTCTTTGGTTTGAAAATTTTGGGATTCCTAATTCACGAAAACCATTTTCAACATTTTAGATACAAAATTGGAAAATCAACATTTTCGGTATGTTACACTTTATATCATTTGTTTTGATATTACTGCCTACATGAAACCATTGTAACACACAATTTGTGTTTTACATACATATATTGTACTCTTAAATTTGTTTTAAACAAATGATTTTTATTGTGAGGTAATATAATATTAATAATGTACTTTGCCTGAAATAAATGTGGCAATGTGACAGATGACATCCATCTAGCTATTTACAATTACATGAAATCTTCTGTACTTTGCTCGTATATCACATTATTATGTTTATTGTCAACTAAGGTAGATTCATGTTTTATCGAATAGGAATGGATCCAAATGATTCGGCCAACGAAGAACGCATTCGCTTTGAAGATATAACTAATATTTCTTCAGGTGTTGTGACATGTTTATTTTTTGGAGTTTCTTGGCGATCTCTATATACTCCCATCGCATATATTAACTACACATCTCGTTTGTCTGGTTTAACAAAAATCACAGTTACAAGAGCTCAAAATACACCTTCTACTGAGGTGCAACGTAAGAAGAAAGAAACTAACGCAAAACAATGTGAATACCAGGCAAAGAAGAAGGCTTAGTCCAACCAAGTTATTAGCCCTTTTGTATTTACAGCACCAAGTCCACTATCACAAACTGAATTGTTGGCTATGGAAAAGAAAGAGGAAAAGAACAGAAAGCTACATGAGTGGCATGTAAGGAGCAAGGCCGAGTCAGTCCTTGTTAGAGATGTACCATCTGACACTGTCAGGTAGAATTTGACACAGACTGAAATACTAGCGAAAGAGAGGAAGAAGAAAAGAATAGACAGCTACGTGAATGGCGAGCCAAGAGAAAAGCTGAGTCAAACTCAATTGAAGATTGTGTACCATCAGGCACTATTATTGAAATGTCGACCTCTTGCCAAACACATTTGAGTGAAAAAGAAGAGGATAAGTGATCTGAAATATCGAATATTGAACAAAACAGAGAGCAGAAGGCCAAATAAATGCGTGAATGGCATGCACGAAAGAAGGCTAAATTGAGCAATAATGATGGCAGATCTGCTGCACCAAACACCCCTGTTATTGGTAAATATTAATTCGTTAGGCTAATTTGGTCACCTTAATCATATTTTCTGATTTCGTTTTCTTATGTAGGGGCTTCCTCCAGTATTCACGAAGGGTCGCTACATGGAACGGCGTGTTCTTCTATTCTAGAAGATGCGGACGTAAATGACAAGAAAAATCTTGATCTAGACGATTGGCTACATAGAAATCATACCTATGGACCTCGGATCAATGCAAGAAAAGCATCAAGCCTTCATCGTGCAGGAAATGGTTCAGTTCTAGATGAGAACATTTGATATACTTCTATGCATTACTCTCTTTTGTGCTGCTAACCAAAATTTATCCCAAACACATTGTAATGAATTGTCCCCTGTAACTAGATGGAGTTACGCAATGTCAAACTATACAAATACCAACTATTGAAGACGCCATTCCAGATACCGAATACGTCAAATTCGATAGTGCATTGTTGAGCCGACAAATGAAGGTGTAGTCGGTGACGGTGAGTTATCATAAATCATTCGCATTAAATACGGTCAACCATCATAAATATATCGTCACATGCATAATCAACCATCACTCTATAGGTCATCTTGAGGACATAGAAGGTGCAGAGAATGATTTTGATGACTCCAATCAAGTTCTGGAGGACGATGGATACGAGTCATATTGTGTTGTTGTTAACAGGATTGGTACCGATGATCCACACGATCATGTGTACTATAAATTGCCAAAAGACACACCATGTTTTAAAAAAAGTGCCAGACTGTAAACACTGTCACGCGATAAGGTTTCAATTCGAGTCTCTAAGGTTCTGTTGTAGGAAGGAAAAAGATAAATGTTAAGATTCTAACAATTCCTGCTGAGTTAATACGGTTGTTTACTAGCCAGGTGCATATTGATGCAAAGTATTTCAGAAAGCATATACGGTACTTCAACTCTCATTTTTCATTCATGAGTTTTGGAGTGACCCTTGACCACAGAGTCAGCACTGCAGCGGGTACTGGTGTGTATACATTTCATGTACACGGTGTGTTGTACCATCGCTTGGACAATTTAGTTCTAAGTTCTCAAGGGTCTCACCATATGCAGCTTTACTTTTATGATACAGAAGATTTATGATACAGAAGATGCTGATGCACTGGTTCATAGAGTTCGAAGGTCTTCTTACCTTGATATCAATCTTGTCCGAATCATTCTAAGTATTTTGGCACAGAACCTGTACGTATAGACTTTTAATAGAATCGGAACCATGCCTAATCTTGATGATTACATGATTGAACTCAACACTAATGTAATGCCTGACCAACGAAGATATAATGATGCCTCCACCGCCTTGCAGGTTACTGCTATCTGGGAAGGGGATGATGCAATGAGAACTTTTGATAGACATGTCTTGATACATGCCCAAGGTGATAAGCGCAGCTATATCAGAGAACAAATAAACACTGACCAAAAGAATATATATCTTTTCACTGTGATTAGTGGAAACCCCTTTGATTACAAGCAAATATAGAGCCTCCACTAATCTGAAAACAGAAACTACTCTTCCAATATTATTACTAGCGTATATTCCCTTGATCTCTTCCTATAATTGTGACAAGCAAAATGAACCTTTGCCTGAATCTTCCATCACAAAGAAAAACGAAAATTGTTTACGAATGTGCAGCTCAAATTAAACTAGGAGCTACTCACTTTCTCATAAAGTGACCATTTCACATCAATTGACGTATCTGAATTTTACTACAATTTATGTCATAAATGGAAAATAGGTCACATGTATGTAAACCCGCTAGAGAATATATGAACAAATGGAATTGAATGTGTTTCACATATTGATTGATTATTTGTTGCGAAAAGCAGTAATTTGCCTCTACATTGAGCACTCACAGTAAATAATTTTTTTAAAAAAGAAAAATCTACTTTCACATCATAGTGAATGACAAAAATATTAAAAACATGACACATATACAATTGGCAAGTCAGCTTTTCATTTCATGAATGTGAAATTGGACATTATCATGGTATATATATATTGATCAATAAGTTTATTATTCTCCATCCAACATGGAAAAGTTAAAGGAATGACTAATCCACAGGTGACAATTTAACTAAATTTGGTAAGGTGCACACAAAAACTTGACAATAATAAACTATCAACCTCAAGCAAATTTCTGTTGGGATGCTGTGGTTGTCTGCTGAAGATCAACTGAGACCGTCGTGGAGCCATCATCTTCTCCCTCCTTGCTTGTCACTTGCTCGATCAAGTCCTCGCCTTTCGATCTGGCACCATCAGCAGCCATGGCCTCAGAGAGCACCCGGCTCTTCCCCTGCCTCAATGGCAACTCTACAAACAGTTGGCGTGCAAACGAACTCAGAGCACCTACTCAAAACATCACAATTTTGATTTCACATAGCGATTCCAGGAACTTACGAACAGAGCAAACAGAACCAAATAAAATAAATCCCAAACCTTGGCTATCGGGCTCAGTCTCAGTCGATTTGCTTGCAGATTTGCGTGACTCCTCTGAGAAGACGATGCCCACGGGTTCTTCCAAAGAACTCAACAGTTTCCTGAACCCAAAAGAAAAAAAGAAAACCACCAGTTTTACACATCGCCCTCACAAAGAAAAATAAACAATAACAAAATTTACCGCGGAAGTGCATTTAACTTGCTACAGATTGGTCCCATCCTCAACTGTTGCCTGACAAAATAAACACGTTTATTAAACTCAAAACAAACTTTACTTACAGGCTGTACTGTAACTACAAGCTTAAAGGCAGCAAAGACCGGATCCACTTGTCCTTGGCTGCGGAGCAGATTGGTGGAAATGGCCGAATCTGCTTAGCCTCAATGGTGGAGCGGTCAGATCTGCTCGAACTCGGAGGTGGAGCGGCCAGGCCTGGGGTTCCCTCCCAGCAGTGGCTTGGTTGCGGGCCTTGTGGCTACAGAAGGACGGGGGAATGTGAGGGGCGCGCTCAGGCGTCAGCAACAGCCTGGGTGTCCTGGGGTGGTCGCCCGCGATGGACTAGTCGCGAGTCGCGACCACGGAAGGAGAGGGGCGACGGGCGCCGCGACACAGGGGTCATTGGAGGGCTAGGGTGCACGGTGACGAGCTGGCGTGCGAGGTTGAAGCGATTGGCGTAGGAGATCATGGGGTGGGGGTAGGGCGGCCATTGGGAAGCGCTAATCCATCCGTTAATCCAAGTGCTAATCCAACTTGTGACGTGGTACGGTAAGTCGAGAGATCCTGTGGTTAGGAAACTTTTGGGTACACTTTTTTGGGTGGCTATATAAATGAACCAGGATGCTTCTATGGCGGAGCAGATCCACTCGGGGCAGAGGAGGAGAGCTTCCATTCTAAACTAGTCAATTAAGTCGTGCATTAACTATTATTTACAATAATTATATATGTTAAAATTTAATTGGATAAATACAACTATAATTGGTATAATTTAAGTTTTGCCAAAGAGTGAGGTTTGCAAGGTATTCTGTACTAAATGACCCACAGAAGTTATAGGTTCTGATAATATTGGGAACTAACTTAAACCAACGTTAATTATCATTTACAAAAATTAAGTTTTTGCCAAGATATTTAAATGTTGTTACACATTATGTGAAAGATATTTAAATGTTGTTATGTGAGCAAAGAATACGATGATGCATTTTGTGTTACTATAGTTGCTCTTTCACTGTCATTTGGTAGCTCTTATTTCAACGGCATTCTATCTTCGAGCCTCATCGTTGCACTTTATGAAATTAGCCGCTGTCAAAATTTAAATTTTAAAACTGAGAGGTGGCTTTAAAATATTTTCCGTGTAGTATTTTTTTTAGCATTTGCAACATATATGTATATATAAACGTTTTATTAATAAATTAATTTTTAGTCATTAATAAGTAGTTTGTTGTATAATTAGAATTTGGGTAACCTATGGGCTCTTCCTTTCACTGCTCTCAGTGAAAGGTACATATGATTAGTATTTTTTAATTGCCATGCATACCTCTCCCGATTGATTTTTCCAATGGAAGTCTCCTGACTATTCTTGTGGATTTTTTACAATTTGCTTTTTTAAAAAAACTTATTTTATAAATAGTCCCTAAAAAACTTATGCCAGAAATGGTTTTTTTCAAGACGCTAGAGTGACTGGCGCCATGATTTAATGGGACGGCGCCAACATCCCTGGCGCCGTCCCCCTGCCACCATGGCACACCCGGCGCTGACATGACCGAAGAAGGGCACCAGCAATGCTGGTGTCGTCCCCCCCTAATCTCTCTTTTTCTCTCTAGTGTAGAGGAGAGAGGTGCAACTGTTTTTTAATTTTTTTAATATTTTTTTCACACATAGGAGCACACAGGAACCAACTATAGAAAATCTAAGCTCAAACGGAAGAAATATGTGGCCCGTAGAATTTTTCAAAGTTCTGGATCCTGAAGCTTGTCGCCTCGAAAACACAATCTTGCAAGCGAAATTTTGATATTTTGATTTCGCTAAACCCGGCAAAACGGGGAGCAACGGATATAACTATTTCTGTAGATGTTCGTGGATATATTATATGTCTGATTTTCAAATCCGTATGAAAAAGATATGACTGTTTTATGGAAGGACACTCGAGTTATGGCTGTTTTGGCGGCAAACTCAAAGGTAATTGGATTCCAAGGAAGAAAAGGATCTTGCACACAAACGGAAAGAAATTTGGTGGGTGGCAGCGATGGTGGTGAGGGAGACAATAGTGATGATGGCGGCAAGAACTCAAAATTCTAAACGACGGAACACTAAGACCAGCAACTCGACACAACGATGTAATAGAAAACTTAACATGCTCTAACTAAGCAGTAATAGTAAAAAAAGGCTCAAAGGTTCATAGCACTACGGAAAACTAATCTATTAATTTTTTTTGCTTTTTTGGACTATAAGAAAAACAAAAACAACGAAGAATATGAAGTCTCTCACCGATAAACCTTGTGTGGATTTGACAAGAAGAGGGAAAAGAGAGAGAGCAAGAGCAACGCTCGGGCTTGGGCTAGAAGAAGAGGCGAATGGGTGGGGGAGGGGAAGGGGGTGGGGCCCGTGCGGTTAAGTGTTGGGCATCACCTAGGGGAGCATGCCAGCGATGATGGCGTCGTGGTGGGGAGGGCGGCGCCAGCACTGCCTACTTCCATGTCAGCCACTTTGATGCCCCAAAAAAGACCATTCCTAGGATAAGTTTTTTCAGTGGTCTATTTGTAAAATAAATTTTTGTAAAAGATCAAATTGTAAAAAAATCAGACTATTCTTCTTGTCTCCATCAATCCAACCGTTCAAACCAAATGCAAAGGCTCATGCTATGTAAGTAAACATGGCTCAATGAGGAATGAATAAACAATCTTTGTTCAATTAGTGATGATGATGATGATATGTTATTTCGTCTCAAGAAAATACCCTGGATTGAAGTCAATGTTAGCCATTGATGATATGTCGGTTGATTTATTGACTAATGTCGGTTAGTTAGGATAAGATTGAATTCCCACCGGTTTTGTTATCCTAACAAGAAAGAAATAAAATAAGAGATAATTTGTTTTTTGTGTGATCGGTACAAAAACGAATTTGTTTTCTAATCTAGAGATTCACCCCCGAGCCCCACCAGTGTCGCTTATAAAAGAAAGAGGAGGAGAGGCAGAGGGGACGCCCGAGCTCTCTCTCTCTAACCCTAAACCCTAAATCAATCGCCCGATCGATCTAGACACTGGAAGGGGTTCGTGAGGTTCTCTGTGTGTGTTTTCTTTTGTAACAGAGACGAAAAGAAGCAGAAGAAGAATCAAAAGAAGTAAATCAGAGGAATCAACTCCAATGGTTTCAAACACAGGTTAGTGAACTATTTGCAATTAGAGAGGTGATTGTTTATAGGCTAAAGTAATAAGATCCTGTAAATTAAGAATCTCCAACATTGTGGTATCAGAGCAGATCTTTAGCCCACTCAATCCCTCATAATCACATCATCCCTGTGATTAGAAGCCATCTTTTATAAATTTTAAGATTAAGGTTGATTTGGCATGATGCAAATTTTTTGAGTTAATTAGATTAGATTAATCCCTTTAATCTATCTGGCTTGCTTTAAGACTACTGTTCTTGCATCTTTTAATTGTTGATTAAGCCTATTATACTGTTGGTCTCAGCTAACAGTAGAAGAAGAAAAAAATTATTGAAGAAATAATTGTTCGGTTGTATTTAGATTAATTGAGGGTTTAAGCTTTTACTTATTAGATTGTTTAAATTCAAGTTTTAAGTTTTAACCTTATGCTTAGCAATAAATATTAAGAAATTTGAGGGAAGAGGGAATTAAGCCACGGTTGAGAAACCCTAAGCCGGATTCTATCGGCCAAAAATCCCCAAATCGAAGAACCCTAATTCTCGAAATCCCCAATATTGAAGAACCATAATTCGGTTTGAAAACCCTAAGCCCCGAAATCCAAATCAAATCCAAAATCAAATTGAGAAATTTTAAGCCTCGGAATTGATTTTGGTTCAGGTTTTGCATACCGGAATCGAAGCCTAAGCTCGCCGGAGCTCTTAGGCCACCTCGGGGCTGCGCCGGCTCCCCGCAATGCGCACGCTGTCTTGGTGGCTCCCCTCACCGTCCTTCACCAGAACGGGAAGCGTCGGCTTGGCGTCGTCTTTGGGCTTCGCCCCCCGCCGACGAGGTTTGGGCCGCACCGGTGCTCGTCGCCGCTTGCGCGCCACCACACCGGACCACCGACGCAAGGCACGGCTTGGCGCCGCCTTTGGGCGTGCCCCCCAGCCGGCAAAGATGGAGCCACGCGGCGCTCGTCGCCGTGCGCGTGCTCCTCGTTGCCGGACCGCCGTCGCCGCCGTTCGCTCTCACGCCATCACCGGAGACGAATCGGGAAGAGGAGAATGAGGGCTAGGGTTAGTGTTTTCCACCCTACCCCGCGATTTTAGCGGCGCTTAACGAATCCGAGCCGTCCATAAGATCGGACGGCTCAGATCGTCCCCGCGTCGGGCCATCCCCCATTGGGCCACCTCCCCGCGTCGGGCCGCCTCCCGTGTCGGGCCGTCCGCGCGTCAGGCCAACTCCGCCGGCGGACTAAACCGCGCGTTCCTTTGGGCCGCGGAATCCTGGACCGCGTGCCGCTCACGCGTGTAAGCTGGGCCGGCCCATGTTGGGCCGGTTTAGGGAAGACAAGGCCAGATTTTCGCCCCATGCGCTCGCCCTCGCGCGCTCGTGTAAAACGGACCGGCTCGGTTTTCTGGGCTGGACTCCGGAAATGGCTGGGCCGCGCGGCGCTCGCGCATTCGCGTACGTAAGATGGGCCGGCCCGATTTTGGGCTGGTTTCGGGAAGATGGGCCAAAATTGGTAACTTAAATTTAAGCCCGCAATCTTAATGATTAATCAATGTAATATATTATTTATTCATTCTTTTAGCTAAATAAATTACTGAGAATTTATTTTGGTCATTGAGTAAACTATTTCTGATTAAATAGAACCAACGGGAAATTTAGTCAGAAAGAAATTAATGATGTGATATTATATTTGACCAACGTTAATATGATTTCATGTCAAATTGATGAGATTAATATTTCTAGTTAAATGGAAAATTTAACCAGAAAATATTTAGATATGAAACAATACTTGACCAATATTTTCATTTCTAAATTTTATTAAAGATTATTATTATCCTTGGTTATTTCTACCCAACGGTGATATAACTAAGGAAAATTTAATTTTGTTATTATTCCATTATCTTTTCTGGTTGAATTTAACTAGAAAACATAAAGATATGAAGTTATTTTGACCTACATTATTATAATTTCATGACAAATTTCACTAAGATCAAGACTGTTATTTCTAGTTGAATGGAACCAACGAGAAATTCAACTAGTGATTATTTAAATGAGGAATTATATTAAACGAATGTTTTTTATGATTCCATTAAGATTATTATTTCCTTAATTATTTTCTGCCCAACGGTGATATAATTGAGAAAAATTTAAATGTCATTATTATTTCCTTTGTAATTTTGACCTTAACGGTATTATGACTTAGGAATTTTTTTAATTCATGCCATTAGTGCATTATTCACTTCTACCTTACTGTGATGTGATTAATAATTTAATTTTGTCAATAAGCTTAATTCCTTTACCATTTTTGCCCAACGATGATGTGGCTAAGGATTTTAATTTTAATTTTATGTCATTACTAATGGCATTATTTCCTATATCATGTCTACCTTATGGTAATTTGATTTAGGATTTTTTAAATTTAGTATTTATGATAATATTCTTCCTTGATTATTTTCTGCCAAACGGTGATATGATTAAGGAATTAATTTCTGAAATTTCATGATCTTTTCTACCCTATGGTGTTTTGATTATGAAAATTTAAATTTATTTGTATGCGATTAATTAAGCCAATGTAAATTAGTTGCATACATTACTAATGTTTAATTAAATTTTAGTGACAAGACAGCTTAAGATTATTCAGCCCCTTGATGGGTCAAATTACATTGAGTGGAGAAATAATGTGCTCATTAACTTAGCCATGTTGGATTTTGACTTAGCCATAAGAGAGGATCCTCCTGAGGAACCTCAATCGGCTGAGGAACTCAATATAATTGAGGAAGATTATGATAATCTCAAGTGGGCTTATGATAAAAAGTTAGCCAACTGGGAGAAGTCCAACAAATTGTGCTTAATATATGTCAAGAATGTCATCTCTCAAGAAATCATTGGAGGAATCATTGACTCCAACAATGCTAAGACGTATTTGGCAAACATTGAAGAAAATTTTAAATCCGCCTCTAAGAATTATGCCAATACGTTGATAAATAAGATGATGACTAGCCATTTCAATGGCAAAGGTAGTATAAGAAAGCACATCATTGAGATGACTCATATGGCAAATCAGCTTAAATCCTATGATATAGAAATATCTGATGGATTTTTAGTGCACTTCATCATGAGTTCTCTTGGTCCTGACTATGGTCCTTTCAAAATTAATTATAATACTCAAAAAAAGAAGTGGACCATACAGGAATTGATCTCACACTCAGTGGAAGAGGAAGAGCGTCAGAAAGCTGAGAAGCAAAACATTAAAGACTAGCTCAACCTCGCTAATGCCAATGAGAAAGGCAAGAAGATTTATCAAGGGGAATCCTCTAAGAGCAAGCCAGACAACTCAGAAACAAGGAGGGAGTAAGGCCTCTACTTCAGCTGTTCCTTCAAATACAAGTCCTTACTGCAAGTTCTGTAAGTCAGATGGACATTGGCAAAGAAATTGCCCACGCTTCCAAGTGTGGTTAGCTAAGCAAGGTACAACTAAAATTAAATTTAGTAAGTCCCTTATGGTGAATTTTCCCATAATACTTGATGAGTTTTGACTCGATGCCATTGTGCATATTTCTAACTCATTACAGGGATCTCGTACCGTCCAAACGGCAATAAAAGGGGGAGTGAACACTCAGAGTAGCTCATAGAGTGAAGATAAAGAGTAAGGACTGTTGGAAACCTCACACTTAGCCTCTCTAGCAGCTACAATTAATTTAATGTCTTATTTGTTCCCTCTATTAAAGAGAAACATTATTAGTTTAATTAGTTAAAGTAATAATGCGAGAAACGGGTTATGCCCGTTATTCTTCCAAAGAGAACATATTACATTGAGTGTGATAATAAAGTGATTGGTCTTGCTTTCATGCACGACAAAACTATATTTGCTCTCTTTGGATAACTATACAATAATTATTCTGAATGCTTGTAATGATTAAAGTGAGACGTCATTGAAATTGTGTCATTGTTGTTTATGCCACATTTCTAGGGGAGATTGGAACGTCTCATAAGATAGAGATATTCTTTCCCTTAGTTTTTTAGTGATGTTGTTTAATTTTAAGGGAAAATTCACTAAGTTAAAGAGATTAGCCAATAAGTGATCGCTTATGGCAAGTGATTACTTATGGCTATGTTTACCTCACTAAGTTAAAGAGATTAACCAATAAGTGATCACTCATTCCAAGTGATTACTTGTGGCCATGTTTACCCATGCGAGCTCCGATTTCTTTAAAGAAATTTAAGATGCTAATGCTAGAAATTAAATGAAGTTGTGAGATCGCACTGTGGTGGTAAACATTATATGAAGCTTGCTCACCTCGAAAGGTACTAAAATTAAGCAGCTACTAAAATTAAGCACTCATCCAAATGGTTTTCAAGCCATGTAAGATTAATTGAGATCGATGAGTCAAAATGAAATGAAGAATTTAGTAGAAGTTTCCAAATGAGTCAAAATAGCAAGCCATTTTAAATGGGTTGATAAAGTTTAAGATAGACTCTAATGGAGATTTCAAACAATTCAAAGTGAAGTGTACAACTACATGAAAGCTAAATGTGGAAAAATTCATTCACCGGTACTCTATGTTGATGACATTTTTATTAGCAAGCAGTGCATATTGCTGTCAGAAATTAAAGAAAATTTTGTCATCAAATTTCGGTCTAAAGGAGTACTGGGCATATTTTTTGTAAGTCATATATTGACATAAAGTGGAAGAAATAATTCTATAAAATTAAGTCATTCAGTCAAAATTAAAATTAAATTATTTATGATTGAGCTGACTTTATTTGCTCTTATTTCAAATCTGGATGCATACGGATTTGGCATATATTATTTACTGGGAATCTTGACAGTATTTAATTAAATCCAGACTAGACCGCTGGTATTAAGAATGTTTTGCATTATTTGCAAGACAACTTTAAGTAACATGCTCATATTTTAAAGTCTAATGGTCTCTAAAGTTTAGAGTCATTTAGACACTTATTTTATGAGATGTGTAGATATTCATAAAGATCATTAAGTTTGTTCAGATTAAGCTATGTCCACACATAGGGGAGCAATAACCATGGAAAAGCTCCCAAATAATCTCTTACTGCATAGTCAGTCGACGATGCAGTCAGATTTAGAAGCATGTTATGATTAATCATATGTTTAAGTATATTTCCCGGAACTAAGAGTTGTTAATAGCGCTCATAAATCACTCATAATTATGCTGTGTTATAATTTGTGCACTGATAAAACACAGTTTTCTATTCTAGTAACAACATATTGTGTGTGTTATTGTGCCTAACACATCAATATGGTTGTGAAAGAAATGTCCCAGGATCGAATTATTAAGCTTAGTTTTTTGCTCATGGATCCATACTCTAAAGGCTCATAAATTATGCTTAATTAAGATATGCTATGGCCAATACATGTGTAAATTAGAGCCTTGACTAAGATCCTGGATGAGAGGAACTTAAATTATCAATCAACACCCACTAAGTTAAGCTTGAGTTTATTTAAGTACAATAGTGAACTATAGGTCTTGTTGTCGCAGTGACGCTTAATGTTGGTTGATTTATCGACTAATGTCGGTTAGTTAGGATAAGATTGAATTCCCACCGGTTTTGTTATCCTAACAAGAAAGAAATAAAATAAGAGATAATTTGTTTTTTGTGTAATCGGTACAAAAATGAATTTGTTTTCTAATCTAGAGATTCACCCCCGAGCCCCACCAATGTCGCTTATAAAAGAAAAAGGAGGAGAGGCAGAGGGGACAACCGAGCTCTCTCTCTCTAACCCTAAACCCTAAATCAATCGCCCGATCGATCTAGACACTGGAAGGGGTTCGCGAGGTTCTCTGTGTGTGTTTTCTTTTGTAACAGAGAAGAAAAGAAGCAAAAGAAGAATGAAAAGAAGTAAATAAGAGGAATCAACTCCAATGATTTCAAACACAGGTCAATGAACTATTTGCAATTAGAGAGGTGATTGTTTATAGGTAATAAGATCCTGTAAATTAAGAATCTCCAATAAATGTTAGCCATTGGCATGAGATAAGAGGAAATCAGATTGGTTTGAGGAGATGATTGGAGTTTTTTCGCGGAACAGTATCCCCCGAGGAGGAAGAAGGTGAAAAGGTTGAGCGATTAATGGATTTTCTCTTCTTTTCTTATGTTTTCTTCTTAGTCGTCCAACTACCTCTAGCCTTCTTCCTCTTTTGGACCAGACAATGGTGAGCCAATGGCCATAAGCAAAATAGGCCTTACAACAATAAGGCAAAGAACAAATATAACGATTATGGCCCAAAACCAAAACAATTGGCACAATTAACGAGGAAATTTTAAAAATGGTCCACCTTGTTGAGCGCCCGCTTACTACAAGATAATTGAGCTATCGTCATCAAATTATTACAACACAAAGTAATTCGTGGCAATATATTATACTATTACAATGATATTTTTTCTGTAGCAAATAACTATATTTTATTGCAATGATTTACAATCGTTGTTTTATTCAGTATTTTTTATTGTAATAGGAAAGGAGTTATCGTCAAAAAAACATTAGTGTTGCAAAAAACATGTTCTATGGCCACAATTTTAATTTTTATGGCAATTTGCATAGTACATGGTTGTGGTAAGTTACTTTTCACTATATTCTGTTGTGACGATCAATAATTCGTTGCAATAAAAAATTTACCATCTTATAATTTAACTTAATTTTTTCATATGGACACGGATTGGGACAAATTTTATTAATTTTTTTATATGGACAAGGATTGGGACAAATTTTATATAAAAATTATAGCTCTCGATGAGATCTACAATTTGATAGGTGACAACCTTTTCATTAGAAATCTTTTAGATACTCGAATCCATGATTCAAATCTCAGTTAGGTAGGCTCAAATGGAATGATATGTATTTTCTAACAAAATTGATGTGTAGGTGAGTTGGTAAAGGAGAGCACACATGAAAGAAAGGTCTTGGGTTCGAATCCTAACCATACAAAGTATCAAAAAGAAATAGTTAGGATGATAAGTTAATATTCAAATTTTTAATTTGGTACGTAGAATTAATGCCATACATAGAGTAGTGGTATAATTATTTATTGGAGCGATGTGAAGTGTTGCAACATGATTTTTTGCCATATCTATTTTGTGGCAATAACAAAATTTATTACCACTAAATAAAAATTGTTGCAATAATTTATTACCACTCTATTTATTATCACGGCTAACAACCATTTTAAAATTGTGACAACATATGTATCTATTGCCATAATTTTAAAATTGATGCCACGATTTTTTTTGTGGTGACAAATTATTTTTTCGGTAGTAGGCTCATGCTGTTTTTCCACATGAACAATTTCAACTTTTGAATTCTCTGAAAAACAGAACTTCTATTTGGCCACATTAAAACCAAGCTGATATTTGACAGATTTTTTCTAAGAAAGAATCCACTGATTTCTTCTCAGAAATCAGACTCTCCTTGAGAGTATTAAAACCTCATCCAAAGGAACAACTTAGTACCAAACTACCAATTGCCTTAGCAAAAGAAACCACTGGACGGACAAGAGAAGAGGTCACCAGTTTAGGAGGATTAGGAGGATTTGGTAATGGAGCTCACCTTTGCTGCAAGTAATGGATGGATGGCTCATCGGTTTAGGAGGATTTGGTGGCCGCAGCATTTGGAGGCCGATCTCCTTGATCTGTTTCATGGCCGGAGGTGCTGAGGTCGTCGGGACGCTGGTTGCCACACGCTGCTCACGCCACCGGCCTCCCGTGACGAGGCCACAGTCCTTGTGCTGCAAAGGACAAACGGATGCACGGTCAGAGAGAGTAGCTATGGTGTGCAGAGGGGAGTTGGAATGTGACGAAGATGGTGATGACGTCGACTTGCAGGAGGTGGGCGCGATCTTCTTCCCAATGGCCGGCCGCAATAAGGAGGAGAAATAGAGCTGGATGAGCTTTCCTCCTTAGGTTTGTTGAGTAGTGGAGTAGAATTAGAGGACGGAACAAAGGAGTTGTACACGCGTCTACCACGTCCAGAGCATATGGGCCAAGGCTCAGTCTGGGCATGGACGCATGTTCACTAGAGTGGAGAAGAGCCAAGGTCACATTTCAAATTTCGGTTTATTTGCTCCCAAAAATTTGAATGAAGAGGCTCTGGCTGAAATTTATTTGGCTTTTAAGGGGTCAAAAATAATGAAATAAATTGTGGAAAATTTATATCAATTCATGGTAAATAAACTAATATTTGAATAAATTATATAACCAATATAGTTCTGTTCACCTTGATACACTTATGAGGATGTGGTGTTATGCCAATTTAATTTAATTCAAATTTGACTTCTTTGACTTATTAAATTGAGGTACTAGCATGGGTTATAAAATTATGGAACTTTCGTAGTAGTCATCTCAGGTTGTCCAAATGATGTGAGAATTTTTCTACAATTATGTGTTGTATACATTTGTTGCATAATCTTTATAGGATTATTTAACATGCACATATCAATTATGCACAGCATGAAAAATCAATCAAGCCGGAAATTTGGATTCACTACAAACACAAGCATACAACCATTGCGTTGCGCATCTATTCTTTCTTAGCTAAACGGGTGGAAGATCCATCCAATTTGGTTATATCATGGACTCAAAAAACGGATCTGAATGTGACTGAAATGCACGATCTTCACATGTATCACTTTTGCGAGTTGCTAGACGTGATCGGGTGGACTACCCGATAAATGAATGCTTAACATCCAAATGATGACGTCTCTTGGGTGTCTAGCTGTAAAAGGGTTACTTTCAGTGAGTATACTCCACTTGACGAAGCTATTGGTGTTCACATACCAATACTTGAAATTATGAAACTCTTAGTGGCTTCAAGGTTCATATAGGATTTATCCTAAAAATTTCCACTGGAGAAAGGAGGATTTAGATTTAGTTGAAATGGAGTCACAACCTGAGTTATTCCTAATTCTGTCCATTCATAACCGAGACTAGCGTTTACTCTACTTGCTTCCAAGGTTTTTCATAAAAGGTTTTAATTTACACCTATTTTTCAACTTAGGAGTTAACTGAAGAAGGTTTTACCTATAAGGAGTTTAAAAACTTCTATATTTTTTACTATGAACACACGTACTAGATGATGACTTAATTTGTATCTAAATTTACGGAATATTACAGCTGGACTTACCGCAAGTGTTAGGGTGGTCTGACCAGAAGATGAACTGTGGTCTAACCACAGGTGTTTGGGCGGTCTCATCGAGTCGAATCCGAGTCCAATATGGTTCTTTTTCATTTTCCATGCTTGGGGCCACAGTTTTTTGGGTTCTTTTTTTATCTCTAAGCCTAATACTATATAAAAAGGCTCTATAAGACCAACCCCTTTATAAAGGCTATGTTCCATTCAATTGAAAAAATCATATATCAATCTGCTGTCAATCATTCTTCTCTTTTACCCTTTAGCTAGTTTTAGCCTTAAGTTTCATTGATTTTCGTCGATTTGTGTTATAGTACATCTGCCTTTGCTCTGAGTGTGCAGCATCATTTGTAGGTTTATCGTATAAACCTTTCAATGAGCCCATGAGACAGTGTTTATCCCCAATTTGATCTAAGTCAGTCTACATGCTGGTTTTGATCTATGCAATCAATCTAAATTGGCTTGCTAGCTGAATTAGATCCTACCACCACCAAAATCAGAAGCTACTTTATTTGTGATTCATGATCAAGGTGCTGCTTCGATTATCAGAACCACATCTAGATTACCAGAGGCTCGGTGCACATGTTGGCCACATAAGGCGGCAAGACAATCAATATATTTTTCTTGTCATCTGATCATTTTGTTCCACGTATATGATGTAAAATCAATAATATTTTTGATATAGCATCATTATGTGCAAGGAATATATATGTTCACCAATTGGTCACATACTTATATTGAGTAATATAAATATACCTTATTCCGGAGCATACTTTCTACACTAAACAAAGTTTGTGAAACAGAATTGTCTCCATGAGTGACTGTAAGGGCAAACGAATAATGTTAGGAATCACTCCCTCTCTCTGTCAAATGTAAATCACTAACACAACACTTGTTTATTTTGATAGCCACACAAATAACAAGCAACACGAGAAGTAATATTTTTTTTTTGGTTGATGCAATCCACACAGCTCTCATCGTTTTCATTCATATATATATATACTGAAGTACATGCAACAAGATAAGTAGTAGTCAGTCCGATCCATGCGTAGACTGCGCCATACTCTCCTGAAACTAATGCAACGTGTAGATGACATGCAAGCCTATCCGTCCTATTCTCCTGCCACAAAATCTCTTCATGACCTTGACCAGGACTGCATGCAGCTAGTAATCACTACTGCCGCCAAATTATTCTGTAGACGAACTCGCGATTTAGCGGCACTTGCACGTCGTAGATATTGGCACCTACCTTGACCGCATCGCACGGCTTACGACACGTACGTATCACACGTACTGCCCTGTATTTTCGCCGGTACCGCTCACTACTACCATATGCAAAGCCTATACAGATAGTTCGCTACATGCACATGAATAAAATATGCACTAATGACAAGATTATTGCTAACAAATAACACTTTCCTGACAGGAAACAAACATCACTTGAAATGTGACTTCCTTGACAGTGTCAATGGAAACAACCATTGTTACTTTTGATGCCACCCATGAAAGACCATGGCACTACTACAATTCTTTTTCTCGCTGTATAGTGCACCAAGCAATATTACAATGTTAGATATACTATTTTCCAAAAAGCATCATGAGGGGGCGCAAAGGTTCTCTATGCCATGAATACATTTAGTGTTGCACCTAAATGTCACCCCCTTAAGTATGGGCTTGACTATATCAAGAACCTTGATAATCACTACAAATAATAGCCTATATGTCATAATCATACCACAAAGTACTGCAAGATCCACCCATTTTGAATGACCTGTTTCCACTTGAAATAACTCAGCGATAACTTCTTCGCCACTAAGGTTACTTTGGAGGACTAACCCTATGAACTCATTCTTGTAAAACCCCTGGAGTGCATACTTGTGAAAGGAGATGTAGTACATTGGGTACTTCCATACTATCTTTGGAAGGCTATTAGGGAGTTGGAAGAATCCACTAGTGAGCATCATGATACCTTGTATACCAGCACCTGTGATGATCCCCATTAGGAAATCTGGTACGATGGTTGCTACGATCATCATTAGGCCTTCCACTAGCATTGTGCATGAACAAAGTACTAGCGTAAAATAGACAAAATGTTCAATTTGCCTTTGTAAGCCAGCAAGATAATACGCAATTGCACCAGGTACTACGGCAATAAGAAGAAGATACGGTGTGGATGACAATGTATTGGAGATGACAAATGTGGTCACATCATAATGTCCATTTAGCCTTTCCCTGCTAAAGATCTGAGCAACAGGAAGAGAAATGTAAATAAGACCACATATTAAGAAAAATGTGACGCACAAAATGCAAATTCATTTGATAAATCAACCTTGTCTAATTCGTTTGTTCTGTATGTACATGAAATGTAACCTATTGTGCAAATGCGAAGTATTTAAATTATTTTAATAAAATTATTAAATTTTCACTCTGGATTTTTTAGTAAATAATTTGTGGGTTCAAAATTTATATATAATAAGTAGAGGCTTCACAAGAAGTTCCGCATTAATCCTGTGAGCTAGAAAAGGTAAAAATTCCCACATTAATTCTGTGTGCATCTATAAACTATGGCCAGAGAATGTCCAACAAATAATGTTTCGATTTATTAAGTTCGGAGTTTATAAATAGGTAGGTGTACTCAGTTTGAGTTATCCGTAGTAGTATTTTTTATTTAACAATCTAAAATTTACGAAATGACAAATATTAATTATAAATTAATAAATATTGAGTTGTAGTTGGTATGTAGTCTCAGTTAGTTTTTTTTTCACGATCTGATTATCTTGAAATTCGAAATTAATGAATATTAAGCTGCGCTCCGTTGAATCTCAATAGTAATATTTTCATGATTTACTAATTCTAGAATCTGATTTACTATATTGTAAACTGATATTGATTGTTTAAAATATGTTGCAAGTGCGGATGGATGGTTTCATGGCCACTTAATGATTAGTCGTAATTGAGTATAACTCAATCCACTAAATGAAAGCCGTGGGTTTGAAATATTTTATCCAGAGTCAAAGACATTACAAGTATTTGTGAATTTTATCAGGATGCATAAGAGAGTTTATTTAAGGCTTTTCTATGCTATGCTTCACATGATTTCTTAAAATCCTAAATTGAAAATGAATTTATTTCTGTTTTGTCTCTCTTAGTTAAATAGCATTACCTCTTTTCCTTAATGGAAAAAATTTTTATTCGTGTTGATACATTACTTTGTTGAATCTTTTTGTACAGTAGTATGAATTTGAATAATCTATTCCAGACATCGCATCTAAGTTCACTCACTCAATTGTACTATTTATGCCCGTTGGTCTATATGTGTGTACAGTCGATTTTAGCAAATCATATTGAGTAAACACGTTTGCTCTTTCTGTTAATGACATATCAATTCATAAATACCTTCATATCCTCCACGAAGGATGGGAACCCTCCAATTGCCATCAAGGTTAGCATGGTGCTAATAAACATTAGCATTGATGACCTTGCCTGAAATAAAGAATAGATTAAAGTTAATTAATAAATATACTTGGTACTGTCAGTCATTCTATCATTAGCATACACTATCACTCTATCAGCCATTTGAGTGAAGACAGCCAACGTTTTATCTTCACTTACTCGAATTGAATCGGATCCATAGCCCATATTGTAAAATATGGTGCCAAGGCAAGCACTTATGGAAATATAAATGGCCATCCGCAACCAATAGTATCCAATATCTCTATACATGTTAACAAATGAACGTCTGGTAAGCACAAGTGTCTTGGTAACAAAACCAGCTCGGTTTCTTCCAATCGTCACCCGATCCTAAAAGAATATGAACATAACTTGTTACATATATCACGAACATATATATTTGTGAGTCAGTATGTTGTAAATGTATATCAATATAATATGTACACAAGTTTAGAGCAGAAACCATCTCGTTTATGTGACGCATATCCTGTTTTGCCACTTCCGAAGTGTTGGAGGATTTGTATGAGTTCACCAAAATTTCTATTGCTTCATCTGCAACAGCTGGCATGCACCGGAGTCTGTCTTCACTCTCCTATGTGTTAGCAAATTGAAAGGCAACAAATCAAAAACAAGCAAATTAGTGTCATCCAGTTTTGTTGCCGGACCTTTGGTGGTGTACTGTCATAGCATCTTTTATTTTTTTGTTATTTTCTCTTTTTTTGCTGGGTTGCTGTGACACTGTGCACATACTGTTTGCGGAGGCCGGATGTGTAAATAATTATTCATTATCTAAAAGAATATGGCATTTCATTAATTGTGCGTGAATTGGAGTCATGGACCAACTATATATCTAACCTTGTCAAAATCTTTGTTCACGGTCCTCAAGAAATGATCTGATGGATTCCTCATTGGAGGGCAAGGGTAGCCATTTGAAGCAAAGAACTGCAAATTAAAACAATCATTACAAGGTGAAAACAGTGAGAAAATTTAATTAAACGACTACATACACAGAATGACTGACAGTTTATATATATATATGTATGTATGTATGTATGACATCTACTCTACAATAGATGGACTAACCGCGGCTGCGGTTGAAGCTGGGCCGAAGAAGATGGTGTTCCCGGCGGCGAGCAGGCAGAGGCGATGGAAGAGCTCAAACACCTCGCTGCACGGCTGGTGCACGACAGCGACGACTGTCATGCCCTCCCTGGCAGCGAGGCCTATGATGCGACTCATGACATGGAAGGAGGCGGCGCTGTCGAGGCCGCTGGTGGGTTCGTCGAGGAACAGCAGCCGGGGACGTGTAAGGATGTCGAGGCAGATGCTCAGCCGCTTCTGCTGCCCACCGCTGATGCCCTTGCTCGACCGCCCACCGATCCGGGTGTCCAGCGCGCCGGCGAGCCCCATCTCCCTCACCGTTTCATCGGCGCGCCGCAGCTTCTCTGCCACCGGCATGGTGTCCGGCAGCTGGATCTGCGCCGAGTAGTAGATGGCCTCGCGCACCGTCAGTGTCGTCATTAGCACGTTCTCTTGAGTCACGTACGCCTGATCGACCCATGCATGCACAATCCATTCATGTTTTTAGATCAGTCACTAGCCACCTAGTTATGTCTAAAGAAGTGCGGTGGCATATTGGATTGATTATACTGTTAAACTAGCTAAATATATATTGCTGTGCTTAATAGTGTTTTTTACCTTGTGAAATTTGACTACATTTTTATTGTAGACAAAATTGGAATCATCATCTATACACGGCTAAAAAGAATTGGCTAAAATCATATCTTAATTTCTTTTTATCGTATAGTGAACATGTTCGCTTCTTTTCTCCTATGGAGGGGGATCAGGAGGTGATGACAGTAAGTGGATATGATAGCTCCACAAATTCTGAGGAAAAGTCTTCAATAATACTAATCAAAATGGGTGAAAATCTGGTTCTATTAACTAGATGCTCCAATAGTTTTTTCATTTGAACTCACCGAGGTTCCAAATGCAAGTTGCTGACATCGGCCGTTAACCAGAATTTGCCCTTTCATCTTCAAGTTTGAATCCAATCTTCCTGTGTATATCAATAGAGTACAGATCGATAACATGTTATGAATTGAAATACGGCGTATTACAACCGAAACTCAAAAATACACCTACAATTTAATATAACCATGAGAAAAAAGAAAGAACTCTAATTGAGAAGAAGCACTAAGACTCCCATAAGGAGAGTCCCAGTGCTGTAAGACACTATTGGGTGAGTTCTTCACTCTACTTTTTCAACTCACATATCTATTTTTTCACGCGCACGTTTTTCAAACTGCTAAATGGTGTGTTTTTTTTAAAAGGTTTCCATACAAAAGTTGCTTTAAAAAATCATATTAATTTATTTTTTTTAAAAAAATTAGTATACTTAATTAATCATGTGCTAATAAGTCGCTCCGTTTTTCGTACGGAGGAAATTTCTTCCCAACACATCCAAAAGAACACACCCTAATAGTGTCGATATCCTCCACATCATCTAAAAACTATATCACTAGACTCAACTATTCTATTACACACACATCACAAATTTACTGTGCTAATTTAATATACAATATTTCATCATACCCTTAATAGAAATTAAGGCCTGTTCGTTTTCCTGTAGAGAGAGGATAAATTTTAGATATTCGTGGCACGTTTTTCAAACTGCTAAACAACGCGTTTCGTGCAAAAATATTTTATATGAAAGTTGTTCTAAAATATGAGATAAATCCATTTTTCAAGTTTGTAATAATTAAAACTCAATTAATCACACATTAATATCGCCTCGTTTTACGTGAAACATTTAATCTTTATCTTCATCTTCATGAGATTCAAACACCACCTGAGTCTCAATTCAAGACCTAGTTTCATCATGTTCATTCATTTAATCTGATGTCACATTATCTTTTATCATAGGTGGCATGCTATTTAATATTATGGACATCACCATACTTGGAACTTATATATTGCATGCATCGTAATGTAAAGTTAATGAGACGAGAGAGATATAAATAATATCTTGCTTGAAACGAGTGAAATAGTGTTGGGGATCAAAGTAGCTAGAGAGGATAAAGGAACTTCTTATTTGCTTTCATACATAAAAGGAGAGTCAAATCACAAATAAAATAAAGAAAGAGGAGAGAGGAATTTCTTATTTGTTTTCAGTTTTCACATCTAAAAAATGATACGTTAGGTAGTCAGGATAAACATGGTATACGTACAGTATCAAGATTAACCAGGGGTGCCCTATGGAGCAAAATTAAAAAGCTAGCGGCCGTACAGGTCAGTCGTCCTCCGAGTCACTGTCAAGTTGTTTGTACTAGCGAAAGGATAAGGTGTCACTACTACTTTAGGGGAATACCTTAAATGCCATTTAAAGATATTGAGTTTCTACATGCAATGCAAATATATTTTCCTTGTATGCTACCGAATGAAATTTTGTTACTCTTACACGCCACTACCGTCTTATTTCAGAAAATACTTATTCTTCAACGCCAAATTCGATGAAGAAAAATTGCTCTTCTCTTTCCTTTCTCCTAACTTTAAATATATATTTTTCTAAACTACTTATCTTATTTATGATCTGATCATATCATTGTATTGTATTTGTTGTAATTAAATCTTTACAACAAGATATCACATAATTATATTCTGATAAAAAAATGATGTGTCTCAAACCATTAAAATTTAATGTTTCAGCATGTGTCTTTCAGTGTGTTTAACAAAACTCACGCAACTACCTGCCCCTAATGTCTCCTCTCTCTCCACTGCATCTATCTATGCATGCAAGCATTTAGTGATTTTTAAAATAATTTTTCTTCTAAACTACTTATTTAATTTACGATTCGATCACACTTTTGTATTTGTTATAATGAAATCTTTACAATAAAATATCACATGATTATATTCTGATGAAAAAAATATAAGCTTTAATCCGTTATCACTCGATGTTTCATACACGATAGTGACATGTGTTCAACGTGTCTCTTTACTGTGTTTTACAAAATTTTTAAATATTTTAATGACAGATTATTTTGATTCACCATGTATAACTTAATGTTTGACTGTCCAATTTTTTTGAGAAATTTGGGCATCCAATTTAGAGTTTCCTCCTCTTCTTTTTGTTAGGGTCAGTTTGATAGAGTTTTAACTTTTAAATTTAACTTCAGGAATTGGGTCTGGAGTGAAGTTGTGGAGCAGCCTAAACCCAGCTGTACCTTTCTAATTCATTTTGTGAGATGACTTCTTCATCTAGCTCTATTCCCATTTTAGATATGGAGCTGAAACCATTTGACTAGACTCAAACTTCAGGAGAGGTAGAATTGAAGCTAGAGTCATGCCAAATAAGCCCTTAATGTATTGTTAAATGGTTTGAAAAAAGTCCAAAACTACCGTTCTTATCACTTTCTTTCTTCTTCTCTCCCCCTCTCCCTTTATCTTTCCTCTTTTCTGGATTAATAATATTCATCACGCAGAAGAAGTTTGAGATGGGTATGCTCCAAACACGTACCGATATATATATATATATATATATATATATATATATATATATATATATATATGCGGATGATTATTAACTGGCATATAAGGGAACTGAGAATTTTTTGCTTTTAGATTGAGACAGCAACCAGGAGATTAAGTCTGCTAATAAGGGCTGGTTGGCTGAATTAAATTCAGTCATCACCACAAAATTAATTCACCCTCCAACTGCCTCAATGAAATAATTAACGGGTACGATTAAGTATGGTCGAGCAGAGATCAACATCGATCATGCAAGCATTTTCCATTTCCCCCACATCAACTTAGTAATCAATCTGTGCAACACGTACGTTACGTACTGTGTGTCTGTGTACACCACGATATCGACGTGTTCTTCGAAGAAAAGTCATTCTCTTTACTTTCCTATCGGCCCAACGATTTCGCAACGGGAATCTGCAAGTATCTTATTATCTCGCTCCAACAGTGTCAATTCCTGAACGCCGTTAATTTGCATCAGAGAAATTATTTTCACGTGGCCAGATCAGGGTTGCCGTCGACAGTAATTATGCATAGTTACCGCGATAAAAGGATTTGCAGGATTCTAAATTTTAGAATCAGTGAGTTGCAAGTTGGCAAGACACTATCTTTACTTATACTGATAAAATAATGTTATTTTAAATTTCGAATATTCTTTTTAGTCTTTTCTGGTAAAAATCCAATTGATGTGTTCTTTTTTTTATTTGATGATGATGATGCCAAATTTGGAGAATTCTTCAATGTGCAACAAATTAAGTAGTGGTTGGCTTCTTCTTCTTCTTCACAAATCGCTGGTGACCGCAACCAAACTATCAGCAGGAGCACCGTGCATATATTTCAAACGTGGAAGACCAGTTACGCTTGGATCCAAACGTGGCATGTTCTGACTGAATTTTACAGAAAGGTAAGTGGACAGGGATATACATTTGTCACCTTCTCAAATTGATTTTGCTATTTTTCTATAACATATTTCTTCCTTGGTTACGTTGTGCTCGTTTTTTGTTTGCCTCTCCATTCTCTCAGAGATTAATGTAGGTATAAATAAAGTGTAAATAATCCCACCATTGTTAACATGTCAATATTTGGAATCTCCCAAAGTTTGGGATGGCCCAAACATATCTCCCTACTAACAATACTATTTGATAATACTAAAATGGATTATTAATTAGCTAATAATGTTAAAAGTTACGAAGATTTAAAGTGTCCACAAACCAACTATATACGTCCATAGCTACCATGCACTGGCATCTGTCATGGTAAACATGAAGAGAGATCCTCTGATGTAAAGTCTTCCATACGTGGACTCTGACATATAGTGAGGCTCCCACATGTCAGTAACCTCTATCCGTAGAAATGTTATTACATTGTATAGTCCAGTGTCTATGGTATAAGTAACCTCACATTAGAAAAACATGTTCTCAGACAGATGACGCCCATATGCTTATAGTTAAACCTCCAAAGGTTAAACTAATAATAGAATAAAAATACTACTATTTGACCTGTGAAAATCATATCAATATATTTGGTATTAGAAACATTTTAATATAGTTAATTCTTTAAAAACTTTTATGAATATATAGTACGCAATTCGGACGAGTGTATTGTAGATTATGTCGATCTGTAGAACTTTAACAACTGAGAGCACCCCAGGTACGTAGTTTTGCTGATGTATTGTACTAATAGTGTGGTTGGAGAATTTGACAGTTTATTGTTATAAAGATTGTCAAATATGTAGACACACCCACAAGACGAGTGAAATTAAATAATATGTGTAAAGCTCATGTCGATAGAGAGATGCATATATCCATGGATAGAGAGAGACTGATCGAGAAGTGTTACCGGCAAGGGTGTCGAGCAGCGTAGTCTTGCCGCAGCCGGAGGGGCCCATGATGGCCAACACCTCGCCGGGGCGCGCGCAGCCGCTGACGCCGTTGAGGATGGTGGCGGCCTTCCCCCTGCTGTCCACCGCCGTCACCCACACGTCCTCCCACGTCAGGAACACGCCGCCGTCGAGCCGCTCCTCCCTGCCATCGACGCCTTCTCCAGCGACGACGGCGACACCGTCGAACACGCCGGCGGTGTGCTCCGGTGTCGCTGGAGCTTGTATTGGAGACGGCGTGTCGTCGGGGGCAGCACGCCCGCGGAGAGCCTCGAGCACGGTGGTGAATGGGGAACGCAGGAGCTTACTGATGACGGCGCCACCGCCGCCGGAAGAACGCCACAGCGGGCGCGACGGGCTTGGCGTCGTCGCCCAACGTGGCAACGGCGATGTCGCCATTCTAGCTGGTGACAGTGGCGACCTAGTAAATTAGTCAGTACAAGTGTAGACAACTGAAACCACTAGTGTACTCTTACGTTTTAGCCTCTCCACTGGTTATTTTTCGACTTGCAGCATCCATATATATATAGGCATCAAGTTTAATTAGAGTTGGTTGTGATGTCTGCGTCCGGCAGTGTTATGGGTTCGTTCGTAGATTAGGGGTTGTTTGGTGTGGAAATGATACCATATCTGGCGTAAATGTCCTATTTTTTCTGGATAATGGAATTTATTTCTGGTCTTTGCTTAAAAAATGCTGAAACCAATTTATATGGAGTTTGTAGGTCGAATGACTACGAAGGTCAAGGCATCTATTATGGACATCCAAAACTAGGTTTTAATCCTGAGGATCCACCATAGGCTCGAAAGTAAGGTGACACGTGGTGACATCACCGATGTCGGTCCGATGCTACTGTCATCGCTGTATCTGGTCGTACCGATCCACACTATTGCTAGAATGGCAACTACACCGTGATCAAGCGAAGAGGAACTAAGGATGCGCTGTTTGCCGACATGGGCCACCGGCTTCACCAACTCCGTCGGTTGGCCAGCTAGCTGGATTTTCCATCTAGCAGAGGGGATGGACGCGATGAGGGCCGCCGACACCATGCTGCCGACCGCCCCCATCCTCTTACCTGCATCGAGCTCATCTACGTTGCCACCACCTTGTAGATCTGGTTCCGCCTCCCGTTGGCATCCGCTGCCACCAACTGGAGCAAGCCAAGATGAGCGGCAGACTGCGAAGCACGAGACCGCGGAACTCTTCCTGGTGGTCCTTGTGCAGCAACAGGTCCATGCCGATGATCCACATCAACCAGAGGCCACTGCTGCACTCAAGCCCACGATGCCGAACACCATCTTAGCTGCATTGAACCCTCTGCTGTCTCCGTAACCACATCATACCCCGCTTGCCCACAAGATGTGAGGCTTGAGCGATCAGTCACAACAGCCCCGCCACTGCCTTCCTTGCGCCGCACGTGACGGCACGTCCGGGTAGACGCGTATGTATTATGGGGTTATTTCTTAAATTTGGTGGCATAACTCCATTCTGTATCTCTTCGCTTAGTTATTGTTTTATTTTGGAGAAAATCCTTATATCTCAAGCTGGCAAGATTGCTGCCCGCTGATTGGTTGAGATGGTGCACAATTATACATTGACACAAGTCCCTCTCTCTCCCCCAAGAGGCCAATAGTGTGGCTGGACAAGTATTTAGAAAAAAAAAACTAAAATATAGATAACTTTTTTCACACAGTTCTAGAACTCCAGCACCTTCAAATCTGGTCTCATTTCAAATGATTTAGGAGTAAACAAGACAATATTGTAGTCAAACTAATGGAGAAAAAAGTTTCAAACACAATATTTATAGGGGCCGCTTCACGTGATTAAATCAAAGGAGCTAACAATCGAAAGAAGAATTGAGCCAAGCAATGAGATTGAATAAGAGCAATGGTGGTGGCAGCGACTGATCAGCGACAGCGCTCGCACTAAATGGCTCTTCCGTGAACATTGCAGTGCTATCGAAGACTTGTTGATCAATTGATCTCCGCCATGGCAGTGAACATCCTGCTTGCCGGGCTCAGACCACCATCACCCTCTCGCTGAGCAGACGTGCCCCGTTTGCGGCTATGCTGGAACCTCCATGCCACCACCTTTACCGTGGCCGATGCTGGAATTCGCCTAGCCGTTTCCATCTCCGGATCCATCGTTCTTGCATCTTGGCATCCTCGGAATCAATGCCCCGAGAGTAGCTGCCTGATCAAGTTGGTAGGAGCACCGCTGCCACCAGATCGAATGGTCCTCTATCTCCACGTCTCTTTGTCCACATGGATTTGGCATCTGCCAGCACAGCCAGCATCAGATCAGGCAATCCAAGGTACCAAGTACCATCAGCCTTCTGGCGACATGGGAGGAAAAGGAGAGGGCGTCATCGTTGCCGTCGCCGATGAGGACAGAGAAGGAAAAAGGTGTCATCGTCAAAATACGAAGGACAAAGTGTGAGAGAGGGAGAAAGAGGCGACGCGACGAGCTGATCGAGGCACCAAGCGTCCAGCAAGACAACTTGAAATGTCTCACGCAATTAGGGCAAATAGGTCCACAAAAATTGTATTATTTTTTTAGAAAAATTCATATAAAATAAAAATCTTTTAAAGAGTGAACAGGTTTAAAGCATCATACGTGCTAATCGGCGTGTCTATTTTCTAGTTAATTTATACTTCTGAGCGATGAGATTCCATTACTCGAATCAAACAAGAAAGTCAGGATTAAGTGACCAATTGACCATCTCATTGGTCAGTCCAAACAGCCTGTTACTTTATAACTGTGTATCATACTACCCACGTGTTGTAGGAAGGGTTGTGCACAAAAATAATTCTACTCCTTGGAGTTTATTTTTAACTTTTGTTTTTTTGAATAGTTTATTTTTTAACGTAATAAAGGGTATGCAAAAATAAACGGTATGGAATTAATGTTGACGGACAAACAGTAACTGGTTTAAGTTTAGAGTAAAATACATGGCTGGTCCTTAAACAAGGAAGCGGATGTCTCTTAGGTCCATAAACTTGAAAATTGCACATCTAGATCCACCATCTTGGTTTAATGAATCGTAGCTAGTCCAAATCTCATTTGACCGAAGCTGACCACCAATGTGGCATTCCACGTAGGCAGCACATTTGCAAACAACCCTCTCCGCGACGAAGTGTGTCGGCATAATTGCAATTTAGCCCTTCATGCTACAGTAGCTCCTGGAACCCACAAAAATCCCCAAATCGGTCGCCTCCCTCCCATTCTTCCCCAATCCTCAACTTCCAAGGGAGGGAGAGTGGTGAGTGGGGGACACCGGGGATCATCGGCAGTGGCTGTGATTCGGGGCATCGATTCAAACTGCGCAAGTGGCAGCAGGCGATAAGCGGTGCGTGGCACGGATACCTCATCGGCGCAGAGGTGACGATGGACCTCAGCTTGAGGGGAGAAGCCAAGTCGGCATAGGTGTATCATAAGTACAACCCGTTCTTGTGTTGTAGCATTCATCTAGAGAATTTGTGGTGGTAAAGTATGGTTTTTTATGCAACGTGAGTTGATCCTAGTTAAGTAGTTAGGGCTAAACCTAGGTTTTGAGTTGGTTGTTGATCAATTTGCTTTATTTGCCATCGATAGGCCCTAATTCGAAGCGTATCACAATTGAGTTTCATCATGATGGATTTTTCTATGGTATGGGAGTCAATTGCAGTTACATGGATGGCAAATTAGCTGGTTCGACAAAATGTTGATTCTCTGGAGTCGGGTGGTTCTCTCTTGCTAGATTTGGTTGCTATGTTGGGTTATGATGCAGGTCCAAGATTGAAAGTGTATTGGTTGCTGCTTGGTAAGAAATTGGCTGATGGTTTGAGAATTGTGGACAGTGAAGTAGAGATCAATGTAATGAATTCAGTGTCCAACAGAGTTAAAGAACTTTGTCCTCTATTTAGACCATACTGACCATGTATCAAGCAGAAACCATGAAGACATCCTATTGAGCCCAGCATCTCAGTTGCTTAAAGCAATCAGCCCTGTTAGAGGTTGTCAGAAGAGAGAACATGGGAATCGGGGGATAGTAATCTAGGAGAACCAGTTTGTGTGGCTGTAGGTGAGGAAGCTGAAGAAATTGAAGATCGTGTTGATTATGACAGCTATGACAGTGAAGCTGAGGATTCAGACTTTGTACGCAGTGATTTATGAGTTGAAGGATGATGATGATGACCTATTTGGGGATAATGTGGATGGTGATGTGAAAGACCAGGGATTGGCACCTAAAATGCTCAATCAGAAGAAGATTGCAAGTAGTAAGCTGAAGGGAAGGAAGTGTGTAGAGAGGAGGGGTCAAATGAGGAGTCAACTGATGAAGAATGCTTGGAGCTTCCAGAGAACCCAGATGATATCAACCTGAGGTTTAAGTCATTTAACCCAGAGGATATGAATAACCTAGTCTTTAAAGTTAGAATGGTGTTCCTTTCTGTTGAGATGCTTAGAAAAGCAATCACTGAGTGTAGCTTAAAAAATAGGGTAGACATCAAGATGCCAAAAATGACAGAACAAGGATCAAGGCTCATTGTGTAGAAGGATGCCCTTGGAACATGTATACATCATTAGATAGCAGAGTGCATGGTTTTACTGTGAAGACCTATGTGCCTAATGTATAGAAAGGAGTGGGTTCTTCAAAGGTGCACTGCCAATTGACTTGCAGAGAGAAATACATTGAGTCATTTAGGGCAGATTGCAAGATGACACTAGGAGCAAACTGGTTAGGGCTAGGAGGCTGGCACTAAAGGAGATACATAAAGATGAGATTGCATAGTATAACATGTTATGGGACTATGGGAATGAACTAAGGAGGTCTAACCCAGGAGCTCATGATATTTGAAACTTGATGAGGGCAAGCTTAGTTGTCTTTATTTCTCTCTAGATGCTTGCAAGAGGGGATTTCTGAGTAGCTGTATGCCTATCATTTGCTTGGATGGGTGCCACATCAAGACCAAATTTGGTGGGCAATTGTTGACAGCTTTTGGCATTGACCCCAATGATTGTATATTTCCAATAGCAATGGCTATTGTGGAGGTAGAATCATTTAGCTCATGGTCATGGTTCTTGCAAACGTTGAACAAGGACCTTGGTATTGTCAACACTTATCCTTGGACCATCATGACTGACACACAAAAGGTATGTTTCTAATCATTTAGTTCCTGTTCTGCTTCATAATTCATGCTATTTAAATTGCTACCTAAATCATGTTCTTACCATGTTGTAGGGTCTAATTCCAGTTGTTCAGCAGTTATTCTCAGATTCGGAGCACAGGTTCTGTATGAGGCACTTGTACCAGAATTTTCAGATGCTATTCAAAGGCGAGAATCTAAAAAACCAACTTTGGGCATGTACTAGATCTAGTTCAGTACTAGAGTGGAATGCTAACATGAAAAAGATGAAGGCTTTAAATGAAGATGCTTATAGCACAGGTTCTGTATGAGGCACTTGTACCAGAATTTTCAGATGCTATTCAAAGGCGAGAATCTAAAAAACCAACTTTGGGCATGTACTAGATCTAGTTCAGTACTAGAGTGGAATGCTAACATGAAAAAGATGAAGGCTTTAAATGAAGATGCTTATAATTGGTTAGAACAAATGGCACCAAATACTTGGGTTAGAGCATTTTTTGGTGATTTCCCTAAATGTGATATCTTACTGAACAATAGCTATGAGGTTTTCAACAAATATATTTTAGAAGCAAGAGAAATGCCAATATTGACTATGCTGGACAAGATAAAGTGCTAGATGATGACAAGATTCTTTAACAAACAGAAAGAAGCATAAAAATGGCAAGGCCCAATCTAACCCAAGATTAGGAAGAAGTTGCTAAAGATTATAGAGCAGGCTAATATTTGCTATGTGTTGCCTGCTGGAAAGGGTGTTTTTCAAGTAGAAGAAAGAGGGACCAAATACATTGTTGATGTTGTCACCAAGCATTGTGATTGTAGGAGGTGGGACCTAACTGGCATTCATTGTTGCCATGGCATAGCTTTCATTAGAGAAGATAGGCTTTCTGAAGAAGATTATCTTCCATGCTGCTACTCTATCAATGCCTTCAAGGCAGTCTATGCAGACAATATCATTTCGTGCAATGATAAAACCAAATGGGAGAAAATAAATGGACCCCATATATTGCCACATGTATATGAGAAAAAGGTTGGCCGGCCAAAGAAAACCAGAAGGAAGCAACCACAAGAAGTGCAAGGGAGAAATGGTCCCAAGCTTACCAAACATGGATTAACCATTCACTACAGCTACTGTCAATCAACCTAATCACAACAAAAAAGGGTGTGAGCTGAAGAAGAAAGGGATCAGGTCAAAAAACAAGATAAGAAGAAATGCTGCTCAAGGGACACAAGAGCCTACTGTCATGCCACAGATTAGTAGAACCATCTATATTATGTTGTGGTAATGCCTTGAGCTGACTATATTATGTTACAAGAATTAATGGGACCACAAGGTTAGTAGAACCATCTATATTATGTTGTGGTAATGCCTTGAGCTGACTAAATTATGTTACAGGAATTAATGGGACCACAACCTGGTGGTTCTTCGCTGTTGGATCAGGTCCATGACAATATGTTGGATCACATGATGCAAGAGGTAATTTTCTTGACATGAGAAGTTAAGTTCTAGTTTGCTCTAATTTTTTTTTCTAAAAATATGTTCAATGCTCGTAGGCATCACAGCCCAATCAACTAACTTAGGAACATGGGCCACTGCCAGATTGTGCTTTCATTCAAGAAAACCAACCAACGGCTAGACCAGTGGTACTAACCACATCAACAAAAGAAGGCAGAGCAAAGATGACCAATGATAAGAAGAATGCAAGGGGTACTTCAAAAAGAAAGAAGGAAACATATGGCTTGAAAGATGGGGCTCCTGCAAAGAAGAACAAGGCTTGAAGGAAGATGGTGCTCTCGCAATGAAGCATGCTTGTTCATAACATATAGAACATAGGAATACTTGCTTGCCAACTCATGTTCATGACAAAAAATGGTAGATCTGGATGTGCATTTTGGATATCAGTGTTGCTATCATGTAATGTAGTTGAAGTATGTTTTTTCATGATAGCAAACCTATGTGTTTTGGTGGATCTGGATGTGGTTTTGGATAAAACATTACTGTCATGCAATGAAGTGGTTGGTTCCTAGGTGATATGTTCTTTTGCTTTGTCACCTATATGTGTTCTGATGAAACATGTAGTTACAACCATCCTGTTATGCAACACATTTTTGAAGCTTGAAACAATTACACTTGTTTCACACAAAATTCTATAAGAAAGTGATGACAGTGAATCTGAAACTGATCCTAATGTAAATCTCAGCACTAAAACTGGCAACATTCTTAATTTTCCATTTGGGGCAGAACCAAAATACATTCAGTTTAAATTCTGGGAACATTTCCATTCTGAACACGATTCAACAAAGAAAATATTACATTCTCTATTCAATTTCAGCTTCACTTCATCATGACAACAACCAGAATACATACTAAAACAACAACTCCTAATAAAGCTGGAACTAGCATGCCCTTCAGTGCCACTAGTAATTCTCTACCAATGAACACTATAGCTATCAATGACTTCTCTAGTTCATCTTGGCTCACAAATGCATCTTGCTCCACCCCCAAATTCATTCTTCTCATCTGCACCATCTTCTCCAGCAAAGAAGCCTTTTCTCTTGAGATAATTGATGTACCCTTGTTCCCAAAACCAAAAGTTACACCCAGATTCATCTTTTTATAGAAAGAACAAGCAATGTCAAATCAGCTCTACTCAAGTAATTCCCAGATAACAAAATCCAACCAAAATCAACTCAACTAATAATTACCTCGTGGTTAGGACAACTGTAGAAAACACGGCCTCGATTAGCATCCGTCATTGTGTGCACTTCACAATGGTCTTCTCATTGCATGAGGGGCACCGGATCAACAGTAGAACTAACGTCTTTCGACGACTGCTAAATGAGGAGGAGCATGGAGGCGCCATGCAGATATGCCGCATTGAAGCCGCGCTTTGCCCCTACCGCCGCAAACTCGCTGCCTCCGGTCGCTCCCTCATGGTTATTCAGCACTTCACCGTTACACACCGCTCCCTCATCACTACCCCACACATCGCCGCCTTAGTCGCTAACCCTAGCCGTCGAGGGACGTGAGCGATTTGGGGATTTTTGTGGGTTCCAAGGAGCTACTGTAGCATGAAGTGGTAAAATGCAATTATTCTGACATACTTCGTCACAGAGGGGGTTGTTTGCAAATGTGCTGCCTACGTGAATGCCACGTTGCAGTCAGCTTCGGTCAAATGAGGTTTGGACCGGCTATGATTCATTAAACCAAGATGATGGACCTAGATGTGTAATTTTCAAGTTTACGGACCTAAGTGACACCGGCTCCCAAGTTTAAGTTTAAGGACTGGCCATGTATTTTACTCTTAAGTTTAAGTATAAATTTTAGACTTTATCAAAGGTTGATGGATGTGACTATTCTCTATTATTTAATTAATGCCTCGATTTTCTTTTGCAAACTACTATCTATTATTTAATTAATGCCTCGATTTTCTTTTGCAGACCTATTTTTTACATGATTTTGCATTGAAACATTAAGTATCACTGCCTGGTAGGGTGGGAAAACCGAAGGCCCAGTTTTCTAAAACACACCACACAACGCAAGCACTCATATACACACGCACACACTCACTTTTATGAACGTATACTCACATACATCGTACATATCTTGAGATTGACAAAATCACAACAGGCAACTCATTGTCAACATGTACATCACCTACCAGTAAAAAAATAATTAGACGTAAATACAAGCACCCATCTTAAGTTGAGACTTAAAGCCAGGTAGATAGATTCCACCACAAAGGACGTCAACATCTAAGCTATGCTCATTTTGTGGAAGTAATGGTGTTGCTATATGTCCTTGTGTTATACAATTAAATTAAGTTACTGTGTGAGCTATCAAGAGTTTGAAATTTTATAACAGTGGGAGAAAAGAAACAGAGATGGGAAGTACTCCGATCCTATTCATAATATAACACAGTCTAGTTAAAACATAGACGGGGCTCGGTCTTATCCGGAGAGCTCTTGCGAAGTTTAGCCGCTAGCGAAAGAAATTTTCCTCTTCTCTCCAGCCCCTCTTCCTCCTCAAATCTGGTGGTTCACCGCTGGTGAGGGGAGGGGAGGGGTACCTTTCTTCTCTGCTAAGTAGTAGTAGGTGTAGTTGGGTTTTTCCATTTTTTGGGTACATCCCATTTCTTTCATGCAGTTCAAGGAGGTCATCAGCGTCTGGCCTTCCTTGTCCCAAGGAGCACCGGCCATGGAGGAACTTGTCGGACTTCTCTCCGACGAGGTCCTTCTATCTAGGAGTTGTTGGGTCTCTCCAAGACGTCAGCAACAGAAGGAGCAACAAATTTGCTCAAGTTGGTGGCTTTGTCCTCGATCCAAACATCAACCAGGTAGTGCCGGCCGACAGCCCCTTTTCTGGTGATCTTCATGCTTTTTATTTGGTCCTCTTTTTTGTCTCCCGCGACGGGTCTTCAAGCGGCAGCTGAAGTTCTCCCATGGTGCCAAGGTTGTTGTAACCTCCATCTCGAGGAGTCCCCCTGGGTTTACTACTTGGTGAAATCTTGTGCAGCTTGGCATGGTTTTTGCGAGCTCGCCGTCGCTGCCGCCTGTGGAGATTATGGGTACCACATACCCACATGGATGGACTATCCGACTGGTTATAGAGGATAGATTATGTATATTGAATATGTAACAGATCAGGACTTGGGTATTACGTTTCCTTGTGTATTAAGGAATGACCTATAGTCCTAGTTCGGTAATATTGTAGAGTGGATTTAGGAAACTTATATTGTATTCGGTTAGGTTTCTATCTTGGAATCCTATCCTCTTAACCTATATAAGGAGGACAGGACACCTCCTGAGGGCATAATCACAACTCAATCATTAGATCAATACAACACTCGGTGGATACAATCCCCGAAATAGGAGTAGGGTATTACTTCTTGTCGAGAAGGCTTGAACCTGTATAAACCTTTGTCTCATCACCCATCCACTTTAGATCTTATGCGCTACCCCCTTTTCATATTGCTGAATTCTAGTTTTGACAGTTGGCACGCTAGGTAGGGGTCATGTCAAGTTTTTCATCGACAAGTGCAATGGGATCTACTTTAGGCATCGACGACTTTGTCTTCCCTCCAAGGCAAGCATACCGCTTCGGCAGCCTCGACTTCATCACGAACGGTTTTGGCAAGATCTCTCCCCTCGAGTTGGATTTGAACCAGCCAAGGAGGGATACAAGCACTCAACCTCGTTGGGTTTGCCAAACGCCACTGAGACCTACTACAGAGTTCTTTCCCTCGAGTTGGCTTCAAACCACTCAGAGGGATCCTCAACACCGACTGCCTCATGCAGCCTTCCTAAAAAGACGCAAGCGTATCCATCAATCATCATGCAACTCCCTTCGCTACTCGCTGCAATGTTTGGATCTAGATCCGTTTCCCCACATAGGTCCCGATTTGAGCTAGCTTCGGCTATGGCCGTACCGGGCTTTAGGGAGTTCGATGCCATACTATTGGTAGCTCCGAGTTCAACGACGACTACACTCCACTCTTTTTTGATGTTTTCATGGCAGACGTCGAAGAAACTGACTCAGCGGTTGCCCGGAGAGTTGCTGAAGATGAACGAGCCAAGTTCAAAGAGGAACGCAAACTCAAGGAGGAGGAAGATCGAAGAAAATGAGATTTGGCCTTAGCGGAGCGTATAGCCCACGATGCCATACTCCAGACCGGCATCGAAAATACCAATGTTTTTCTCACGCCACAACAAAAGCGGTTGCGGTAGTTACCCTTCTCGACACCATCAACGACGCTGCTCCGGCCAACGCGACGCCAATCTTATACAAGGTGAAGACCATGGTTGCGGCTACCACACCACAGGGCGTCGAAAGAAGTCGGCAAGTTGATGTTATAATCCACTACGGAGATGCCCGCTGGCAGTCGCCTATCACCATTACGTTCCAGAGACTACTGAAAGCCCGAGCGTAGCAAGACACATACCAGATCTAATGAACACCATCGTCAGGAAGATAGAAGGCGTCAAGACCAGTCGGCTAATTCCCACGCTCGACACTGTTATCGGCCACCGCCGCACGACGGGAACCATTGCAGCAATTTCGACTAACAGAGCGGCTCCTGGATGCTTGCTCCTAGCAATCTAAGGAATACACTCAACCGGCGCTACTGTGAGTGGGAGAATCATGCTCATTGCGAAGGACGAAGATATTTCCCTGATGGCAGCGATGAGGGAGTAGCTACCTTTACTCGAGACCTGCGTCGAGTGAATTGGCTAAGTGGTTTCAAGCCTACTGGGATTGAAAAGTATGACAGCAAGACCGACCCAGAGTCATGGCTCACTGTCTACACCTTCACTATTCATGCAGCAGGAGGAGATAACAAAGCCATGGGGCTCAATTGACTCCTGGAGCGAACTTCGTGATCACTTGCCGATTCAACATGGAGTTGACACTCGGAGCACTTGCTGATTCAACTAGGAGTTGACTTGCTAGCTTAGCAATGGGCTCAATCGACTCTTGGAGCAAAATTTGTGATCACTTCATCGCCAATTTCTAAGGCACCTTTGAAAGGCCTAGAACCCACTTCGACCTATACAACGTAATACACAAGCCCGATGAATCCTTAGAAGATTACATTCAGCGCTTTTCTAAAAAGCGAAACAAAATCCCAGACATCACCGATGACGTTATCATAGCAGCCTTCCAGAAGGGAATCCGTAGCGAGCTACTTATTGGAAAATTTGGATACAAACCCCCAAGGATGGTCAAGAAGCTGTTTCAGATAGTTAACTCTTACGCCAAATCAGACGACGCCATCAAAGCATCACGCCAAGAGAAGCAGTTAGGAAGCAACTAGCGCCCCAAGAAAGACAATGGCAACAGTAATGGCAATAGCGGCCAAAAAGATCGCAAGCGTAAGCTCAAGGATCTGGTGGCCATGGCTTCAGACTATCAGCAGCAGCGCCCGCGCATCAGCACTTATGACAAGATTATGAACGGCCTTTGCATGCATCACCCCAATCACAAACATGCGGCCAAGGACTGTTTCATCTACAAGCAATTCGCCGAGCAATATACGGTTCAGCTCAAGAAACCGTTCGATGGTGAAGGAAATTCAGGACATAAAATGGACGATGGCAACGGCGGCGCGGGACCCTTCCAAGATCCCATAGCCGAGTTAAATCACATCTTTGGAGGACCACTCGCCTATGAGTGCAAGAGAAAGCAGAAGCTGAGTGATAGAGAGATCAATGCGATCGAGCTTGATGTACCGCAATATCAATGGTGGTCTGAGGTAGCAGTCATGTTTGACAGCTCGGATCATCTTGACCGAGTGGCCCACCCAGGGTGGTATTCCCTGGTACTAGACCCAGTGGTTCGTAACATCAAGTTGAAGTGTGTTCTCATTTATGGTGGCAGCACACTCAACATCCTCTTCGCCAAGACGCTGGATGAGATGCAGATTCCATGATCCAAGTTGAAGCCAAGTTCTGCTTTGTTTCATGGGGTTATCCCCGGGTTGTCTTCCACACCACTCGGGCAGATTACTCTTCTAGTTACCTTCGGCACTCAGGAGAAGTTTCGGATAGAAAACATTTGCTTTGAAGTTGTGGACTTTGAGGAAGCCTACCATGCTATCTTAGGACGGCCGGTTCTCGCTAAATTCATGGTTGTTTCTTACTACACCTACCTAATGATGAAGATTCCGGGCCTATGAGGAGTTATTACCCTCCGTAGCTGTTGCCGCAAAAACGTGCCAGAAGCGTATTGATGCGAAAACACGGCGTCCTGGGAGATTTGCTTAACTCCAGTGCAGGTCCAACTCTTAGAAAACGGGTTCAGGGCATGCTAGTTGGTTTGATCCTGCAACCAACAAGATATACAAAGAAAACCATATTAGATGCACGATAACTGATCGGCTGATAAGCCGATAACATATCGTAAGAACCTAGCCGATGCGATCTGATCGAATCGGCTGTAAGGTGTAAGATGGATAATATTAAGCAAACCCTAATTATGCTCCATCGGCTACAAACACATAATCTATAGGTAAAAATTAGATCTTAGCCAATGAAAACATAGTTAGGTTGAAAACTGATACCATATCGGCTAATACTCCGATATAGCCTTATACAAGACTATCAATCTAAATAAATATAGTAAGGCAAGCTTGATATATTTAACTAAAGTGATACTTTGTGTAAGGGGTAGATATAACATGAAAAACATGATTAAAAGGAATTTGAACACAACGCAAGCTCCGGCGATGACCTCCACCAACGTCCAGTGATCGTCCTCTTTATTTTCAACGGCCACCGTCACCGACGTCCCCCTGGTATGCCCCTTGAACTCTTTAAGCTTTATTGGCTTCTTTTGCTCATCATCCCTGTCCTAAGTTGAATTTTACTTTTAGATCCCCTTTCTTAGTAGTTCCTTGATTTCATCCCCGTTTTTCTTCAATTATAGCACCTAAGAGACCAAATTACAATTCCCGTCCTGAAAAAACCAATTCATTATTTCCTTGGGCTGATGGGCGATGTGGACCCCTGTTACCTTATTAATGCTGAAACTGACAAAGTCCCATATAAGCAAACCAAGCCCAACTTAGCCGATTGGCAAACTATGTTTAGATCTTGGCCTTCTAGCTTGGATGAATGGAGGACCTGGTATAGGAGAATATTGGCTTCCAAGCAGTCTATGTGGGAAGAAGTAGGCATAGCCCAGTGCTTAGCCCTATCTCTAGCCGATATGAAAAAAGACAAATCAATGCTATCATCAGCTGCATACTTCTTGTCCGACACCCTAAATGCCTTCTTGTTTGGCGAAGGCCCAATGACACCCACATTATTAGATATCAAGATGCTTACTGGTTTAGATATCACCTCATCAGCCAACCCATTCTCTCTGAAGATCAAATGTGAACGTAAGTTGTCAACCAAAAGCATGGGCGACTGGTCAAGCTATATCTCTAAGCATATCGGCACAGGCCCAATAACTGATAGAGAACACATAGCTTTCCTTAATCTCTGGCTGAAAAGGTTCATTTTCTGTGAATCAACTTTTGGCCCAACAGCCAACATGCAGCATCTGGCCCAAACATTGGTATCAAAGAAATCAATCCCTTTGGGTAAGTTCTTGCTTGGAGCTGTGTATCAAACTTTAGACCAATCAACAACCAATCACCTCTGAGGAACCCCTGTCGGCTATGGAGGACCCTGGTGGTTTTTGCAGCTCTAGTTGAACCTATATACACTCAATGTTGCTGAAAGGACCCCATTATACTCCTCAAGCTTCCCATCAGACCACTCAGATGACGAAGAAGCTGGTACACGCCGATGTATGTCCTTTGGTGAGGTAGCATCGACCTATCCTGGATCAAGACCATCAGCTAGAGCTTTTCAAGAGTGGTTCAATCAGTTTTATGACAGGTTTTCCAAGGCTGCAAGGATCAGGTTCCCTTACATCAGCTTTACAGATTATAAGCGGCTGCGAGACAACTTGGAATGGGCCAGCTCCCTGTCTGCTTACATTTTGCAAGAAAAATTCAAACAAGAGGTGTTATAACATCGGCTCTGCAAATGGACAGAGTTCTGAGCATTGAAGGCCCCATACTTGGATCCTTAAACCATGTAAACATCCATCTTCTAAGAAGCCAACTTTTTGACAAGTGGTGGAGTGAATGGAAGAAACACTTATTTCACCTATCGGCCAGCTTTTACCTGACTACAATGATTCCATCCCTCAGCCCTTAGGTAAAACCACCTTTCTTCTTCTCCTCAATCAATTTTATTCTTTTGTCTTCAAGAATGGCCTAACTTTTCCCTTGCAGATCCCAGATACTCTTCCTCCAGCACAAAGTTTAAGTGGCCGACCAATTGTATATGCACCAGCTTTAATGCCAACTGGAGATCTAGCTCCATCCATTATCGGCTTTGCTGCTCCTATAGTAGCATCTTTGCTGGAAGGTCAGGTCAGGGAACCGATACCCAAAGTTGGTGGGAAGCGTAGGCAAACAATTTCGAAGAAGTTGACAAAGAAGCCAAGAGCTGCATCTCCTACCAAACATGCCGATAGCACTCCCCCACTCGACTCTGACGTTGAAGCCTTTCTGGATGAAGCAATTATGGAGGAAGAAGTTGATAAGGCTATAGCTGATATAAGTGATACTGAAGACCAATCTGTAGCCGATCCCAAGCCAGCCAATGTGGCCACTCCTCCAGGATCTTCAGCCAAGTCAGACATCCAAGCATCATCAAAACCACGCCAACGCAAAGAAATGCGTAAAGTGAAGGTAAAATACAATTTATCTTTAGTCTTATTCTTTTTCAATACACTGCTAACACTTGCTTTTGTAGCCTAAGACTGTATTGGCTATGGCCAAAGATAAAAGCTTTCCGACGCCCCCCTTGTCTCCAAGTCCTCAGGCTTCTCCAATAGCATCGGTAATATCCAAAACTTTTCAAACTTGTAACATCAGTCAATATACAAACACCTAAGACTTATTATTTTTTCAGCCAAGAGCTCCACCGGCTTCCCCTCATCGGCCAGCTCCAAGTGATAAAGCTCCTTCTGCCGCTGGTAGTCACCATGTAGAAGAACAAGAAAAAACCAGCGTTGCATCGATGGCCCAAGTAAACTCATCATCACACCTCGTCGGCTCAATTCTATTTGTCACTAAACATCAACCTTGTCTTGCATAATTTAGTCGATATGTTCTCCTTCGACATTAGGCAATTCTTGGATGAGGAAGATCAAGAAACAACGAGCAAAGCTAAATCTCCCATCTCTGATGATATGAGAGCAAGGCTCCTTAACATAGCTGATCGGCTGGGATCTTCTTTGGATGCATTAGTCGAAAACTGTGGGCCGATCAGGGAACGCTTCCAGGAAATCCAAGACCAGCTCCCTGAACAAGTCGCAGATACCATGTCCCAGTTATGTTCCTCAAGAAACATCGCTTCAAACTTCAAAGAGCCAAGCAAAGAATAGCCGATCGGCTCGAGCGCCAAAGCATAGACGCAACCATCCAATCCAGCCGACAACAAGTCAATGAAAACAAAGCTAAACTGGATGAACTTACAATCGGCTCAGAGATAGTACAAAAACGCATCACCGAGCTTGAACAAGAAGAAGGTGATCTTTTGGCTAAGTTGGAACAAATTCACAACGAAATCACCCAAGAAAAACAAAGATTAGTCGATTTGCCGAAAGCCATCGAAGACCAGACCGCCAAGCTAAAAGCATCGACCAAACACTTAGCAGGACTTAGCAAGACCCTAAAGCCGATTCCTGGAACTGAAGCTGATGATGCTCGTGTGATTGATGAAGTTGAGCAAATTCGCCTTCGTGCGATATCAGCAATCCAAAACTTCTTGGGTTGATGTAAAACATTAAGCTTATAATACATTTGTTTTGTCAAACTTGAAACACTTTTGTGCAATATACTCATCGGCTTCTTAGCTGATTTTGGCTTCCACACTTGTACTTTCTAGGTTTTGTCGTATTTTTGGTCTAAGGGTGATAATAAATATCGGCCATCTTAAGGCGATGTTACCATACAATGGCTAAACAGCCGATTATGAGTTGATCCAAACACTTGGGTAATACTTTTTCAAATATTTTCCATTTAAAGTCTTCCCAAAAACTTCTCCGTCAAGACCTTCGAGCATGTATGCATTATTAGGTACACAACGATGAATCTGATAAGGTTCTTCCCAATTAGGTGACCATTTTCCAAATTTATTATCTTTGGTCCCTATCGGCAAAATCAATTTCCAAACAAGCTCTCCTTCCTCAAAAACCTTTAGCACAACCTTTTTGTTATAATATCTTGAAACTCTTTCTTTATCTCTTTTGATTTTCTCTAAAGCACGCAATCGGACTTGTGCCAAATCTTCCAAATCATCAATCATCAAGCTATGATAATCATCGGCTGATAACTCATTTTGCAAAGAAATCCTTCTTGAGCTGATGTTAGTTTCCCAAGGTAAAATAGCTTCATGCCCATATACAAGCTGCTAAGGTGGCACTTGTGTAGCTCCATGACATGCCATCCGATAAACCCATAGTGAATCAGCCAGGGTAGTATGCCACCTATTAGGTTGTTTAGCAATCTTCCTCTTAATCAACTTGATCAAACTTTTGTTAGAAGCTTCAGCTTACCCATTAGCTTGTGCATAATAAGGAGAAGAATTCAATAACTTGATGCCCATACTATCAACAAACTGAATAAACTCATCGGCTACAAAAATAGATCCCTGATCTCTCGTGAAAGTCTGTGGAATTCCAAATCGATAAATTATATGCTCCTTCACAAATTCAATGGCATCTTTGGAATCAACTTTCTTTAAAGGAATTACTTTAACCCACTTTGTAAAATAATCTGTTGTTACCAAGATGTATCTATGTCCCTTACTTGATGGTGGACTAATCTGGCCAATCATATCAATTCCCTAATTCATAGCTAATGCTGGTGCTCTCTGAATTGCCTCGAACTTCTAACAATCTTGACAACCTTTATAATATTTAAAGCAATCCTCTAGCATAGTCGTCCAAAAATATCCAACCCTTCTAAGTAACCACCTCATTTTATGAGCCGATTGATGTGTTCCACAAATTCCTTCATGAACTTCACACATGACAACTTTAGCCTCCTCCAGATTCAAGCATTTAAGCAGAACTCTATCAATCGTCCGAATCAAGCAACACATATTTTAAAGCTTTATATTTCAACTTTCTTGATGTCGATTGAGAAGGATTCTTTAAATAATTAATAATATCATACCTCCAATCATCGACATCAACTTCTACAACCTCAATATCAACATCTTTCAACATCGGCTTGTAGCCTGATGCACCTTGAGCTAAATCATTGGCTTCAATATTCTGCTTTTTGGGAATATTCTTCATAGTAATAATCTTGAAATTTTTCATCAATTCTTGGCAGTTCTCATTATAAACCTTCAAGATCTCATTCCTGCACTCATACTCCCCTGGCAACTGATGGATTACCAACAATGAATCTCCAACAATCTCAATAGCATCGGCTTCAACCTCTTTTCAGAGTTGCAAACCCTTAAGCACTGCTTCATACTCAACTTGATTGTTCGTGTAATAAGGTTTGATTGTAAAAGCAAACTCAAAACTTGTCCCCCTAGGCAATATAATCACCAAACCGATACCACAACCATGTGTACAAATAGATCCATCAAAGAATAACGTCCAAGGCATCATCTCAACATAATTAACTGACTCACCTCGGTGCTGAACGATAAAATCGGCAACTGCTTGTTCTTTTACTGCTTTAGCCGATTCATGTCTAAGATCGAATTCTGTCAAGGCAAGAATCCACTTCCCAACTCTACCTTTCAAGACTAGAGTGATAGCATATATTTGACTATATCGGCTTTGCAAACTACTGTGCACTCATTTGAAAGTAAATAATGCCTCAACTTTGTACATAAAAATATAAGCACAGGCACAATTTCTCAACAGGGGTATATCTTGTCTCTGCATCCAAAAGTCTTCTGCTAAGGTAAAATATCGTCCTTTCTTTCCCATCAACTTCTTGAACTATAACGGAGCCAATAGACCTCTCATCGGCCAATAAGTAAAGCTTGAATGGAATCCCCTTCTGAGGTGGCATCAACAATGGAGGTTAACTCAGATATTCCTTGATATTGTCCAATATTTTCTGCTGCTTTTCTCCACAAACAAATTATTGATCGGCTTTCAACCTTAACAATGGAGTAAAAGGCTCAATCCTTCTGGACAATTTAGAAATAAATTTCCATACAAAATTAACTTTGCCAATCAAGGATTGCAACTTGGTTTTACTTTGTGGAGGTTCAATATCTCTAATAGCATTGATACTTCTCTGTGTTATCTCAATCCCCCTTTCATGAACTAGAAAACCAAGGAATTGTCCAGCCGATACACCAAAAGCACATTTGTTAGGATTCATTTTTAAACCATACTTCCTTGTTTTTTCCAGCATTCTTTGTAGATCAGCTATATGTCCATCAATCTCTTTAGATTTCACAACCACATAATCAATATAAATTTCAACCAATACACCAATGAGATCATGAAAAATATAATTCATAGCCCTTTGATATGTAGCACCAGCACTTTTCAAACCAAAAGTCATAACAACCCACTCATACAAGACGATTGCACCAGGACACCGAAAAGACAGTCTTGTGAATATCCATAAAACTAATAATCTTATGTCCAGATGCTACATCAACCAATAAATCAGCAATCGGCATTGGGTACTCATCCTTGGCTATGGCGTTGTTCAAATCTCTAAAAGTCAATGTAAACTATAAGCTTTCCATTTTTCTTAACCACTAGTACTATGTTTGAGACTCACTCAACATATCAGCAAGGCCTTATAAAATTAGCATCATAAAGTCCTGTAATCTCTTCCTTGATAGCATCATACATCTCAGGTTTGAATCGATTCTGAGGTTGTTTATATGGCCAATATCCTAGTTTAATAGGGAGCCGATGTTCAACAATAGATCGGCTAAGTCCTGGCATCTCATGGTACTCCCATGCAAAACAATCTCTATACTCTTTTAACAACTTAATTAATTCTTCTTTGATCTTATTTGACAATTTAGCAGTTACAAATGTCAGCCTAGGTCTATCACCATCACCAATATCTACTTCTTCTAGCTCATCGGCCGACATAAATGCTTGCCCTAATTTTTCTTCAAAATCATGCACAGAATCTTCTACATATGCATTGGGCTAAACTCTACGTCGTCAAAGTAAAAGTTGAGGTCCTTCATCACCGATTAGCTAGATATCACAATCGGACACTTTTAAGAAATCGTCTTCTCATACTTTACCTGACAAGCAATCAACTCCTTCCATCTCTCAAATAGATAAATCGGCAATAGTAACATTAACTGACCTGTCGGCTTGCACGATCTCTACCTGGTCTCCTTGCCATTGAATCAAACTTTGGTGCATTGTTGAAGGTATGCAACAATTTGCATGTATCCAATCTCTTCCTAACAACAAACTATATGATCCCTTTCCATCAATGACAAAAAATGTGGTTGAAATTGTTTTACTACCAACAGTCAACTCAACATTCAAAACTCCCTTTGTTTCAGATGAATTCCCTCCAAAATCTTTTAACACCATGTTGGTCTTGATCAAATCTTCTAGAGTCTTTTCAAAGACGGCTTGTTTCGGTGTTAGTGTCAACTTTGCCAATGATTCTTCTATCTACTCATCGGCTGCATGTATACCGTACTCTGCTGGCAACATAAACACCATATTGATTAAAGATGAAGCTACAGCTTTACCTTTAATAGATGTTTAAACCATATCAGCTTTGACTTCATCGGCTGATACAATTTTGGATTTCACACGCCATTCCTTCCTAGTTCGTTGCAACCGATAGTCAATCTCTTCATCAACTTCTTGCATTTGTTCTCGGTTTCGCTGCCGTTGTACCCTCCTTTTTTGATTCTTGGTGAAAATTCCAGATGGACACCATTGAGGGTTCTGAACTTGCTTCCCTTGATCTTCATCTTCATTCTTGAAATAATCCTGATGAATCGGCCCCAAACGTTGGTGTACTGACAACCTCTGCTGCATCGACCGATTCTCAATCCTTGGACTTCTTAGTTGATGCGAACTACCTTGAAATATTGCATCTGCATCATTGCATCCTGGACAATCTTCAATTGATGGCAGCCTCATTCGTTCGTTGCAGCAAAAACCTAAAGAACTCACATCTCCAATGAGGATCAAAACAAGGTTCATCCTTTTGAGCATATATTTCAATCTGCTTATCTTGTTTTTTCTGGTACTTGCTAATCAACCTGATAGAATTAAACTTGTTTTGTTGATAAGTCTGATAACCTCTCTTATCGGCCTCATTGGTGTGGACTATGTTAACAGGAAAAGTATGGCCTTCAATCTTCATCGGCTTCTTTCCATCATCAAACTTGATTATACCTTGTTCTATAGCCGATTGGATCTGCTGCCTAAACACTTTGCATTCATTTGTATGATGAGATCCAGTGTTATGTCACTTGCAATATTTTCTTTTCCTTAATTCTTCAGCCGATGGAATCACATGACATACTAGAAGTTGAATTTGTTTCTCTTGAAGCAGTAGATCAAATATCCTATCGGCTTTGTTGATATCAAAATCATATCTCTCCTCTTTGCCATTGTCTTTGACCAATTGGCAAACAACAGTTTTCTTGTTTCTTGACCACTCAGACAAACCGATCTCTGGGCATCTTCTGATTCTGACTCATAGCTATAAATATTGTTAACATTATTAACTTTCCTAGTAAATCTCTTAGCCTCTTGGAATCTCTATTCATGAGCCGACACCTTCTGAACTAATGAGCGAAGCTCTCAAAATCTTGTGCAGAAAATCTCTCCCTTATCGGCCCAAGCATCCTTTGGAAAGCTAAATCGGCAAGTTATGAATTGATCAAGTTCAAACTATAACATCTGTTCCTCATATATATAAACCTTTGAATATAATCTGGAACCGATTCATCAGACCTCTGCCTGATTGATGTCAAGTCCGACAACTTCATCTCTTGAACCCCATTGAAAAAGTATCTATGAAACTGTTTCTCTAGACCGGCCCAACCTCTGATAGAATTATAAGGTAATGAAGAAAACCATGTGAAGGCTGATCCTGACAACAATAATGGAAATAATCTAACTCTCAAAGCTTCTACAGCCGATGCCTCCCCACATTGTGCTAAAAATCGATTGATATGTTCATATGTAAAAACATTGTCTCGTCCTAAAAACTTCGAGAAGTCTGGAATCTTGTATTGGCTTACCAATGGCACTTTGTCGGAGTACTTTGGATACGGATACCGATACATGTTTTCACTGTCCTTGGACTTCAAACCAAATTGTTTCCTACCCACATCTGCAATCATGCCAGCCCATTGTTGTTGTTACCCACCAAATTGTGGAACTTGATCATAGTTGTTGAACTGAGATTGATACTGGTATTGTGAAACAGGTTCTGGCCGATACTGTTGAGGTGATATCGGCTGAGGTTCAAAACTTGAAGTTTGACCCAGGAAAGATTGATGAGGTTGATGTTGATAATTTTGAGGCACCTCATGCACATATTGTAGCCTAGATGATGTTAATGGCAAAATCGGCTATTGAATAGGGATTTGACTTCCTTGAAACCTCATCGGCTGCTGAATAGGGTTTTGTAAGATCCCAGCTGATATTGATGGTATAATCCTTGGAGCCTGATTTTGTTGATCTTGCTGAGTTATCTGCCTCCCAAGTACAAATTGTTGTTGCAACCCTGAAGAACCTAGGATCTTAATCTTGATGGTCCTATATGGAGGAAACACATTATTTGGAAACTACACTGGTCCTTTTGCCTTCTCCTCAACTATAGTTCCATCCATCACCTTTTTGACCACATTAGTAAATGTGTTCACCAACACATTGGACTGGTTGATCAAAGTTTGATGCACTGCGTAATCCAGCCCATCTTGTAGTGAAACTCTTTCATCCATAGTTGGCTCCTCTTCTTTAGCCTCGATTTCATCAGTTTTGACTCCATCTTGTTGTGCACTGGATTCTACCTCAGGCTTTGGGAAGACTACTTGGCCTTTTTGGATAACTTTACCCTGCCGAGACACAGTGAAGGAATCCAGATACATCTTGTGAAAAGCTTGAGTCAACTGATCCATCTCCATCTTTTGCTCATCGGACAGTTGTTCAACCATCACTAGGATAATGTTTTTTTCCGTGATTTTTGGCATGATGGATGTCTTGACAATCGTGTCCCACTGGACGTGCTAAAAGCGTGTTGGCACAAAAACATGCCAGAAGCGTATTGATGCAAAAACAAGACGGCTTGAGAGATTTGCTTAACTCCAGTGCAGGTCCAACTCTTAGAAAACAAGTTCAAGGCGTGCCAGTTGGTTTGATCCTGCAACCAACAAGATAGACAAAGAAAACAATGTTAGATGCACAATAGTCAATTGGCTGATAAGCCGATGACTTATCGTAAGAACCTAGCCGATGCGATCTGACCGAATCGGCTGTAAGGTGTAAGATGGATAATATTAAGCAAAACCTAATTATGCTCCATCGGCTGCAAACACATAATCTATAGGTAAAGATTAGATCTTAGCCGATGAAAATATAGTTAGGTTGAAAACTGATACCATATCGGCTAATACTCCGATATAGCCTTATACAAGAATATCAATCTAAATAAATATATTAAGACAAGCTTGATATATTTAACTAAATTGATACTTTTGTATAAGGGGCAGATATAACATGAAAAGCATGATTAAAAGGAATTTAAACACAACTAAACAGCCATATTAGATAAGATCGGTTGAAACTCCGATGCTACCCCTATTATAAACAAGAGACAAGCTAGGGATCATGAATCCAATTAAGACTAGGGCTAATGCAGCACAAAGTATAAAAGGATGCATGATATCTAGACAATTAAATCCTTGAGTGCTTTTTGGGACGGTAGACATCTTATGCCAATCTAGGCTAATAAGCTGATTTAGCCGATACTGACAAAACCTTAAAAAAGGCCTGGCCGATACGGCTAAATCAGCCATCGACATAGATTGGCTAAGTTATGTGGTAACTTAACAAGCCATACCTCGAGCTGACAAACCCGAAGCATGAACTCGTAGAAAAGTAAAGGGAAAATTGTAGCGATGCGCCAAAAGTGTTGATTGAACTATTCTTTTTTTATTTTATATAGACATCGGGCTTATATTTATACAGTACATACGAACCTTGTCCTTGCCGAATACTACTTACAACTTGCCTAAACAAACAAGTCCTAGGTGGACTCTTACCACAATATTACAAAAAGAAAACTAACTCTTATTCTTAATTAATAGATACACTTGTCTTATCTGGACTCAATTCCTAGCCGGCAATATCTTTAAGCCCTTCTCCGAAACCAACACGAAACTAAGTTACCTGTATCGGCTTAACCAAGTCCGATTCAAGTTACCCGTATCGGCTACCCGAGTCCGATTCCATATCGACCGATATAGCTCCAGCTGATACGCTGTCTGTTTTAGAAAAATCCTTTATCCCTTCAAATCTGCCTTGGATCCAATCTTGATTGCTGGCATATAGTTATCAAATTTTCCTGTTAATCGTAGCGACGTCAAGAAAGCTTTCACCTGCGACAAAGAGAGCTACGACATGACCCAATCTCGTGAGAGGCTACTTGGCCAACAACAGATCCTACTGGCTGCATCTACATCTAAGGAAGGAGAAATCCCTGCCAAGAAGCTGCCCAAGTCGGGAGAAGGCAACGCCAAGACTAAGAAGATAACACTCAATCCTGCAGATCCCTCCAAGACCGCCGTAATCAGCGTCGAGTTAGATTGTCAATAGGAAAGCATGCTCATCACCTTTCTTCAAGTTAATAATGATATATTTGCATGGAAACCTTCTGATATGCCTCGTATTCCTAGAGAGGTGATTGACCACTCATTAAATGTCAAAATAAACGCAAAACCTATCAAACAACGACTCCACCATTTTGCACAAGATCTAAGGGATGCTATCAAGGAAGAGCTAACCAAGCTTTTGGCAGCTGGATCATCAAGGAAGTTTATCATCTAGTCTTAGTTCGAAAGAAGACTGGGCAATGGCGCATGTGCGTCAACTACACGGATCTCAACAAATCTTGCCCAAAGGCCCCTTTGATTTACCTCCCATTGACCAGGTTGTTAATTCAACAGTTGGCTGCAAACTTCTTAGTTTTCTCGACTGCTATTCAGGATATCGTCAGATCAGCTTGAAGGAGTCCGACTACTTGAAGACCTCGTTCATCACCCCGTTCGGAGCTTATTGTTACATCATGATGCCATTTGGTCTAAAGAATGCAGGAGCTACATATCAATGCATGATTTAGAGATGTTTGTAGTCGCAATTCGGATGAAATGTGGAAGCCTATGTCGACGATGTTGTCATCAAGACCAAGCAAAGGGATAATCTGATTGCTGATTTGGAGGAAACTTTTTAAGATGAAGTTAAACCCAGATAAATGCACCTTCAAAGTACCGTCAGGGAAGCTACTTGGCTTTATGGTGTCTCATGGCGGCATTGAAACCAACCCGGTGAAGATTAATGCTATACACAACATGAAACCGCCGAGTACCCAGAAGGACGTTTAGAAACTTATTGGGTGATTGGCGGCCCTCAGCCGATTTGTTTCCAGGCTCGGCGAGTGTGGCATGCCCTTTTTCAAGTTGCTCAAGAAAACCGATGAATTCCAGTGGACCCCCGAAGCATAGAAAGCCTTTGAAGATTTCAAGAATTTTCTCATGACGCCGCCCGTGTTAGCTTCGCCGCATCCACAAGAGCCCTTGTTGCTTTATGTTTCGGCAAATTCTTAGGTGGTCAGCACAGTTTTAGTTGTCGAGCGTGAGGAAGACCGTCACATCCAGAAGGTTCAGAGGCCCATTTACTTCGTTAGCGAGGTGTTGGCCAATTCCAAGACATGCTATCTCCAGGTACAAAAAATTTTATGCGGAGTTTTAATTACCGTCAGGAAATTAGCTCATTACTTTCAAAGTCACTAAGTCACGGTGGTCACATCTTTTCCACTCGGTAATATCCTTCATAATCATGAGGCCATGGGACGCATCGCGAAGTGGGCATTGGAGTTGATGGCGTTAGACATTATTTTCAAGGCCCGAACATCGATCAAATATCAGGTCTTGGCTGACTTCGTTGCTGAGTTGTCACGCCCAGAAATTCACTACCAGAATTTCCAAAGCAAATTGTGTATTAAAATCCCTGTCCAGGACCAGCCAGGGTACACAAATGACAAAGTTGCCATACAGATCCACGTCTTACAAAACAATAAAAATCTCTTACAAAACTGCAACGGAAAAAGGAAACAAACTATTCTAATAAACTAAACACTCGCAACGTAGCGACTCCACTCCAGAGGCACTCCTCAACGGTAGCAACAAGCCTACTCCTCTAAAAAGTCTTCCTCTGAAACATACTCCAACTCTGGTGTGGGAAAAATAAAGCAAGACTGAGTACTACCCACTGTACTCAACAAGTCATACCGGAAAGGAAAATAATAATGATGCAAGTAATAACAAAGGAGAGCTGCAAAAGCTATTTTGCATAAAATACGCATTTAAAAACAATAGTTGAAAGCAATAAAACAGTTGAATTAATTAATCATAATTAAACCATCACTGTCCAACGCTACACCACGTTGCGACAGGCCCAAACCATCCACCTGAACTAAACCAGTTCCATTAAGTCAAATTATTAGAAAATTCAACTAATCACGGTGAATCTGGTTGATCGCCCATAACCGCGGGCACGGCTATTCGAATAGTTTTACTCTGATCAGAGGTGTACAACTGTACCCACAAGACATAGTCCTACAACACGTTACCGTGCGCCGACATACCACCACGGTACTCCGAAAAAGGAGCTGTGACAGGACCCTTCGCATAACCCTTCCTAACCAATCACACCACACCTCAGGTTTCGCCCCCGCTCCCTTTCCCGGCAGCGGGCAGCCCCCCTCATGCCTTGGTGAATCCGGCAGCCGGTCAACTGGTATATCCCCGGCCGAACCAACTCCATCACGCCCACCCTTTTCGGGGAACGTCGGCTAGGAAAAAGCTATACTCCAAATCCAGCCATTACCCACGCTGGCTTGTGGAAAGTACGGTAATTCTTCCAGGGTTTCCCGTGAACTGGTCCTTAATTGTCATGAGCACGACCATCAAAACCATGTGCTCACAACCCACCATTAATCAAGATTTTAGTTGAAACAATGATTAAATCACCCACGATTAACCATCGCGAGCCAACATGAAATAACCATCATTAAGTATTAATGAAGCTTTAAATATCCCAATTGTGAGCTAATGTTTCTAAGCAAGGCTAAGCAAGTTCTATTGTAGCAACTACTCAAATTATTTCCCAAGCTATCAAAGGAATAAGGTAATTGCAATATAAGGCTGAGTACAATAGGTAAACTATCCCATAGATGACATTATAAAACAATGCAGTATTTAGAGAAAAATAAGACTGTTTCGCAATTTAGGTACAACATGATCAAATGAATAAGTATGACTTGCCTTGCTCTTGCGCTGGGTCGACCTCGGCAACGACTTCGAAGTAAACGGAAGCGTCGGAATTACCGGAATCTACGCGACAAACAAAGCAAACAACAATACATGCTATAAGTCTACTAAAACAGAGAACAAAACTATTTTTAATGGATTCTAGACATTTTTATGAATTTTCTGAGACTTGAACGGACTAAAACGGAGTCCGGATGAATTAGTTATGAATTTTTGAAGTTATCTGTGTTTTTACTATAAACAGAAAAATCCTTAATTATTTATTGCGCAATAAACCCTTAGGGCTGACGTCATGCTGACGTCACGGTTAGGGCTGACGTCAGCGGCTAGGGCTGACGTCAGCCGCGGCGGCGGCGGCTGCGCACCACGTGGCGCACACGTGGCGCCGACGCGGCAGCCACGCGGCGGGGCGGCGCGGGGGACGCGGCGGCCACGCGGGCGAGCGCGGACGGCCCAGATCGGCCCGGGCGGCCGATCGGGCGGCTGAGGCGCGCGGGCGGCCGAGCGGCCGGGCTCGGGCTCGACCGAGCTGCCATGGCGCGCGGCGGCGCTAGGGTTTGCGCTGGCGCGGCCCGGGAGACGGCGGAGCGGCGGCTCGCTAGCGGCGGCGAAGCGGCGCGACGGCCATGCGGGGCGGCAACCGAGCGGCGGAGCGGGCGCGCGCACGGCGGCGGCGGAGAGGGGAAAAAGGGCGGCGGCGGCGGTGCTTACCGACGGTGGAAGACGGCGGTGGCGCGGCTTTAGGGTTTTGGGGAGAGGCGGCGGCACTCGGGAAACGGGAGAGGGGTCGCGGCGCGGGGAAATAAATAGGAAGGGGCTAGGGCACGGGTGGCGGCGGTTGCGGAGTCCCCGCGAAACACGGCGGCGCGGGCGGGTGGCGGCGGCGCCGGCCGAGTCGGAAACGACTCGGACGCGGGCCCATGCGTCAGCGGGCGAGCGGCGCGGGGGAGGCGCGGCGGACTTCCGGGCGGCTCGGGCCGCGGCCTCGGGCCGGCCCGGGAAGGAGGAGGGGCGCGGGGAGGCGGCGATGGCCTTGGGCCGCCTTGTGCCGAGGAGGGGGAGGGCAAGCGGCGGCCGAGCGGGTGGCTTGGGCCGGCCCAGGAGGAAACAGGGATGGGCCGCCAGCCCAAAAAGGAAAAAGGAAGAGAAAAAGAAGAAGAATTTTCCCAGGGATTTATTTATTGCGCTTGAGGGTTTTTAATTGGTTAAAAATATTTTTAGGGCTCTGAAAATTCCACTAAAAATCCTGTTAATGTATTTTGACATGGGGAACTCAGGAAAAATTCCACCTTGCCATTTTCACTTCTTTAATGCATTATTTAATTGGGTTTTTCTCCAGATTTAATTAAACAATTTCTCAGATAAATTATTAAATTTGATTTTTACGATTTGGGAGAACTTCGGGGTGTGACATGAGTGGATCGAGTGCCAAGAAGATACACCTGTGGAGAAGTTGGAGTATTGGACCATGTATTTTGATTGATCTAAGAGGGTTACTAGTACAGGGGCCGAGGTTGTCCTTATTTCCCCGACTAGAGAATAGTTGCGATATGTTCTGAGATATATAAATGGAGTCCATCTAGTGTTTTGTTAAGATGTGTTTTTCCTAAGGAGCGTCGACAGTTATTGCAGCATATCCACTCGAGGATAGAATTACAAACTATTTCGCTTTTATGGCCTTTTGTCGATTGCGTGTTGATATGGTGGGTCTTTTCAAGAGGGTCCAAGGAGACTTCACACATCTTTTTTTGTCACAATTGACAAGTTTTCCAAGTGGATTGCGGCCAAGCCGGTTGCTACAATTATGGAAGATAAAGCTCACGATTTCTTCATCAACATTGTGCATCGGTTTGGCGTGCCTAACAGGATTATTATTGATAATGGCACTCAGTTGACATTAGGAGTTTTCAAGGATTTTTGTGGAGACTTTGGAATAAAGATATGCTATGCATCAGTTGCGTATCCCAAGAGGAATGGACAAGTCGAGCGAACCAATGGGATGGTTCTTGAAGGCATTAAAGTTCATGTCTTTGATAGACTACGTTCTTATGTCGGTCGGTGGGTGGAAGAATTGCCTTCAGTTTTATGGTCATTACGAACCACACCCAGTCAAGCTACGGGTCAGTCACCTTTCTTTCTAATATATGGGGCTGAGACTATGTTGCTGAGTGAGATGGAGTTCGAGTCCCTTCGTGTTCGCAATTTCAATGAGGTGTGCCATGATCAAGATCGTGTTGAGGACTTAAATCGACTGGACGAGGCCCGCAAAGCTGTCCTTATTCAGTCAGCAAGATATCTTGAAGGACTTCGGTATTACCATAATCACAATGTTCAATTGTGAACGTTTATTATTGGTGATATGGTTCTACGGAAAATCCAGACAACCAAGGATAGGCACAAGTCGTCTTCTTTATGGGAAGGACTTTTCATAATTTCCGAGGTCACTCGGCCAGGGGCTTATCGACTAAAGCTTGAAGATGGATCGATTGTGGGGAATTCTTGGAACATTGAACACCTTCAGCATTATTAATACTTAGGTTATCCTTTTGTATCTTATTTCTCTCGATTGCCGACGTCAAGTAAGTGGCCTTCTTGAGTTGTCAGTCGGGGCTATCATTAATAATGGAGTATAATATTTTCTTTGATTATGACTTGTTTGTATTTGGCTTATCATTGATTTTTGTCTTGATCTGTGTCGAGTGGATAAGGACTAAAATTTTTTTGAAGGCTTAATCAAGTTTTAGGCTTGGTATAAATTAGAAATTTTTTTAAGAAATTAAAAGCTAGACTCAGTTTTCAAAACATGGCATAAATAAGTCAATATATTACAAGTCAATTTAGAAAAGTATTCTTTACATTGTGAGTTCATCCTTGGAAGTTCTCGAGAACGTCTGTAGCTATCTTTTGCGCAGATTCCTAAGCCTCATTAATTAACTTCATGGCTCGCTCGTTCGAGGTACCATCAACAAAGCCATCTCCTATGACATTTATATCTACTCGAGGATATAGGGACTTCATCATTGCCAAAGCTTGGCTTACTCCCACGGCAGCTGCCTTGTTGATATTCTTGAAGTACATCTCCAGAGCCCATCTGAGCTTTTCAAAAATCTCAAAGGCATCTTCAGAACTGGAGCCCAAGCCATTCTGGAATATGGCATTTAAGATTGGAGCTGCTGCATTTACGATTTCATCTCTGACAGTTTCTGTTCTCTTGATTCGCTCGGCGAAGACGTCGAACTGAGCTAGTATTACACCTTGTGTGCTACAAGATTAAAACAAGCAAGGTATATTGAAGATGTTTAGATTCAGCTTATAAATACTAGATTCATTGAGTTACCTTCAAGATCAGATATGGCTTGAGCTTTGTCCTTGTCCAGCTGGATGTCGTTATTTTCTGCCTTCTTCAGTTGGGCCCTTAGGATTCGATCTCTGACAGATGGGCTGAAATATAATGTTAAGAAATCAGTAATGGGAGATTGACTTATGATATGTATTATTATGTTAGATCCTACTCACCTCCGACTGATCCGCGATATTCTAAGTTTGTATCTCGGAGCTGACTGATTTCTGCTCTTAATTCTTTTTCCCTGGATTTAGCAACTTCTTTAGCTTCCTTGAGTTCTTGTTGGATAGCTTCCAAGGTGTTGAGAGGAGGCACCAGTCTCACCAAGGATTCAAACCTGGCTTGCGATTGATGGTATATTCTTTGCATATAGAAGATGGTGAGATGATGCAATATTATAAAGCAGTCAAAAGAGGTGGATTTTGCTTACATTTAATAGTTTGGTGGACTCCGATAGTTGGGCCACTAGCAGATCACGCTCTTTGTCTTCTTTTTGTTTATTGAAGACTATCCCATGGGCACGGCCCTCAGAATCACGACATTGAATCTTGACGGGAGGAAGCAAATCTTCTGTTGATTTAATACGAAGAATTTCTTCGTCTTCTCCCATTATTGGTTCTGTAGGGGAGGTTGCAATTATTCAAGACCAGAGATAAATTCAAGGGATCAAGTTATAAAGGACTCACAAGTGATCTTATCTGGAAGTTTGTGTGGTGGTCCTTGGACTTTATCGGTTATGCCAGGAGTAGCTTCGTTTTTCTCTTTATCTCCTTGGGCAGCAGAGTCTCCAGTTGGTTGATCTTCGTTCATATTTTCTTCATTGCCCTTGGAGTGGTCTTCATTTGATGGTTATTGGTTGCTGGTGGTTTTTTCTTCTTGACCCGATTGGTTTCAAGTCAGGGGCTCCTGCTCGGCAGTCGGATCTGTGGTGCCCGACTGTTTCCCAATCGGGGGCTCTTGTTCAGTAGATGGATCTCTTGAGCCCGACAAGCTTTCAGCTGCATTTTTGGTGTCAGGGTTTGTGGTTTCTTGATTAATGGCCTCTGATTCAAGAGGTGACATATCGGATTGGCCAGTTGGGTCGATATCTTGGGGCTTTCTGCAGACACGTTATTTGTATTCGGGGTCAGCAAACAGTTAAGGATATTCGCCTTTTCTAAGTTAGATTTGAGATATATGACTAAGTGGAGTAGGGGTTACCTGCTTGATTTCCTGATCTTTGGAATCGATCTAACTAGTGCTGGCCTTGTTGGGATAGTATCACCACTCGGGGCTTGGATGTCTTCATCTTCTTCATCTGAGGAATCAAGGATTAGTTTCCTTTGTTTGCTGGTTTGTGTACTTTTCTCATCTGTGGTTGTTCTCTTGTTTTTTGACTGAGGTTTGATAGTTGGCCCTCCAGTCGGTTGATTGCTACTGGTTGAAGGTCTATGGGGAGATCGACGCATGGCTGCAGGCGGTTTCGAGATAAGAAGAGCATTTTCCTGCAAGGACAATTTTCCAAAAATATATTACTACCAATTAAAGAAAAACAAGTGAGGAATAAATTGGAGTGATTTATGAATTAAGTTACCAGAGGTGGAGGCCGATGCAGGCGGAAAGGGGCTATTGGCAGCTTGTGGCCGTAGTCGACTACAATCCTGGAGAAGATCTTGTACATGCGCGAGCACATGATTTGATAATCTAAAGATTCAGGGTCCTCACGGTTTGTGTCGATTTGGCCTTCATACTCGAAGGTCGATTTGGACCTTTCCTTTATAGGAGCCAGTTGGCATTTGATGAAGTGCCGAGTGCCTTGTTCTCTCAACAGCCATTTGTTCTTTATTTTGAGGATTTTAGACAACAAAACATTGGCTTCAATCCAGTCTTGGCCCTCGGGCTGAGAATTCTAATGACCCTGTTGAACAGGTGGGAGACCGACAAAGTTGGGAAGACTAGGGATTGGATCAAAGATGTAAAATCAGTTTGAGTGCTAGCCTTTGTTTGAAGATTTCAAGGGAAGAGAGAAGTAGTCTTGTAACATACCAAAAATTCGAATTTCGAATTTTGACTTCAGTTAAATAATAAAAATACGTTTTCGAGTCCAAATAGGAAGAAAATAGAAAGTAAAGCCCAAACATAACATTTCTGGTTGGTTATAAACTAAAATATAATTTTTCTACCATTTAAATGTATATTTAAAATAAGAATACTTAAGGGTAGGTGAACTCATTGAATTGTTAAAAATAATTGGTGCAATATAAAATCATGAGGAAATTCATGAAGGTACTATTTAATATATATAACTCACTGGAATTTTGATATAGATTAATATGTACATTTGATACCCCAATAATTAGGTCAAAACAGTCAACCCATAGGTTAATACTAAACCATAATCGGCAAAAACGACACACATCTCATAAATGTATTTTATCACATGAAAATGTATATGGAACATAATTTATTCAAATACTACCTTATTTATCATGAATTGATATAATTTTTCCAGAATTTATTTTATTAGTTTTGACCTCCTAAAAATTAAATCTTTTTTTCAGCTAGGCCTATTTTCTTTATTTTCTGGGGAATAAATTATAGAGTATTTTTGAGTGCAACCAAGGAAAATGGAATCTAGATGTTTTTATATACCAGAAGTAAAATTCACATTAATTTATTATGCACAACAACTAAGTTATAGAATTAAAGATTAGGGTGAAAGAAATATATATGGAAAATCTTTTGTAAATCATCTGTGCAGTACATCACCAAGAAACCTACCCATTTCTCTCTCTGCAATATGGGGCCCAGCCCTGGTGGACCCACTTGTCGGTCACACAACTGCGCCACCTCCTCCTTCAAGCCCAGGAACGGTTGCCACGTCGTGGACACGCGCCACGCCGCCAGCGCGCCACCTCGCCGTCCACTGCCTCCCCGATCTCCACTATAAATAGCACCGCTTTGCCCACCGACGAAGTTTTCATCCTCGCCACGTTCCACCCAAAACCCTAGCAAGATCATCTCGGGAACTCCGGGAGCAAATCCATCTTCTCCGGCACCGTCAAGATCCACCACCGTCGTCGTCCTTCTCTGGTGAGCTTCGCCGCAAACCAACCGTGGGAACACGATCCTCTATCCATACCTAAACCCTCTGTACCTTCCTCCTTGTTTTGGCGCAGCTGGAGCACCTCGTGCAAAGCTCATCGGTGTCCTCGGTGTCCAGAGCGCCGTCGCGGATCGCATCGCCGTTCCCGTCGATCCGATGGAGCCCTAGCTAAACCCCGGCGCCAGGACCATTGTCTAGATATCAGGTGCAAGAAGCCCCAAATAATTCAAGCCGAGACATTGCCGTTGAAGAGATCCCCTTCGTCTTCCCCAAGTCCGGCCGCCAGCCATCGTCGTCGATTACTCGTCCTCGGGTGAGTTCCAGTGCGATTCTTCTCACGGGTAGCAACCCTAGGGAATCACTAACCTCAGGCATATGTCACTTTGGCAGGAGATTGGCCGCTTCTCGCTGTTGCCGTTGCCCTGCCTGTTTCCGCCGCTGCCAGAGTTGTCTTCGCATCACCACTGCTGTCCAAGCCTCGCCGAGCCCAGCGCAACCTTAAGTGAGTATCCACGACCCCCGTAGATGCATGTGCATGCACGAGATCGCACTGAGTTGGGTTAGAGCCAGAGATGGCCCAGCTAGCCGAAGCACTCCGCCGCTCACAACATCACCGGCATTGACTCCGACCATCACAGCCAGCAACACGACCACCGACGGGATCGCCAGCCTCCCCTCCACCATTTCTCTTTTGGCCGCACCTCGCGAAACCCTGCCGTTTGCTGCCGGCGTCGACAACAAGCCCATCGGCCACCACATCCAGCCGCTGCCCTCGGTCTCTCCCTCACTGAGCCGCTGACCTGCGGGCCCCACTACATATAAGTAGCCGAGGTTTAATTTGTAAGGGAAACAAAATCCTCTGTGCTAATGGGTAATTGTATAACCTATGACATGTGGGACCAAGAACCTAATAGCAATAAATCAGAAACCTGAGTACTCTTAATGAAAATGTTTTTAAACATATGCTAGGGACTTCGGGTTGAATCTTTAGAAATCTAGGGACTTTTCTGCAAAAGTACAGAGGCTGACCAGTGGACCCTTATCTTTAAAATTTAGAAACATTAAGGGAAATATTCAAAACAATAATTTTACAACAGGAAAATGAGAGAAACTTGTAAAATGCATATAAAATTCATTTTAACTCCATTTGAGATGAATCAAATTTCTATGGACTCACAAAATTGTAAACTTTAATATGGTCAGATTAAACATGATGCCTACAGTAGAAGAAATGTCTCTAAAAATTAATATATGGAATACTTAACATATAGCATATACTAATTTATAAAATCTATACAAAATTCATTCTAACTCCAAATATTATAATTCCAAATGGGTTAGGTTGTTAATCTTATAGACTTGGTTTTTATAAACTTAAGTGTAGTACATATAGTACTAGAAACATATTTAAAATTTGTATAATAAGCAAGACTTATAATATGTCATATAACATGTAAAATTCATAATAAATTCATACTAGCTTTAAATATTGTGAACTAAAATTTTGTTAAACTTTGGAGAAAATACTCTTGGCTACAGTAACCTAAGACTTTACCAATCCTGAACCCAAAATGCACTTAGAGCTAAATAGAGCCTAGTTTATTCATTACTAGCGTTGGTATTTAAAAATTTATAATTCACAAATGCTATATGATAAAATAGAAATTCCTTCACCATAACTTATAAAACCACAGCATCTAACCACACTAGTGAATCCATGCATTTTAGAGCATTTTGAATATTTGTATGTTTCGGTATTTATTCGATTATCGATATTTCTTCTAGAAGACGATTACGTTGTTGGTGAGAAGATTTAACCTTTCGCTGACTCCAGTAAGGACATCAATCAAGGCAAGTTATGCCCTCCTCCTTTGAACACTTTGACCCTATGTTTTTATTGGGCAAACGTTTTCTATTGCAAAGTTGCACGCGTTAGATAGTTATGTTTGGAAAAATTATTTTAAAGTGATGAAATGGTAGTTATGACCTATTTGTTGCTTAATCCTCCTTGAGAATTGTTATCCATGATGTTTGTAACCTTAGAATGATTTAGAGTACCCTATTTGTACTCAAATGGAAACCCCTACGCTTTTATAAAATGCAAATGCTTAGCCTTGCTTAGTAATAGATAAATCATGGTTATGGATCACTTATTATGTTATTTGAATCATTTCAAAACTTATGAACAGAGATGTTTTTTTTGCTTATTTGTGAACTAAAATAAAAGGAATGTGAATTTCACACTTAGGCGGCAAGTGATATGCATATGGTGGTAGTTGCATATCGATAGGGGGAGTGTCCGCCTGAGTTGTTTAAGGACTAAACTACATATCACCCACTTATGTTTACCGTACATCCACATGTGTTATTTATGGGGATAACCTTGGCCTATTAAGTTAAGCATTTGTCTGACCTTGCATTCGGGAGGCCGTTGTAGCAGAGATAGTGGCCACGAGTGTACTGTGGGCTATCTATAGAAACTACCCATGTATGTGTTAATGATGGTATTGAGTTTATTGCTAGCGAATAATCTAGCTGGGTGTGATTACCATGAGGGGACGAGTGTAATGTTCCGCCTCACGGCATGGGCGTCTAAGTTTGTCCAATACAACGATAACGTGCCTCGTGAGGGAACGGATGTGTTCGCCGTCACGGCGTTAGGTTTAAGGCGTGGGCCCGCCACCTAACGACTCTAGGACTTAAGCCTAGGGTGGATTCACACTTATCGTGCTCATGCAAGGTTAGACAATACTTAATGTAAAAGCCTCGTTATGACCTCTAGACCGCACTCAACATGTAGAGTGTGGTAGTGCTTGGCCGGCACAGAACAAACTAGAGAGTTCATACCATGTGGGTAAAGCTGTACAAGCTCTACAGAGTTATAAAAACTAATCGATTAGCCGTGCTCACGGTCATGAGCGGCATAGTGATGTGATGTGGGTATACTTTTCTGTTTTTCCTAAATGCCTTTGAAACTAAATGTCTTGTAACGGTAATGAGATTGATATATGTGATATGATTGCTCTACTTCCGGATTGGATCGTAATGGAAGGCTACTATCTATTTATGTTGGTATCATGCCATGAATATTACGCTTTACCATATTGTTGAAATGTTTTGTTCAAATTGCGTTGCAAATGAATTGTGAACTAAAGTTAGCTTTATGCTGAAAACCCCGACCACATATAAGTCTCTCTTTGAATACAGCCTTCATGTATGTAGGTTTGACTGTGCGCTTGCCAGTACATTAACTTGTTTAATGTACTGACACTTGCTAGACTGGAATATCCATTTTTGCAGGTATTTGAGTGTTGTGGGACTCGTTGTTTCTCTCAGGATTGGTCCTATCAAGGGGTTTACCCTAGTCGGACTTGCTTGTGGGGAATTTGGGTAGACATGCTTCCGAAGGACTTTAACTAATTAGCCGAATGGCTATATGTAAGTAACTCTGATATTTGCCTCTAGTTATGTCTAAGTCACCTTACATGTATTTGAGTTAATACCATGGCTTAGATGAAAGTGCGAAGCTAGCATCTTCCTGGGGCTAGCTAAGCATGAGTAAGGATTTTGAGCAATTGAGATGTTGTAGAGCTCAGCAATTTGAGTCAAGTCTCCTAAGATGTGTAACACATCTGGTCGCCATCTTCGAATGGTTTGACGGGCATGTCTCAGGCTGAAGTTGACTGGCATGCTGAGTCCCAGCAATATCTCTTTTGCTCATTATTCGTCATCGCGGAATTCATATCGAATGGTGTTATGTTTTGGTCATGGACACATTGAGGTTTGAGTGGCTATTTATGCGTGTATGGATCCCACTCAGCCAAGACCATGTGGTGACCACAAATATCACCGGACAATATGAATTTTGGGTGTTCGACAAGTCTTTGCGAAGGGTTTCGCAAAATTGGAATCCAGAACCACCAACAACGCAAAGGTTTTCTTTGGTTGGGTGGGTTTTGAGAAAGAACATGCGTCGAAACAAATTAAAGTGAGGACGGATTCCAAGGAAGGCTTCGCAAAAATGGATAAGGATGGCGATGTGAAGAATGAAATTAGGGTTCAGATGGTAAATCCTAATCCTGTAATAATCTAGAAGACCATGGAAGAATTCAGAAGTAGGAAGAGCAAAGCCAGAGTAGAAGAAAGGAGTAAAAATTATAATTTCTTTTGTATTCGGGGCTGGAAATTCCTCACCAAATATCGGGCGCCAACTGATGATTTCTTTCACTGGGAGCACGCCTTCTTCACCATCTCCCTTAGACTTGCCTCCATCATGTTGGTGACTGCCCACTAGTCAAAGGGGATTTCTCTCTCTTTTGCCATGGGTGAGATTTAGGAATGCATGGATGAGGAGTTTTTCAACTCGTATTTTCGGGAGAGAGGTGGAATGGAGGATGCCCGCAACAGATATTGGTGGTGATTGAGGCCTTTTGATGAGTGAATTTGCTACGATTTGGAACCATAGCACTGGCAGCGACGGTTGTAAACAGGAGCACGAAAGGGGATTTTTGGAATATGAAGCAGCGAGGAAGATGAAAAAGCAGTTTGCTGAAGTTTTTTTAAGGTTATCGGTGAAGACTTTGTTTTGGGCTGAGGCCCACGATGTGATTCACAGCCTATATTCCAGGTGTGGCCAGTCACGTGTCTCTAGGGATTCAAGCATATTTGTCTTGACAATATGCACGTGAACAAGTGCCCAATAGCTTAAAATCCTTTTATACAGTTGTTACACAACTTTTTAGGAGTTGGTACAATGCATTTCAAAAGATGGCAAGTAGTGAAGCTTTATGAATAGCTGTTCTGATTAACTTTTTTATAAGTTAAAGACACTGTTTGGTTATTATAAAGCAATTGATGTTGTATTATGTCATTGCTTTTTGCCACATATGTATGCATTCATGACTAAACCAATGTGATGGCTTAGGCTGGTTATATATTGGTCATATAAAGGTGGTTGGTAAATCTATTAATGAGTACTATTTTACTCAGATTTTATACCACAAATGCTATATATTTTTAGGAATGGTCAAATTGTGTGTCTCATAGGGACTTAGGCATATTTGTTTTGGCCATATGCGCACAATATGAAACCAATGCCTTACATTCGTTATGCAAAAGGCTTTGTTGTCGAAGTTATTTGCTATGCGATTTTGTCAAGACGCACTTGGCTTAGACTGTGCGCATTATATATACTTAAAAACCACTCGGATGGTTGAATTATTTAATCCTTGACTATATGCTTAGTATGTTCAACTAAACACATAGTTAGGAGCTACACCTAATTAGGTGCATCTAGTCGATGCACCTAGGTATATATTGGGTTTGGTAAGAGAACTCGGGAGACTATGGTAAATATGATTGAAGCACTCGGCTTTGGGATAATTTGGTTTGAGAGAAGATTATCTTTTGACTGTGAAGGTCTCAAGGGCTACTATGAAGATTATGGGTACCACATACCCACATGGCTGGACTTTCTGACTGGTTATATTGGATAGATTATGTATATTGAATATGTAACAGATTAGAATTTGGGTATTACATTTCGTTATGTATTAAGGAATGACATATAGTCCTGGTTCGGTAATATTGTAAAATGGATTTAGGAAACTTATACCATATTTGGTTAGGTTTCTATCTTGTAGTCCTGTCCTCTTAAACTATATAAGGAGGACAAGACGTCCCCTGAGGGCATAATCACAACTTGATCATCAGATCAATATAACACTCGGCGAATACAATCCTCGAAACAGGAATAGGGTATTACTTCTTGTCAAGAAGGCCTGAACCTGTATAAACATTTGTCTCATCACCCATCCACATTAGATTTTGTGTGCTACCGTCTTTTTGTATTGCCAAATTTTAGTTTCGACACCGCCATCGATCGAGATACCAATGCAAAGGAAGAAGCAAGACTAAGGACCTGATTTCCTTTTTCTTATCTTTTGAAGTCCTTGTCTGCATATGTTGTGCTCAAGTTGTAATCTGCCCTTTCTTTAGGGGCTTGTGTGCAAATCTAGCTGACTTTTCAGCCGGCCTTTCAATAAATATATGATGCTTGGCCTCAGCTTATGTTTCAAAAAGAAAACAAAGATCACCGTCAAAATATAGTTTCTTAAAAATAATTCAAATTGGGATTAAATTATTTTAGGAATTGGTGGCCACATAAATTACATTTTACTCTGCACCAAACAAAACAGTTCTTTTTTCATTTAAATGTAAGTAATTTATTTGGATCACAAGTGTGCAGGAAACCGCTGCATGGTATTTTCTTGCACAAGAAATATTCGATCTCCAGTTGTTTGTTTTTCTTCTTCTACATATGCATGCCTCCAAGATCACATCAATTCTTTGGTGTCCTCGATATTCCCCTGTCCAATTAATATATGGAGTGGACAAATAAGAGTCCACATCAGTTCTTTTGCCGACATTTTTTTTTACATGGCAATGTACCATATTGATTGCTGCGGCGACAGATGTGTATTGGTTTTGAACTCTTTCTCTTGCTCTGCACTTCTATCCGTCACAGCGTGATAAACGTGAAAAAAACGAAGATGTTCCAAATCGATCAGACAGTATCCGCCACAGATAAGCCGCCATCTGTTGCCACTCGTTGAATCCCACATCTCCTGCCGCTTACTGCTTCCCCACACTAGGATTTGTATTTTAAAAAAAATCAAAACTTGAAGAAAAAAAACAACGAAATAGGGAAGAAAACCACAATATATGTGCGATGCAGAGATAGAAAACCAACGAATATAACTTCACGAAAATTACTCTAAATCAAGAAATGAAAAGAAAACCAAGCATAAGGTCTATAAACAAAACCTAAATATAACCTACTCCACTACATAACCCCTCATCTCTGGGTGGTAACAATTATTTATGAGGAGTATAGACCCTATCGCTGTTTGATGATCCGTGATGGGAAAATCACATTTTTAACATGTCAAAACTCAGTAGTGATAATAGATATCATTTATCACAGATGAGACATCCCAAACAACAAGATGACTTACCACCAGTCATGTGTAATGGGCCATAATTTATCAATGATGAGTGGCGCTACCACCCGTGAATGGTGCATATCTGTGATGTTCATATGCACATGCATAGATTCCACATGAGTCCAAATCGATCACATACACTTACAGATATATACATCCACGTACTTAGGCACATTCCACAAATATCACAAGTAAGAAGGCATAAACCAAACCTTGGGAGTCTTCAATAAAGCAAGCCAACACATGCCAATTTAATTAAAAATAGCAAGTAATTATTAGCGCCAAGTTAGAAAATAATGATAAATATGTTTGAAACGTACTATCCGCAATGTACATGTAAGGTAGGAGTACATATACTTATTTTGCAATCAACATCTAGAGGCAGGGCAGGATATGTAGCTGACACCCAGCTTTCAGCTCGTACGTCAGCCTTCGTGTCCTTGACGGCCAGTTGCGCAGCAGAGACGGGGAACAGCGGTTTTGGTTGGCGCCGAGGCCGGAGCAGGGAGCAAGCAAGCCATGGAGTGCCCTACAGGCAACTGGCCCAGAGCGGCGCTGCTGCCTGTAGCATAATTGCCGGATGCCTGGACTACCTACCAGGGAGGGAAGCATGAGCTGGGACCATTGAATTGTCACGCATCGAGTACATACCACAGAGCAAGAAGGGAATCGCGTCTGATGCGCCGCTGTAATCTCTCCCCTCTGGCCTCTCCCGGTCTATCTCGTGATTCGTGGACGATTTTGCTATATAATATAAATACAGTATAATTAATAATTACTAGTAATATGTCTGTACTAAACACGTTACGCTGCAATTCTATTTGTCTTTAATTACCTTTAAAATCTCGATTTTTCTATTCATCACGCAAGGCACACATCGACTGCTGCTCTTTGACCACATAACATAAAGGTGTGAATATAAATCCAAATAACAGTTTCATATGAAATAGATGTCAAACTAATAGTTTTACCATATATAACAAGATAACAACAATAATTGTTGGTCATCTCGTTAATAGCTTCTTTCAAGATCTACATGACATAAATACTAAAATTTGTCGATGGCAAAATTACATATTCATAGAGACATGCATGTTAACATATAATCATGTTATCAGCTCGGTGCAAAGTGACGCATGTAGCACGAGATGGTATGAAGAATATAATCACACAATATTCCACCTGAATGACGATGGCGTGTGCTATATAAAACAAGAGAACGTTGGTGAGTAACATTCCGATCAACAATTTATTATCTTCTAGATTATATTTTTGAATTAATTTTGATCATAAGAACCTACATTTGCTCACCAGTCAAGAACATCTTTATACACGATATTTCTAGTGCTCTTCCTTGTGACGTCTACTTCTTTTTTTGGCTTGCCAAAATCTTTGTTGTTTGCCTTGACAATGCGACATATAGCTGACCATGTGAAAAAATGGGCTCTAGAAGATAGATCCCAGCATTTGGGATGGTTTGTCCTTGTGATTTATTAATGGTAATTGCGAAACTGACACATATTGAAAATTACTTCCTCTTGAATTTGAAAGGAAGAGATATATCGTCGGAGGGAAACAAAGGGATCCGTGGGATAAACACCCTTTTGCTAGAATACTGTCCACCAACAATCTCAGCATCAATTGCATTATCTTAGAATGCTCCTACCATCAGTTTTGTTCCGTTGCACAACCCATTATTAGAATCAAGATTACGAAGAAAAATCATGGGACAATTGATTTTTACTATGAGCTCGTGTGATGGGAGACCATTTGGAGTGATGGAGTTAAGAAAGTCCAGAGGATAGCTATTTTGAGGGTCATCATCAACAGAGTCAAAGCTGTGATAAACCTTGGTCTGCCCTGAAAATCTGTCGATCATATTTGTGTTTAACTTGTTCACATAATCACTTTTAGTGGATGGAATGGCTGGTGTGCTCATAGAAGTTGCAGAGCTTGCATTCTTTTCATCATGAAGCAAGGGGAACACATGATTAATCAATTCGTGCATTGAATCCTCATTGTCCCTATAAGCAATCACAATTTCATCAGGCAAATGAACGTAATCATCTATGATAGTATTTTCAGTGTCATTTCTAATCCTAAGGAAATAATCTAAAAACCATGGATCAGATTGAGCCCTCATGTTACGCGACAATCATATCTACCTAATGTTTTCCCATAAATGTATAAATTATTTGGGCCCTTGTCCCACGTGTCACCATGGAAAGAACCTGTCTGAAATTACCCCCAAAGACAATAACCTTTCCTTCAATGGCAATGAACAACCCATAACATCTTGAAGAGACCTATCAAGTGTCTCAATAGCTTGACACTTTGTCATTGTAGCTTCATCCCAAATAATTAAGGACACCATGCGAAGCAATTCTGCAGTGCCACTTTTCTTTTTGAAGTTGCACATGCTGTTGTGAGCAATCTTAATGGGGATTTTTAATCTCGAATGCGTGGTACGTCTTCTGGGCAATATCGACGCTGCTATACCAAACGTCGTAGTTGCAATAGCTATTAATCTCTCGGACTGCACTCTAGCAAGAAGCGCCTTGTACAGAAATGTCTTTCTAGTACCACCTGAACCGTCGATGAAAAATACCTAGCTCTTTTTATTACTTACATGATCAATGATCTCATCAAATCCTTCACGCTGCTCATCATTAAGGGATATGTATATGTATAAATGGTCTTGGTCCACTGGCATGTTAAGTTCCTCTCTGATCTTTGTCAGTATGTCGTTACAACGTTCATCTGATTGATGAAAAGAAATAGATGTGTCATGAAACAATCAGTGGTGGTGCAAATGTAAATTAATAAGAAATAAAACATGTCTGTATAACAAACATTACCTATGTCATTGATCTTGAGGAGGGCATAATTTGTGATATCCTTCCCCATGAAATGAAGCAAATCACGTATGTCTCGTAGCACCATCTGCTCTACTGTAGCAGGGATGGTATTCTCCCGGCTGTAATCTTCAGAAATTGAAGTCTTGTGATTGTCCCATAGTACACGGATATTGGTGACTTCGCAAAATATAAGTATGGTTGCAAATAACCTATGCATAGCAGATGGCATTTGAAAAGTGGATGCCACATTCAAGCAGTCATCATGTGACTTGTCTTTCTACAAGACCGCTCTTCTCGCATGCCTCTCTAAAAGTAGAGTACGTGATACCAGACACTGTCCTTAAATCTTCATATGAGGTTACACCTCGCACGTGGTTGAGAAGCACTCTCAAGTAGTATCTCATCCCCTCTGCAGGGTGAGTATACAAAACCGTCCAACCTAGCCTCTCTTCATTTTCCTTTTCTGCCACACATTCTGTCCAGCTATCCAGCGATAGTGTTTGGGGAACTCCTTGTATAGTAATTTTTTTGCTTCCGGGTCTACTTGGTTCATTTTGAAATACTCTGTAAGAGTTTTCCTAGAAGAAGATGGACGATTGACAACATCCTCTAGATTATCATCCTCATCATACGTGACATACTGTATGTTAGGAAGATGAAGTTGGAGCTGCAAAATAGCTGGATAAATACAGAAGAGTGGGAAACCAAGAATCCTATATATAGCCTTTGGTGGTGTCACGTATCTGGCATTCTTGTACTATCGTATCTCATTTATTTTTCCAGATGGATAAATCGAGGAAGATGCATAGTCGTGTCCTTTATACACATACTTATATAGGTACTTCACAGATTTGATGCTTACACAAGCTTCAACATTGATGTGACAGTTATACCTTATAAGCACTCCAGGATTATATGGGACCACCCACCTGTTGTCTAACTCCGCACATCTAATATTGATATGTCATCTGTCATCTCTTCTCCTATACAAAGGGTAGTCATTCCCTTGTTGCGTTGTCTGGTTGAACTATCGAGGAAAGCTGAAGCGACACTCTCCATCCACTATACAAGCACAATTCTTGTTCAGTGTGCCGCATGGTTCGTGCAACATATGCTTGATGACAAGACAACACAGAACAAGGTATTTGGCCTTGTCTGTTATCTCCGTGCAAATCATTTTATCGTAATCATCTGGGTTTATTAATTTACTGCCTAACTTTATGATCAACATGATATGTTCATGTGGTAGTCCCCTCTTCTGAAACTCAGTGACGTGTGCGTAAGCCTGAACATCCCCAGAATATTTTTTCTTCACAATTAGATCCAGCATGTCTCGTAGTTTAGCCCTAAAAACTCTTGCAACAAGGTCTGGTCGATCTTGCGGTAACTGGCCAGGTTTGAGATTTTCTGTTATCTTATCCTAGTATGGATTGCAGGTCATTGTGATGAAGTAATCTAACCTCCCAAAACGCTAAACAATAGCCATAGCATTAAGAAACCTTCGCTGCATGTTGCGATCGCCTCCAAGAAAAGAGCGACATAGCACAACCCTCTTACCAACCACCGAACCACTTGTCTCTCTAGAAGAAAACACGTCAACCACGCCCTGCAACCATTAAATAACAAAATGATCAAATAACTTCTCTGTTGAATCCTAGATGGATGAGAGTGTCAACAGTCGTGGAAATATGTCGTGGAACAATAGCGAGATAAACCAATATGAAAAATGAATATGCTTTTATTAAATTCTGTCTCAAGCGCATGTATCAGGTGGACATCAACAATGGCAGGTGACCGCGCGGAACTCTTTTTCAGCCTACACCTGCCGCCCCTCCAGCACTACTAGGAAAACCATTATCGCAAGCCGCCGAAAATGGTCTTCGCGGGCGGGGTGGCCGTCCGCCTGTAAGAAAACGACTGTGAAGATCGCCGATCTTCGCAGGCGGGGCGGCCGTCCGCCCACGAAGATAATTTTTGCACGCGGACGTTGGCTAGTCTGGTCTGCCTGCGAAAATATGAATCTGCCGCCTGCGAAGATAGGTAGAAATTTTTGAAATTTAATAATAATTTGCCCGTAAATTTAATAATAATTTGCCCGTTAATAGAAATTCTTACAGGTAGATTATTATGTACATATATTGGAAGATTATCAAGCATTTGGTACTGAGAAATTTACATATATTGCATAACTCAAAAGTGTTGCGAAAATATATATATTACAATATATTTTTACATTGTGACTTCAAATATGCCATCTAGTTACATTATGGCATAGCAGTGTTCCACTCCCGAAGATTCTTGAATTCGTCACTTGTCGCTAAAGCACCCTCTGGGTCGAAGAAATCTCCTTTGACATGACAACACTCATGGTGGATGAAGTGGCCCGCTTACATCTAGCAGCTTAACTAGGACATAGACTGCCCTCACAAACCAACACCAGTCTTTTCTGCGCACTTTGTCCTCACTCGTGCGCACCCGGGAAGGACTTCCCGGTCAGTCACCCATCCCTAGATTTCTCCAAGTCAAGCACGCCCGGGAAGGACTTCCCGGTCAGTCACCCATCCCTAGATTTCTCCAAGTCAAGCACGCTTAAATTTAGAGTTCTTGGAGATGAGCTTCCGGAAAAGAAGTTGTAACTTGTTAGCATGAGTATCCTATCAATCCTATTATGCCTTGGGCCGGGGTGTTACATCCTCACCCCCTTAAGAGATCGGCGCCCTCGTCGATCAACCCCAAACCAGGAACTCCCTCTCTTGGCCACGTCCGTGTGTCCAGTGCCAGCGCATGTGCCATGCTGTGTGACCATACCGGGTCCACACCAGCCATGCACACCATGCCTGCGCAACTGCGACACACCCATGTCCAGTGCCAGCGCATGTGCCATGCTGTCTGACCACACCGGGTCCACACCAGCCATGCGCACCATGCCTGCGCAACTGCGACACACGTGCCCGTGAAACCACACTGTAATGTCCCGCCTCCACGAGGCCGAGCCCGCTTACATCTAGCAGCTTAACTAGGACATAGACTGCCTTCACAAACCAACACCAGTCTTTTCTGCGCACTTTGTTCTCACTCGTGCGCACCCGGGAAGGACTTCCTGGTCAGTCACCCATCCTTAGATTTCTGCAGGCCAAGCACGCTTAACTTTAGAGTTCTTGGAGATGGGTTTCCGGAAAAGAAGTTGCAACTTGTTAGCATGAGTATCCTATCAATCCTATTATGCCTTGGGCCGGGGTGTTACATTTGTGATGCCTGTATCGTCAAAACTTGTTCGACATTCTAATCTTGGCAACTGCATGCATTGAAGATAAACAATATATTAGTACCATAAATATGTGAAGCTGTCTAGTACATAGTATAGAGACTTACATCCTCTGCGTTAGTCCTGTACCTCCCATTAACCCTAAGGAATTCGCACGCGTAATACCCGCAAAGGACAGTTCCTCTAGGTTGCTTGTGACACTTCAGGACATATCATAGAAAAAAATAGTTAAAATTTTCAATTAGTGAAACAATTGAAATACATTAAGTGAGTGGAGTATTACCGGCCAATAGGTACGTACTAGCAGCTTCTCCCTTGTCCGGGTCTGTTCTCCACCGTTGAACTTGTAGTATTGGTACGCACTATATGGATGTCGTACCGTTTCACATTAAGGAGGATATTTATTTATAATACATTCATATAAAAATGCAAGAGTCATAATCACTTGCTACTGTAAGATTGTTAGAAATTCTTTTTATTGCTGGTGTCTATAATCGAGAGGGTCCAAGACTACCACGGTTCCGTCTTTAGGGTCGATGAGTAAACAGATATAATGATCGCTACATATTAACAACAGTATAGTTAGTTAGTACCAGCTAAAATAAGACATATGTGTAGAAGATAAATGTACCGGACTTACTTAAAATTATAAGCGGCCATGACGACTCTCTTATTTTGAAAGTGCAAGAAGGCTCGTCCAATGTACTGTGCGACAGTAATCAATTTCTCCTTGTGCAAGCCCTTCTTGTATTCAACTATCTCTATTGGAGTCTTGCCCTTCAGCTGGTCTGACCTTGGTGCTAGCCTGACGGTATGCTGTGTTTGACAGATCCGAGTTGGATTCAAGAAGCCGATAGGTTCTTTTTTCTTCTTAGCATCCATGTATTGCATCCTATAGAAGAAGTTTGTTAGTTACAATCACATGGATTTGTATTGTACATATTTTTCTTGCAATAAATTAAAACTCATACTCACATGCACCAAACAGCAACATAGTTGATGTCCATCTTATCCCGACGATATATGGCGTGGAGATATGAGAAATCTAGCCATACGTAACCTTCAGCGCCGAAACAATCTACCGGTGATCGAGCTGTTATATTGCCCAAGCCTTTCTTGCTGGCTTCCATGTAGAAGGTATGTAATCTTCTCATCTCCCATGGTCCTTCGTTTAGTGCCCAATCCGGCAAGAGTGCTTTCCCGTGTTCGTACTTTTCCGGGCAATCATCAGTTGGCCAGTATGTTGGCCCGGCTAGTTCAGCGGCCTTCTGGGGGTCATCATCTATGAGTTTGGCACGTTCCTTACCCCCTCTGAAGACGGTTAGCATGAACTTCTCCTTGTTCTCATCTTTGGACTTGGAGTCGTGGCTCCTAAGCACTCTAGGTACCTCGGGGTCTTTCGCAGGAGAAGGGTCTTCAAATATTTCTAGCTCTGCACCGTCCCATTCCAATCCTGGGACTTCTTCTATATCTCTCCCAACTGATGCCACTATATGCACCTCTGGTTCTGCCACTGTAATCTCCATGGGCACCTTCGGCACTTCAATTTCCGTTGGCACTTCCGGCACTGGATTTTCCTTATGCATCTCGGGTTCCTCTGCCAAGTCAGTCACCTTCCTCTTAGGAGTACTCAGAGGTTTTCCCAATCCCGGTTTTGGCACCACAGGTTTTTGCGTGGCGTCGGTGCCCAATCCAAAGGATATGTCATTCTTGTGCCAGAGAATTAGAAGATCGACCGCTTCCCCAAGTACGGATACACCATCTACAGTAGGGAAGTCTATGTCGTAGGACTCAAACCCTTCGTGGACCACTTGCGGCTGCACTTTGGCATACGCATCGGGTATGAACTCTTCATTATATGTTCTCCCAGGGATAGCAATGGCTGTAGCGGCCTCAAGAGTTTTCCTGGAGCGTCCAATGGGAACGTGCAATCTGCAGGGTGTATTCTCCTTGAGGTCATCGAAGGGGTAATCTGGCTCAGGTTCTTTGGTTTCGGGGGAAGGCAAAAGCATGTGCTGGACACAGAAATCCATCATTTGCCTTTCAAAATCCATAGCCCCTTCGTCCCTAAGTTTATCCTTGTATGCTTCACGCTTCTTGTGGGGGTCATGTTTGAACCCTTCCTTCCAACTCATCTTGGACGACACACCTCGAACCCTACCCCTATGCTCAGGAGTACCCAGCGCCGTACTTAGCACATCTTTCTCCCTCTTAGCCTTGAAAAAACCTTTCTTCTGTGAACTAGATAAATTCTCTATTTTATCGGCAACGCCCTACAGCTCCAGATCTTCAAACGATACTTTGCCTTCATCCGTGATCTTCGGAGTTCTAGCTCTTACCCAGTTCCTTGATCTCTGTGTCCATTCCTCCATTGGTACCGGAAGCCTCGCCTTCCTCATGTCCTGCTCCTCTTTTGTCCACTGCTCCACCTTTGGTGTGTATCCCGCGGAGCCTAAGCGATGAGGAAATTTGTTCTTCCTGGCCAACTCTGAAAACTTATGGCTCCTTTCAATTTCTTCCGGGGATGTCTTCAACTTCAGAAAGTTGTTCCACTGATTCGGGGTTATGTTGGCATACGTCGAAAATGGTGTACGTCCGTCCCGTCTTCACAAATTTCTTGTTCAAGGTGGTTTTCCAACCACGCCAAGACTTGGCCATTTTTTGTAGTGCATAATTCCTCACTGATGCCTCTCATCCATCCGGGAACTGGAAGATTTTCTTCAACTCTTTCCATAGGACTTCCTTATCCCTATTCGATACATGATCCCAGTCCTTGACCGTGATGGGGATCTTTTCCCTTACTATTATGCCGCACTGTGAACTGAATTTCGCACGTGCCGTCTTAGGGGCGAGCGGCTCTCCTTTTGGCGAAATAGTGGTAACAACATGGAACCCCTCATCCTTTCTATTCACGCTTCTCTCGCCTCTCCTTTTATTCGCCTTTGCTGACTGTTCGCTTTTCTCTGAGCCGATTGTGTTAGCTGGGACCTCGTCGTCTTTCGACGGATCTTTTTTCTTCGGCTCTCATTTTGATCGCCATGGCGCCGTTTCCTACAAGAAGGTATATATGAAAGTTTCGAATTAGCTCGGGCTAATAGTTTTCACGGTTAACAGTTTACATATTAAATTTACTTACCCCTTCTTTAGGGGAATGTAGTCCTTGTCGCCTTCTTCACCGTCGCCCTTTCTCCTTCTCTTCAGGCTTGGGCATGGATCGCTTGGCGACGAGTACTCATCGTCAGCTACGTCGCTATCGGAACTATATTCCGGTGGGACCGTTGGTTCCAGAACAACCACAATAGGAAGGGACGGCTCTTCCTCCCCTAAACCCTTCTCTTCAGTCCCTTTTAGTACTATCGGCCATCGTTTCAAACTTCTAACATAAAAAATAAACTGTATATGAACACTCTGCGAAACTGTGTATTAAAAACTTGTGTACATAATTGCAAAAGGTTATAATAAAAACTTGTGTACATAATTGTAAAATGTTATAAATTAGTACAAACTATTTTGCTAAATTAGTACAAACTAATTTGCTAAAAAATTAATAAGGTGACCATATCCTCCACATGTTATAAAAAAAATTTGAACATACCCACCCAAATGTTATTAAAATTTTTTTGACAAATTCACATATCCTGCAAAATTTAACATACCTTCCCAATTTCATTCACATATCACCCACATTCCCAAATTTACATTCACAATCAACATATAAACCCTCATTCACATATCACCCACCCCTCATTCACATATCACCCACCCCATTCACACCCACATGCACACACATATAAACCCCCTCTCAGCCACATGCACACACATATAAAAAACAAACACCCACATGCACACACGTCCGTGAACGACGAACGGCCGACGATGAGGTTCGGCTGTGGACGACGAAGGACAGGCCGACGACGATGTTCGGCCGTGGACGACGACCGGCCGAAGACGTCGTTCGGCCGAGGACGTCTTCGCTCGTGGACGACGACCGGCCGATGAAGCCGTTCGGCCGCGAGACCGTGACTGTAAGCGAGAGAGAGAGGTGGCGGCGGCGGCTACGGAGGCGCCGACAGCGCGGTGGAGCTGGCGGCGGCACGACGGTCAGCGGCGGTAGAGGGGCCGGCGGCGGTGGAGCACGGGCGGCGTTAAGTTGGAGCTCGCGCGCGGTGGACGGTCGTCGGCGGCGGCGGCGGAGCGGAGGAGCGGCGGAGGCGGTCGGTAGAGCTCGGCAGTGGAGCGACCGGCGACGGCGATGAGGCCAACGGCGGTGGAGTGGAGGACGACGGTAGGCGGCAGTGGAGCGGAGGACGACGGCCGGTGTGAGCTCGAAGGTCGGCGGCGGCGGAGGACGACGGTCGGAGGGCGATGGTCGCAGGCGGGCGGCGGCGAAAAAATTTGGTAGCCTAACGGCGCCAAAATTTCTAGGGTTCCCGCCTGGACTTAGAAGTTTTGGTGCCGCGGGCGGTCCCTTATATATGGAAACTATCTTCGCAAGCGGTCCGTCCGCCTGCGAAGATCGTCATCGCAGGCGAACCGCCCGCTTGCAAAGATAGTTTTTACTATCTTCGCAGGCGGACGGTCCGCCTGCGAAGATGTAAACCCTACTCGGCATAACAGTCTTCGCAAGCAGTCCGTCCGCCTGCGAAGATCCTTACAGAGGTGAATATATTTATTTCAAACTATTTTTTAATTTATTTTTGTAATTTGTAAATGTCTACAGTAGTTGTAATAAAAATGGTAATTGTACATACAAATATACAAACCTTAATATTATTACTGTTCAAATGTAAAAAAATTTCAAACAATGGTAAGTGCACATAAAAATTTGCTACTAAATTTTGAAACCTCTTTTAAAAAAACTTTCAAAATATAAATAACTGTAAATTTTACCCTACAAATGGTAATTGCACATAAAAATTAGTACAAACTAATATGCCAAATGTTGAGTACAATTGTTCGTCAATTTGCAATATGAGCACACATATCCCCTTACATACCACCATTACATAACTAATAACTTCTTAGAGGCTTACATGCCACTCAACAATCATTACCCTTTAACATTTTTGCCCACACTGTCCGTGCGCATGTAAGGCTTCACGGTCTTTTGAGTAGATGTCTCGACATTCTTAATCTTTTGTACAAATTGATTATAAAGTGGCGTACTATCGTATTGATTGTAATCTTCGACATCTTCAACCCCATCCACTCCCAATATCTTTTGTTTTCCTGGTAGCACTATATCTTTCTTTAAATTTGAAGGGTCTTTCACATAAAACACTTGTGCCGCGCGATTGGCGAGTACCCAAGGGTCATCCTTGTGACCCACACTCGCAAGGTCAACAAAAGTAAGACCAAACTTATCAACATTGACCCAGTTCGGGTATTTTACCCACTGGCACTTAAATATGGGAAATTGCATTATGTGCCCATAGTCGATTTCCCATATTTCTTTAATAAACCCAAAGTATAATTGTTTTTTCCCCCGCTTCATCAATTGCCTCCACACGGACACTGCTGTTTTGCGTACAGGTCTGACTATCTCGGGCTCTTGTACTAAACGAGTATCCATTAATGTCATATCCCTGCCAAGAATTTACTATAGTTGATGGACCACAAGCCAACCGCTTCATAGTTATTTCATCGGTAGTTTGTCCCTCAGGAAAGTCTAGGTCTCGCAACCAATCTATGAAGAGATGCTTGTGTTCTTTCATTATCCACTCGGTGGTGTGACCCTTATTGTTAGCTCGTAGTAGTTCGATATGTTGATCGATGTATAGCAAACTGATGAAGCACGCTGAAGTGAGCTTTTTGAAATGATTTGTGATCACGGGTGACGAATCTCTTCTTTCCTATGGTTCCCCTGCCACTCAATCTGCTCTCGTGTCGGGGCACAGGTACTCCAATTGCATATCCATCTTTGAGGTAATCGATACAGCACTCGACAACTTCTTCAGTACTATAACCCTCAACCATTGATCCCTCTGGATGTGCACGATTTCGGATGTAACCCTTCAAAACTGCCATGTAACGCTCGTATGACCACATTTGATGGAGGTACAATGGGCCAAGCGCAACCATCTGCGGCACTATGTGAACAATGAGGTGCTCCATCATATCAAAAAATGATGGAGGGAAACACATCTCAAGTTGGCACTGTGTCTCATGTGCAAATGTACGGAGATTTCCTAACTCTTCAAGACTAATGACCTTCTGTGACACTGCGTTGAAGAAGTAGCACAACCTTGCGATAGCAACCTTTAATTGCTCTGGTTTTATGGCCCTTATTGCAATTGCAAGAAACACGGTGAGCAAGACATGATAGTCGTGTGAATTATAACCAGATACCGAGAAATCTTTCATGGAAACTAGTCGACTGATGTTTGATGAGAAACCTATGGGCACTCTGACATCGCGGAGTGATTTGCAAAATGACTTCTTCTCCTCAGGTGTCAGTGTCAAACAGGCTGGTGGAAGATATACTTTGCCATTCTTCTCTCCTTCTTGAGGGTGTAACTCTTCCCTGATTCCCATCTCGACTAGGTCCATACGTGATTGCAGACCATCTTTAGTCTTCTTCGGCATGTCCAACAATGTTCCAACTATGTTATCAAACACATTCTTCTCTAGATGCATGACGTCTATGGCATGCCGAACCTCTAGATCTTTCCAGTACGGGAGGTACTTAAACAATATGGAATGCTTCTTGAATGGGGGAGGGAGTTTATCATCTGGCTTCGTACTATCATCTTGCTTCTTACTATCCTCTGGTTTCTTAGTCTTCTCGGGTTTCTTGCGCTTTTTCCCCTTTTATGGTTTCTTAGTCACTTTTCCAAATTCGCAAACAATTTTCTCTGTCATTGCACACACTTTTTCCCCCGATGTAGGTTTTGGTGCAGGATCAGTCTCTTTAGTGCCATCGAACTCCGCCTTCATCTTGCGGTACCTGTGATTTGTGCGTAGGAACTGCCGGTGCCGCATGTACACAAGCTTGCTGGAACCCGGGAGATACCTATAGTACGTTCCATTCAAGCAGATCATACATCATGTTTTACCTTTAATTTGACCTGAAACTGAAAACATTACTGGATAATCGTTAATGGTCACGAAGATGATGGCTTTCACTGTGAAGTATTCTCTTAAGTACTCGTCCCACACTTTCAATCCCTCTTTCCATAAATCTGTCATATCTTCCAACAATGGTTCAAGAAAAACGTCAATATCAATACCAGGCTGACGGGGTCCCTGTATGAGGATACAGAGTAGTACGTATTTTCACTTTTGACAAAGCTAGGTAGGAAGATTATACATAGTTAGAAGCACTGGCCAAGTACTATGTGAGCTGCTCATGTCTCCAAAAGGATTAACTCCATCAGTACTCAGGGCAAACCTAATGTTCCGTGGGTCTTTAGCAAACTCTCTATACTGAGCATCAAAGTTTATCCACTGACGAGCATCTGCCGGGTGTCGAATCATCCCATCCTTCTTGTGCCCTTCTTCATGCCAACGCATTAGTTCCGCATCTCGCGGATTTGAGTATATCCGTTTAATGCGGTCTTTGACAGGAAGGTACCACATCACAAGCTGTGGGACTTTTCTCTGAGTTCCCTTAGTTCTATCAGACGGTTCTAGGCCAGTATTGCTATTCGATTTGTACTGGCTAGCACCGCCTGTTGGACATTCATCTAAAGAAGCGTACTCTTTCCTGAACAGTATGCAGTGATTAACGCACGCATAAATCTTTTCCACACCAAGTGAAAGGAGGCATATGAGTTTCTTCGCTTGATATGTGCTGGATGGTAGTGAGTTAGGCCTCGGGAGCATTTTCTGCAGAAGTTCTAAAAGACTATCAAAACTGGTATCAGACCATCCATGTCTCATCTTTAACCTCATAAGTTCAAGAACTGACCGTAGTGTTGTGAACTCACTGTCATAGCCCTTAGACTCATCGTACAGAACTTCCTTAGCTGCCTTCTGTAAAGCTTCAAAGTTATTTAAACCTCTAGCCGACCCCATCAGCACCTTGGGTTCTGCATGACGTAACATTTCCTCTAGATCGATTTTGTCCTCAACTGAACCATCGTCGTGCACCATGTCTTCAACTTGTGCCGGAACTACATTTTCAGGCCCGTCCACTTGTTCTTCGCCATGACATGTCCATATTTCGTACTTGTCCATAAATCCACGAGTTACTAAGTGCTCCTTCACTTTATAAGCATCTTCCCAGGCTATTTCATTCTTACATTCAGCACATGGACAAATTATCTTCCTCATATTGTTCTTCTCAGCGTGTGCCTTCTCAATACCAATAAATTTAGACACTTCATCTCTATATGGAGACAAAAACCTCGGCCAATGATACATCCATTCCCGACTTTCCATATCTCTAAAAAAATGAACATAAAATATTTGCACTATGAATACCAAATTTGCAGGGTTTATTGAAAAAACATATCGCTATTCAAAACTAACTGAAGGTTAATTGTAAATTAATAAAAAAAGTTTATTTCATTTTTTTACACAGACATGCCAAATTAGTATATTAGAAAAATCTAACAAAATCTTATCATCGACATATTACAAACTAATATAATTATTTTTTGATTGCACCAAACAAATAGACATTAAAAATTTTATTCTCTCTCATATATATATGACAAGATCTAGATCTAGATCTAGAACTAGGAGGTGGATGTGATAGCAAAATAAAAAAAAATGAGAATTTATGTTACCACATTAAACCACTACAACAAGAGGCATCAAGTATTACACATACATCTAACATCAACATATCAAAAGAAAGTAAATTAAAAAACATGGAGCTTTTCATTCAATATTTTGCATGCATAAATCCATCACAAATTGAGGTCTAAAAGCTTAAAAAATTGCATACCTAGTGTGGAAATGAGTAGATCTAAGCACCGTAGAAAAATCCCGTAAAATTTGAAGTTCAAAACCTCCCCCCTATATTTAAGTCATTTTAGGAGAGAGAAACTTCGAGGAGAATGAACAGGGTTCGGGGAGGAAGAAGACTTTATAGGGACATCTTTGCAGGCAGGCCATATAAGCGGCGCCTGCGAAGATCGATCTTCGCAGGCGCACGTCTCCTGCCGCCTGCGAAGATCTTCGCAGACGTTGCTTATATGGTCCTCCTGCAAAGATCGATCTTCGCAGGCGGACCGCCCCCTCCACCTCGGGTATTGTTTTCGCCGGCGGGATTTTGGTTCCGAAGACCATACCCGTCTACGAAAATTTAACCCCTACGACGCCGAAAATGAGTTTTCTGGTAGTGCAGGACAACCACCAGGACAGACCTCCACTTGATGATGTTACTGATTTGAAGTCCTGTTGACTGCCAAGCTAAGATATTGCTATACACTAAAGCCTAATTGTTGAAATTTTCTCACTACTTTCCCTTCCTCTGCTGCTTTCCGTGATTATAGTATTGCACTTGATTGATTTAGTGTAAATTCATCGTGGGGACTGAAACTCAAAAGCCTTCATTATATCATGCATTTAGTTTAGACAAATTATTCCACGGCGGCGCAATTTTCAATGCGTTATATAGTGCTAACAATATACATTTCAGCCCCTTACACTGGCACATCTTACCCCTGTAGAGTCTTCATTCTTAACGATAAGATTGATAATGTGGCCATGTGGGGATGCATGTGTCTATTATCAGATTCATCAGTGTGGATGCATCTTGACACCCTGAACTATGTCAATTTCAGTGAACATGATGAAGTTTGTTAATGAGGTTACTATTGCATTGATTGGAATGCTTCAATAACTCAATTCTTTTTTTAGACCTACAAATAATTGATGGTCCAATGTAATCTTCTACGAAGATTGGAATCTTGTTCCTAGCAGAGGTTTGAGAAGGCGAAAGAGCTCATAAAGAGGTTAAAGGTAAGCCCACACATCAGTTATTTTTTATCCTAGACGTGCATTTTCACTGAAGATGAGTTTTTTCTTTGCAAATCACCTTACTGATAATTAGTTTGTTTTATCTATACACATGCATTTATTAATTTTATTATATAGCTGTCCATGACACCCACATGCAGGAGTTGTCTTCAACACAGTGAAAGGTGATTTTCCATTTCATTTTATTTAGACTGTATTTGGATATGAACTATATACGTAGCTGAGGATTATCTTATGATGCTACAACTATATATAAAGTTGAGTCTCGCCTCTTATTGCTATTAAGTGCTCGTATGTTCTACAGTGTATATGCACTGCAGTGAATAACTGAACTTAAATATGTCATGGATTAAATAGTATAATAGGTTAAATGAGTACAATCTTATCAGATCACAACTTAAGTTGTTTTTTTTCATCTCCTGTGATCTGACTAGCAAGATAGAACTCACTAGCTATATATTTAACCAAGTCTGCAACTATTAGTTTGATTGGGTTTAATTATTTTCGTAATTCTAATGTGGTTTCTTGATGGATTTGCTTGGGTTGGAACGAGACACAGTTAATCAGTTTTGTCGACAGGCTATATGCCAACTACGGTATTTGTAGAGTATGGGGATCATTGAAACCAGGTATACGCGAGATTGAGGTAAAGAGATAAGAGACATGAATTTTTATACAGGTTTGGGTCCCTTAACTGACAGGTAATAGCTCTCGTGTTAGGCGAAGCCAGTGTTGTCTTTATATATCAGTATCACACAATTACAATATATGAAATGATCTAATCTAGTCGACGTCAACTTGGTGGCATGGAGCTCTCACATGTAGTCGATAACTAGTGTAGTCCTTTTCCCCTAATATGAATTCGGCGAGATTGGAGGTAGCTCTAGATCTCTCATGTCGGCTTTTGTGGCTCTGGATTGGGTTTGTCTAGGCTTATATTTTGACTTGGCCTATCCCCTTTTCTCCTAGGAGATCTAGTATTTATACCCTCGGATGTTCTTTTATCCAAGTAGAACTAGGGAGACAAGTATGGATACAATCCGAGTAGTCCATGTAGTGTCTGAGTAAGACTTTGCTTCTCCTTCCTTATTCGGAACACCTTCTATTTCGGAAAAATAATTTTCTTCTTTATGAGCCGTATTTTCTTAATCAAAGAATACTTTCTCGTATACAATGAGGTATATGGTATTTTCGTATACCGTGAACCCATGTATAGGAGATATGCCTTATTGATAACGCAGACAAGTTCGTTCACCTCTGCAATTGCTATGATTTTCTAATAGGTCCTCTTGGCTGGCGGCACCCACTAGTAGTAAAACTGTTGGTGACATGGGACCGGGGGTGTCGAGATCAAAGGGAAGGGCGGCCGCGGTGATCCACGTGGCCCGTTCCCCCGGAGGGGTCGGGCCCGAGGGTGACGTGGCGGCTGCCCTCCCGGTCTCCCCCCGGGGTCAGGCCACTCCCGATTCTGCCCCGAGGACTGGGGCGCCTCGACCCCCTGTGGTTTTGGTGCCACGTGCGCAGGTTAGGTGAGCATGGCAGAGCTCACCTAACCGCATTTATGGCGGTTCAGGCGAGCGCACTACGCCGCATTTAATGCGGCGTGGCGCATGCCTATCCGGTCCGTGACCGGTCACAGCGAGTGACCGATCACAGACCAGTCAGATCGCGGGTTAGGTGGCGCCAGGCGGCCTGCAGCACGCCTCGCCCCATCCCGTCGGAATGATGAGAGCCCTCTGTCTCTCGTCTCTCAGTTGAAGCTGGCGTGCCAACTCCCGGAGTTGGTATGTCAGTCCCGGTCAGATGCATTCCAGATTCCGGCGCAGGCGAGACTAGAAAGTCGCCCGCCATTTAATGAAGGTCGAAACGGGCGTCCCTTGGATGGGTCAGCTGGCTGAGCAGAGGCGTGCTGCGGCCTCTGTCAGAGGCTGCTTCCGGCAGTAGGATAGCCCTAATTGTAAAAGAATGTTTTCTTTCTTAGGCAGCTCGTGGCCCATGTGGCCCTTGCCATATAAAAGGAGGCCCAGGCCTAGGAGAGACGGGATCGGACTCTGGCTGATTTGGTCTAGAGGCTGAACTCTCTCTGGATTCCTTTACATTCATAGATCTACCAAAACACAGGAGTAGGGTATTATGCTTCTCAGCGGCCCGAACCTGTCTAAACCGCCTGTGTCCACACGTTCTTTCTTGTTGAGATCCCTCAGATCAGAGGCTAAGAACCTCACCATGCGCCTTCGGCCGAACCGGCAAAGGGGGACCTGCACGGTCTCCCGGTGAGGAGTTTCACGCTCCGTCATCTGGCACGCCAGGTAGGGGGCGCGCGCGTGTGTTTTTCTGAGCCCCCATCTCCTTTCGTGTGCTCCAAGCTTTGCCAGGTCAGCCCTATGGCCGAAGAGGCAGTGGCGTACAGCCCTTCTTTGAGCGCCAGCGGTGATGGCGGGGAGCAGAACCCGCGCCATCGGGCTCGCACCCCGTCGTCCCCCTCCCGCTGGAATCTTGGGCGGGGGAAGGCGCTTGAGGAGGTCAAGGGATCCGCGACCTCGCCGCTCGCAGGCGATGAAGGAGGACGGCGAGGCAGAGTGCGTCGTCGCCTCACCTACGGCGATGGCGGCACGTCCCAGGGCGCGCTCCAGGCTACGGGCGCGCTCTTGCGTCACCCGCCCGTCGTCCCCGATCCAGAGACCCTAGCCCAGCGTTGGCTGGATGACGTGGCCAACCTGGTCATGACGACGCAGGAACGCCTAGGCACTGGCAGGCGGTCTTCCGCCACCGGGACCTCTGGCGCTGCCACCGCCGGCTCTATGTCGTCGAGGTGGAGGGCACGGCGGACGACGGCCGACATACGTCGTTCGTCCGTGGTTCCCTCATCAACGCCTCCGACTCAAGAAGATATGCATGGGGGGCGCCGCCCATGCAACCGAAGTCGCCTCCTCCTCTGAGGCGCCGCTCCGTTCCGATCACGGGGGCCGGCCCCCCGTGTCCCCGGTTGGCGGTGCCGGCTGTCGAGCCTTCGTGGCAAGCCTTCGGAATGTCCATTGGCCCCCGAGGTTCCGGCTTACCATCACCGAAAAATATGATGGAAGCGTCAACCCCATTGAGTTTCTTCAGATCTACACGACTGGGATAGAAGCAGCGGGGGGTGACGACAGGGTCATGGCGAACTTCTTTCCCATGGCCCTGAAAGGCCAGGCGCGGGGTTGGCTAATGAACTTGCCACTCGCGTCGGTCCAATCCTGGGAGGATTTGTGCCAGCAGTTCACCACGAACATCCAGGGCACATACCCGCGCCCAGGCGAAGAGGCGGACTTGCACGCAGTACAGCGGAGGGACGATGAGTCTCTTCGCTCGTACATCCAGTGGTTCTGTCAAGTCCGCAATACCATACCATGCATCCCTGCACATGCGGTGATCTACGCATTCAGGGGGGGCATGCGGCATAACCGCATGCTCGAGAAGATCACAAGGAGGAGGCCTGGACCTGGAACTCCTCTAGCTCTGGAGCGGCGGCTTCGGCTACCCCCGAGTCCGCCACTCGTTCAGGGCGGCGGGATAGGAGGAGGAAGAAGAGGTCGGCCCGTTCTGACGACGAGGGCACATCCTCGCCGTCGAGGGCGCTTCGCGGACCCCCGAAAGGGGAGTCCCGCGGGTGACAAAAAGAAGGAGGCTGGCGCTCCCGGCAGGGAGCGCCCGGCCAACAGATGGTGCACCGTGCACAACACCTCTCTCCACGACCTCGCAGACAGCTGCGCGGTCAAAAGCTTGGCCGAGCGAACGAGGAAGTGGGAGGAGGAGAGGAGGCAGGAGCGCCGTGAGGGCAAGGCCCCGGCGACTCCCTCCGACAACCGGCGAAGTGAGGCCAGGCAGAAGGCCCCCGTCGAGGACATCGACGATGGCGATGATGATCTGGGCTTTCAGGAGCCCGAGGCCATCGTCACCACCGTTGATGGGGGAGCGTGCGCTCACGCTTCTCGTCGGAGCCTCAAGGCCATGAAGCGAGAGCTTCTGGTCGCGGCCCCTACCCATGAGGCGACGTGGCGGGCGCGTTGGTCGGAGGTCGCCCTCACCTTTGACCAAACCGACCACCCGCCATGCGTTGCCCGGGGAGGGCAGATCGCGATGGTGGTTCCCCCCACTGTCTGCAATGTGAAGTTGGGGCGCATCCTGATAGACGGGGGTGCGGCCCTCAACATCCTTTCCCCCGCGGCCTTTGATGCTATCAAGGCCCCGGGGGATGGAGCTCCGGCCGTCCCAGCCGATCATCGGCGTGACACCGGGGCGCACCTGGCCACTGGGTCACATCGACCTCCCGATCACCTTCGGTGGTCCCGCCAACTTCCGCACCAAGCGGGTAGACTTTGATGTGGCGGACCTCAATCTGCCCTACAACGCGGTCCTGGGAAGACCCGCATTGTTTATTGTAGGAACCGGCATCTATGACTTCGGAGACTTTTGGTGTCAGTTTTTATTATAAACCGGTATCAATGAATGAATGGTTATAAGTGTCAATTTTTAATTTTATCCTAACAAAAGGTGAAATATGCTTTATAGGTGTTGGCTTTAATCGAACCGGCACATATAAGGCTAGTCTCTGTATCATGTTTTGTAGTAATGGCCTCACAGAGTCACAGTTGTTTCTAATTCTGTCAAATTAGTAAGTAAATTAGTTTACTACACATGAAACCATCAGTTTAGTTCTAGTGCTATTAATATTTAGGTGCTTACCTACTTGCTTTATCAAACAATTGGTTGTTTTCTGTACCCAGTTAATATAAATGTTAGGGCTAAATTAGTGAATGGTTATCCATCTGTTCTTGTCAGCCAAATATTTTCAGACATGTTATATTGTCACATATGCAGCCATGCGCATGTAAACATTAGCAGTTTATTATGTTTCTTTAGCATAGCCATGGATTTAGCACCAAAATTCAAAATGTTGAAATTTTGGTGGTATAAACTATGAAAAACGAGAACATGTTTGGTGCTACATTATTAATTGGGGCAGCACTACATTATTAATTGGGGCAGCAAAGTCAGCAATCAACTAGTGCCTAGACATATCTGCACATGCATAACCAGGTGACCAAGAAAGCTATAATGTACCTTCATTCTAAAATATTATTATTATTCGGACATGAGTCCAAATTCATAGCAGTAGATGATGATTTTTATTGACCAATATCAAGTAGCAACATTTTTAAACGGAGGTAGTTGATTGTGGACTTCTTGGTTTTTCTTCTTTCTAGTTAGTCACTTTACATATTGGAGTTGTATGAATGAGAAATAGACATAGATCTGGTCGAGGTTCCCAAACATTTAGATATCTATGAAAAAAATGTACATTTGGTATTAATGGATCTTCTCCATTTTTATAGTTAGTGTAAACGGAGAGATATGTGGCATATTAATATTATGCTTCGCATTTATATGTTCGGTGTGATATGCATCGTGGGAGAAACCTAATGAACTAGATTGTGTTTATATGTTACCATGACAAAGCGTGGGAACGTGCCTTGCACGTAGTTTAAAAAAATAGAAAAAGAAGAAGAAACTGTCCAGTACTTAATTTGTTGCACATTTAAGAATTCTCCAAATTTGGCATTAAATAAAAAACAACACATCAATTGGATTTTTATAAGAACTGAATTCTACCACGCAAAAATAAAATTAAAATATTCGAAATTTTAAATAACATTATTTTATCAATTTGGTAGAGCCTACGTAGGCTATTAGACAATAAGAATATTTAGAGACAATTTCCCTACAACAGTTGAGATAACAAAGGTTATAACAAATAACTTAAAAATATTTTTTATTACTATTCTCTTTTTTCAGCCTCAACCATGTTTCAATTTATGAAGGATATAAGAGCCATTATTGAGCCGTGATTAACCATAACAATGATGTTTTATCTTTTTTTTTATTTCAGCAAATATTCTTACACTACTACAAAAACGTTCATCAGTGTCGGCATAATAGGTGTCGGTTGAACAAAAACCGGCACCTATTAGTCTTATAGGTGCCGGTTCGGGCGGAGAAAGGAATAGGTGCCGGTTCTTGTTATGAACCGGCACCTATTTGTTTCAATTGGTATCGGCCGGATGCTACAAACCGACACCTATAAGATATGTGCCGGTTCGTAACAAGAACCGGCACATATGTGGTTCCTTACCACGGAAGGAACTGATTATAGGTGCCGGTTATTGTTGTAAACCGGCACCTATATCTTGTGCACCTATATATATCTCCTCTCAGCGCTGATGAGCTCATTTTGAGCGTCTTCGTGCGGCTCATGCAAACGGGGGGAGAGGTTTTGCCGAAAAATTTTAAATACATTAAGGAATTTGCATATTCTTTCATGTTTAAAGGTTAGTACATTTTCTCTAAGCAAGTTTGTTTCATTTGTGTGATTAACTCTTTATGGTATATATGATTTTCTTATTTGTGATAGATAATGTAGACGTCTCTTGTTGAATTGGTCCAATATTTTGAGAAAATATAATGACTTATTGATTTTGGAGTAATATTGAGAATACTTTCATATGTAAAATACTCGATGATTTAATACTGTCCACATTACACAAATAGACGCAAGTAACATATTCTCAATATTACTCCAAAATCAATAAGTCATTATATTTTCTCAAAATATTGGACCAATTCAACAAGAGACGTCTACATTATCTATCACAAATAAGAAAATCATATATACCATAAAGAATTAATCACACAAATGAAACAAACTTGCTTAGAGAAAATGTACTAACCTTTAAACATGAAAGAATACACAAATTCCTTAATGTATTTAAAATTTTTCGGCAAAACCTCTCCCCCCGTTTGCATGAGCCGCACGAAGACGCTCAAAATGAGCTCATCAGCGCTGAGAGGAGACATATATAGGTGCACAAGATATAGGTGCCGGTTTACAACAATAACCGGCACCTATAATCAATTCCTTCCGTGGTAAGGAACCACATATGTGCTGGTTCTTATTACGAACCGGCACATATCTTATAGGTGTCGGTTTGTAGCATCCGGCCGATACCAATTGAAACAAATAGGTGCCGGTTCATAACAAGAACCGGCACCTATTCCTTTCTCCGCCCGAACCGGCACCTATAATCTATAATTGAGACGATATACGACTAATAGGTGCCGGTTTTTATTCAACCGACACCTATTATGCCGACACTGATGAACGTTTTTGTAGTAGTGTAAAGTAATTTTTCCATATTTACATCATGGATAAGTAAAATATCTAAAACTAAATAATTTCATATGTTACATATGTTATTTGTTTAACAAGGAATCTTTATTAACATCAGCAGATATCTTGCAGTTGTTTTTCAATATATATTATTATATAACACTTATTTCATAGTTTTAGTGCAAACAATATCAAAATTATGTAAAATCAACCAAACTATGTTTATTAATGTTCGTGTTATTTAGGTGCTATATTCTATATAAATGAGGAATTCAATCTACGGAACAAGCCAATGATTGAGGGACTTATCATGGCAATGGCCTCCACTTGGAAGGCGCATAATACTATTGACATCATCTATTCTATCAATAACAAGTGATTTATTTATTATATTTGTATCCCAGAAAGTCTATATGATAATTGTTGTGAGGCTTATTAGTGGACTGAGTATTGGTTTGGCAGTAACACACGTCCCACTATATATATCTGAGATTGCCCCTGCAGAGATACGTGGTAAATTAAATACCTTTCCCCAATTAAGTGGCTCTGTTGGAATGCTCATTTCATGTTGTGTGGTGTTTTGGATGTCTCTAATGCAAGTTGGGTGGAGGATTATGGTTGGAGCTAAATTAATACCTTCAATTATCTACACCATATTGATTATATTTTATTTACCCGAGTCACCAAGATGGCTTGTAAGTCAAGGGAGTGTAGATGAAGCAAAGTAGTATTACGGAGATTACAAAGAACGCAAGACATATCAGGTATGAGATCACTATTTGTTAAATTCATCTTATGAATTATTCTTCTATAATAATTTCTTTAATTTTTTAGCATTGATTATTGATTTTTAGCGCTCATTGTTTTATATTAACTATAACTTTTTAGGTGAAATGGCTAATCTTTTGGAAGGGACATGTATATACTCCAACTAAGGAGGAGTTTATAATTTGCCCTAGTGATGAACCTATGAAAGATAAATTAGTCCCAAGTGAAGAAAAGGTAAAATTATATGGACTTCACGAAACTTTGCCTTGCATTGCCTACCCAGTTAATGGTGAAAATGAACACAAAAGTGTCATTGGTTCTTCATTTTTTGATCCAATTGTGATACTTACAGAGGGTGTTACAGAAGATGTCCATGTCCATGAGGTAACATTTAAGGACTCATCTAAATCTCATGTTATTTTTCTAAATTGTATTTGATTTCTTTAAATAATTTGGTTGATCTATTTTTCTAAAGTTAAGAGCTATTTAATATGGTTTTGTTGTTTTACCATGTTAATTTTTTATATAAACTAGCAGGTAGACAACATGTTTATTGAAAATCAAGGCATAACTTCATTCGATGAAGAGAATCAATATGCATTGAAAGAAGAGGTGGAACTAAACATAGAAGAGGAGGAGGGCGAAGAAGATGATGACATTAATTTCACAAATAATGTGCCTAGTGGCTTATATATTGGTGGTGGGTGGCAACTGGCATGGAAATTAGGTGAAGAAGTGTAACGCCCGTTTTGTTGTGGCGTGAGCGGGAAAAACCTAATTCCTAAAAACTCTATTTGCGAAAATTTTGCTCTTTGGTTGAGTCTTGTTATGTGCCAGGATCTCGTGCTTCCTCTCCCAACTCAATCCCGGAGAAAATCGCGAAATCGGAATTCGAATCCAAACCCTAATCCTTCCAATCCAAATTCTCAGAAAAAGTCTGTTTTAACTCCCTCGCCTTCCTCGGGCCGTTTCTCTTTCGGCCTGCTTCCCTCCCCTCTCTCTTTCTCGGGCCGCCGTCCGGCCCAGTCGCTCCTCTCCCTTTTTTCCCGACCTCTTTTTTCCTCCCGGGCCGCTCACTCGGCCCATCCCCCCTTCCTCCTCTCGCTGGGCCGCGCTCGCCCGGCCCGGTCCGCGCGGCCCGAGCGCG
>BDMV01000010.1:25667572-25686996 GCA_008326285.1 Oryza officinalis | reverse complement strand
GTCAGGAAAGCTACGTGTTCTCGCTCTGAGACCGATCCCTGTTCCATGTGTTCAGAGATATATCCGGACCAGCCTCCGATTTTCTTGGTCTTCAACTTGTGGCTGCTGTTTACCAGGAGGCTGAAGGGGTTGATCTCGGAGCTGATATCCAATCCTGTGAGTACCTTGATATCTATGAGGGTTGGGGTCATCGGACCTTGCTTGAACATAAAGGCGTTCAAGGTACTTGACCAGAAGTAGCTGGCGGCTGACATTAATGGCTCATTCTTCTTGGTATCGGCCAGGGACAGAGTTATGCATTGGCCGATTCCAATCTCGTCCCAGTGGACTTGTTTGACGGCAGCGATCCTTTTGTGTCAAGTCCTATATCCAGTTAGCTTTGATGGCCATGATCTGAAGGTGTGCTTCCACGCCAAGACAGTGGGTTTGGCTTGTCTGAAAGGGATTCTGTCTGTCTCGGCGTTGATGAGCCAGGTTGGGTCGCAGTCGCCCATGGGGCCCAAGAGGAAGCGATGGGACTTATCGTCGGTGGGAATCAGGATTTGGTTCTTGAAGACCTAAAACGTGAGAACGACGATGAAAATATAAGGCCTAAGGGGGGCAGAAAGTAAAGACCTAATTTGGGGAAATCGGCGGAAATGATAATAATGCGGGTTTTGAAAGAATCGACTTACCGCAGGGATCTCGGAGGCGTAGAACGGGGCGGAGGCCATCGTTGTCGTTGGAGGGGTCGCTGTGAAGGGGGTCGAAGTTGACGAGACGCCGAGGGGTCGCCGGAATTAAAGAACACGAGGGGTTTGTCGAATCGGCGGCGAGAGGATTCGAATCTGGATCTGTGCGGTTTTCAGGTTAAACCTAGCAAAGAGTCGATGAGTTCCCTGGAGCTAATTCCGCCACATTATATAATGAAGCGGAATTGGGGGGCATGTGTTGACGACGGATTTTGGTAATCGACTTGGAAGGAAAGAGGAAACCGAAGCAGAGAAGAAGGATTGAGTTGGAATCGGACCAAGCTTTGTATCGGACTCGGTAACTGTATCGGACTTGGGGAGTGTTGCTATAAAGGGCATATCGGCCGATACGGATTTGGTTTGGTCACGGGCCGATACGGGTTGTGAGTTGACAGTGTCAACGTGGGCTTGGTCTGGGCTCAAAGTAAGCTTCAAGGAAGTTGCCGAATAGAGATAAAGCTCGGTTTTGGGCAATTGTATCTTGTAAATTAGGTAGTTTAGATCTAATCTGTGGCTAGAGTCTGCCGCAGAAGACTTGTTTTGTTAGTTGTAGATAAGATCGTGCCTACAAGGGTTCTGTTGTAACCCCGGGTATAAATATCCCGATAGTTTGTACAGGAAAACTCTCTTCGAATCAATCACAAAAAACAGTTCAATCTACTTTTCGGCGCATCGCCAACCCTCGCAAGAGGTCTTCTTCAGCGAGTTCTTGCTTCCTCCGAGCAGAGGTAAGAACTCGTTCCCCGACGATGCTGCATCGTCGGGGCTAGCGTGTCACTTTAGACACGTTAAGCCTCGATGATGTGATCGTCGATTATCATGTCTTGGATAATTTTGACGAGTGTCTCTCGATTAAGCCTTGCCAGCGGTTTACTCGTTTTAGGGTTTATTGCCGACGATGGTTTAATTCTCAATGGCTTGGCTAGATTATTCAATGCATCTGTCATCCCCAAAAGCAATCGACGGCCTGATTTTCTTTGTGTTAAGTCTCAATTCACACTCTGAGTTGCTTACGTTGACACTGTCAACTCACAACCCGTATCGGCCCGTGACCAAACCAAATCCGTATCGGCTGATATGCCCTTTATAGCAACACTCCCCAAGTCCGATACAGTTACCGAGTCCGATACAAAGCTTGGTCCGATTCCAACTCAATCCTTCTTCTCTGCTTCGGTTTCCTCTTTCCTTCCAAGTCGATTACCAAAATCCGTCGTCAACAGGATCCCCGTCCCCTCTCTCTTCCTCTACTCCCGTGCGCCACCGCTCCGTCGCCACCACGCGCCGCTGCCCTAGCCGCCCGCGCGCCGCCGTCGCCTCGCGCCGCCGCGCCCGCGTCGTCGGTTGCCGCCGGTGGCAGCCCGCCGCCGCCCCGCCGCCGCCGTGCCCTGGCCGGGTCGGCCTAGGGTTTGGCCAAACCCTAGCCGCCCGCCCGGCCGTAGAGGCCGCACCCGGGCCGGCCCACCTCCCTCTCGGCCCGTTTCCCGTGGCCTCGGCCCATTCCTTCCTGGCCCGGATCCCTCTCCTTCTTCCTCCTCTCGGCCCAGCAGCCCCTTGGGCCAACCCTCTCACTTCTCGTGAAAAGTCTGTTTCGCGTCCCTCCTCCCTTCTTGGGCCGTCGGCCCGATTGGCGCCGCCCATCGCGTGAAGTCCATGTTTGCTCCCTCGCCCTTTCTCCTCTATTGGGCCGCCGGCCTATTATCCTTTATTCACACAAAAGTCTACTTTACGTCCCTCGGCCCTTTTAACTTTTTCCGAGAAGACCCAGTTCACCTCCTCAAGTCCAGTTTACCTACCTCTCAGCCTTTTTTTTTCTTTTCCCTTCTCCTGCAAAGTCCTTTTCACCTCCTTTTTCTCTCCTGCTCGCCGACAGTTGTGTCGCCGACGCGTGGGCCCCCTTTGTTTAATCTGGTCCACACCCAGACCACGTGGCCGCCCGCGGCTTCGCCACGTTGGCGTCCACGTCAGCGCTACCTTCTCCCTTCCGTCTGCCGTGGCCGCCACGTCAGTGCCACGTGGTGCGCTCGCACCCGTGCGTGCGTGGACTTGGTCCACCGTGGATTAGCCGCCCCTTGACCCGTTGACACGTGAGACCCGCCGTTCCGGCACCGATTCCCTTTGATGATGTCAGCGTAGTCCTTTCCTTTGTAAAATTAATTAATAATTGAGCAATAAATCGATTTAATTTCCAGAAATTCATTTAAATGGCTCAAAACTTCTAAAATTCATATCTAATTCATATGAACTCCAAATTGAGCCATTCAAATTGGAAAATTCATCTAAAATAGAGTTCTACATGTTTGTTTACTTTTTATGTACTGTTTACCTGGTTTTTATTAGAGTTTTTCCTCGTTTTGCGTGCCAGCGTGTAGATTCCGCCGTTTCGGAAGTTTGCGCTCGCGAGAAAAAGAGTTCGGAAGGTTGTTTGAAGAAGCAAGGCAAGTCACACATTCCCCCTTAAGCATGTTGTACCCATTTTGTGAAATGTTTTACGTTTGCAAATAAAGTGCATGTTTTGCTAATTACATGGGAATAGGGTTTACCTATCTGTTCGCTTGTGCCATGTTTACTTGTTAACCGTGGGTGATAATTTGACTAGCGTAAGTCACTTATGTTGACTTTGCTAGAATTATATATGCTTAGCCATGTTTAATTACCACTAGCTCATTTGATGGGATAATTATACCTTTACTTTTAGGTTCTAGCTGAGCTGTGAGCTCGAAACATCTGACCATGTTTTATTGGTCGTAATTATCTAACTAAAATATGACTTAATGGTGGGCTGTGGGTGCATGGTTTTGCTTGTCGCGCCCATGGCAATTAAGGACTGGTTCATGGGAAACCCTGGAAGACTTACAGTGCTTACCACAAGCAAGAATGGGCAACTGCTGGATCTGTAGCATAACCCGTCTCTAGCTGACGTACCAGACTAGGGTGGGCGTGATGGAGTTGGGTCGGCGGGGGACTTACCCGTTGATCAGCTGTCGGATTCACCGTGGCACGAGGGGGGGCTGCCTACCTTGGACTTAAAGGTGGGGGCGAAACCCGTGGTGGGAACGATTGGTTAGGGAGGGTTACGTGAAGGATCTTGTCACGATCACTCGCATGGTAACGTGTCAGGCATGGCACGGTGACATTCGGTGGATCGTGTCTTGTGGGTACAGTTGCGCACCTCTGATCAGAGTAAAACTATTCGAATAGCCGTGCCCGCGGTTATGGGCGATTGACCAGATTCACCATGATTAGTCTCACCCTTAATAATTTGTCTCAATGAACTGGTGTAGTTCAGGTGGATTGGTTGGGCCTGTTCAACGTGGGGTAGCGTTGTTCAGTGGAGAATTAATATTGCCTTAATTAAACAACTGTTTTACTGTTTCTAAAGTATAAAGGTTTTCAACTGCTTTTCTGCAAATAGCCGCAAGCCTCCCTTTGTCTCCCCTGTGCACGTCTGCATCATTGGTGTGGCTTGTTGAGTACGGTGGTTGTACTCAATCTTGCTATTTTTCCCCCTTTTCAGAAGTTTAGTACTTCTGAGTTGAAGATGAAGTTAGAGGACCAAGGCTCAGACCCCAGTTGAGTTTGCCTGTGGAGTGGAGCTGAAGCCCCGCTAGGATCGCCTCTTTCCGCTGCTGTTTTCTTTTCGGTGTGAGGACTAAGTGCCTCTTCTGTAAGTATTTATCGCTTTATTTACGTTTGGGTCTGTTTATTGATTTGTCGTTTTGTGTACCCTGGTTGATGCCTGGACAGGGACTTAATACACAAAATGGTCTGGAAATTTGGGAAAATTTCCGGGCGTGACAAGTTGGTATCAGAGCCATCTTGACTGTAGGTCAAGCCAGACGGTCGAACCCCTAAGGACAAGTTTTGTGAAAACCTTATCTGCGAAAATATCTCTTCTCTCCCTCAGGAGTTCTTTGCAAAACGGTTTATCAGATTTCTCTCCTTTCCCCTCCAACTCTTTAGCTGTTCAGCCGGAGCACCAATTGAGAGCTTCTTGAAAAACAAGCCAAGAGTCAAGCTCCAAGCAAGGATCAAGACAAGCTGTCCAAAGTCGGCGTTTCTCGAGTCGACCGAAGTTTTCCCGGAGCTTACCTAAACCCAATCCTTCCTGGAAGAGTAGTATCGGTAGTGGGTAGATCGTGTGTTGTTTGTTGTGTGTAGGTGTATGGTTTACATCAGTGGTGGGGATGTGACCATACTAGGTTGTTTGCCTAATCAACTTGAACAATAAGAGTGTACTCACATCAGATCAGTAGCTAAGTGGGTTAAGGTCTTGCCTTTAGTTCAACCTATCTCACTTCCCTCCTCTACCTGCAACAGATGGTCAATGTCAGAAACAATGGCAGTGGATCAGGACCGCAACAGTTTCATGGAGTAACTCCAAGCAACCCCATGGACATTCCGCCTCCACCGTCCGGAGACCCAACCCTAGCACAAGTGGTGGCTAACCAGACGCAACTATTGGCTATGATGATGCAGCAGATGCAACGACAGTATCAACAACAACAAATGCAAACTCAGACGCAATCCCAGAGTCTGAATCAGAGCCAAAGTCAGTACTTTCCAATACAAGCACCTACACCTCCTGCCGGTATGCCACCGAGATCCCACCAGACAAGTGCACCTCTATCACTCTCATACCGGAGCGAAGCAAACGTCATCTGCGAGGATTGTGTGGAACAAGGTCATTGCGCGACCAACTGTCCCTGGAACGTGTATACCAAAACACTAACCGATGATGAGGCGCAGTGCCAAAGAGAAGAAAAACGTCCAAGTCAACTTGCCTGCATAAACTATGGTATGCCACCATCAAACTCTAAGAAGAGGAAGACATTAGTGTGGAAGATGGACGATGGCAGGAACATGATCATCACCGGTTCAGAATGTACTCCAGAAGATGCAGCAAAGATACCCAGGTGTCTGAAAAAGAACACCTTTCATGGTGCCCATCAGTTAACTCAACACCTTAGGCTGTATGGTCCGCCTAAGCCCGGTACAGATGGATTCGAAGAAGTGTCCTCTGATGATGACGATGAAGATGATGGTGAGATCCTTAAAGGTGAAAAAGAATTGGAGTTCAAAGCATGCACCAGATGCGGAGAAATTGGACATACTACTAGCGCATGCTCCTACACTTGCCCCTGTGGTGAAGACACCCACTTACTGGATGAATGCCCTTTGAGGAAGATCACATGTTTCTTGTGTGAGGGAACAGATCATGTGCCTAGGAATTGTCAACTGAATGTGGTCCTAGCTAAAACTAAGGAAGACAAAAGGACACCCCTCCAATCTGTTCGTCAACCTATGGCAATTGCTAACAACAACACTGCTCCTGATCTGCAATCAGCTCCAATTCTGGTTGAGACTATCAGCAGTAGCAAAAGTACCACCAACAAGGTTCACGAGTCTCCACTCACCCCTGTCCCAGTTGCGAGTGTGCAGACCCAAGAGGATAAGCAGTACGATCAACCCAGAGGGAACTGTTTCAACTGCCTTCAGTTAGGACATCACTTCAGAAAGTGTCCATTCCCGAGACCAAAGAAATGGGTCCACTGTTGTTTCAACTGTGGGGATGCAAACCATTTATCCGATGGTTGTCCGAATCCAAAACGTCAGTACCTCCAAGGTACTGGCACTGTCTGCGACGCCCTAACTCCTTCAGTTGCCTCGGCCTCAGCACAGCATGGTCAAATCCAACAAGAGAAGGCTAAAAAGAAAAGTGAAACCAACCGTCACCTGAATGAGCGACCCCGACCACAGCGGATCATCGTTAAGGCTACCAAAGGAAAGTCTCCCGTTTCATCGGCGATCGTCCCAAAGCTACAGGGCCAGTCACCGCAGGAGAAGCAACGCCAGAACAACGACAACCCGCTCCAATTGCAAGGAGACAGAACAATCCTTCCACTGCAACCCCGGCAAGAGTCTCCAGCACCAGTTCGTGTGGCTGCCAACAATCCAAGCGATGCACCCCACGTTGCTCCAATCCACGTGGCCAGCAACCAATTGCAGATTGACGACACCCCAAGCAAGAAGGTCCTACCAACCGCAGCTACCCAGAAGGTTGTTAGCTTCCCAAGGAATGTCTACAAGAAAAGCAGTGTTATCGTCGAAACACTAGCTAGTAAGCGAGAACAGATCAAGACAAACCAACCTGAATCACAGAAGTAAAGTCCGCACTAGTCAAGGCTTGCAACGGTTCACAAGTGTTTTGGTCTTCAAGTGTTTTTCCTTGTACATAGAAACTTCATCGCAGCTATGTAATGAAAGAAGGATAATTGAATAAAGTATATGTCAGGCAATATTTCCTTTTCATATGGTTCATCTCGTATATCCAAAAGAAGGATTCACTTGTGTATCTGTCAAGTGTCATAAGGAACCTAGAGTTTCTTTTCGGAGCCATTGCAGCTTTGTTTTAACTCTAAGACCTCATTGCCAACTGTTGGCGCAGAATTTCGACCCGTCCAGCAACCAAACGGGTTCCGCGTTACCACGGCGGCCTGGGAGATCTGCTTAACTCCAGTGCAGGTCCAAATGGCTTGCCTAGTCGTAAGTAGAGCGTGCCAGTTGATTTGATCTGCAATCAACAAGAAACAAGTAAACCAAGTCAGAGAACAATGGCCGATCGGTCAGCAGACCGATGACACATTGTCATAGCCCAGCCGATAGGGCAAAGCTATATCGGCTCACTTAGAAAATAAGTAAGACATGAATCTAATCTTATCGGCCTTCATTGATATGTAGACCTCAACTAATAATACCGGCCGATAAGGATGACAAAGGTAACTACACCAGCTAGTACTCTAGTGCAACCTTATACGAGCCAATCGGCCAGTATAAACACATCAACCATAAAGAAATCTTGAGATTACTTCACGATCGACATATTTATACTTATCGATCTGCACATATAAGTGGCAAACATATGCAAGAAACATAAAGCAATCACATATGTTAGATAAGACCGGCTAAAACCCCGGCACTATCCTTAATTACAACCGAAAACAGGCTTTGTGTTAGATCTCAAAACAGGACTAAGGTCGATAGCAACTCGAAGTGTGAATTGAGACTTAACACAAAGAAAATCAAGTCGTCGATTGCTTTTGGGGATGGTAGCTGCATTGAACAATCTAGCCAAGCATAAGAATTAAACCATCGTCGGCAATAAACCCTAAAGCGAGTAAACCGCTGGCAAGGCTTAATTAAGATACCTGTCAAAACTATTCAAGACATGATAATCGACGATCACATCATCGAGGCTTAACGTGTCTAAAGCGACACGTTAGCCCCGACGATGCAGATCGTCGGGGACGAGTTCTTACCTCTGCTCCGAGGAAGCAAGAACTCGTTGAAGAAGACCTCTTGCGAGGGTTGGCGATGCGCCGAAAGTAGATTGATTTGATTGTGTGATTGATTGAGAGAGCTTACATGTACAAACTATCGGGATATTTATACCCGAGGTTACAACAGAACCCTTGTAGGGCACGATCTTATCTACAACTAACAAACAAGTCCTTGCGGCAGACTTAAGCCACAGATTAGATCTATACTACTTAATTTACAAGATACAATTGCCTAAAACCGAGCTTTATCTCTATTTGGCAACTTCCTTGAAGCTTACTTCGAGCCCAGACCAAGCCCACGTTGACACTGTCAACTCACAACCCGCATCGGCCCACGACCAAACCAAATCCGTATCGGCCGATACGCTCTTTATAGCAACACCTCCCTAGTCCGATACGGTTACCGGGTCCGATACGAAGCCTGGTCCGACTCCAACTCAATCCTTCCTCTCTGCTTCGGTTTCCTCTTTCCTTTCCGAGTCGATTACCAAAATCCGTCGTTAACACATGCCCCCCAATTCCGCTTCATTATATAATGTGGCGGAATTAGCNCACGACCAAACCAAATCCGTATCGGCCGATATGCTCTTTATAGCAACACCTCCCTAGTCCAATACGGTTACCGGGTCCGATACGAAGCCTGGTCCGACTCCAACTCAATCCTTCCTCTCTGCTTCGGTTTCCTCTTTCCTTTCCGAGTCGATTACCAAAATCCGTCGTTAACACATGCCCCCCAATTCCGCTTCATTATATAATGTGGCGGAATTAGCTCCAGGGAACTCATCGACTTTTTGCTAGGTCTAACCTGAAAACCGCACAGATCTAGATTCGAATCCTTTCGCCGCCGATTCAACAAACTCCTCGTGTTCTTCAACTCCGGCGACCCCTCGGCGTCTCGTCAACATCGACCCTCTTCACAGCGACCCCTTCAACAACAACAATGGCCTCCGCCCCGTTCTACGCCTCTGAGATCCCTGCGGTAAGTCAATTCCTTCAAAGCCCGCATTACTACCTTTTCCGCCGATTTCTCCAAGTTAGGTTTTTACTTTCTGCCCCCCTCAGGCCTTATATTTTCATCGTTGTTCTCACGATTTAGGTCTTCAAAAACCAAATCTTGATTCCCACCGACGATAAATCCCATCGCTTCCTCCTGGGCCCCATGGGCGACTGCGACCCAACCTGGCTAATCAACGCCGAAATAGACAGAATCCCTTTCAGGCAAGCCAAGCCCACTGTCTCGGCGTGGAAGCACACCTTCAGGTCATAGCCATCAAAGCTAAACGGATACAGGACCTGGCACAAAAGGATTGCTGCCGTCAAACAAGTCCACTGGGACGAGATTGGAATCGGCCAATGCATAACTCTGTCCCTGGCCGATACCAAGAAGAATGAGCCACTAATGTCAGCTGCCAGCTACTTCTGGTCAAGTACCTTGAACGCCTTTATGTTCAAGCAAGGTCCGATGACCCCAACCCTCATAGATATCAAGGTACTCACAGGATTGGATATCAGCTCCGAGATCAACCCCTTCAGCCTCCTGGTAAACAGCAGCCACAAGTTGAAGACCAAGAAAATCGGAGGCTGGTCCGGATATATCTCTGAACACATGGAACAGGGATCGGTCTCAGAGCGAGAACACGTAGCTTTCCTGACATTGTGGTTGGAGAGATTTGTCTTTTGCGGATCGACCTGTGGCCCCACTACAAACTGTCAACACTTGGCTCAAGCTTTGGTCGACAAGAGACAAATCCCCTTGGGCCGATACCTTCTAGGAGCTGTATATCGGCTACTCCATGTTTCCACACAAGACTTGATGCTAAAACAGACTGTGGCTCATGGAGGACCATGGTGGTTCATTCAACTCTGGCTAACCATATACACCAACACCATGGTTGATCGGCCACCTCTATCAGATTCTCGCTTCCCATCAAAATATGCCGATCACGAAGACCCCAGGAACAGAAGATGCATGTCCTACGGGGAAGCAGCCTCCGTCTACCCCGGCGCAGATCAATCGGCCGATGACATGGCTACATGGTTCATCCGTTTCTTCACCGGCCCTCCATCAGCCAAGATGGATATGTTTGTCTATACATCGGACCGAGACTTCGAGCTTCCAGATGATCTGCAACTGAGCTTAATAAATGATGACATGGAATCAAGGGAATTATTCATGATCGGCCTCACTCCATGCCTGCTCCCAGTAGGCGTCTTTCAGGGAAGGAGCACCAGCTTGTCCTATGAGTTTTACACCCCAATGACAGCTGCTAGACAATGCGGGCTCGGACAACTTCCCATTAGCTTGCATCTTCATAAGCTCCTAGAGAGCAGAGGCACAGTCCCATCGGCCCTGGTTATGAACAAAGCAATGGAAATCGAGCTCCCCAATCTTGGTGACTGCGATCGGCTGCATCTGAATGCCTTCGTGCACATTAGCTTCCAAACTTGGTGGCAAGAGTGGGCCGCTCACATCTTTCATCAATCGGCCAGGTTCTATGTGACAGAACTTATCCAAGGCATCAGCCCTCAAGTCCCAGATGAGCCGATTCCATCTGTGAGCAACAGTGGACGGAAGATCTTCTACGCTCAAGCCATAGCTCCATCGGGGTCAACCATCCTGGAATCCATCATCGGCCTCACTGCCCCAAAAGTGGCGTCGCTTCTCCAAGGTCCGATGCCTAAAGAAAACCCCAAGAGAAAAGCGCCGGCCAAAGGCAAATCGCAGAAAGCCAGCAAGAAGGCTAAAACCGATGACCAGGCCGATGCCGAAGAGCTAGACCCCTCCTTGGAAGAATTCCTCGAAGAACAAGTGATGGAGGAGGAAGTCGATGCAGCAGCGGCCGATGCACACGAAGAAGAAAACCCGTCGGTCGAAACCACCCAAGAGCCATCGGCCGGAGCTGCGGAGATCCCACCGGCCGATGACCAAGATGATGCCCCGCAACCAAAAAGGACCAGACACGCAGTTCGCAAGGTCAATATAATCTCTTCTTTGTGTTTACATAATCTCCTTGTACTGTCACACTTTAACTTCATATCCTTTTCAGGCTGCGGTGTCGTCTGTGTTAAAGGAGAGAACTCAATCGGCCCCTTTGCCAAGAACCAAGAAAACAACTTTGCAACGGCGCGAACGAGCCAAGGCACGATTGAGGACCCCTTCTCCTTCTCCACCACCCTCTCCGACTGTCTCGGTAAGAGTTGATTTTTTGCATTATTTTTCTAATCATATAACCCTATTCACCAATTTCCTGCTTTTTCAGCCTAGGGCTCCATCACCTTCACCACATCGGCCAACCCCCTCGCCTACTATGTCGACACAGCAAAGGAAGGCCGATGCAAGCACCACCGATGCTCCAACACAGGTAACCACGATTACCCTGATCCCCTTTCTGCCGATTCCTGATTAACAAGGCTAACCTCGACCCATGTTGATATTTGCAGAACCTAGCCGATATGTTCTCCTTTGATATCGGCCAGTTTCTTGATGATGAGGACAAGGAACTACCCAGCACAGCCAGGGCACCAATCTCTGATGATCTGAAGAACCGGCTGACCGATATCGCCAATCGGCTGGAGTCCTCGCTGGAGTACTTGGTGGAAGATTGCACCTCCATCAGGGCCAGGGTACAAGAAATTCAAGACGAACTGCCTGAAGACCTAATGGAGGTCCTAACACCGGCCATCTTCTTGGAGCAATACCGATTCAAGCTCAACAAAGCCAAGGAAAGACTCGCAGAGCGACGAGAGCGTGACCAACTAGAATCGGCCTTATCTGCCAACAAGGCCCAAGTTAACGCTGACAAAACCAAGCTGGACGAGTTGGCGATAGAGCCGATTGTCTTGAAGCACAAACTTGAAGAGCTCCGTCGCCTCGAGGCAGAGCTGGTATCGAAGCTGGAATCGACACGTCGAGAAATCCAAGAAGTCGAAGCCGGAATAGCTGCATCCCCTAAAGCCATAGAAGATCAGACGGCAAAGCTCAAGGCATCGGCCAAGTACCTCGCGACCCTAAGCAAATCACTGAAACCGATCCCAGGGACGATGGCCGATGACGCCCAGGCTATTGAAGACGTCGAGCAGATTCGCCGTAAAGCCATTGCTGCTATTGCGGACTTCATAGGGTGATGTAGCATATGTTATTTTTATAACCTTATTGGCCATGCAGCCGAATTTGTTTTGAATGTTTTGAAAATTCCAGCCTAACTTATTGCTTCGGAAATCCTCTCACACTTTATCGGCCGTGCAGCCGAATTTGTCTTGAAAATTCCAGACGCATATATCTCTAATACGAACAATCTCATTATAAACAATCTCATCGGCCAGAGAGCCGAAGTCAATCGCCAAACTGAAAAATCCTTAAAAATTCTCATTATAAACAATCTCATCGGCCAGAGAGCCGAAGTCAATCGCCAAACTGAAAAATCCTTGAAAATTCTCATTATAAACAATCTCATCGGCCAGAGAGCCGAAGTCAATCGCCAAACTGAAAAATCCGTGAAAATTCTTGTATATATATATGCCCCCCAAATTTTGGAAGATGAGGGCTCATATTCTGAAATTTTGAACTAAGGGCGATAGTATTTACCGGCCATCTAAAGACGATGCTTGACTGCATCGGCTGTAATCATAAATCGGCTAGAGGGCCGATCATGAGTCAATCCAGACACTGGGATAATATTGTTTCAAGTATTTGCCATTGAGAGCTCGTCCATAAATCTCGCCATCTAATCCCTTGAGCAGATAGGCATTATGAGGAACACATCGATGAATTCGAAAGGGGCCTTCCCAATTAGGTGACCATTTGCCGAATTTATTATCTCTGGAGCCAATCGGCATTATTAATTTCCACACAAGGTCTCCTTCCTCAAACGATTTGGCAACGACCTTCTTATTATAATGACGGGCCACTCTATCTTTATCACGCTTGATTTTCTCTAAGGCCCGTAATCGAACATGTGCCAAATCATCCAATTCATCAACCATAAGATTATGGTACTCATCGGCTGTCAAGTCGTCTTGCAAAGCAATCCTTCTTGAGCCGATGGCGGTTTCCCACGGCAGTACAGCTTCATGCCCGTAGACCAGTTGATAGGGAGGCACTTGAATTGCACCATGGCAAGCCATCCGATACGCCCAAAGGGCATCGGCCAGCGTTGTATGCCATTGCCTCGGCTGTTCGTCAATTTTCCTCTTGATTAATTTGATTAAAGACTTGTTAGAAGCCTCCGCCTGCCCATTAGCCTGCGCGTAGTAAGGAGAAGAATTGAGTAATCTGATGCCCATGCTGTCAGCAAATCGGACGAACTCGTCGGACACGAAGATTGATCCCTGATCGGTAGTTATTGTCTGAGGTAACCCAAACCGATATATGATGTGCTCCTTGACGAACTGAATAGCGTCTTTGGAATCAACCTTCTTGAGAGGAACGGCCTCAACCCACTTTGTGAAGTAATCTGTAGCCACTAATATATACTTGTGTCCCTTACTTGATGGTGGGTTAATCTGGCCGATCATATCTATTCCCCATCCACGAAACGGCCACGGCTTTATGATTGGATGCATAACCGATGCCGGTGCTCTCTGAATTGCTCCAAATTTCTGACAATCCTGACATCCTTTATAATACTTGAAGCAATCTTCTAGCATGGTTGGCCAAAAATATCCGACGCGCTTCATCAGCCATTTCATTTTATGGGCCGATTGATGGGTGCCACAAATCCCTTCATGTACTTCGCTCATAACGGTTTTAGCCTCCTCAGGACCTAGGCATTTGAGTAGGACACCATCAACCGTCCGATAATATAGGTTATCGTCCAATAAGACATAGTGTAAAACTTTATATTTCATTCTGCGTGACGCCGATTGGGAAGGATTTCTCAAATACTCAATGATATCAAACCTCCAGTCATCGGCGTGCACGAGAGCAATCTGAATTGGAACGTCTTTAGCCATCGGCCTGTATCCCGATGCCCCCTGAGCTAAATCATTGGCTTCGAAATTCTGCTTCCTGGGTATATGCCTCATCGTTACGATCCGGAAACCGTGTAATAACTCTTTGCACTCCTCATTGTAGACTTTGAGAATATCGTCTCTGCACTCATACTCCCCAGAAAGTTGACTAATTACTAGCTGTGAATCACCAATGATTTCCACGGCATCGGCCTCGACTTCTTGTAATAACTGCAAGCCTTTAAGCACCGCTTCATATTCTGCTTGATTGTTGGTATAGTAAGGCTTGATAGTGAAAGCGAACTCAAAACTTGCCCCCCGAGGGGATATGATGACTAGGCCGATACCGCAACCGTGTCTGCAGACGGATCCATCGAAATATAACGTCCACGGCACAATGTCTGCATATGCAACTGAGTCATCTCTATGTTGAACGATGAAATCGGCCAGGGCTTGTCCTTTGATCGCTTTGGCCGATTCATATCGAAGATCAAACTCTGTTAAAGCAAAGATCCACTTCCCGACTCGTCCTTTCAACACAGGGGCCGATAGCATGTATTTCATCACATCGGCCTTGCTCACCACTATGCACTCGTTGGAAAGCAGGTAATGCCTCAATTTAGTACATGAAAAATATAAACAAAGGCATAATTTCTCCACCGGCGTGTACCTTGTCTCAGCGTCTAACATTCTCCTGCTGAGATAAAAAATAGCTCTTTCCTTGCCGTTAACATCTTGAACCAAGACTGAGCCGATGGATTTCTCATCGGCTGACAAGTACAATTTGAATGGGACTCCTTTTTGTGGAGGAATTAAGACCGGCGGAGAAGTTAAATATTCTTTGATATCGTCTAGCGCTTTCTGTTGCTTGTCACCCCATATGAATTCTTCGTCGTCCTTTATTTTCAACAGTGGAGTGAATGGCTCTATACGGCCCGACAAATTTGATATAAAACGCCGGACGAAGTTGATCTTGCCAAGCAGAGACTGTAACTTGGTCTTGTTTTCTGGAGGCTTGATTTTCTTGATGGCATCGATGTTCTTCTGTGTGATTTCAATCCCCCTTTCATGGACCAAGAAACCCAAAAACTGACCGGCCGATACGCCAAAGGCACATTTGTTAGGGTTCAACTTCAAACCATATTTCCTTGCCCTTTCTAGTACCTTGCGTAAGTCGGCCAAGTGCATATCATGTTCTCTTGACTTTACGACGACATCGTCTATATAAACTTCAATCAGAGAGCCAATAAGATCATGAAAAATGTAATTCATAGCCCTCTGATACGTAGCTCCAGCATTCTTCAAACCAAATGTCATGACGACCCATTCATATAGGCCGATTGCCCCTGGGCACCTGAAGGCTGTCTTATGAATGTCCTCTTTAGCCATAAAGATCTGGTTGTAACCCGCGTTTCCGTCCATGAAACTAATGATCTTATGCCCAGAAGCAGCGTCGACTAGCAAATCGGCCAACGGCATAGGGTACTCGTCTTTGGGCGTCGCCTTATTTAGATCTCTGAAATCGACGCATACCCTTAGCTTGCCGTTCTTTTTCAATACCGGAACTATGTTGGAGACCCACTCCGCGTATCGGCAGGGCCTGATAAAGTTGGCGTCGTAAAGTCTTGTGATCTCTGCTTTTATGGCTTCGTGCATATCGGCCTTAAACCTCCGAGGAGCTTGCTTAAAAGGCCGATAGCCTTGTTTGATTGGTAGCCGATGTTCTACAATCGATCGGCTTAATCCTGGCATCTCATGGTATTCCCATGCAAAACAATCTCTGAATTCTTTCAAAAGATCTATCAAATTATTCTTGTATTCCTTTGGCAAATTAGCGCTTACATACGTCGGCCTAGGCCTATCACCTATTCCTATATCAATTTCTTCCAATTCATCGGCCGACGTAAAACCTTGTCCCAACTTGCCGTCTAACTCATCCACCGCGTCATCTGTGTAGGGGTCATTGTCAACGGCGGATGGTGCATCTTCGCTAAAGTAACCGCTTATCTTGGTCTTCAATTGTCTTGATGTCGCAGTCGGTTACCTTGAGGAAATCGGCGTCCCAGACTCGCCCGGACAAGCAGTCAATTCCCTCCATCTCCCAAATTGCGAGATCGGCATTGGCGACATGTACTGACCGATCGGCCTGCACGATCTCGACTTGGTCCCCTTGCCATTGCATGAGGCATTGGTGCATTGTTGAAGGGACACAGCAATTTGCATGGATCCAATCTCGTCCCAAGAACAAGCTGTAGGAACCCTTTCCATCGAAGACGAAGAAGGTGGTGGGAATTGTTTTGCTGCCCACGGTGAGCTCCACGTTCAGGACCCCCTTCGCCTCGGATGCGTTGCCACCGAAGTCCTTTAATACCATATTTGTCTTGATAAGATCCTCAGGTAATTTTCCAAGCTTCCTGAAGGTTGTGTATGGCATTAAATTGACTGCTGCGCCACCATCGACCAGCATCTTCGTCATCGGCCGCCCGTTGATGAATCCTTTGATGTACAACGGCCGTAGATGTCTGTGGCTGGTGTCAACTGGCTTGTCGAAGGTAGCTTGGTCTGGTGACAAGCGTAGCCTGGCTGAACCTTGTTCATCATCGGCCATCGCTTCATCGGCCGCCTGCACACTGTATTCTGCTGGCAATACAAACACCATGTTAACAGGCGCCGATGTCATTTTTTTACCTTTTGAAGCTGAGTAGCCCTGAGCTGTATTGGAGGTGCCCTCATCGGCCCTGGCCACCGTGGATTTTATCCTCCACTCTTTTTTGGTCTTGGTGGGCCGATGGGGTATTTCAGCTTGTTGCTCTTGGATTTGCTCTTTCCTCCTTAACCTCTGAACCCACCGCTTCTGTGTCTTGGTGAATACATCGCTTGGGCACCATTGGGGGTTCTGGACTTGCTCCTCATCTTCATCGTGTTGATCTTGGTGCATCGGCCCCAGCCTTTCATGCACGGATTTCCGTTGCTTGGCCGGCCGATGCGTTTGTCTGCTTGAGCTGCCCTGATAAGAATTTTCTACACCACTGCATGCAGGGCACTCCTGGATAGATGGCAACCTCATCCCTTCATTCCAGCAGAAGCGAAAAAACTCGCACTCCCAGTGTGGGTCGTAGGAGTTGTCTTGATCGGCTTGGTCTTGAGCTTGTTCCTCCCGCCTCCGCTGATATTTTCTGATCAGACCCTCAGAGGTCTGATGAGGCCGCTTGCCAGTCCGATGACCACCGCCATCGGCCCTGTCCGCCCGCACCATGTTGACTGGGAACGGGTGGCCTTCAATCTTCATCGGCCGCTTGGCATCATCGATTTTAATTCTGCCCTGCTCGATGGCCGATTGAATTTGTTGCCGGAAGATCTTGCATTCATTTGTATGGTGTGAATAGGAATTGTGCCACTTGCAATATCTCCTTTTCTTGATGTCTTCGGCCGATGGCAATACGTGACCTACTGGCAGTTGAATCTGCTTTTCTTGCAACAGCAGGTCAAATATCTTATCGGCCTTGTTGATGTCGAAATCATATTTATCTTCTTTATCTCCTTTCTTGGCCCACTGGCAAGTTGTTGATTTCCTCATCCGGGCCCACTCGGCTAGGTCGACATCAGCGTCTTCATCGTCGTCATCGTCGGAGGCGTACTGATAAACAGTGTTAATCTTTTTCGCGAACTTCTTTGCCTCCTGGAATCGCTGCTCGTGGGCCGATACTCGTTGTGCCAGCTGAGCGAGGCTGTCAAATTCCTGCGAGGAGAACCTCTCGCGTATCGGCCCTAGCAATCCCTGAAATGCCAAATCGGCCAACTGGGAATCGGTCAGACTGAGGCTATAACATCTGTTCCGTATGTCTCTGAACCTTTGTATGTACTCAGGGACCGATTCATCCACTCGTTGCCTGATGGCAGTCAGATCTGACAGTTTCATCTCTTGTACGCCATTGTAGAAATATCTATGAAACTGTTTCTCCAGATCTATCCATCCTCTGATGGAATTGCAGGGCAAGGAAGAAAACCATGTGAATGCAGACCCTGATAAGGACAGAGGGAAAAACCTCACCCTCAACGCCTCGATAGCCGATGCCTCCCCGCACTGTGCTAAGAATCGGCTGACATGCTCATATGTCGAGACGTTGTCCTGTCCCGAAAACTTGGAGAAATCCGGGATCTTGTATCGGCCTGGCAATGGTACCCTGTCAAATTCCTCGGGATACGGGTGCCGATACACTGTAGAGTTCTCTTTGGGCTTCAAGCCGAATCGATCTCGCATCACTTCGGCTATCATGTTAGCCCAGTATCCTGCGGGCCGATGCGGGAGGTCCTGCTGGTAGGATTGTTGGAGGCCCTCTGCTTGATAGTGCCTGGGGGAGTACGGTTGATAGTGGTGATCCAGGTTCTGCGCGCCGTACTGCCCTGCGGTGTACTGCTGATAGCCTTGCGGCACGTTATACGCAGCTGGCTGCGGAGGGTTGCTAGGCATGGGGATGTGAGGCTGTCCAGCTGATGTCGGGTTGACAGGAACTTGCTGCATCGGCTCGATCATTGGTTGCTTCCCCTTTGTCCACTGCGCATATTGCTCCTCTGTGATGTGCTGAGGGCTTCCTCCCGCTTGCTTGGTGAGGACCAGCGGCAGGGTTGTTGTTGGTTGCGCCGATGCAGGTGGCATCGGCGCTGTCGGCTGAGCCGTGCTCGGGTCGTTCCTCAAGGTCCGATAGGCAGGGAACTTATTTTCTGGCAGGTAAATCGGTCCTTGAGGCTTGTACTGATGGATTGAACCATCTAGGATCGACTTGACCGTATTGGTCAACGTGTTCACCAGGATCCCCGACTGGCTGACTAGAGCAGAGTGAACTGCGGAGTCGATTCGGTCTTGCAACGTCGGCGCAACGTTATCTTCGGTCTTGACAGTGTGGTCGTGTGCTGCCGCCGACGTACCAGCTCCATCTCCAGGACTCGGCATTATCACCTTGGACTTTTGAATCAGGGTGCCTTGCCGAGTCCTAGAATATGTCTGCAGATACATATTCTGGAATTGCTCGACCAGCTTCTCCATCTCGGCTTTCTGCTCTGCGTTGAGCTGGTCGGCGGTCACGGGGATGACGTTCTCCTCGACGATCTCGGCCTGCTTCGACATCTCGAGGTGTTCTTGTTGCTGGTGAGAAGCTTGTGTTCTTGTTGTCCCACCGGGCGTGCCAAAAGCGTGTTGGCGCAGAATTTCGACCTGTCCAGCAACCAAACGGGTTCCGCGTTACCACGGCGGCCTAAGAGATCTGCTTAACTCCAGTGCAGGTCCAAATGGCTTGCCTAGTCGTGCGTAGAGCGTGCCAGTTGATTTGATCTGCAATCAACAAGATAAACAAGCAAACCGCGTTAGAAAACAATGGCCGATCGGCCGATAGGCCGATGTCGCATTGTC
>BDMV01000010.1:25604801-25665876 GCA_008326285.1 Oryza officinalis | reverse complement strand
TGCCATGGCCGGGTCGGCCTAGGGTTGGCCGAACCCTAGTCGCCCGCCCGGCCGTAGAGGCCGCCCCGGGCTGGCCCACCACTTCCTCCGGCCCAGCGACTGTTGAGCGTCCCTCATCCTTTCTTGGGTCGTCGGCCCGATTGGCGCCGCCCATCGCGAGAAGTCCAAATTACCTCCTCGGCCGATCATCTCTCTCAACCCATTTTGTCCCTTCCCTCAGCAAGTCCACCTTACCTCCCTCGGCTCATTCCCTCCTTTTTCCCGAGGAAGTCCAGTTTACCTCCCTCAGCCTAATTTTTTTCCTTTCCCTTGCAAAGTCCATTTTACCTCCTTTTCCTCCCCGGTTCGCCGACTTTTATGTCGCCAACGCGTGGGCCCCCTTTGTTTAATCCGGTCCACACCTAGACCACGTGGTCGCCCGCGGCTTCGCCATGTTGGCGTCCACATCGGCGCTACCTTCCCCCGTCCATCCGCCGTGGCCGCCACGTCAGCGCCACGTGGTGCGTCCGCACCTGTGCGTGCCTGGACTTGGTCCACCGTGGATCAGCCGCCCTTGACCCGTTGACACGTGGGACCCGCTGTTCCGGCACCGATTCCCTTTGATGATGTCAGCGTAGTCCTTTCCTTTGTAAAATTAATTAATAATTGCGCAATAAATCGATTTAATTTCCAGAAATTCATTTAAATGGCTCAAAACTTCTAAAATTCATATCTAATTCATATGAACTCCAAATTGAGCCATTCAACTTGCAAAATTCATCTAAAATTGAGCTCTACATGTTTGTTTACTTTTTATGTACTGTTTACTTGGTTTTTATTAGAGTTTTTCCTCGTTTTGCGTGCCAGCGTGTAGATTCCGCCGTTTCGGAAGTTCGCGTTCGCGAGGAAAGGAGTTCGGAAGATTGTTTGAAGAAGCAAGGCAAGTCGCACATTCCCCCTTGAGCATGTTGTACCTATTTTGTGAAATGTTTTACGTTTGCAAATAAAGTGCATGTTTTGCTAATTACATGGGAATAGGGTTTACCTATCTGTTCGCTTGTGCCATGTTTACTTGTTAACCGTCCTTTGTTAACTGTGGGTGATAATTTGACTAGCGTAAGTCACTTATGTGGACTTTTCTAGAATTATATATGCTTAGCCATGTTTAATTACCACTAGCTCATTTGATGGGATAATTATACCTTTACTTTTAGCTTCTAGCTGAGCTGTGAGCTCGAAACATCTGACCATGTTTTATTGGTCGTAATTATCTAACTAAAATATGACTTAATGGTGGGCTGTGGGTGCATGGTTTTGCTTGTCGCGCCCATGGCAATTAAGGACCGGTTCATGAGAAACCCTGGAAGACTTACAATGCTTACCACAAGCAAGAATGGGCAACTGCTGGATCTGTAGCATAACCCGTCTCTAGCTAACGTACCAGACTAGGGTGGGCGTGATGGAGTTGGGTCAGCGGGGGACTTACCCGTTGATCAGCTGCCGGATTCACCGTGGCACGAGGGGGGCTGCCTACCTTGGACTTAAAGGTGGGGGCGAAACCCGTGGTGGGAACGATTGGTTAGGGAGGGTTACGTGAAGGATCTTGTCATGATCACTCGCATGGTAACGTGTCAGGCATGGCACGGTGACATTCGGTGGATCGTGTCTTGTGGGTACAGTTGCGCACCTCTGATCAGAGTAAAACTATTCGAATAGTCGTGCCCGCGGTTATGGGCGATTGACCAGATTCACCATGATTAGTCTCACCCTTAATAATTTGTCTCAATGAACTGGTGTAGTTCAGGTAGATTGGTTGGGCCTGTTCAACGTGGGGTAGCGTTGTTCAGTGGAGAATTAATATTGCCTTAATTGAACAACTGTTTTACTGTTTTAAAGTGTAAAGGTTTTCAACCGCTTTTCTGCAAATAGCCACAAGCCTCCCTTTGTCTCCCCTGTGCACGTCTGCATCATTGGTGTGGCTTGTTGAGTACGGTGGTTGTACTCAATCTTGCTATTTTCTCCCTTTTCAGAAGTTTAGTACTTCTGAGTTGAAGATGAAATTAAAGGACCAAGGCTCAGACCCCAGTTGAGTTTGCCTGTGGAGTGGAGCTGAAGCCTCGCTAGGATCGCCTTTTTCCGCTGCTGTTTTCTTTGGGTGTGAGGACTAAGTGCCTCTTCTGTAAGTATTTATCGTTTTATTTACGTTTGGGTCTGTTTATTGATTTGTCGTTTTGTGTACCCTGGTTGATGCCTGGACAGGGACTTAATACACAAAATGGTCTGAAAATTTGGGAAAATTTCCGGGCGTGACATAAAGTAAAGACTAAACTTACAAATATAACGTACTCCATCCGTCTCAAAATATAACGGCATTTAAAATCTGTCTTAAAATAAAACTTCCCCTTCAACATTCTCTTTTCACTAATCACGATCCTTCACCATTCAATTTTTTCACCTATCTTCAATTCTCAACCAATCATAACTTTTTTTTCATTTTATTCTACCTATTTTTTAATAACCATGTTCAACTCTAACACTTGATGGGACGGGGGTAGTATCATGCATACACACTAACACGTGTGCACGTCGCACTTGATAAAATTAGCATTGTCAAGTTATTTTGGTCTTAGGTTCGCACGCATCATACAAATTTGTGCACCAAAACAGTAACAGAACTATGAATTTTATGGAGCTTAGACAAGCCTAACTAAAACCGCCACCCATATATGTAATGTCTATATGCTCATTTGCTAGTACTTGAAGATAGAATAATTTTGTTAGTTCAGTATACATGTACATTTTCAATAATTAAAAAAAAGACAATCTTATTATAAAACAAACTATTCGTATGCGTGGTGCTTGAGCGTGTCACTTCTATTTATACTTATTATTATTATTTGTACTTATTACTAACATAAAATGTATCAGTTGCTTCTTTTCTTTGGCCACCTAGAAAAGTGTACACAGATGTTTCCTAACCGTTGGATACTCTCATCTAACATTCCACGTCGCGAGTTGGATTAGCAGATGGATTAGCGCTTCCTAATTGCTCCCAATCGCACGTGATACACCATTACGCATCTACGCCAGGTCGCCAGCCCTCCCCACCCCACCGGAACCGGCTCCTCTGACGCAGGGACGTCCTTCTCGGATCGTCGTTCATTCGCATCCGATGGTTGCAAAGTTTCCAGCTCGTCCTTCGTCATTCAGCCCGTAATCGCGCTCTGTTCGTCCCAGTTTCAGACGAAACTGGGGGGAAAAACAGAGCTGGTTCGTTTGACATCGCCGCCGGCCACTCGTCCGCCATGGCCGTCGGCTGCTCGTCGCCTCTCGTGGCGTGGGCACTGGTGGAGCAGGTCCTGGAGGAAGCCCCCTCTATCGCAGCCCTCCTCGTCTCCTCCCGATCCCTTGTCCGCGCGCCCTCCCCCGTGCGCGGAAGCTCTGCTGCCTGTGGCATGGAGGAGCTCCTGGGCCTTCTCCCACTGCTTGAAGATGCACAAGTCCTTGAGCACGGTGTTTTAGGTGTATGTATCGGGCGCCATGGGCATGGATGTGATGAGGCGGAGGGCATCATCGAGGCGGCCGAAGCGGCAGTACCCGCCGATCGTGTAGGTGATGACTGCTTGAGCCGGATGGCTTGGCTGCGTCGGCCACGCATTCCACGTCAGTGAAGCGGCTGTTGCGGAAGTACCCTGCAACAAGGGTGTTCTGGAAGACAACGTCCGCGGTGGCAGCCTTGAGCGCGTTGAGCACGCGCTCCGCATCGGCGATTGGGCGCCATGGCGGTGCACGCAGAGCTTCTTTGATGAGTATGTTGCAGGAGATGACAGTAGGGGGCTCCACTGGTGCCAACGCGTCGAGGTCCTTAAGCTAGACGAGGCGACGCAGAGTTTGCCTGGCCACACCACAATGAGGTGGGTAGGCGGCGACGGGTTGACAGTGGCGGAGATGGCCCTGTGGTTCGCCCACCTAGAGGAGGCGGCGGCGACGATGCTGAGGGCAGCAGACTCGGAGGACGCGGGAGCAAGCGATCGGGAGGCGACGAGCAGCCGGCTGCCATGGCAAACGAACCATTGCGTTTTTGTCCCCTTGTTTTCATCTGCAAGTGGGCTGAACCGAGCGCGATTATGGGCCGAACAATGGAGAACGAGCTGGAGACTTTGCAGCCATCGGATGAGAATGAACGACGATCCGGGGTGGACGTCCCTCTAACATAGAAATCATCTACGTCAAAGGAGACCGTTCTATCCCAACCCCTCCTCCACCTCTGTGTCAATTTCCGGAAGACTTTGGGAAGTCGCCGCCTGTGTCAATTCCGACAAGACTTAATTTGGGGAAGCTGACCTCAACTGTACCTGGATGAGGAGCACGCAGACCGCCAGCGGAGTGGTGAAGGTGCTCTCCTTCCTCCGCAATGCTGGCAAGCCGGTCATCTACCGCAGCATCAAGGCTTCCAATGTCATCGTTGACTCGGTGAGCAGCAGCCCATTCTTGATTTCACTGTGTTCTTTTCGCTATCATTTCACTTAAGTGCAGTACAAATTTAAGTCGTTCAAGAAAAAAAAGAACTCTTATTGATTGGTCAGTACAGTATGTACCAATATATTATTTTCTTCTAAATTAGAGTCAAGTGTATGTATTAGTTAGATACATTTTTAAACCATAAAGATCCAGAGATTGATGGAAACAATTCAAAACTGGAATTGGTAAAATCAACTAGAGTTTTTATGATTTGTAGGCTGAATATCAATGAGAGTTTTTTGTGATTTGTAGCCTCCGATCAAAATGAATCTATAAAGTCACCCGAAATTCAGGGTCTGCTTCACCTAGGCAATGTAAAATTGTAAAGGCCTTCACCTAGGCAATAGAAAGTCACCCAAAATTCAGAATGTAGTTTTTTTAATAGTTTTTTTGATGATGCCATTGGCTAATGTATAATTGAATTGATATGCACAATTCACATACAGTTCTTTGTCGCTGAATTTTCTTTTTTTTTTCTATGAGTGAACATGATCAGGATCCAACACAATTAGTGTTCCTTAACTCCAAAAGAAGCCATAAAACAAAGGAAAGCTCAATTTGTAGTATGCCATACATGTACTCTTTGTGTATTGCATCACAATGTTAACATGAACCAATTAGACAAGACCAACCCTTTTTTCAGGCTATTCTTCCAAGTTTAGGGGAGAGATACCTACATTTGCACTGTTTGAGGAATCGAGAAAGGAGGCGGAGGCCGTGCAGCCAGTGCCAGTCAACTAGCTTCTAGCATTTCACTTCTGGTCAAAGGGGTAATATATTTTCGGAAAGACGCCAATGCTTATGTTAACTACTTCACTCCACTTACAAAGTAGTCTTGCTCCAAGTTATGAAAGTATTGTTCACTACTTCACTCTATTAGTGGACTTTCGGCATAGGGAGCAAAAGTTAGATAATAGCAAATCACAAGGACAATTTATACAGTTTAGTGCTATGATTTTTCTGTTAACGTTCTGCTTGCAAAATGTGGCTAATAAGGTTGTGATAAAGTTGGTCTACTACATTTCAAACTGACTGTTCTACCGTATAACCATGTCCTCCTTGTCAACAGTCACTGACAAGATTGCGTCGTTATGTTGGTGGTTTCTATGGTACCCTTTTTAGATTAGACAACATTATGACTTGCTATGCATTTTAATTTTCTCTGCTAAACCCTGTTTAGTTTTAAAGCAAGGCAGCTCCACAATGATTATTTCATACTGAAGACAACCTACAACATGGTTTTCAAAGAAGGTAAGCCTTCCTCATGTCCCTTATATCAGGTTGTTTAGTGCAGCTAAATGATTCCACAGATAGAATCTTGCAACTGGAACACAGCTTCGTATCCCTCGAAGTTTACTCCATAACTGATATGTTTTCATTAACTGACAACAAATGATATTGATAGCTACCCAACATGCCAAGATTTTCAACTTCATGCTTTTTAATGGATTTTCAATGTTGTTAACTGCCCTTTTGTAGGATCATTCTTTATAAGATGACTTTGTGTGTATGGAGAAATTTTGGAGATCTTGGGGTTCCTTAGGCACGCTGCAGGTGACGATATGCATATTTGGTAGGTTGTTAATAGTATCACTTGCTGCAACTAAACACGATGAATGACGTATTCAAATTGCAGCTTCTAGCATATGGGGAATGATAGCTTTCAGGCTTTGCCAACGAAGACATCCTGCCCTTCAATTATTTGTCATACACAGTTGAACTTGAGGTATCGCCACAATGCCACCATGTTTCCAGTAGTGTCCGTTGATTGCAAAGCTTATGGGTAGAGAGAAACCTTGTTCATTTCCCTTTTTTGTGACTGAACTCACAAGGTTCCTCACTGTCCATAGGTGCTTACAATTGTGTTTATCACAGGCCTATATACAGGTAGTAGAGAATGAAGTTAGTGCGACGGTTATCAAATGCTCTCCACTGCACAATGCAATTAGAGCTCTGAATATGGCATCTACGAAAGTAAATGGAGAGAAAGCTAATAGTATATCCAGTATTTCTTCTCTTCCAGACTACTTTTTAGGTCAGATTTTCATCATGACTGAGGAATGGTTGTTCTTAGTGACTTAAAGGCAGTTGTTGAGCAACCAGCTAAGCAAGAATTCACTACAAATGACTGGCTTATGCAGGCAGAACATGCATTCACCAAGAGGGAAAGGCCTCATCAATCAAGAACGGTTCAAACATCTGGTGAGTGAATTCAATTTAGATTTGTTTTGTCATTTGAATTACAACATGATATCATGGGTTTCAGATTGCAGACTGTAATATTGTACTAATTGGTGCTTGTTGCCTCTTATAGGTTTATGGACCTTCAAATCTTAATAACTGGGAAAGGGCATCTCATCCTGTTGTAGACAATGCCATAGTTAGCGTGAGGAGCAAAAACACTACAGAACCGCGGGCATTTGTACAACACGAGATTCATAGAGTTGCGAGGGCAATAACACAGGCTTTTGTACTTACTGGCAATCTGACATGACGACATTGTACTCAACAGTGTGGTGCACATCGTTTCAACAATCACACAATGCAGGCCAAAGAATGTGAGCTCCTAAGGCCGAGCTAATGTTGAGGCTTGTTTCATTTTAGTTGAAAGATGATACTGTTGGATGTAATTTTGTTGAAGAAAATGGTTTTTCTATTTTCCTTGGTTCAAATGAATAATATAATAGATAAAGGTCACTCATAATCAGATTGTATGCTATACTAACTGATTGTTATGTTTATATAGAAAAAAAATCCTCCTAATGAGCTCCTTCCAAACACAGCATACCCGTAGCGATAACATGGGCATTTTACTAGTCATTGAGAAATAGGCAAGTTGGCAAAACGTAACAGTGGCAATTATGGCCCGATTACATGCTACAGGGCTGAAAGGCCTGCTGCTAGTGCCATGCCATCTAATTTGCCCAGGAAATCATTAAATCGGTGGATTTTACTATAGAAAAATCGGTCCACCTCCATGGTTTTCACTCACACAGCCTGGGGCCCACCCAAGCAGGGCGGTGAATCTGCCGCTGTATCAAGATGAGCATTTTACAAGTTAATATACTAAATTGCACCTACCTGATAAGTTTATATACCACCCATACAATTTACTCTTATTAGTTTGGTAATTGTTTTTATCCAGATAACAGGGGATTTGTAACCATAATAGATCGACAAATTTTGTTTACGCAGCAATACCAATACAATTCACGCGGCACTTCGATCAACTAAGATCATGTCCAACAGCCCCCTAATATTTGATTCCCAAAAATTCTAATTTGGCAATATCAAAACAAAAATTAGGCCCAACAACGACCCCCTCCTCCAAGAGAAGCCCAAAAATTGGATCCCAATATTTTGTTGATTTGGCACATAAGCAAGGGACCACTTGGTTGTTGATCAACGTCTTCCTCCTCTCCTGTACACACGCCTAATCTTCCTCGCCATTGCCTCCAGCCAACCAGTGGCCGGACTGCTGTTCTTGCCTTTCATTTGTTGAAAAAGGGAACACCGAGGCTATGCCTTAGCCATTCTTGTCATCAATGAGGAAATTCCGTAGCCAATCCCACTGATCTGTGGTGCCCTAGCAAAATCCTATCTGTGTATTTTGATCCGAGGATGTCATCGTACGAAAAAATTAACTTTCATCTTATAGTTAATTTTGCATATCGATTCGTGTTGTGTTCTTGCCTTCTTTGGCTTCCATCTGAAAATATTAGGAGGGAAAGAGATGAGTCGCCCAAGCAAACTTGTCCAAATGCTTTTAGATGATGAGTCTTTGTCGGATAATGACGAGAAATTTATTTTTTGGCAAAACAAACAGTACATGGACAGTACGTGAACGACCATGAACCGAAGCATGGCAGGTCTGTGTTTGGACACCAAGTTTGGGCGGACATTGGAGACTATACGATGACTACTCACAAGAACCTACGTAACTCCTTGTTTATTTTAGGCACCGGTTTGTAATAGTTAAATGTTTTTCAATCTTTATTTGAAGTAGTGATACAAATATGATGCGGCGGCATGTTTTTTTTTACATATAATGATGCTATGGAAGCACATGATAATTATTTTGAGCAAAAAAGAAATGTAGCCGGTACACTTGGACTATCGTGTTTACACAAGAGTACAACTGTATTCCAAATGTTGACTTATGGAATAGCAGCAGATGCAGTTGACGAGTATGTTCGTATTGGAGGGAGCACAACTATAGAGAGCCTAAAAAGGTTTGTCATAGCTGTGGATGATGTTCTCGGAGAGGGGTATTTGAGGACACCAGACGAGAATGACATGGCTAGACTATGTGCAATTGGGGAAGCAAGAGGATTTCCAGGAATGTTGAGATCACTAGATTGCATGTGAAAGAATTGCCTGACTTCATGGCAAGGTCAGTAAAGGGGAAGTCGAGGGAGCCTACTATAGTTCTGGAACCTGTTGCCTCACACCACCGGTGGATTTGGCATACATATTTTGGTTTACCTGGGGCTCACAATGATATTAATGTTATTCAACAGTCACTGTTGTTTACAAAGCTAGTTGATGGCGAGGTTTGTAAAGTTAACTATAGTATCAATGGGCACGACTATACTATGGGGTTATTACTTTGCAGACAATATTTATCCCTACTTTTGAAGAGCATTCAAATGCCACAAGAGAATAAGAGAAAATATTTTGCCAAAGCACAGGAAGCTGTTACGGAGGATGTTGAATAAGAATTCAGGGTTTTACAAGCTCGCTTTGCTATTATTTGTGGGCCAGCTCGTTTTTGGCATGCAAAAACTTGACAAATTATGGGAGCACATATAGTCATGAATAACATGATTGTCAAGGACGAGCGCAATGATGATTTTTGATTTAGATTATGATGAGATGGAAGTACAGGTGACAGGTTCCCATGAACATACAACTGATTTTGATGACTTCATTAATAATTGCGTAAGAATTTAGGACACGACAATTCACAACCAGCTTCAGGAAGATCTTGTGGAAGACTTGTGGCAGTTATGGAGACCAATACTAAATATCATTTTAATCAGAGAATCTTATTAGCTTAATTATGGTCAAAATTAAGTTTTATTTATTTCATAAAATCTTGTTGGTTATTAAATTCATCATGTAATAAACATGAAAGCTACTACTGTCTTCGTATGACAAACACCTCTGAAAGGCAGACTTCACTCAAGTAGGTGGAAAATGTAAATGGGAAAATGCATTAATCTCTCAAAAATTGGATCCCCTATTACATACCCCTTGGGGTTTATTTATAGGTTTATAGCCTTGGGTTTGCAACCCTAGGGTTCTTGTATCTAACGAATTTACATCACCGTCCTTGTGACAGGGACGTTTACAAGGGCAATATTAGTCTTTTGGCCCAACCTATCGGTCCCATCAACTCCCAAGATCTTTTGCTTTCCAGGTAGAACTATTTCTTTTTTCATACTCCCAGGGTCCTTCACGTAGAACACTTGTGCCACGCGATTAGCGAGTACCCAGGGGTCATCCTTATGACCTATAATGCCGAGGTCAACAATAGTAAGCCCGTACTTGTTAACAAATATACCGTTTGGATGTTTGACCCACTGGCATTTAAATAGGGGCATTTACATTGTGAGGCCATAGTCGACTTCCCATATTTCTTCAGTGAACCCAAAGCATGTTTTTTTGTCCCGAGGCATCATTTCCTCCACTCGGATGCCGCTGTTTTGAGTGAAAACGTGTATCCATTAATGTCATATCCTTGCCAAGAATTGATTACACTTGATGGCCATATGACAACCGCTTCATGGTAATTTCATCAGTGGTTTCTCCATTCGATAAGTTAAGTTCTCCCAACCAATCTATGAACTGGCACTTGTGTTCTTTCATGATCCACTGATTTGTACATCCTTTATTATTAACTCTTATGATTTTGAGGTGTTGCTCGATATATGGCTCAACAATAGCAAACTGTTGAAGAACACTGTAGTGAGCTTCTCGAACTGATTTGTAATCAAGGTTGACGAATCTCTTCTTTCCCTTTGTCCCCCACTCAGCCAATTTGCCCTCGTGTTGAGGTACTGGTACTCCAATTATCTTTCCATCTTTTAGGTAATCGATACAGCACTCGACGACTCTTCTATAGTGTAGCACGATTTCGTACGTAACCCTTCAAAATGGCCATGTAACGCTCGTACGACCATATTTGATGTAGGTACAATGAGCCAAGTGCAATTATCTGAGGCACTATATGAACCATGAGATGCTCCATCATATTAAAAGTATGATGGAGAGAAGCACATCTCAAGTTGGCATTGGGTCTCATGTGAGAATGAATGAAGAAGTGCTAACTCTTTAGGATTGATGACCTTACGTGATACTGCATTGAAAAAGTAGCACATCTTTGTGATAGCAAACTTTACATGTTCTGGTTTAATGGCCCTTATAGATATGGCGAGAAACACAGTGAGCATGACATGATAGTCGTGCTAATTATAACCAGATACCGACAAATCTTTCATGGAGACTAGTCACCTAATGTTTGATGAGAAATCTATGGACACTTTTTACATTGCGAAGGAACTTGCAAAATGTCTTCTTCTCCTTAGGAGTTAGTGTGAAACAGGCTGGAGGGAGATATACTTTTCCATTCTTCTCTCCTTCTGTTGGCTGTAGCTCTTCCCTGATTCCCATATTAACTAGATCCATATGGGATTGTAGATCATCCTTTGTCTTGTTTGGTATGTCCAGCAATGTTCTGATGGTGTTGTCCAACACATTCTATTCTAGATGCATGACATCTATGGCATGGTGAATCTCTAAATCTTTCCAATACGATAGGTACTTAAAGAAAATTGAGTCCTTCTTGAACGAAGGAGGGGATTTATCATCTAGTTTCTTATACTTTGTTCCCTTGGAACGTTTTTGTTAACAGCAAAATTTGGTAAAGATACGCAAGGATGAAGCTAGGTTCGAAGCGGATTCGAGGAAATAAGATTGTTTCCAAAAACAGAGCAGCACATCGGCTAGAAGCCGTATCGGCCAATACAAAATTGAACTCGGTCAGCCGATACGGGCAACACGAGTTCATGTCAAGACTCGGAAAGGAACTTGAAGATATTGCCAAATAAGGATTGAGTCCAGAAGAAACAATTGTATCTATTAATTAGGAATAAGAGTTAGTTGTTTCCTTTTAAGATTTCATGGTAAGAGTCCATCTAGGGACTTGTTTGTTTATTTTGTAATTAGGCAAGTTTTGAGTCGTGTCCCATATGGACAATGTTTGTATGTTCGGGTATAAATATATGCCTAGGGTCTTGTAAGAAATTAACGAAAGTTCAATACACTCTCGGCGCATCGTCACAATTTTACTTTTACTTTTCGATGAGTTATTGTTTCGAGTTGGGCTGCATTGGTTTCAATCTCTACTAAGAGGTATGACTTGTCACAGTGGTTTGTATCAGCAGATTAGCGCATTGTTTTAGATGTTCTAATCTATCTTATACAATCCCTGGTTATCATATATATTAGTCAATCTAATTCAGTGGCTCGATTTACTTGTATCTGCCAAGCCTTTTCCAAGGTTTTGTCGGTATCGGCTAAATCGTCCCATCGACCTAGATTGGCTAAGGTATCAACCACCCTGAAAATCATTCAAAGGCTTGATTGTTTAGACTTTATGCCTCTTCTCATACTTAGTGCTGCATCAATTGGGTTTGACCTACTAAGTCGTGTTCAAAATCATAAAAGCTAACCTTCTTTTTGATTGCTAATAACGGAAGAATCGGAGTTTCAGTTGATCTTACCTGTTATAACTGTTTCACATTTATTAATCTGCTTTACATGTTATATCTGCCATCTTATACAAGTGTATCAATCCTTTAAATCTGTTAATCTTGTTTCAAATCTCACGCTGCCATCAGTTAGGTCTGACCCATGGAGGTTGAAACTATTTTAGCGCATTTGATCAAGATTGATATTCTTGTATAAGGCTGTATCGGAGTTTTAGCCGATACGTTATCTTGAGTAACTTAAAACATCTTATCGGCTATGAAATAGGTCCATGTTATCATTGATTTATTTGATTTTGGTTATAAGCGATTAGTATTGTCTCGGTTGGGTCCGATCTATAATTGCTTACATTTAAGAAAAAGATTAAATGAGTGATTACATGCTATTTATGTCTACAGTCGATCATGATCGTTTTGGGTACAATCTATAAAATCTATTCATTAGCTAGTTATTTAGGTTTTATAATCGTACGACAACTGACTTTAAAAGACATCAATCTTATGCTTCATCGATTGGGTTCAACCTATAGGATTGATTCTGTTAAGGAAAAGTTGTTTATGATTATACTTAATCTAAATCTAGTTTATGAGTAGCATCCTTTACTTCATTGGCCTACCAGCTGTGCATCGGCTAGGTTTCTATGATACGTCATTGGCCTACCAGCTGATCAGCTATCGTTTACTAACATTGTTTTATTGTATATCTTGTTGGTTGCAGGACCAAACCAACTGGCACGCCCTAAACATGAAAGCAAGATTTGGATCTGCACTGGAGCTAAGCAGAATTCCCGGGCCACTGTATTTTCTCATCAACACGCTTTTGGCACGCCCGGTGGGACAATTTTCAAGATTTTCATCATGCCAGTCACTGTTGAACAACTGTCTAAAGAGCAGAAGGTAGAGATGGAACAGCTAACACAAGCTTTTCAAAAGATGTATTTGGAATCCTTCAGTGTTACTCGGTAAGGGAAGGTGATACAGAATGGAAAAGTGATTTTCCCGAAGCCTGAAGCAGAGACCAGTACACAAGAAGAGGTCAAAGCAAAAGCTGAAGATCCAATAATTGATGACAAGATGTCTCTGCAAGATAGAATTGATTATGCATTGCATCATGCTTTGATCAACCAATCAAATGTGTTAGTAAATACATTAACAAATGTGCTAAAAAATGTGGTGGATGGAACCATAGCTGAGGAAAAAGCCAAAAGGCCAATATACCTTTGTAACATACCAAAAATTTGAATTTCAAATTTTTAACCTCAGTTAAATAAATAAAATATGTTTTCGAGTTAATGACCAAAAATCCTTCAAATTATACAACCAAAGCAAGAATTAAAGTAGCCAGTGGTTATGTGTAGGGTTGCAAATGATTTAAATCCTCTTCCTTCTCAAATTAATTGGATGTGTAAAACATTCTCATATTTTCATAGACACAAGATATGGTGTGTGATTTGAGTTTTTTAAATGTTTTTGGATCTTGAATGCATTGCATACTAGGTCTCATGAACACGAGTGTACATGCATGTTAATTCATACCTAGGTAATAAACGCACTACACTAGTGGTCACCTTAAGTGCACCTATGCCCAAGTGTCTTGTAAGCTAAGCATGGTAAATGGAAAGTAAAGCCTAACAACATCATCTCTGGTTAATTACAAATCAAAATATAATTTTACAATCATTTAAATATGTATTTAAAATAAGAATACCTTAAGGTAGGTGCACTCATTAAATATTTAAAAATAATTAGTGCGATATAAAATCATGAGGAAATTCACGTAGATACTATTCAATATATATAACTCACTAGAATTTTGGTATAATTTAATAAGTACATTTGGTACCCCCAAATAATTAGGTCAAAACAGTCCTATAGGTTATTTCTAAACTCTAATCGGCAAAATCGATATACATCTCATATGTGTATTTTATCACATAAGAATATATAGGGAATATAATTTATTCAAATGCTAATCTATTTATAATGAATTAATATAATTTTTCCAGAATTTATTTTATAGGTTTTGACCTCCTAAAAATTCAAATCACTTTCGGCTGGACTGAATTTCTCTATTTTCCTGAGAATAAAATATAGATTATTTTTGTGTGAAACCAAAGAAAATAGAAACTAGGTATTTTTATCTACTTTCGTAAAAATCCACATTAGTTTATCATGCCCAGAAATTAAGTTATTGAATTGTAAAGAAGGGAGAAAGAAAGAAATAGGGAAAATATCAAAATCTATCCTAACCCGTGTTCACCAAGTCTTCTACCCATCCCTCTCACTCTATCTCTGTTTGCACCGCCCTGGGACCCACATGGCAGCCTCATCAGCTTGCCCAAACCCTGGGTCCACTTCTTCTCTTCATTGCTCAACACAGAGAGAGATCAGGGGCGGTGGCATGGACGGCGTGGGCAGCGCTTCTGCTCGACGCGTGGACTCGACGTGTCCGACGCCGGGCTCCATTCTTTTCTCTCCCAGACGCTCGCCCGGCCATTCTCTCCATTTCAGCATCGAGCACGCCGAGGGATAGAAACCCTAGCACCTCCGTGGCCCGGAAATTTTCCACCGGCCGCGAGGGAGACGACGCTCGCCGTCGCTGTCGGTCTGCTGCCATCTCCATCTCTTCCGCGTTCCATCATTTCTCCACCATGCCGTTTCCATTCCCACTGACCTCGCTCCTTTTCGTGCAGCCGATCATCGGGAACGCGACCGCGCTCTCGGAAGCTCTGGAGCGCACTCCAAGCGCCACCGTAGCGGCATCGTCACCGACGCCGTTGATCTGGACCAAAGCAAGCCAAGCCACCGCGCCATCAGCTTCTCCTTGTAGTCCTCTTCAAAACCCCTCAAGGATCCCGGAGGATCGTCCACCGACGAGGGAGATCGGCGTCCTCTTCTCTAACTCCGGCCGCCGAACACCATCGTCGATTCCTCCCGCTCCGGTGAGCCACGATTCAATTACTCGCACGTATAGCTTTCCTGAGACCTTATCAACACCGTGGACGTGTATTCATGGCAGCTCTTCGAGGAAAATCAAGCCGGCGTCGTCGTCCGAGTACTGTCCGTCGTCGCCGGGGGGTTCTGCAAGCTGCCACCATCGTTCGGACCTCAACAAACCCAGCTAACACCTCGGTAAGACCTCTAGTTATGTGTATACCCACATGCAAGCACCCATTTAAATTCAACTTGGCTCTAGCGCAATATGCACCATCATGCCGAGCCTCACCCTTATTGCGACATCACTGCCATTGATTCGAGTCACCATTGTCCGCGTTTAGACCACCATCGGGTTCGCAGGAGTCCCCTCTACCTTTTTGCTTTTGGCCGCGACCCAATCCAAAGTGCCGTTCGCCGGCGGCGAGCTCACTCGAGCTGCAGCCATGGCTCACTGCCTGTACGCTCATACCCAGGGACCACGAGTTATAAATTCGACTAAATCTAGGGTTCAAGATAAAAACTAACAAATCACTGACATGTGGGTCAAGGACTAAACCGTAAATATAAAAGAAAACGAGGACTCTTTACAAATTATAACATAAACACGTGGGGTAGTGCGGGTTGATTTGTGGATTCAGTAGGGATCTATTTGCATAATGCCAGAGGCTGACCAGTGGACCCAAGGATTTATAATTTGAGGAAAAATAAAGGAAAATAGCTAGAGCAATATCTTTTCAACTGAAAATCATCTCAAACTTGTAAAATTCATATAAAATCAAATATAACTCATTTTGAGGTGAAAATAATTTCAGTAGGTTCATAAAATTGTGAAATTTAATGTTATATAATAAAATCCTATTCTCACAGTATGATATTTATTTCTAAAATTTCAAATAAGAAATAGCTATCATAGAACTTGTAAAATTTATAGAAAATTCATCTATGCTCCAAATGGATTGAACCAAATTTATGTAGAATCACAAAAGTATGAACTTTAATTTAATAATATAAGATTTCATACTTTCTGTAACAAAAATAGTAGTAATAATTTATATTGTACAATGACCACCACATATGCAAGTTAATTTCTAAAAATTACAGGGAATTCATACTAGCTCTAAAAATTGTGAAACCAATTGTATTAATCTTAGAAAACAATCCTATTTATCCCAGTGAGGTTAATTTGATCGAAATCATATATTAAAAGTGATTCACAATAATACATTAGTAAATACTACTATATGTCAATGCAAATTTAGGAAATTCATAACTCACAAATGAAAAGAGATAAAATAGGAATTCTTTCACCTAAATTCATCTTAGGTTAGAACCTATCCACTGTGCACAAATCATGCATTTTAGAGTATCTTGTATTTTTCGCATAATTTGGTATTTATATGCATATCATGTCATTTATATAGATAATTCGCATCGACGGTGAAAGAGTGATTTAGGTGGTATTTATTTTGTTCAAGATCAAGGCAAGTTATTCCTCCCCTTTCCTTTGATCACATTGAAACCTATGATTTGGGAGATGAAAAGTGTTGTTTGTAAAACTGCATATGTATTTGATTAAAAACGATATTTGAGAACTTAGTAAATGGTAGCTATGACCTTATTGCTGCATAATTTACCTTGATACATTGTTACCTTTTTATTTGTAACCATAGAATGAATTTGATTACTTCATAAATGCTCAGTGAAGTATTTATATGCGTTTATATATGCCAATTGCTTAGCCATGCCTAGAACTATGCAAATGAATAATTTTATGACTTGATAAATGGGATTATGATTACTTGGTTAATGCTGGATTTATAATGGAAATGTCAAGTATTTGTGAACTAAAATGGGGTTAAACATGTTTTTAGACTTGGGCGGCAAGTGGTGCACATATAGTATTAGTTGTGCACCGATAGGGGGAGTGTTCGCCCGAGTTGATTAAGGACCGAACTTGGTGTCGTTCACTATTGTTTACCGTACATCCACATGTGCTATTATGGGGTGGCCTTAGCTAATTAAGTTACTTAAAGTCTAACCTTGTATATTGGTAGGCCGAAGTAGAATGAATTAGTCTGAGCGATGATTCATAGGAACTACCTATTTACCCCGTTGATTAATGGGGGTAGTTTAGGCGTCTAAGTCTGTCCAATTCAATGGTACAGTGCCTCGTGGGGGAACGGATGTGTTCGCTGCCACGGCGTTAGGTTTAAGGCGTGGGCCCGCCACCTAGCGGTTCTGGGTCATGCCCAGGATGGATTCACACTTGCCATCGCTGATGCAAGGTTAGGCGTTAAGTAATGTAAAGGCTACGTTGTGACCTCCATACCGCATTCAATGTGTAGAGTGTGGTGGTACCGACGGGTACCGGATAAACTAGAGTGTTTATATCATGTGGGTAAAGCTATACAAACTTTGCAGAGTTCTCTAAAACTAATTGATTAGCCGTGCTCACGGTCATGAGCGACATAGTGAATTGTCATGGGTATAGACTTATGTTTTATAAATGTGTTTATGAAAATGGGCTATGGGAATGGTGATATGAGTTGAGTGATGTTGAGTATGATGTTGGTGATAAGTGTGATGATGAGGTTGCCCGGTGTGGGCTGATATGATGATGTTGATAATGAAAGTGAGACTTGGTGTTAGGAAGGAGAGTATGTATATGAGGTTGAGATGGTGAATATTATGGTTAGCTTATGTTAATGTTTTATGAATTGAATTGTGAACTCCTTTGCAAATAATTGTGAACTAAAACTCGCTTTATGCTAAAATAAGCTACATATAGCCTTTCCTTGATTTTTGCCATGCATGTAGTATATATTAGGATTGTCTTGTGCTTGCCGGTACATTAACTTGTTTAATGTACTGACTCTTGTACGACTGGAATATTCATTTTGCAGGTTGTCAGCTTAGCCTTCTGAGTGATTCGGGAATCGTTGCTTCTTCTAGGATCGGGTCCAAAAGGGTTATTTTCTCTTGTCGGCTGCTTGTTGTTTCGGGTAGCCAAGCTTCCGCGGATCAGTAATTATCTGGCCGTTTGGCCTATCTATTTAGATAAGAATGTAAAGTAAAGTTTATTTATGTTTACTCTCTATTATTCTGATTTTCGTCGCTTAGATGAAAGTGTGGAACTAGAGCTTTTTCTGGGATCTAGTTCTACACCGGTATGAGTATTGAGCATTTGGGATCTCGTAGAGCTTTAGCGAATTTTGTCAAGTCTCCTGAGATGTGTAACACATCTGGTCGCCATCTTCGTGTGGTTTGACGGGCATGTCTCAGGCTGAAGTTGACTGACATGCTAAAGTCCCAGCAATATCCCCTATGCTCTCTACTCGGCGCTTTAGGTTTTATACTATGCATGTCATTTGACTTGATAGAGAAGCAATGAGGTTGGATGGTTACTGTTTTACTCGATTATTATTAGACCCCATCCAACTAAACATTTCACGCTATCATTTCAAATAACTTACATAATATTTAACCCGGGGTGTCCCGACAACCTCCCAAACAATATATTCCCTCCTTACAGAATTATCAAGCTTGAGATTCCAAATTCTTCATTGGGAATGCAACAGCAACCAATACAAGGGGGCAAACATCTCAAGAGACAATGCAGAATCAGGCTTCACAATTAACCAGAGGTACACAATCTCCATCGGCTGGAATATTTCAAAATTTGCAGCCAATGGGAGAACAAATAACCCAACAACATACTCAGTAGCCAATTTTGTCACAGCCACTGATTGGACCACAATATGTGCATAAGGTACCACAACATTTCCAAAATCAACCACACCAAACATTCTTGGGTCAGAATATGAATTCTCAGTATCAACAGATCTCATCACATCAGTATCGGCCAGAACTTGTTCCACAATATCAATATCAACCTCAGCTCAATAATTATGAACAAGTACCACAGTATGGAGGTAATGGACATCAGTAGCAATGGGCTGATATGATTGCAGAGGTGGTAAGAGAACAATTTGGACTTAAACCCAAGGATAGTGAAATCATGTATTGGTATCCATACCTAGAATATTTTGATAAGGTTCCTTTACCAAACTGATACAAGATTTCAGACTTCTCAAAGTTTTCAGGACAAGATAATGTTTCAACATACGAACATGTCAGCCGATTCTTAGCATGATGTGGGGAGGCATCAGCTATTGAAGCTTTGAGGGTTAGACTTTTCTCATTGTCCTTATCTGGATTAGCATTTACTTGGTTTTTTTCATTACCTTACAATTCTGTTAGAGGATGGATCGATCTAGAAAAACAATTTCATAGATATTTCTTCAATGGGGTTCAAGAGATGAAGCTTTCAGATTTGACATATATAAGATAGAGGTTTGACGAATCGATTCAAGATTATATTAAGAGATTCAGAGATATGAGGAATAGATGCTATAGTCTTAATTTAACCGATTCACAATTTGCTGATTTAACTTTTCAGGGATTAGTTGGGCCAGTAAGAGAAAGATTTTCTGCACAAGACTTTGAAAGGTTAGCTCATCTGGTTCAGAAAGTATCGGCTCATGAGTAGTGATTCCAGGAAAAAAAGAGGTTCACCAGAAAAGCTAATAATGTGAATAATGTCGACAATTACGATTCTGATTCAGAAGATGAAGACCCAAAAATTGGCTTGGCAGGGTAGTCAAGAAACAAAAAGACTGTTATTTGCCAATGGGTTAAAGACACTGGAAAAGAAGAGAATTATGATTTTGATATCAACAAAGCCGATAGGATATTTGATTTATTACTACAAGAGAAACGGGTTCAACTTCCAGTAGGACATGTAATTCCATCGGCTGAAGAGTTAAGAAAAAGAAAATATTGCAAGTGGCATAATACAGGGTCTCATCATACCAATGAGTGCAAGGTGTTCATGCAACAAATCCAATCGGGTATAGAGCAAGAAAGAATCAAGTTTTTCCTGTTAATATGGTCCATACAACATCAAATGAAGCCGATAAGAGGAATTATCAGACTTGTCAAAAAAATAAATTCAATTCTACCAAATTGATCAGCAAGTAGCAGAAAAAACAAGACAAACAAGCTCAAAAGTGTTATCAAGATTATAAAGTTTGTTTTGATCCTCATTGGAAATGTGAGTTCGTTATGTGTTGTTGGAACGAAGGGATGAGATTACCATCAGCTGAAGATTGTCCAGGCTGTAGTAATGAAGATGCAAGATTCCATGGTGATTTTCATCAATCAAGAAGTCCAAATTCTAAGAATCGGCCGATACAGAAGAGGCTGTCAGTGCATCAACATTTAGGGCCGATTCACCAAGATTATTTCAAAGATAAAACTGAAGAAGAACACGAAGAACAAGTTCAAAACCCTCAATGGTGTCCAATCGGAATTTTCACAAAAAATCAGAAAAGGAGAGTACAATGGTTGAGAAACAAGGAGTGGATACAAGTAGTTGAAAAAGAAATTAACCATCAGCTGAAACGTACAAAGAAGTAGTGGCGCGTCAAGTCCAAAGTTGTATCAGCCGATGAGGTTAAAGCCAACAAGACAAGAAATTCAGCATCTACCAAGGGTAAGGCTATAGCTTCATGTTCAATCAATATGGTGGTTATGTTACCAGCGGAGTATAGCATACATTTAGTCGATGAGGAAGTCAAAGAATCATTAGCAAAGTTAACATGATCACTGGAGCAAGCTGTTTTTGAGAAACCCGAGGACAATGAGTATTGGCATCTAAGACCATTACACATTAAAGGATTTGTCAATGGAAAGCCGATGTCTAAGATGTTAGTTGATGGAGGAGCAGTTGTAAACTTGATGCCCTATACTACATTCAGGAAGCTTGGTAAAACTCCAGAGAATTTGTTCAAGACCAATATGGTGTTAAAAAATTTTGGAGGCAATTCATCTGAAACAAAAGGAGTCCTGAATGCAGAGTTGACAGTAGGCAGCAAGACAATTCCAACCATATTTTTTGTCATTGATGAAAAAGGATGACATAGTTGTTATTGGGAAGAGATTGAATACATGCTAATTGTTGTATTCCTTCAACGATGCATCAGAGTTTAATTCAGTGGCAAGGAGACCAGGTAGAAATCGTGCAAGCCGACAGGTCAGCAAATGTTACTATTGTCGATTTATCTATTTGGGAGATGGAAGGAGTTGATTGTTTATCAGGAAAGGTTTGGGAAGGAGATTATTTAAAAGTGTCCGATTATAATATACAGCCAATCGGTGATGGAGAATCCCAACTTTTGCTGTGAAGACATAGGAGACGGCTCCGATTCTTATGCAAAAAATATTGTAGATGATTTAGAAGGTAAATTGGGGCAAGAGTTTTTGTCGGCCAATGAGTTAGAAGAAGTAGATATTGGAATTGGTGATAGGCCAAGGCTGATATTTGTAATTGCTAAATTGTTAAATGAGTTCAAAAAGGAGTTGATTGAGTTGTTAAAGGAATATAAAGATTGTTTTGACTAGGAATATCATAAAATACCAGGACTTAGCCGATCTATTGTAGAACATCAGCTCCCTATCAAACCATGGTATCGGCCATATAAGTAGCCTCAGAGACGATTCAAGCCAAAGATGTATGATGCTATTAAGGCTGAGATTACGAGACTTTATGATGCCAACTTTATAAGGCCTTGCCGATATGCTGAGTGGGTTTTCAATATAGTGCCAGTGGTCAACAAAAATGGAAAACTTAGGGTTTGTATCAACTTCAGAGATTTGAACAAAGCTACACCCCATGCCGATTGCTGATTTATTAGTTGATGTAGCATCTGAACATAAGATTATAAGCTTCATGAATGGCAATGCAGGATATATTCAGATTTTTATGACTGAAGAAGACATTCATAAAACTGCATTTAGGTGTCATGGTGTAATCGGCTTATATGAGTGGGTTGTAATGACTTTTGGATTAAAAAGTGCTGGTGCTACGTATTAAAGAACAATGAATTATATATTTCATGATCTCATCGGCTTGTTGGTTGAAATCTATATTGACGATGTGGTTGTAAATTCTAAAAAAGTTGATGGACATATAAACGATTTACGAAAAGTATTGGAAAGAATAAGGAAGTATGGTTTAAAGATGAATCCTAACAAGTGTGCTTTTGAAGTATTGGCTGGACAGTTCCTTGGTTTTCTGGTTCATAAAAGAGGGATTGAGATAACACAAAGGAGTATAAATGTTATTAAAGATATTAAGCCTCCACAAAATAAAACCAAGTTACAATCCTTGATCGGCAAGATTAATTTTGTAAGGAGATTTATTTCCAATTTGTCAGGTAGAATTAGGTCTTTTACTCCGTTGTTAAGCTTGAAAGCCGGTCAAGAATTTGTATGGGGGGAGAAGCAACAAAGAGCATTGGATAATATCAAGAAATATATGAGTTCACCTTCAGTACTGATGCCGCCTCAAAAGGGGATTCCATTCATGCTTTATTTATCAGCCGATGAGAAGTCTATCGACTCTGTTTTGGTTCAAGATGTTGAAGGAAAGGAAAGATCAATATTTTATCTTAGCAGAAAACTTTTGGATGCAAAAACAAGGTATACCTCTGTTGAGAAGCTATGTTTGTGTTTATATTTTTTATGTACAAAGTTGAGGCATTATCTGCTTTCGAATGAGTGCACAATAGTTTGCAAAGCCGATGTAGTCAAATATATGCTATAGGCTTTGGTTTTGAAAGGTAGAGTTGGGAAGTGGATTTTTGCTCTAACAGAATTTGATCTTTGATATGGCTAAGGCAGTAAAAGGGTAGGCAATAGCCGATTTTATCGTTCAACACCGAGATGATTCGGTTGGATATGTTGAGATGATGCCTTGGATATTGTTTTTTGATGGATCTGTTTGTACACATGGATGTGGCATCGGTTTGTTAATTATATCACCTCGGGGGGCAAGTTTTGAGTTTGCCTTTACAATCAAACCTTATTATACAAACAATCAAGCAGAATATGAAGCAGTACTTAAATGGTTGCAGTTTTTGAAGGAGGTTGAAGCCAATGTAATTGAAATTGTTGGTGATCAATCAGTTGTTGGGCGAGTATGAGTGCAAGAAAGAGATCTTGAGAGTTTATAATGAAAAATGATAAGAGTTGATGAAGAACTTCAAGGTTATTACTATGAAGCATATTCCTAGAGAACAAAACATGGAAGCTAATGATTTAACCCAAGGAGCGTTGGGTTATAAGTCAATGTTGAAAAATATAGATATCAAAGTTGCGGATATTGATGCCAATGATTGAAGGTATGAAGTTATCAACTATTTGAAAAATCCTTCTCAATCGGCGTCAAGGAAATTGAAGTATAAAGCCTTGAGATATGTGTTACTTGATGACGATTTGTATTATCGGACGATTGATAGGGTTTTGCTTAAATGTTTGCATCTGGAAGAAGCCAAAGTTGTTATGTGTGAAGTACATGAAGGAATTTGTGATACACATCAATCGGCCCATAAGATGAAGTGGTTGCTTCGAAGAGTTGGATATTTTTGGCCAACAATGTTGGAAGATTGCTTTAAATATTATAAGGGATGTCAAGATTGTTAGAAATTTGGAGTAGTTCAGAGAGCGCCAGCATCGGCTATGAACCCTATTATCAAGCCGTGGCCGTTTAGAGATTGAGAAATCGATATGATTGACCAAATTAATCCATCATCAAGTAAAGGACATAAATATATTCTGGTGGGAACAAATTATTTTATAAAGTGGGTTGAAGCAATTCCTTTGAAGAAGGTTGACTCCAAGGAAATCATTGAATTTATTAAAGAACACATTATCTATCGGTTTCGTATTCCACAGACGATAATAACAGATCAAGGATCTATCTTTGTGTCCGATGAGTTTGTTTAGTTTGCCGATAGTATGAGTATCAAATTGTTGAATTCTTCTCCTTATTATGCATAAGCCAAAGGACAAGCTGAGGCTTCTAACAAAAATTTGATCAAGCTGATTAAGAGGAAGATTGCAGAACAACCTAAGAAGTGGCATACTACTTTGGCCGATTCATTATGGGCATATCGGATGGCATGTCATGGAGCTACACAAGTGCCACCATATCAGCTTGTATACGGACATGAAGCTATTTTGCCCTGGAAGAATAACATCGGCTTGAGAAGGATTTCTTTATGTGAAAATTATGGGTACCATATACCTACACGGTTGGCTTATCCGACTGAGTATAGAGGATAGGTTATAGGTGATGATTATGTAATGGCTTAGGACTTAAGTATTATGTTTTCTTGTGTATTAAGGAACAACTTATAGTCCTAAGTCGGTAGTGTTATGGATAATGCTTAAGAGTCCTATACCGTATGTGGTTAGGTCTCCGACTTATAAGCCTGCCTTCTGAACCTATAAAAGGAGGGCAGGACACTACTTGAGGGGCATAGAGTAATAGAAATTGGCTAGGCTTTTCTTGATACACAACCCGATCGCGAGATCAATACATAACTCGGCGGATATAACCCCCGAAACAGGAGTAGGGTATTACTTCTTTATAGAAGGCCTGAACCTGTATAAACCTTTGTCCCATAACCCATCGTGTTTGGCACTTGTGGCTACCCCCTTTTTCTCATTGCCGAAATCAGGTTTCGATGACAACTACACTCCGCTATTCTTCGACGTTTTCATGACCGACGTAGGAGAGACCGACTCAGCCATTGCCTGTAGGGCTGCGGAAGTGGAACAAGCCAAGTTCAAAGAGGAGCACAAGCACAAGGAGGAAGAACGCAAACACAAGGAAGACAACGATAGGAGGAAGCGTGACCTAATGGTGGCTGGGTGTTCCGCCCGCGATGCCATACTTCAGACCCGAGTTGACAACACCAACGTCTTCCTCATGCCTTAGTAGAACGCTGTCGCCGCACTCACCCTCATTGACACCATCATGGACGTAGCCCCGCCCAACGTGACCCCAATTCTAGACAAAGTCAAGAGCATGGTCATAGCTACAGCTCCACTCGATGCTGGAACTAGCCGAGGAGCCACTGACTCCATTGTCGAAACACCTGACGGCAGTCGCCTACCACCATTGCGATCCAAGGATTATCAAAGGCCCGAGCACAGCAAGACCCACGGCAAGTCCGATGAAGCCCGTCGTCATCAAGCCTGGAAGCGTCGAGACCAGTCGATCGACTCTCGTGAGAGGTGCCACAACCGACTACCCATCCACGATCGGGTCCGCTATGATAACAACTCCAGTTACCAAAGTCCCTCTCGAAGGCCCGTGCCGAGTGACTTGAAGAAGGTACTCGACCGGCGTTATCGTGAGCGTAATAAGCCTCACTATGAAGATCGAAGGAACTCCCCCGACAAATGCGATGAAGGAGTGCCCGCGTTCACTTGGGACCTGTGTCGAGTTAATTGGCCGAGTGGTTTCAAGCCCACAGGGATTAAGAAATATGATGGCAAAACTGACCCTGAGTCATGGTTGATCGTCTATACCCTCGCAATTCGTGCAGCAGGAGGAGACAGCAAGGCCATGGCAAACTACTTGCCTGTGGCTCTCGCCGACTCAGCCAGGAATTGGCTCACCAGTCTACTAAGGGGATCAATTAATTCTTGGAGCAAACTTCGAGATCATTTTATCGCCAACTTCCAAGGCACCTTCGAAAGGCCAGGGACTCACTTTGACCTATACAACATAATCCAGAAGCCCGACGAGTCCTTGAAAGACTACATTCGGCGTTTTTCGGAGAAGCGAAACAAGATGCCTGACATCACCGACGACGTCATCATAGCCGCCTTTCAGAAGGGCGTCCACAATGAGTTATTAATTGGTAAATTCGGGTGTAAGCCTCCAAGGACAGTTAAGAAGATGTTCGAGACAACCAATTCCTATGCCAAGTCGGACGACGCCATTAAAGCGTCGCGTGAAGACAAGCAATCAGGAAGTAGCTGGCGGCCTAAGAAGGACAACGGCAATGGCAACGGTGGCCAAAAAGATCGCAAGCGTAAGCCTGAGGATCTGGTCGCCCCAATAACAAACTACCAGCAGCAACGTCCACACGTCAGCGCCTATGACAAGATCATGAATGCTCAATGCACGCATCACCCAAATCATAAACATGTGGCCAAGGATTGCTTCATCTATAAGCAATTTGCTAAGCGCTATGCGGCCTAACTTCAGAAACCGACTAATGGAGCCGAAACTTCGGGAACCAAGAAGGATGATGGAAACGGTGGCTCAGAACCTTTCCAAGACCACAGGACCGAGTTAAACCATATTTTCAGAGGACCACTTGCATACGAGTCGAAGCAGAAGCAGAAATTGACCGACAGAGAAATTAATGCAGTTTAGCTTGAAGTTCCTGATTACCTATGATGGTTGGAGGTGGCTATTAGGTTTAACCACTCGGATCATCCTAACCGAGTGGTTCACCCGGGGTAGTATCCCCTGGTACTAGACCCGGTTGTCCGTAATGTCAAGCTCAAACGTGTTCTCATTGACGGTGGCAGCGCTCTCAATATCCTGTTTGCCAAGACACTAGACAAGATGCAGATCCCAAGTGTAACATACCACAAAGACCTTTTAGGAGGCTATGTAATATTAAATGGTTGTTGAAATAAAAGATCCCTCTTTGAGTTTGAGGCAAATTTTATTTTTCCTAGGCCCTGATTATTTTCAAAACATGTGCTACTCCATGACATCTCTAACCGATGCTTGTACCCCTCCTAGCCTGCCTGGACCAGGAGCATTCCGCCGACGGCGACCGCCAAGCCGTGCCGCCAACGGGACCGAACCAAGCACTTGGGGTTTAACCGAGCACCATCTACGTTTTGGTGAGCATCCTGGACGTCCCTAGCCTCACATGCATGCATGCGCACGCGCGGAATAAGTCGCGAAAGTGTTAAGCACTTGCAAGCCGTAGCAGGCCGCCGCTCCACCCGCTGCTGCCGTCGCGATACACCACCGTAGCTCGCGAGATGGACCTCGTCGGATTCGTCTAGGGCCCCTCTACCATTTGCTCCATAGACGCATCACTGGAAACCGAACCATTCGCCGTCGGGATCGCCGTGAAACTTGCCGCCGCACTGCTGCTCTGTCTGAACGGCGCTAAGAGGCTAGACTGGGAACAGATAGAAACCCCAGGGACGTTTTAGCAATTTAACCAGAGCCTTACAGGTGGGGACAGGACCTTCCTGTAATTACACAAGAACCCGAGTACTATTTTTCTTAATCGCTTAGTCCACGTGCTGAGGACCGCGGGTTCCATTTGCCGAAACCCTAGGGACCTCAGGGCAAATGTGCAGTGGCTGACTGGTGGACCCGAGATCTTTTAAATTTGAAAAAATCCAAAACAACTGAATAAAGCATTTTCTGTTGAGCTAAAAAAATGGTTTTAACTTTGAAAATTCATAGTAAATTCATAGTAACTCCAAAAAAGTTCAAACTAAATTTTGTTGGGTTCATATTTTTATGTTCTATTAACTGGAGTTGCTAAATTCAACAGAACTTTAGAGAATTATGTCTTAATATTTAAAAGTTGTATATAGACCATAAATAATTATTTTCCAACTTTAAAAATTTATAACTTTTGAATAGAACTTGATAAAATAGAAATTCTTGTACTAAAAATTCAGTTAACACAGTATCACATCATCCTAAGAATAGCATTTTGTTTAGAGCATATTAAATTTTCTTTCAGATGAGTATAATTCAAATTTTATGTGTTTGATTAGACGACGGTTAGTTCCTTGTCAAGGAGGTGCACTATATAGCTGGACCAGGGGTGGAACAAGAGCAAGGCAAGCCCCACCTTCCTCTCTTCCTTTGATCATATTGATCCTATTTTTGAAGGGTTTAAATATTTATTGCAAATATGCACGGTTAATTTATAATTTAAATAAAAATGGGTAGATTGACTGAGTATAGTTATACCTAAACTTGCATGTTATCCATTTGAAAAACTCCACTTATTATTTTGCACCCTTAAGATACATTAAATATTATTGCCTTTCGGTGGTTAAATTTACGTCAAGTATCGACATGCTAGCTTAACAATGCTTATATTAAATTATTACTATCATTATGGGCATCTTATTATTTTTGGAACTAGTTGTTTTTTAAATAACCTCTCATTGAAAGAAAATGAGTACTTATTTGTGAACTAAAATGAGAAAAATGATTATTTAAGTCTTGGGCAGCAATTGGTACACATATGGAATTTAGTTGTGTATCGATAGGGGGAGTGTATGCCTGAGATAGTTAGGGACTTCACTCAATGTCAGTCTCTTGTGTATGTAGTACAACCACATGTGCTATTATGGGATAGCCATAGCTGATTAAGTTGTTCATGGTTTGGTCTTGCATTAAGGTAGGCCGTTGTAGTATGAATTAGTCTTAGCGATAATTCATAGGAACTACCTATTTACCTGTATGGTAGTTTAGGCGTCTAAGTCTATCCAATACAACAATATGGTGCCTCATGATAGGAAAGGATGTTTTCGCTATCATGGTGTTAGGCTCAGGCGTGGGCCCGCCTCCTAACGGTTCTGGGTCGTATGCCTAGGATGGAATCACAGCTATCGTGCTGATGCAATGCTAAATCATGAGTAATGTAAAGGCTATGATGTGAGTAGTAAATCTGGTACTTCGGTATCACGTGGCATGTTTTACATAATTACTATTTTACATCATGTGGGTACAGTGTACGGGCTCTGCAGAGTTTTGAACTAATCGGTTAGCCATGCTCACGGTTATGAGCGGCAGAAGGATATGTGTTGAGTATAGACAATTGATTTCTATTTCGTGTTCATGTTGCTTTTCAAATTCTTATTTGTAGAATAATGCGAGAAATGTTTGGTAATGATTTATGTACTTGATGCTATGGATAGTGTCAAGTATTATATAATATGAGTTATACTTTGCAAATATGATGCCATGATGATAAATCTAGTTTTACCGAAGGTTCATTTGTTGCTCATTACTTAGAAAATGACTTATGGAAATAAAACTTGCTTTACGCTAAAAATTAAACCTACTTAAGCCTTTCCTTTGACTACGCCATGCATGTACGTTAGGATTGGCGACGCTAATACATTATTCGTAATGTACTGACTCTTGCTATTGTCGTTGTTTTCTGTTTTGAATGTTTTATTTTAGAATCAGACGCAGGAGAATCCTTTAATGACGATGCATGCTTTGATGGGGATGCTCCTGAGTTTCAGGATGGTTCTAACTAGGGTTTACCTCGGTCGGTTGCAAAAAGGTTTTGGGTAGTGATGCTTTCGCTGAACCAATAACTATTGGGCCCGTCGGCCATATGTATAGTTAAGACACTGTTTATGTAATAGCTAAGACTCTGAATTACCCTTGTTACGATATCAACTGCTAGATGAAAGTGTGTTAGTAAGTTTGATATGATTTCGGCTTGCTAATACATGAGTATGAATTTTGATCATTGGAGATGTTGTAGAGCTCATGCATTTTGGTCAAGTCTCCTGGATGTGTAACACATCTGGTCGCCACCTTCGAGTGGTTTGACGGGCACACTCCAGGCTGAAGTTGATTGGCACGCGTGAGTCCCAGCAATATCTCCCTTGCTCAATATTCGGTGCCTCGGAATTTATATTGTTTGATGTTACTTGTGATTTCCTGTTCACATAGCGGTTTGAATGGCTATTATGTGTGTATGGATCCCATTCACCGAGACTATGTGAGAATCACAATTGACATTAAAAAGTATAAGTTTCAGCGTGCTCGACAGCGTTGGTATCAGAGCCAAGACTGATTATAGGAAACCTTTATTCAAAACTTGATTATTAGAATAGCTTCAAAAGAAAAATATTTTGTGAACCATGTTCTCAATTATAAAGTATTTGTGAAAGCTTAATCACTCTTACATCTTATCCCTCTTTGGTTTAGAATCTTCTCTATGTCTTTTATGCTGAATTTAAACCTTATGTTGAATCTTTAGGATCATGGTTATTTCGAAAGAAATGTTCTGATGAAGTTTATTATAAAGAAGAAATTGATTTGACCAAAACAAATCGGAGTCTGAGAAATTCTGTATTACTTCTGCTTTCAAATCCCTTACTCCTTCATTATAAAAGTTTTGAATTTTCAATTCTTTTCTTAAAGCCCTAGAATGGGTAGATGCGGGGTAGAATGGTTTGATTGTGTTTAAGCCATTAGATTGAGTGTTTAGCTAAGACTCCCCTAAACGTGGTTTTTTCGGACGAACTTAATAACGAAAACTAAAAGATAAAATTTTACTTTAGCTACATCATGGGGTTGAAACTTAAATTGCATAGTTTTGGGATTAGTAGTTTTTGGTTTAGTTACTTTGAGGTTTCATGTAATCCTTATTAAACCATGGTAGGAGCGATTTGCATAATGGGAAGCTATTTAGCCTATTATATTACTAAGGAAGACGCATGGCAACCATTCAATTATTTTTAGCCTATTCCACAGTAAGCAAAATTTGTTCTCTAGAACTTCACTTAAGGTTGCTAACTAGCTCTTGTTGTTGTAGATGACCATTATGTGGCAGCCACTGGGGTATTTGGGAGGTTTTGAAGAAGGAACTTTGTCACATACTTTATGGCTTATGTTACAGCATCTTGGTCACACTCACCAACCAGAGTACCATTTCTTTTCGGCCGAGCGAAGCTCTTCACTTAGGTTCTATAAATCAGAGCTGCACATTCGTGGGAGATGGTCAAATGAAACACCTCTTTGCTTTATTGGTTTTGGTTGGGATGCACCCTCAGCTATGCTCGAAGTAGCTTATCAGGCTATTGTATATTATCGTCACCACATGCCAGGAATATCAGGACTCTTTCATTATTTTCCGGCACGTGATGAAAATGCCACCTCCAGCTACTATCCAGGACTAGAGGGTCGGTCAGGAGATAGTAATACGCCTATACTCTTCCTGGCCGAATTAGTCCGATCCATGGATAGATATCTCACATCAATTCTTAGTGAATTGGATAGGCTTCAAACTAGAGTTGCCACACTTGATAGGCGGGTTGAACCTTTGGGTCATCAAGGATTCTTTGATACTGCTTTCATCTATGGTAGTCATGTCATGCAGCCACTTACAGAGACCTTGCCACCTCCTATGGGGATTTATCAGCAAATCAACCATAGGCCCCGCATGAGGGTAGGACACCATCGTAATAATTGTATTATGGCTGATTCTGCAACTGTTGGTGATCCAGAACTGTTCGGACCAACTCATATGTATGAAAGGGATGGTCAACGCTACCGATTGACCATGGCAACTCCAACTACTGTGGAACCAATTCCTCTAGATGGCTATTCTGAATATGCCTTGAATGTGTAATAGGTTCTATTAAGAATGTCAACTTCCCTGTACTAGCTTGTAATAAATTCTGGACCAAACTTGAAGGTGGTCAAATTTTGTAAGATCAAGTTCTGTACTTGATTGATATGACTACCGAACCTGGTTATGTAATCAATCTTATCTAAATCAATGTGATACTATGTGATCCTTTAAAATTCCTTCTCATTTTGAGTTACTATGATGCTGTCCAGAAATTTCTATCAAATCAAGTTGAATCTCATTTAAAAGAAATTTGTTCTGTAGAGTCTTAAATCTAATGTAATGTCCAATTATTCAAAAGACTTCATTATATTCATGCGCAGCCAGCTCATGTACTTCTTGTACCTTGGGTGCAGGGTGACTAATACTCGGTCCATGGCTGCGACAACCGGAGGTCACGGTTCCGAGGCGACCCCTCCCAATCCAAACCGAGCTGGTACCCAATCATCGGGTCATGCCAGCGGAAGTCGTCGAGCCACTGATAGAGAACCCCAGGGGGAAGAACCTTCCTTAGTTCACATCTTAGCCAACCAAAATGCACTATTTGAACGAATGGTAGCAAATACTGAGAATATGGGTGCTGCCATGGCTCGTAATCCTAATCAAGGACATTCTAAGCTAGCGGACGTTCAATGCACTCATCCTCCACACTTCTCCTCCGCCATTGATCTGCTTGTTGCTGATGATTGGCTACGTGATATTGAATCCAAGCTTGATCTATGTGGATGCAACAATGTGGAGAAAGCTTCTTATGCTGCCTACTATCTTCAGGGTGCAGCATCAACCTAGTGGGAGACTTACAAAACTCTCATCCCTCCTGATGAGCCTATCACTTGGGCTGTATTCAAAGAAGGGTTTAGATCTGCTCATATCCCTGCTGGTATTATGGAAATGAAGAAGAAGGAATTCCTTAATTTGAAACAAGGGAATATGTCTTTTATGGAATTCTTGGACCGCTTCAATTATCTAGGTCGCTATGCGACTTCTGAAATGTCTTCTGAGGCTAAGAAGGTGGAGTTGTGTCGCGACCGACTCAATCCTGAAATTAAACATGCCCATGCTGCTCATGAAATTTATAGCATGAAGACTTTGGTGGACAAAGCTCTTTGTGTGGAATCTAGTGAAAAGGAAGTAATGGAGGATCGCAAACGCAAGTGGGTTGCAAGGAGGGCGGCAAGTAGCAGCAGCTCCACTCGACCGCGTATGTCACAGCCCACTGTGGTTCGCTATGTGGCTTCACAGCCACCACGACCACAGAATGCTATTCCTCATCCTCCAAATCCCACAGTTCAGACTTACTATCGTGGGGCTTTAACTCAAGGAAGACAGAATAGGACTGCCAATGTCACTTGCTTCAACTGTGGCAAGGTGGGCCACTATTCTAACAGTTGTCCAATTCCAAAGACCGGAAGTTCTGTGCTGTCTTCAGGGATCACAGCCACAGCCACGTGGTCCTCCTCAAGGTCTTGGAGGCCAGCGAGGTGGGCGCAACCCTGTTAAGCCGGCTCAACCTTTTGGTCGGGGCCAAGTTAATCATGTGACTGCTGAAGAAGCTGCTAATGCATCCGATGTCGTACTGGGTACTTTTCTTGTCCACTCAATTCCTACATTGGTTCTTTTTGACTCTGGTGCATCGCATTCTTTTATATCCACCAAATTAGTGAACCAACGAGATTTAAAAACCAATCTTTTGAGCAATGCTATGTTAGTGCGATCATCCGGTGCCACAATCAAAACTAATTTGGTTTGTAACGATGTCGAGATCTTGATTAACGGAGTACAATTTAGAGCCAACCTCATACAAATAGACTCTCCTGGTCTAGACATCATCTTGGGTATGGATTGGTTATCTAAACATAAAGGAACCATAGATTGTGCCAAGAAAACCATTTCTCTGGAAGATACTGAAGGCCAACCTATTTCGTTCACCTCTGAACGTGTCATCACCTCCCAATGACCATTACTTCATGCTCTATCAATTCCGGAGCTCAAAACAGTACCTATAGTGAATGAGTATCCCAACGTCTTTCCTGATGAATTACCAGGTATGCCTCTCGATCGTGACATTGAATTCGTAATTGAATTACTTCCTGGGACAGCACCTATAGCAAAAAGGCCTTATCGTATATCCTCTGATGATTTGATAGAACTTAAGAAACAAATAAACGAGCAACTGGCTAAAGGTTTTATTCGTCCTAGCTCATCTCCGTGGGGGTGTCCGGTGCTATTCGCTCCAAAGAAAGATGGTACTATGCGAATGTGCGTAGACCATCATCCTCTTAACGAAGTTACTATCAAGAGCAAATATACTCTTCCAAGAATCGATGACCTTTTTGATCAAATGACCGGTGCTCGTATCTTCTCAAAAATTGATCTAAGGTTAGGATATTTCCAACTCAAGATCAGACCGGAGGATATTCCAAAAACCGCTTTCACCACTCGCTACGGGTTATTTGAATATACCGTGGTTTCCTTCGGATTAACAAATGCTCCAGCCACATTCATGAACATGATGAATAAGATCTTTATGGAGTATCTGGATAAATTTGTGGTGGTTTTCATTGATGACATTCTTATCTATTCCAAAAATGAAGAAGAGCACGCACAGCATTTGCGTATGGTGCTTGACAATCTTCGTGAGCATCAACTTTATGCCAAATATTCCAAATGTGAGTTTTGGTTAAGGGAAGTAACATTTCTTGGCCATGTCCTTTCCGAAGGAGGAGTTGCCATCAATCCAAGTAATGTACAAAATGTACTCAATTGGAAACAACCTCAGAATGTTTCCGAAGTCAGAAGTTTCCTTGGTTTAGCGGGCTATTATCGTCGATTCATTAAGAACTTTTCCAAGGTAGCAAAGCCCATAACCCAACTTATTAAAAAGGATCATAAGTTTATTTCGACTGAGGCATGCGAATCAAGCTTTCATGAATTACGTAAAAGGCTTACATCAGCCCCAGTGCTAGTAATGCCAGACATTCATAAGAGTTTTCATGTCTATTGTGATGCCTCTCACCAAGGACTGGGTTGTGTATTAATGCAAGAGGGCAAAGTGGTGGCCTATGCCTCACGCCAACTACGGCCTCACGAAGTTAACTATCCAACACATGATCTGGAGTTAGCGGCCGTAGTCCATGCCTTAAAAAATTGGCGTCATTATCTTGCCTGTAACAGATGTGAAATCTTCACCGATCATAAAAGTTTGAAATATTTCTTTACCCAATCAGATCTGAATTTGAGGCAAAGACAATGGTTGGAACTCATTAAAGATTACAATCTGGGTATCCATTATCATCATGGAAAAGCCAATGTGGTAGCGGATGCTTTAAGTCGTAAGCTACACCGTATCACTGTCACTGTAGGCACCCGGAAATTATACCGTCCAATGCAATTTGTGACCACCACATAATTTTGATTGAGTGGGATCCATACACGCATAAATAGCCCCTCATATCTCAATGTGCCCATGCTCACAAATTAACACCATTCGATATAAAATCCATAATGCCGAATAATGAGCAAAAAAGATATTGCTGGGACTCCGCATGCCAGTCAACTTCAGCATGAGACATGCCCGTCAAACCACACGAAGACGGTGACCAGATGTGTTACACATCTCAGGAGACTTGACTTAAATTGTGAGCTCTACAACATCTTAATTGTTCAAAATTCATACTCATGCTTAGCTAGTCCCCAGGAAAAGCGACTAACCTTGCACTTTCATCACAAGCAATTGATAAACATCACAAATGCATAAAGATGGATATAAGGACAACAATATACATATACCATAATGGGATTCATCAGCCAATTATACAACACAAAACTATAGCAGCGAAAGTTTGAATAAATTCACATAAGCAAAAGTAAAACCTGTGGTTTGCCCACCATCCCATAAGGCAACCGACCGGGGCAAGAGTAAAGCTGAAAAGACTACTCACCACCCTCACCGCCCTCGGTAGGGTAATAAGAACAATCAAGTTCTCCAACGTCCTCTTCTGAAATTGCAGACATCGGGTTAAGTACGGAATGTACTCGCAAGACTTACTCTTTAATATATATATATAACAAAGGAGTATGCAAGCTTCTACCTTAGAAGATAGCATAATGGTTTAAGTTTTGCATAAAAGCCAATTTAGTTGAGCAAATCACAAGTTACAAATATAGATTTTTTTTTAACTTAGCATAATCTGAAATTTAAACACAAGTAAGCACAACCAGCACAACCCGTGCTTTCTATACCATTTATATATAAGCACAACCAGTGCCTTCATCACCAACCATGGACAACCATTGTCCAACTATGGCTTATCAATATATCCATTTCATATCCAAGACTAACCAATCCAATTTAACCCGGTTTGATGCTAACATAGACTGACTAACACATCAAGCGGTCGCCCTGTAACCGTGGACACGGCTATTCGAATAGTTTTACTCTGATCAGAGGGATACATCTTTACCCACACGAAATGAACAAGAATCAAATGCTTTCACCACCACAGGTGTGACTCACAAGTGACACAAGCTCATAACATGCCCTTTCCTAGTCCCACCCCAATCACCTAAACTCCGCCTAGGCCCCCGACGTCTTAGCCACGTGCGTGTGTGATGTGGCTAAGGCGGGCTCACCATCGCGGGAGACACCCCTTGCCAAAACATGGCACACCTGGGTTCTCCAAAGGAACAACATCCTCACGATTGACCAGCGTAGCGTAGATGATTGTAGTGCAACGTAGTACTAAGCCAAGCCGTCCCATACCGGCGTGTGGTAGTACGTAAGGTGCTTGAATAGATGTCAACATGTTTGGTCCTTAACAACCCAGACGAGGCTACTTGCATCAGGGAAAACCACAATCCCTTCATCGCTCTATCACTCGTCCAAGTTAAACATATTTTCCATATGGACCATTTAGTGTAAGTAGTCAAATTTTATGCCCATAAATCATAAATAGTGAATAAGTTCAATCGATAGCTCCATCCATCGATTTTGAACACTACTGGATCTAAGCATGGCTAAGCATCGGTAAAATAATAAAACATTCCCAAGTATTTCTATCCTGAGGTTACAAGGATAAATGGCAACAACGAAACAAGGAAGGATATGCAGCAATTAGGTATAACCAAATCTAACCATTACCGATAAGTTTATAATAAAACAACACATGCATATATATCGTTTTGCAATCAAAACATTTTAGCAAAATAGGAATTCTATATGCTTAGATGCTTGCCTGTCTGCTGTGAGAAATCACACTCAAATTCAGGATTTTGCTCCACGTATTCCGGAACTTCAGAATCTAAATAATCATAACGTATAAAACGAATAAACATCCAAATAATGCGAAAAATCCAAAATGCTCTAAAATGCATGAATTCCTCACCGTGGGTTGGTCATATCTTAAAATGATTTTAGGTGAAGAGATTTCTATTTTATCCTTGCTATTATGAGAGTTATAATTTTTATAAATTTAATAAAAAGAGAATTAGTTATTTGTTTAAACTTGTTTTAGAAGGTAGTTTTGTCAAATTCCTTTCATCCATATCAAATGGTACACATTTCTAAGGTGAACAGCAGTGAAATTATAATTTTGGGAATAATTATAAATTTTCTAGAAATTAAATAAGTCCTATTTTGCAAAATAAGTGTTTTTACATGACTTACAATTTTAGTCTTAATTCCTGTACAGAAAGTACCATATTTTATTTCACCAAATTAATGTTCATACTTTACTGGTTCTACAGAAATTTAGTTCATTTCATTTGGAGTAAAAATGAATTTTCTACATATTTAACAATTTCTAAGTTACCTATTTCATATTTGAAATTTAGAAATTAAAATCCTACTGTAAGCATAGGATTTTACTACACCATATTAAAGTTTACAATTTTATGGACCTACTGGAGTTGGTTTCATTCCAAAAAGGAGTTATATTTGATTTTATATGAATTTTACAAGTTTGGAGTGATTTTCTGTTGAAAAGATAAAGATTAACTCATTTACTTTAATATTTCCAAAATAAACATCCTTGGGTCCACTGGTCAGTCTCTGTTCATTTTGCAAGAAGGCCCTTTGGTTTTCTTGAAATCAACCCGCAGTCCTGTGACTGTTATATGTGTGAGGGGTGTTTACAGATAGAACCCTAAAGTTATTTAAATTCTCAAAACAAGGTCCCTGCCTTTTAATCCTCGGTTGCCTGTTAGACAGGGAGCTCAGCCGTGGATTTGGCGAGCTCGCCGGCGGTGAACGGTGGCTTAAAAGGAGAAGAGACCAAAAGGTAAAATGAAGAGGGCACTCTCGCGATTCCATTCCTTTACTTTTCTCGGTTAGTGGACATCGGAATAGCGCCGGCGGCGAATGTGAATGGGAGGTGCCTTCGGGTGATGGTGCATGTGCATCTACAGTTTTGTATTGGTTAATTGTGTGCATGCATGTAAATCTTAGAGGTTCAAGGGTGCTCACCGAGCTGTGCGCGAGGCCCAGCAATGCTTGGATGATGGCGGCGACGAGTGGAACGGCCCGGTGGCGGTAGAAGCTCCAGGACGACGACGATGGATCGACCTGGACGGCTTGCGGCTATGTCAGCACGTGGAAATAATCAGAGGGGTCTTATAGAGGCCGCGTGCAACGAATTGGACCGAAGCTCACCGGAGACGATGGAATCGATGATGATGTTCGGCGGCCGGAGTTGGAGAAGAGGACGCCGATCTCCCTCGTCGGTGGACGATCCTCCGGGATTCTTGAGGGGTTTTGTAGAGGACCATGAGGGGAAGTTGGTGGCGCGACGACTCTGCTCGAAGTGGTCCATGGCAGCCGGAACAGCGATGATGTCATGGTGGCGGTGCTCGGTACACGCTCCGGAGCTTCATGGGCGCGTCGGCGTTCCCGGCGATCGACTGTGCGATTGCGAGTGAGGTCAGCGGGGATGTAATCGGCGTTGCGAGTAGGTAGTGGAACGTGGATTAGGTGGGGATGAAGATGGCTCGACGACGATCGGTGGCGCTTTCTTCTCCACGGTCGACGACAGAGATGTGGGCGATGGAGAGGCTGAGGGCTTCCTCCCTCGGTGTGCTCGGTATCTGGGCGGAGAGTGAGGAGAGGCGACGCGGCTGGGAGGAGATGAGGGCGAGCTTGGTGACGGCCACGTCTTCCACGCGTCGAGCATGCCAACACCGATCTCTCTCGTTCTCTCTTTCTCCCTGGGTTAGCGGTGGAAAAGGTTGACACAGGAGTGAAGCTAGCTCGTCTCGCTGTCGTGTGTGTCCAGGGGATGTGCACAGAGGTAACAAGAGAGAGATGGGTAGGAAATTATGTAGATGTACTGTTAGGCAGATTTGGATATTTCCCTTATTTCTTTCTTTCTCCCTTCTTCACAATTCTATAATTTAATTTCTGTGCATGATAAAATAATGTAGTTTTTTCTGGTGGTAGATAAAAATACCTAAGTTCCATTTTCTATAGTTTCACACAAAAATAATCTATATTTTAATCTCAGCAAAAATAAGAATTTCAGTTCAGCCAAATTTTGTTTGAATTTTTAAAAGGTCCAAAACTACAATATAAATTCTGGAAAAATTATATTAATTCTTAAAAAATAAATTAGTATTTGAATAAATTATAATTCCTATACCTTTTTGTGTGTTAAAATACATATATGAGATGTATGTTAGTTTTGCCGATTAGGGTTTAGTAATAAACTATAGTTTGACTGTTTTGACCTAATTATTTGGGGTATCAAAACTACATATTAAATTATACCAAAATTTCAGTGAGATATATATATTAAATAGTATCTACATGAATTTCCCCATGATTTTATATTGCACCAATTATTTTTACATATTCACTAAGCTTATCTTTATATATATGTTTCCTATTATAAAATATAATTAAATGCTGTAAAATTATATTTAGATAATCCTTGACCTAATATGATGTTGTTGAGCATGATTTATACTTTTGGTTACTCAACTTCATCTATTTACATCCTTGTAAAAATACATTAAAAAGTGTTTGCTTCAGGTTTTTAAGTTAACTCTCATGAGTCCTAATATGAAATGCTAGTAAAATCCAAGAATAAGAAAAATGACTCAAACCTCAACAATACATCATGCAATTACATGCACACACTATGTTTTATTTTTTTTCTTGAAACTATCAAGTTAAAGGTTTTTAAAATAATCACGAATTTGTATATCAAAATTATAATTCTTAGACTTCAAGACTACGTGATTATTTCCCGGTACTAAATCAATCCGAAATTCAATTTCTCTCTTTGGTGGCATTGTGGTTATGTCATTCGGAAAGACTTCAGGGTACTCTCCTACAATAGGAATATCCTCCAACTTCTTAAGATCTTTCCCTTCTTCTGCGATCTGTTTCGTCCCATCGACTTGGTTCAAGCACACACTCTGCTTCTGGGATGTCGGCGACTGGAACGTCACCACTTCTCCTTTCTCATTAACCAGAGTGATACTGCGGCTAGCGCAATTGATAACTCCCTTGTGCCTTGTTAACCAATCCATCCCAAGAATGACATCTAGATCCTTGGATTCAAGAAGAATAAGATTGGCTAGAAATTTAGAACCTGGATTTCTATTGCCACCGAGGGGCAATAGTGGGCTGTGGTCATCTCATTCCCAGGAGTGTGAACCCACATAGGCATTCTAAGTTTCACTACTGACAACCCATATGTCCCAGCAAAACGCTTTGATAAAAAGGAATGTGTTGCACCAGAATCAAAAAGTGTGATAGCTGAAATTGAATTGACAAGAAACGTACCCAGTACCACTTCTGGTGCAGCCTGTGCCTCCTCTGCTGACGCATGGTTGACGCGAGCATGAACAAACTTGGGTCCTGCGCGCCTTGGCTTTGGGCACTTGTCGGCGAAGTGTCCGGGCTCGTTGCAGTTGAAGCAGACAAATGATTTTCTGCCGGACTCCTTCCTGGGTTGAGTTGGAGTTGGCTGAGCTGCGGCCATTGGCGGACGCGGAACCGGGTTGTGGTTGGGCTGTCCCCCGTTGTTGTTGCGGTTGCCGGAATTGTTGTTGTTGAAATTACCAGGCTGGTAGGGTCGATGTTGACGAATAATCATTGTAGAAGGTCCACCCTGCTGTCCGGTGGTGAACCGGGGCTTCTGTTGACTTCCCTGCTGCGCCCTGAATTGGACTGCCTTCCTCTTTCGATCCATCCGGTTGCGTTGATCCTCTTGACGGATCGCCTTATCAACTAACTTCTCGAAATCAGCATAATCCCCTGAGATTAGCTGGTTGGCCAATTCATCATCCAGGCCGGAAAGAAAATTTTCCTGCCTTTCCGCATCAGTGCGCACATCCTCCGGAGCATAACGTGCAAGACGGTTGAACTCATGGAGATACTCTGTCACAATCCGATTGCCTTGATGGAGTGATCTAAATTCACTCTTCTTCTGGGCTACTATGCCGTCAGGAATTTGGGATTTCCAGAAACTGCGGCAAAACTCCGCCCAAGTGACCTCTGTCCTGGGTGGACGGGTAACCAAATAGTTATCCCACCAAGCTGAAGCGGGACCCTGCAATTGATGGGTGGCGAAAGCGACCTTCTCTTGATCATTGCACTGGAGTAGATTAAGCTTCTTCTCAATAACATGAAGCCAATCATTCGCTTCCATAGGATTGGTGGTACTCGAGAAAACCGGCGGCCGGACACGAAGAAATTCTGGCAACTTGGATTGGGGTGGTGGTTGATTCTGTTGGGCCTGCTGCTGCTGCTGTTGAGCTTGTTGTTGCATCTGTTGCAACATCCGTTGTTGCATTTGTTGATGTTGCTGCTGCATTTGCTGCATCATAGCCGCCATCATCTGCGTCTGGCTAGCTAGCACTTGGGCAAGAGTGGGGTTGTCAGGTGGTGGGGGAGGAGCGTTGGTGTTTGTTCCATTGGCCTGTGATCCCTCCTGTCCATTGTTGTTACCTCTCGTCCTTGTGTTGACCATCTGGAGGTGAAGAACCAGCAGAAAGAAATAGAAAGAAACAAAACAGACTGTTCAGAACTAAGCTTTAATATATATTAATTTAACTGTAATTGTTCTGATCTATTTTAAAACACTCTAAAACAGCAAGCAAAATCCTTAATAAGATAGCCATACCATAGGCACATGGTATCGACCATCGGCTAACCCCAAGCAACAAACCTAACACACAGCATCTAACAAGAAATCAAACTAAGAAAACGGAAAACTAAGGGTAACGAGCCTATTGCTCAGAACGGCTTCTGCGGTCGGTGGAGTCGTAACCAGGCTCCTGCTCATCTACAGAGGACAAAGGAACGGGACTCAACGCATGCTCAAATCCAATTTTAAAAACAATTTTTAAAGAACTCAGGTAACAAAAGAAAATTTTTGATGCAAGGAACATTTTTTTCAAAAATCCCAAAGACCACAGTTCCCGAATTTTTCCCAAAACAATTTCAAATTAGGGGAAAATGCACATGAAAAAGTTTTAGAGGTCTCTTAGGGTTTCCAGTTGGCTTGTCCTACGGTCAAGGTCGGCTCTGATACCAACTTGTCACGCCCAGAAATTCACTACCAGAATTTCCAAAGCAAATTGTGTATTAAAATCCCTGTCCAGGACCAGCCAGGGAACACAAACGACAAAGTTGACATACAGGGTACACAAACGACAAAGTTGACATACAGTTCCATGTCTTACAAACAGAGTAAAAATCTTATAGAAATGCAGCGGAAAAACACAAAGACAAACTAAACTAAAACAGAAATCTTGCAGCGGGCTGGCACCATTCCACAAGCATCCTCGACGGCGGACGAAGCCTACTCCTCTGAGAAACCTCCATCAGACGCATACTCCTCTTCTGGTGTGGGGAAAAATTAAGCAAGACTGAGTACTACCCACTGTACTCAGCAAGTCATACCGGAAAAAGGGAGGTATGATGCAGGGTATTCCAAAGGCAAGCAAGGGTTTATTTGCATAAAGTAAGCATTAAAAAACAGTAGTTGAAAGCAGTAGAAAAACATTGAATTAATGGATCAATATTAACCATCACTGTCCAACGCTACATCCACGTTGCGACAGGCCCAAACCACCATCTGAACTACACCAGTTCCATTAAGTCAAATTATTAGAAAGTTCAACTAATCACGGTGAATCTGGTTAATTGCCCATAACCGCAGGCACGGCTATTCGAATAGTTTTACTCTGATCAGAGGTGTACAACTGTACCCACAAGACACAGTCCCACAACACATTACTGTGCGCCGACATACCACCATGGTACACCGGAAAAGGAGCTGTGACAGGACCCTTCGCATAACCCTTCCTAACCAAGCGCACCACACCTCAGGTTTCGGCCCCGCTCCGTTACCCGGCAGCGGGCAGCCCCCCCTTGTGCCTTGGTGAATCCGGCAGCCGATCAATGGGTACACCCCCGCCGACCCAACTCCATCACGCCCAACCTCGCCTGGGTACGTTGGCTAGGAAAAAGCTATACTACAAATCCAGTCATTACCCACGCCGGCTTGTGGAAAGTACGGTAATTCTTCCAGGGTTTCCCGCGAACCGGTCCTTTAATGTCATGAGCACGACCATCAAAACCATGTGCTCACAACCCACCATTACACAAGATTTTAGTTGAAATAATTATTAAATCGCCCACGATTAACCATCGTGAACCATCATGAGATAATCATCATCAAGTAATAGTGAAACTTTAGTTATCCCATTAGTGAACTAATGTTTCTAAGCAAGGCTAAACAAATTCTATTGTAGCAACTAATCAAATTATTTCCCAAGCTATCAAAGGAATAAGGTAATTGCAATATAAGGCTGAGTACAATAGGTAAATTAACCCATAGATGACATTATAAAACAATGCAGTATTTAGAGAAAAATAAGACTGTTTCGTAATTTAGGTACAACATGATCAAATGAATAAGTATGACTTGCCTTGCTCTTGCGCTGGGTTGACTTCGGCAACGATCTCGAAATAAACCGGAGAGTCGGAATTACCGGAATCTACGCGACAAACAAAGCAAACAACAATACATGCTATAAGGCTACTGAAACAGAGAACAAAACTATTTTTAATGGATTCTCTGCATTTTTAAGAATTTTCTGAGACTTGAACGGACTAAAACGGAGTCCGGATGAATTAGTTATGAATTTTTAAAGATTAACTGTGTTTTTACTATAACAGAAAAATCCTTAATTAAATATTGCGCAATAAAACCCCAGCGCTGACGTCATGCTGACGTCACGATGACGTCATGCTGATGTCAGGGCTGGCGGCGACGGCTAGGGCTGACGTCACCGCTGACGTCAGCGGCTAGTGCTGACGTCAGCCGCGGCGGCGGCGGCTGCGCTCCACGTGGCGCACACGTGGCGCCGACGCGGCAGCCACGTGGCGACCACGCGACGGGGCGGCCCGGTGACACGGTGGCCACGCGGCGCGGCGCGACGGCCCAGATCGACCCGGGTGGCCGATCGGGCGGCTGAGGCTCGCGGGCGGCCGAGCGGCCGGGCTCGGGCTCGGCCGAGCCAAACCATGGCGCACGGCGGCGGCCGGCGCTAGGGTTTGGGTGGCGCCGCGCGGGAGGCGGCGGCGGGTGCGCACGGGCGGCCGGTGGCGGCGGAGCGGCACGGCGGCCACGCGGGGCGGCAGCCGAGCGGCGGAGCGGGGCGCGCACACGTTGGCGGAGAGGAAAAAGGGGCGGCGGCGGCGGTGCTTACCGGCGGAAGACGGCGGCGGCTCACAGCTAGGGTTAGGGTTTGGGGCGGCGGTGGCGGGGAAAACGAGGGGGAGGGAGTGCCTCGGGGGGGGGGATAAATAGGGGTGGCGCGGCGGGAATCCCGCCGAGATTCGCGTGGGCGGGCGCGCGGCGGTGCCGGCCGAGTCGGAGACGAACTCGGCTGCGGTGGGCCCACGTGTCAGCGAGCAAGTGGCGCGGGGAGGCGGTGCGGACTTTCCAGGCGGCTCGGCTTGGGCCGGCCCGGGAAGGGGAGGGGCGCGGGGAGGCGGTGGCGGCCTTGGGCTGCCTTGGGCCGAGGGAGAGGGGAGGGAGAGCGGCGGCCGAGCGGGCGGCTAGTGCCGGCCGGGAGGAAGGAGGAGGAGTGGGTCGAGGGCCCAAGAGAGGAAAAAGAAAAAGAAAAGGAAAAAGAATTTTCCCAGGGATTTATTTACTGCGCTTGAGGGTTTTAATTGGTTAAAATTATTTTTAGGCTCTGAAAATTCCACTAAAAATCCTGTTAATGTATTTTGACATGGGGAACTCAAGAAAAATTCCACCTTGCCATTTCCACTTCTTTAATGCATTTCTTAGTTGGACTTTTCTCCAGATTGATTAAACAATTTCTCAGATAAATTATTAAATTCGATTTTTACGATTTGGGAGAACTTCGGGGTGTGACAGCCGGCCCATTTCTTTTAACCTTTTCGACAAGTCTAGTTTACCTTCCTCTCAGCCTAATTTTTCCCCTTTCCCTTGCAAAGTCCATTTTTCCTCCTTCTCCTTTCCGGTTCGCTGACCCTTGTGTCGCAGACCTCGTGGGCCCCCTTTGTTTAATCCGGTCCACACCCAGAACACGTGGCCGCCCGCGGCTTCGCCACGTTGGCGTCCACGTCGGCGCTGCCTTCTCCCGTCCATCCGTCGTGGCCGCCACATCAGCGCCACGTGGTGCGTCCGCACCCGTGCGTGCGTGGACTTGGTCCACCGTGGATCAGCCGCCCCTTGACCCGTTGACACGTGGGACCCGCCGTTCCGGTGTCGTTTCCCTTTGATGTTGTCAACGTACCCATTTTCTTTGCTAAATTAATTAATAATTGCGCAATAAATCGATTTAATTTCCAGAAATTCATTTAATTGGCTCAAAACTTCTAAAATTCATATCTAATTCATACGAACTCCAAATTGAGCCATTCAACTTGCAAAATTCATCTAAAATTGAGCTCTACATGTTTGTTTACTTTTTATGTACTGTTTACTTGGTTTTTATTAGAGTTTTTCCTCATTTTGCATGCCAGCGTGTAGATTCCGCCGTTTCAGAAGTTCGCGTTCACGAGGAAAAGAGTCCGGAAGATTGTTTGAAGAAGCAAGGCAAGTCACACATTTCCCCTTGAGCATGTTGTACCTATGTTGTGAAATGTTTTACGTTTGCAAATAAAGTGCATGTTTTCCTAATTACACGGGAATAGGGTTTATCTGTCCATTCGCTTGTGCCATGTTTACTTGTTAACCGTCTTTTGTTAACCATGGGTAATAAATTGGCTAGCGTAAGCCACTTATGTTGACTTTGCTAGAATTATATATGCTTAGCCATGCTTAATTACCACTAGCTCATTTGATGGGATAATTACACCTTTACTTTTAGCTTCTAGCTGAGCTGTGAGCTCGAAACATCTGACCATGTTTTATTGGTCGTAATTATCTAACTAAAATATGACTTAATGGTGGGCTGTGGGTGCATGGTTTTGCTTGTCGCGCCCATGGCAATTAAGGACCGGTTTATGGGAAACCCTGGAAGACTTACAGTGCTTACCACAAGCAAGAATGGGCAACTGCTGGATCTGTAGTATAACCCGTCTCTAGCTGACGTACCAGACTAGGGTGGGCATGATGGAGTTGGGTCGGCGGGGGACATACCCGTTGATCGGCTGCTGGATTCACCGTGGCACGAGGGGGGGCTGCCTACCTTGGACTTAAAGGTGGGGGCGAAACCTATGGTGGGAACGATTGGTTAGGGAGGGTTATGTGAAGGGTTTTGTCACGATCACTCGCATGGTAACGTGTTAGGCATGGCACGGTGACATACGGTGGATCGTGTCTTGTGGGTACAGTTGCGCACCTTTGATCAAAGTAAAACTATTCAAATAGCCGTGCCCGCGGTTATGGACGATTGACCAGATTCACCATGATTAGTCTCACCCTTAATAATTTGTCTCAATGAACTGGTGTAGTTCAGGTGGATTGGTTGGGCCTGTTCAACGTGGGGTAGCGTTATTCAGTGGAGAATTAATATTGCCTTAATTAAACAACTGTTTTACTGTTTTAAAGTATAAAGGTTTTCAACCGCTTTTCTGCAAATAGCCACAAGCCTCCCTTTGTCTCCCCTGTGCACATCTGCATCATTGGTGTGGCTTGTTGAGTACGGTGGTTGTACTCAATCTTGTTATTTTCTCCCTTTTTAGAAGTCTTGTACTTCTGAGCTGAAGTTGAAGCTAGAGGACCAAGGCTCAGACCCTAGTTGAGTTTGCCTGTGGAGTGGAGCTGAAGCCCCGCTAGGATCGCCTTTTTTCCGCTGCTGTTTTCTTTGGGTGTGAGGACTAAGTGCCTCTTCTGTAAGTATCTTATCGCTTTATTTACGTTTGGATCTGTTTATTGATTTGTCGTTTTGTGTACCCTGACTGATGCCTGGACAGGGATTCAATACACAAAATGGTTCGGGAATTTGGCTAAATTTCCAGGCATGACAGATAGTTAAGGACTTCACTCAATGTCAGTCTCTTTTGTTTGTAGTACGACCACATGTGCTATTATGGGATAGCCATAGCTGATTAAGTTGTTCATGGTTTGGTCTTGCATTAAGGTAGGCCGTTGTAGTATGAATTAGTCTTAGCGATAATTCATAGGAACTACCTATTTACCTGTATGGTAGTTTAGGCGTCTAAGTCTATCCAATACAACGATATGGTGCCTCATGATAGGAAAGGATGTTTTTGCTATCATGGTGTTAGGCTCAGGCGTGGGCCCGCCTCCTAATGGTTCTGGGTCATATGCCTAGGACGGAATCACAGCTATCGTGCTGATGCAAGGCTAAATCATGAGTAATGTAAAGGCTATGATGTGAGTAGTATATCGCGTGGCATGTTTTACATGATTACTATTTTACATCATGTGGGTACAGTGTACGGGCTCTGCAGAGTTTTGAACTAATCGGTTAGCCATGCTCACGGTTATGAGCGGCAGAAGGATATGTGTTGAGTATAGACGATTGATTTCTATTTCGTGTTCATGTTGCTTTTCAAATTCTTATTTGTAGAATAATGCGAGAAATGTTTGGTAATGATTTATGTACTTGATGCTATGGATAGTGTCAAGTATTATATAATATGAGTTATACTTTGCAAATATGATGCCATGATGATAAATCTAGTTTTACCGAAGGTTCATTTGTTACTCATTACTTAGAAAATGACTTATGGAAATAAAACTTGCTTTACGCTAAAAATTAAACCTACTTAAGCCTTTCCTTTGACTACGCCATGCATGTACGTTAGGATTGGTGATGCCAATACATTATTCGTAATGTACTGACTCTTGCTATTGTCGTTGTTTTCTGTTTCGAATGTTTTATTTTAGAATCAGACGCAGGAGAATCCTTTAATGACGATGAATTCTTTGATGGGGATGCTCCTGAGTTTCAGGATGGTTCTAACTAGGGTTTACCCCGGTTGGTTGCAGAAAGGTTTTGGGTAGTGATGCTTCCGCTGAACCAATAACTATTGGGCCCGTCGGCCATATGTATAGTTAAGACACTGTTTATGTAATAGCTAAGACTCTGAATTACCCTTGTTACGATATCAACTGCTAGATGAAAGTGTGTTAGTAAGTTTGATATGATTCCGGCTTGCTAATACATGAGTATGAATTTTGATCATTGGAGATGTTGTAGAGCTCATGCATTTTGGTCAAGTCTCCTGGATGTGTAACACATCTGGTTGCCACCTTCGAGTGGTTTGACGGGCACACTCCAGACTGAAGTTGACTGGCACGCGTGAGTCCCAGCAATATCTCCCTTGCTCAATATTCGGTGCCTCGGAATTTATATTGTTTGATGTTACTTGTGATTTCCTGTTCACATAGCGGTTTGAATGGCTATTATGTGTGTATGGATCCCATTCACCGAGACTATGTGAGAATCACAATTGACATTAAAAAGTATAAGTTTCAGCGTGCTTGACACCAAGGTCCGAATTAAAACCAAGTTCAGCCCCTTTTCACGGAGTTATTCCATGGTTGTCATCTACACCACTTGGGCAAATCACTCTCCCAGTCACTTTCGGCACTCGGGAGAATTTCTGCACAGAGAACATCAACTTTGATGTTGCCGACTTTGAAGCAGCTTACTATGCCATCCTTGGAAGACCTGCGCTCGCCAAATTCATGGCAGTCCCATACTATATCTATCTGATGATGAAGATGCCCGGACCACGTGGGGTTATCTCCCTCCGTAGCGATGTCAAGCAAGCCTTCACCTATGACAAGAAGAGCTGCGACATGGCCCAATCTCATGAGAGGTAGCTCGGCCAACAGGAAGTTCAACTAGCTGCTTCGACATCTGAAGAAGGCGAAATCCCAGCAAAGAAGTTGGCTAAGTCGGGAGAAGGTGACGCTAAGACCAAGAAGATCCCACTCGATCCTTCTGATCCCTCCAAGACTGCTGTAATAGGCGCTGAGCTAGATTGTAAATAGGAAAGCCTGCTCATCACCTTTCTACAAAATAATAAAGATATATTTGCGTGGAAACCATCCAATATGCCTGGTATTCCCAGAAAAGGTGATTGAGCACTTGTCAAATGTTAAAAAGGATGCGAAACCTATTAAGCAACGACTTCACCACTTCGCACAAGATCGGAGAGATGCCATCAAGGAAGAACTTGCCAAACTTTTGGCGGCCGGATTCAATAAGGAAGTTTACCACCCCGACTGGTTGGCCAACCCAGTTCTTGTTCGGAAGAAGACAGGACAATGGCGCATGTGTGTCGATGACACCGATCTCAACAAGTCTTGCCCCAAGGATCCCTTCGGTTTGCCCCGTATATATCAAGTCGTCGCCTCAATCGCTGGCTACGAGCTTCTGAGCTTCCTTGATTGCTACTTGGGATATCATCAAATTAGTTTGAAGGAATTTGACTGCTTGAAGACGTCGTTTATTACCCCGTTTGGAGCCTATTGTTACATCACGATGCCCTTTGGTCTCACAAATGCTGGAGCTACATATCAGCACATGATCCAAAGATGTTTACAAACTCAACTCGGGAGGAATGTGGAAGCTTACGTTGAGGACGTTGTCATCAAAACCAGGCAAAAACAAGACTTAATCGTCGACTTGGAAGAAACCTTTTCAAATATTCGAGCTTTCAGAATGAAGTTAAATCTAGAGAAGTGCACTTCTGAAGTACCGTCAGGGAAGCTGCTTGGGTTTATGGTGTCTCATCGCGGCATCGAAGCTAACCCGGAGAATATCAACGCCATACGAATCATGAAGCCGCCGAGTACCCAGAACGATGTTCAAAAACTTACTGGATGCATGGCAGCTTTGAGCCGGTTTGTTTCTAAACTCGAGGAACAAGGCATGCCTTTCTTTAAGTTGCTTAAGTAGACAGATGACTTTCGGTGGACCCCAGAAGCTCAGAAAGCCTTTGAAGATTTCAAGAATCTCCTTACCACGCCACCCGTGTTAGCCTCACCATATCCCCAAGAGCCATTATTACTTTACGTATCGGCAACCTTTCAGGTGGTTAGCACGGTCCTAGTCATGGAATGAAAGGAGGAAGGACGAGTCCAGAAGGTTCAAAGGCCAATTTACTTCGTTAGTGAGGTGCTAGCCAGATCCAAAACACGCTATCCTCAGGTACAAAAAGTATTATATGGAGTCTTAATTACCGTCAGGAAATTAGCTCACTATTTTCAAAGTCATTCGGTTACGGTGGTCACATCTTTTCCACTCGGCTATGTCCTTCATAATCGGGAGGCCACTGGGCGCATTGCGAAGTGGGCTTTGGACTTAATGGCGTTAGACATCACTTTCAAAGCAACGACGTCAATCAAATCCCAGATCTTGGCCGATTTTGGCACCGAGTGGACCGAGTGCCAAGGAGACGTGCCTATGGAGAAGTTGGAATATTGGACTATATATTTTGATGGATCTAAACGAGTTACTGATATGGGAGCTGGAGTTGTCTTAATTTCCCCGACTGGAGAAAGATTGTAGTATGTTCTTCAAATTCATTTTTCGCCCTCATACAATGTAGCTGAGTACGAAGCACTACTTTATGGGCTGCGATTTCCTATACCCCTTGGTATACAGCTGTTGGCGTAGAATTTCGACCCGCCCAACAAGAAAGTGGGTTCCACGTTTCCACGGCGGCCTGGGAGGTTTGCTTTACTCCAGTGCAGGTCCAAAGGCTTGCCTAGTCATGTGTAGAGCGTGCCGGTTGATTTGATCTGCAATCAACAAGATAAACAAGCAAACCGCGTTAGAAAACAATGGCCGATCGGTCGATAGGCCGATGTTGCATTGCCGTGGCCCAGCCGACAGGGCAAAGCTATATCGGCTTACTTGTGATAAAATAAGATTAAAGCATGGATCTGATCTCATTGGCCTTCATCAACATGTTAACATCGATTAGTGGCATCGGCTGATAAGGGATAACAAAGATAACTACACTAGCTAATACTCTAGTGCAAATCTACATAAACCAATCAACCAATATAAATATGTCGACCACAGATAAACCCTAAAGAGTAATCTATAACAGATGCATCTATATTCATCGATCTGTTCATGTAGATGGCAGATACACATAAAAACCTTACGAAAATCATGCATATCAGGCAAGACTGGCTGAAACTCCAGTGCTATCCTTAATTACAACCGAAAACAGGCTTTGAGTTAGATCTTAACACAGGACTAAGGTCGATAGCAACTCAAAGTGTGAATTGAAACTTAACACAAAGAAAATTAAGTCGTCAATTGCTTTTGGGGATGGTAAATGCATTGAAAGATCTAGCCAAATATAATAATTAAACCGTCGTCAGCAACAAACCCTAAAACGAGTAGATCGCTGGCGAGGCGTAATTAAAACACTTGTCAAAATCATCCAAAACATGATAAACGACGATCACATCATCGAGGCTTAACGTGTCTAAAGCGACACGCTAGCCCCGACGATGTAGATCGTCGGGCACGAGTTCTTACCTCTACTCCGGGGAAGCAAGAACTAGTCGAAGTTGACCTCTTGCGAGGGTTGGCGATGCGCCGAAAGTAGATTGAAACAAACTGGTTGTTGTATTTGGTTGTGAGAGAGTTTCTATGTACAAACTACCGGGATATTTGTACCCGAGATTACAACAGGGTCCATGTAGGACACGATCTTATCTCTAACAAACAAACAAGTCTTTGCGGCAGACCCTTGCCATAGATTAGATCTAAACCTACTTTATTTACAAGATACAATTGCCTAAAACTGAGCCTTATCTCTATTTGGCAACTTCCTTGAAGCTTATCTCGAGCCCAAACCAAGCCCACGCTGACTCTGTCAACTTCCAGCCTCTATCGGCCAATCGACCATATTGAATTCGTATCGGCCGATACACTCTTCCTACTAACGCTTCTCCCAGTCTGATACGTTCACTGAGTCCGATACGATGCTTGGTCCGACTCCAACTTAATCCTTCCTCTCTGCTTCAGTTTCCTCTTTCCTCTCCGGGTCGATTACGAAAATCTGCTGCTAACACATGCCCCCAAATTCCGCTTCATTATATAATGTGGCGGAATTAGCTCCGAGGATCCCATCGACCTCCTTGCTAGGGTTTGTCTAAAAACCGCGCAGATCCAGATTCGCAACCCTCCGTCGCCGATTTAATAACCACTCACGTTCTTCAACTCCGGCGACCCCTCGGCGTCCCATCGGCATCAACCCCCTCAACGGCGACCTCTTCGACAACAACAATGGCTTCCACTCCGTTTTATACGTCTGAGATCCCTGTGGTAAGTCAGCCCCTTCGCATTTTCATTCTCTCGCCGAGTTCTTCAAATTAGGGTTCCTGCTCTTGCCCCCCGGGTCTTATTCTTCATCGTTGTTCTTATGACATAGGTCTTCAAAAACCAAATCTTGATCCCCACCAACGAAAAATCATATCGATTCCTGCTAAGCCCCATGGGCAATTGCGACCCAACCTGGCTGATAAATGCCGAGACAAATAGAGTCCCCTTCAAACAAACCAAGCCCAATACTTCTTCGTGGAAGCATACTTTCAGATCCTGGCCATCGAAGCTCAATGGGTACAGAACTTGGCACAAGAGGATTGCTGCATCCAAACAGGTTCACTGGGACGAAATAGGAATCGGCCAATGCATTACCTTGTCCCTGGCCGATACCAAGAAAAACAAACCACTTATGTCAGCGGCCACCTACTTCTGGTCCAGCACCTTGAACGCTTTCCTGTTCAAGCAAGGTCCGATGACCCCAACATTGATTGACGTCAAGCTGCTAACCGGACTAGATATCCAATCCGAGATCAATCCCTTCAGCCTCCTGGCAAACAGCAGCCATAAATTGAAAACCAAGAAGATTGGAGGCTGGTCTGGATATATCTCTGAGCATATGGAACAAGGATCAGTCTCAGAGAGAGAACACGTGGCCTTCCTGACGCTATGGTTGGAAAGATTTGTCTTCTGTGGATCAACCTGCGGCCCCACTCTAAATTGCCAACACTTGGCTCAAGCCCTGGTTGATAAGAAACAAATCCCCCTTGGCCGATATCTCCTGGGAGTCGTCTATCGGCTGCTTCACTCTGCCACCCAAGATCTGATGCTGAAGCACACGGTGGCACATGGAGGACCATGGTGGTTTGTCCAACTCTGGTTAACTATTCACACCAACACCATAGTCGATCGGCCTCCATTATCGGACTCCTGCTTCCCCTCAAAGTATGCTGATCATGAAGATCCTAGAACCAGAAGGTGCATGTCTTTTGGAGAGGCGGCCTCTGTTTATCCTGGAGCAGATCAATCGGCCGAAGACATGTCCACATGGTTCATCCGATTCTATACCGGTCCCCCATCAGTTAAGATGGACATGTTCGTCTACACCTCAGACCAGGATTTTGAACTCCTCGATGAACTTCACTTGGACCTGGTGAACAACGATATGGAGTCACGGGAATCGTTCATGATCGGCATCACCCCATGCCTGCTCCCAGTAGGTATATTCCAAAGAAGAAGCACTAGCCTGTCCTATGAATTTTACAATCCCATGGTGGCTGCTAGACAGCGTGGGCTTTGACAACTTCCCATCAATTTATATTTCCACAAACTCCTAGAGAGCAGAGGCACGGTTTCATCAGCGCTGGTCATGAGCAAAGCACTAGAGATTGAAGTCTCAAATTTGGGTGACTGTGACTGATTGCATCTGAGCGCCTTCATCCATATCAGCTTCCAGGCATGGTGGCAAGAATGGGCTGCTCATATCTTCCATCAATCGGCCAGATTTTACTTAACATAGCTCATCCAAGATATCAGCCCTCAAGTCCCCGATGGTCCGATTCCATCTTTAAGCAACAGTGGACAAAAAAATATCAAACGCAATGGTCTTGGCTCTATCAGGCAACTCTGTCATGGAATCAGCTATCGGCCTTACTGCTCCAAAGATCTCATCACTGCTCCAAGGGCCGATAACAAAAGAAACTACCAAAAGGAAAGCGCCAGCAAAGGACAGGCCCCAAAAACCTATGAAAAAGTCCAAAATTGCCGACCAGGCCGATCCTGTAGAACTGGACCCCTCCATAGAAGAATTCCTCGATGAAGAAGTAATGGAGGAGGAGGTCGATGCAGCTGCTGCTGATCTAGCTGAAGAAGAACATCCATTGGCTGAAACCGCTAAAGAACCATCGGCCAAGACCACTACAATCCCATCGGCCGATGACCAAGTCGTTGCTACCCAACCAAGGAAAACCAGACATGCAGTCCGCAAGGTTAATGCATTTCCTTTACTGAATCTATGCAATCCCCTTCTGTTAGTATGCTATAATTTTATCCTTTTCAGGCTGCCGCGTCATCTGTGCTCAAGGAGAGAACTCAATCGGCCCCTTTAAGAACTAAGAAAACAACCTTGCAAAGGCGTGAACAGACCAAGGCTCGATTAAGAACTCCTTCTCCTTCTCCATCACCCTCTCCGATTGCTTCGGTAAGAGTTGACCCCTTTTTTGTTTTATTCTTTTAATGATAGAGATCTGATCGTCCTTGCTCATCCTTCTTCAGCCGCGTGCTCCATCGCCCGCACCACATCAGCCCTCGCCTTCACCCACTGTTTCAACACAGCAAAAGGAGCCCAATGCGGGCACAACCGATGTCCCATCACAGGTAAACCAGATCACTTCAAATCCCTTGCCGATTTTTATTTGACCGAGCTAACCCTGCCCCATCTTGTTGTTCGCAGAACTTAGCCGATATGTTCTCTTTTGACATCGGCCAATTTCTTGATGACAAGGACCAAGAGCCACCTGTCACGGCCAAGGCGTCAATCTCTGACGATCTGAAGAACCGGCTGTTCGATATCGTCAAGCAGCTGGAGTCGTCATTGGAGTACTTGGTGGAGGACTGCAATCCCATCAGGAGCAAAGTACAAGAAATTGAAGATCAATTGCCTGAAAACCTGATGGAAATCCTTACACCGGCCATCTTCTTGGAACAATACTGCTTCAAGCTTCAGAAGGCTAAAGAAAGAATCGCGGAGAGGCAGGAACGTGAGAGCTTGGAATCGGCCTTAACCGCCAGCAAAGCTCAAGTCAATTCTGATAAGACCAAGCTAGACGAGCTGGCCGTTGAGCCGATTGTCCTGAACAACAGACTCGAAGAACTTCACCGCCTCGAAGTAGATCTCGTGTCCAAGCTGGAAGCAGCTCGCAAAGAAATCCAAGAAGTCAAGGCTGGGATAGCTGCATCGCCAAAGGCCATAGAGGACCAGACAGCGAAGCTGAAGGCATCGGCCAAATACTTGGCAACCCTGAGCAAATCCTTAAAACCGATTCCAGGGTCGATGGCCGATGACGCCCAAGCCATAGAAGACATTGATCAAATCCGTCGTAGGGCCATTGTAGCTATTGAAAACTTCATAGGGTAATGTAATATATTTTGTGTCCTTCTTGTAGATAGATATCCTCCTAATTTAGTTAATCTCATCGGCCCATTAGCCGAATTTGATTTCAACCTGAACAAGTCCAAGTCTGAAAAAGTTTGGAAACCCCAAACTTGAATTATTCTCATAAACTTGAAAAACTTGAAGAATTTTAAGTCCATAAACTTGGATCAATCCGATAAGACCGATAAACTTGAAGAGTTTTGGGCCTATATATATCGATGCCCCCCAAATTTTGGAAGATGAGGGCTCACGTTATAAAATTTGAACTAAGCGCGATAATGCATATCGGCCATCTAAAGACGATGTATACCACATCGGCTATTATCATAAATCGGCTGGCGGGCCGATCATGAATCGATCCAGACGCTAGGATAATATTTCTTTAAGTACTTGCCATTAAGAGCTCGTCCATGAATTTCACCATTTAGCCCCTTGAGCAAATAAGCATTGTGGGGAACACATCGATGAATTTGAAAAGGACCTTCCCAATTAGGTGACCACTTGCCGAATTTATTATCTCTGGAGCCAATCGGCAATATCAACTTCCAAACCAGATCCCCTTCGTCAAAGGACTTGGCAACAACTTTTTTGTTATAATGACGAGCCACTCTATCTTTGTCTTGTTTGGTTTTCTCCAAGGCCCGCAACCGGACGTGTGCCAAATCATCTAACTCATCGACCATAAGATTGTGGTATTCATCGGCTGTCAAGTCGTCTTGCAAAGCAATCCTTCTTGAGCCGATGTTGGTTTCCCATGGCAGCACAGCTTCATGTCCATAAACCAACTGATATGGAGGCACTTGAATCGCACCATGACAGGCCATCCGATACGCCCAAAGGGAATCGGCCAGCGTCGTGTTCCATTGCTTCGGCTGTTCGTCGATTTTTCTCTTGATTAACTTGATTAAAGTCTTATTAGAAGCTTCTGCCTGCCCATTAGCTTGTGCATAATACGGGGAAGAATTCAACAATTTAATGCCCATGCTGTCGGCAAACTGGACGAACTCATCGGACACGAAGATTGATCCTTGATCGATGGTCAGTGTCTGTGGTAATCCAAACCGATATATGATATGCTCCTTGACAAACTGAATCGCATCCTTGGAATCAACCTTCTTGAGAGGAATGGCCTCTACCCACTTGGTAAAATAATCTGTAGCCACTAGGATATACTTGTATCCTTTACTTGATGGTGGATTGATCTGTCCGATCATGTCTATACCCCACCCTCGAAACGGCCACGGCTTTATGATTGGATGCATAGCCGACGCCGGTGCTCTCTGAATTGCTCCAAACTTTTGGCAATCTTGACATCCTTTATAGTACTTGAAACAATCCTCAAGCATTGTCGCCCAAAAATATCCGACGCGCTTCAAAAGCCATCTCATTTTATGGGCCGATTGATGGGTTCCACAAATTCCCTCATGTACCTCACTCATCACAACTTTGGCCTCCTCGGGACCTAGGCACTTGAGCAAGACACTATCAATCGTCCGATGGTATAAGTCATGGTCTAACATGACATACTGCAACACTTTGTATTTCATCTTCTGCGACGCCGACTGGGAAGGATTTTTCAAATAATCAATGATAGCAAATCTCCAGTCGTCGGCATCCACGGCAGCGATTTGAACCTGAACGTCCTTAGCCATCGGCCTGTATCCCGATGCCCCCTGAGCTAGATCATTGGCCTCGAAGTTCTGCTTCCTGGGTATGTGCCTCATCGTCACAATCTTGAAAACTTGTAGCAACTCCTTACATTCCTCATTGTAAACTCTGAGAATGTCGTTCTTGCATTCATACTCGCCAGAAAGTTGATTAATGACCAGCAGTGAATCACCAATGATTTCTGCGGAATCGGCCTCGACCTCCTGTAATAACTGCAAACCTTTAAGCACCGCTTCATACTCTACTTGATTGTTAGTATAATAAGGCTTGATGGTGAAAGCAAACTCAAAGCTTGCCCCCCGAGGGAATATGATGACCAAGCCGATACCGCATCCATGTCTACAAACAGATCCACCAAAATACAACGTCCATGGCACAATATCTGCATATGCAACTGAATCATCCCTGTGTTGAACAATGAAATCGGCCAGGGCTTCTCCTTTGATTGCTTTGGCCGATTCATATCTGAGGTCAAACTCTGTTAAAGCAAAAATCCACTTCCCAATTCTTCCTTTTAAAACGGGGGCCGATAGCATGTATTTCATCACATCGGCCTTACTTACCACAATGCACTCGTTGGAAAGTAAATAATGCCTCAACATAGTACATGAAAAATACAAGCATAGACATAACTTCTCCACCGGCGTGTACCTTGTCTCGGCATCTAACAACCTACTGAGATAAAAGATAGCTCTTTCCTTGCCATCAATGTCTTGAACCAAGACTGAGCCGATGGATCTCTCATTGGCCGATAGGTACAGCCTGAATGGAACCCCTTTCTATGGAGGGATTAGAACCGGAGGGGAAGTTAGATACTTCTTGATATCATCCAATGCTTTTTGTTGCTTATCACCCCATACAAATTCCTGATCGTCCTTTATCTTCAACAATGGAGTGAATGGCTCTATCCTGCCTGATAGGTTTGATATAAAGCGCCGGACAAAGTTGATCTTCCCGAGCAGAGATTGTAACTTGGTCTTGTTTGTTGGAGGCTTAATATTTTTAATGGCATCAATGTTCTTCTGTGTAATCTCGATTCCTCTTTCATGGACCAAGAAACCTAGAAACTGACCGGCCGATATGCCAAAGGCACACTTGTTAGGATTCATCTTTAAACCATATTTCCTTACTCTTTCTAGTACCTTGCGTAAATCGGCCAAGTGCATATTGTACTCTTTGGACTTCACGACGACGTCATCGATATAGACCTCAATCAGCGAGCCGATAAGATTATGAAAAATGTAATTCATAGCTCTCTGGTAAGTAGCTCTAGCGTTTTTCAAACCGAAGGTCATGACAACCCACTTGTATAGCCCGATTGCCCCCGACACCTGAAGGCTGTTTTGTGAATATCTTCTTCGTCCATGAAAATCTGATTGTAGCCTGCGTTCCCATCCATGAAACTGATAATTTTATGTCCAGACGCGGCATCTACCAGCAGATCGGCCAACGGCATAGGGTACTCATCTTTTGGCGTAGCTTTATTCAAGTCTCTGAAATCGATACATACCCTAAGTTTGCCGTTTTTCTTCAACACCGGAACTATATTGGAAACCCACTCCGCATATCGGTAGGGTCTAATGAAATTAGCGTCGTAAAGTCTAGTGATCTCTGCTTTGATAGCTTCATGTATATCGGCCTTAAATCTTCTAGGAACTTGCTTAAACGGCCGATAGCCTGGTTTGATAGGTAACCGATGTTCTACGATCGATCGGCTTAACCCTGGCATCTCATGATATTCCCATGCAAAACAGTCCATGAATTCTTTCAAAAAGGTTTATCAAATTATTTTTATATTCTCTTGGTAGGTTAGCACTTACATACGTCGGCCTAGGCCTGTCACCTGTTCCTATATCAACTTCTTCGAGCTGATCGGCCGACGTAAAGCCTTGTCCCAATTTTTCGTTTAGCTCATCCACCGCATCGTCTGTGTAGGGGCTAGCTTGCTCATCTTGGGCAGTGGATGGTTCATCTTTGTTAAAGTAACTGCTTGTCTTGATCTTCAATCGTCTCGATATCACAATCAGTCACTCTGAGGAAATCGGCATCCCAAACTCGTCCGGATAAGCAGTCGATTCCCTCCATCTCCCAAACTGTGAGATCGGCATTGGCTACGTGTACTGACCGATCGGCCTGCACGATCTCGACCTGGTCCCCTTGCCATTGTATAACGCATTGGTGCATTGTTGAAGGGACACAACAATTTGCGTGGATCCAATCTCGTCCCAACAACAGGCTGTAGGAACCCTTTCCATCGAAGATGAAGAAGGTGGTGGGTATCGTCTTGTTGTCCACGGTGAGCTCCATGTTTAGCACCCCCTTCGCCTCGGATGCATTGCCACCAAAGTCTTTCAGCACCATGTTGGTCTTGATGAGGTCCTCCGGTATTTTTCCAAGCTTCCGGAAGGTTGTATACGGCATTAAGTTCACTGTTGCGCCGCCATCGACCAGCATCTTCGTCATCGGCCGCCCGTTGATGAATCCCTTGATGTATAACGGCCGTAGGTGCCTGTGGCTGCTGTCAGCCGGCTTGTCGAATATAGCCTGGTCCGGTGACAACTGTAGTCGAGCCGAGGACTGCTCATCGTCGGCTATTGCTTCATCGGCCATCTGCACGCTGTATTCTGCTGGCAATATGAAAACCATATTAACAAAAGTCGATGCTACACCTTTTCCTTTGGCGGACGCAGGAGCTCGAGCTGTCTTGGAGGTGCCCTCATCGGCCTTGACCACCGTAGATTTTATCCTCCACTCTTTTTTAGTTCTGGTGGGCCGATGGGCTGTTGTCGCTTGCTGCTCCTAGACCTGCTCCTTCTTCCTCAGCCTCTGTACCCGTCGTTTTTGGGTCTTGGTAAACACGTCGCTTGGGCACCACTGAGGATTCTGGGGTTGACCGTCGTCTTCGTCGTGACGATCTTGGCACATCGGCCCTAGCCTTTTCTTTGCTTGGCTGGCCGATGCGCTTGTTGGCTTGAACTGCCCTGATGAGAGTCTTTTGTGTCATTGCAGGCAGGGCACTCCTGGATGGATGGCAACCTCATTCCCTCGTTCCAGCAGAACCGGAAGAACTCGCACTCCCAATGCGGGTCATAGGAGTTATCTTGATCGGCATAGTCTTGTGCTTGTTCTTCCTGCCACCGTTGGTATTTTCTGATCAGGCCCTCTGAGGTTTGATAAGGTCGCTTGCCGGTCTGATGGCCACCGCCGTCGGCCCTGTCCGCCCACACCATGTTGACTGGGAACGGGTGCCCTTCTATTTTCATCGGCCGCTTGGCATCGTCGATGTGAGCCCCCGGTTTTGTATACCGGAAACCCCATGTGTATTACAATACCATTCCCTGGATCAGTAGATGGTACACACATGGCACAGTTGTATATCTCAAGCTGACATCGTCTTACAGGTCTTACAATATATTAATAATACAAGGGTAGCCCAAATGGAACCCGAATAGACCAAGCATGGTCGATAGCAACACAAAATACCAAAACAACTAAATGAAGTAGCGGAAGTGAAGCAGCGGCGGTCCATCTTATCCCACACGCATCGACTGGTGAACCTAGGTCCCTATTCCACCGTCCTCGGTAACTCCTTGCCAGCATAGCACATGTACAGGTCGACACCAACACCTTTCTAAAAGATGTAAATAAGCAAGAGTGAGTACCAACCGTACTCAGCAAGCCACCACTACAGAATGCATATAATGTTCATAGGGGTTCAAGGATGGCTTGGTTTATTTGCATAAAGCTAGTTTTCACAAATTATTTCACAAACCTATCCCACTACAGTTTTAACTGAAAACCACGTTAAGTTGAAGTTATCATTAACCTGCGAGGGTTCATCCACCTTCCCCAAGCCTCGCTTGGTCCGGTTTACCCTCGCATCCAATTTCCACAATTTTAACCACTATGACCTTTTTGCATATCAGGCAAGGTCACACCTTCCACACCCATCATATTTTAAGCAATATTACAAATTGACGAGGCTAGTCAAGAGTAAT
>BDMV01000010.1:25142332-25599391 GCA_008326285.1 Oryza officinalis | reverse complement strand
TGGCCGCCCGCGGCTTCGCCACGTTGGCGTCCACGTCGGCGCTACCTTCTCCCTTTCGTCCGCAGTGGCCGCCACGTCGGTGCCACGTGGTGCTTTTCCACCGTGGACTGTCCGCCCTTGACTCGTTGACACTTGGGACCCGTCGTTCCGGTGCCGTTTCCCTTTGATGATGTCAGCGTAGCCCTTTCCTTTGCAAAATTAGTTAATAATTGCGCAATAAATCGATTTAATTTCCAGAAATTCATTTAAATGGCTCAAAACTTCTAAAATTCATATCTAATTCATACGAACTCCAAATTGAGCCATTCAACTTGCAAAATTCATCTAAAATTGAGCTCTACATGTTTGTTTACTTTTTATGTACTGTTTACTTGGTTTTTATTAGAGTTTTTCCTCGTTTTGCGTGCCAGCGTGTAGATTCCGTCGTTTCGGAAGTTCGCGTTCGCGAGGAAAAGAGTTCGGAAGATTGTTTGAAGAAGCAAGGCAAGTCACACATTCCCCCTTGAGCATGTTGTACCTATTTTGTGAAATGTTTTACGTTTGCAAATAAAGTGCATGTTTTGCTAATTACATGGGAATAGGGTTTACCTATCCGTTCGCTTGTGCCATGTTTACTTGTTAACCGTCCTTTGTTAACCTTGGGTGATAATCTGACTAGCGTGAGTCACTTATGTTGACTTTGCTAGAATTATTTATGCTTAGCCATGCTTAATTGCCACTAGCTCATTTAATGGGATAATTACACTCTTACTTTTAGCTTCTAATTGAGCTGTGAGCTCGAAACATCTGACCATGTTTCATTGGTCGTAATTATCCAACTAAAATATGACCTAATGGTGGGCTGTGGGTGCATGGTTTTGCTGGTCGCACCCATGGCAATTAAGGACCGGTTCATGGGAAACCCTGGAAGAATAACAGTGCTTACCACAAGCAAGAATGGGCAACTGCTGGACTGGTAGTGTAACTTTCCTCTAGCCGACGTACATTGGTTAGGGTGAGCGTGATGGAGTTTGGATGGGCCCGGCGAGGGTCTATGCGGCTACCGGATTCACCAAGGCTCAGACCTCAGTTGAGTTTGCCTGTGGAGTGGAGCTGAAGCCCCGCTAGGATCGTCTCTTTCCGCTGCTGTTTTCTTTTTGGTGTGAGGACTAAGTGCCTCTGTTGTAAGTATTTATCGCTTTATTTACGTTTGGATCTGTTTATTGATTTGTCGTTTTGTGTACCCTGGTTGATGCCTAGACAGGGACTTAATACACAAAATGGTCTGGAAATTTGGGAAAATTTCCGGGCGTGACATTAGGTTAGTTAAATGTCGTTGGATGCTGGTATGCCCCACAGAAAGTGAGGTAGGCAGCAGGTGGTGACAGCCCTATCCGTCCCTTATATTCCTTCACGTTCAGGTATGACGTAAGAGTTTGTAAAATGCCATAACAATGCTAGCAGACCAGCAAGAAGTGGTTTTTCAGTAATACCTAAGTGCCTAGAACTAAGTCCTAGCCTTATAAGCATCTATGTGTTAAGTGTAAATTAAACATTAGAATATAGAAGTACATATGAATCTTAGCTTTCTATAGTTCTTTTCCACTACCTAGTGTATCATCATTAGAGATGAACCTCTGGTGTGTCACATTATCCTATTATCATTTATCAATTAACCCCTGTTTAGACTCTGATAAAGTAATTATAGCTTGATTAAGGAATGTATGAACTTATTCTTTACATCGCCGTCTTTCCTGTGAAAATATAAATACGATCCCCTTGGAATACTCATAGGTAAAATGCTACAGCGGTATCCGTACGCTTGTAGATTTATCTGTGATGGTAAAAAATACCAACAATGATATGTGTAAGTAGGCTCATCTGCCGTATGGGCGATTGTATGGTTCTGCAAGAAAGGATGGTACATTAAACTTGTTTTCTGACCAGTTTAACCACGGTTTAATTTCTAAAAGTCCAGCCGATTTAATTTTTTTACTTCAAATACAGAGGAGATGTATACCTCTCCGAGGGAAAACTCTAGAAAAAAATACAATTTGAAATTGAAAAATAACAGAAATACTAACTAGCTTGTTTGTACAATAATTCTATTTCCATATCCCAAAAAAATTGGGGGTAAAGATTAATTGAAATTGGCAATTGGAATGAACAAAGTCTTTAATCTTAATACAGCTTATAGAAAAAAATCCTAACTTCAAAATTCATGTAGCAATAATCCAAAAAATCCATATCATTTAGAAATTTGGAAGTTGTTATTACAGAAGTCTTGAAATATTAACTCCATGTATACATAGTATTTTTCTTGTTAATAAATATATGTTAATACTTAACTTTTATAGAAATCCAGTTTACTTCTTCATAAATGATGTGTAATTGAGGATTAATTTTTTTTATAAAAGGTAGGTGTATGAATTATTTGTTTCACAAGTAAATAATAATAGAAGAATTCTATAAAGACATACAGTATTTCGGAGTCGTATTACCTTTTTGAGGAGTATTTCAAAACTAGAAATTAATTTATTACGATGGGTCAAAACTTTATGTAATTCCCACCAAATTTGATTTAGTATTAATTGTGGGATATACATTATTGAATTTTTCAATTAAATTGCACTAAACATCCTTTGTTAATGTTTTGTATCATGGATCGAACTTTAGTGCCATTAAAAATCCCTTGTGAAAAGTCAGTGTTGTTACATGTTTGTGTAAACTAAATTTTAGTTTTTGTTGTTTTCATAATCTTACTCTGTATAAATATTATATATTCTATATAGAGAGACTAGAATGATGTATGTATTGAAAAATTAAACAATTAACAACAGAAATATAGATTGAGTAAACACAAAGATACATGAATCTTTTATTTGTACATTTCCCAATAGGAATGCAATGCATTGCATTTGGTATTTTTGTCCAGGCCAATGCACGGTCAATAATGGATATACCAGGTCAATAATAGATTCCGACAAGTACAAGTTGCATAGAAACCGTCAAGCAGCTTCCTCCTCCCAGATATCAAGTATACATACAAATGTGAATGTCAATGTCAATGCAGTGAATCTGGTTCCAGTGTTTCTGAGTTTCAGGTACAACTACTGCTTGACGTTTGTAGCCACCCATCACCAACGAAACAGAAGTCGGCGATACGTGAGAACTCATGAGCCGAACGAATCTTCTCTTGAAGGATCAATCGCAGTCAAGTACTAAATAAGTATCAGTAGTTTGGATGGAATCCTTTTCTTCAAAATGAAATTAATGCATTGAATCTTTTTGTTTGCTGATGTCATCAATTGAATCTGAAAGCTCTGCCAGCCAGTCGATCACCTTTGAATTAATCTTTCTTCAGTTTACATGTCACAATTGACCTGGAAACTTAAGTCAATGAAAACTGTCGTTCCTCGTAGGAAATTAAGCATCACGGTTGTGGGATGGAGGTGAGCAGTTCTGAATATTTGGTGCAGTGCGACGAAGCTAACCAAACCACACATGCCATGAATATAGTCAAGCTTTCAACGAGCTAGCTACGAACTAGCTTGCTCTCCGATCGATCAACAAACTTGAATTTGTATAAGGTTTTGGGTGGCGTTCTGCGGATCGGAACCACCAACCTATTTTGGAATCGATCCAGTCTCTCTACTTGCGTAAATTCAAAGAGGATCTCGTTGATTTTGGTTGGACGTATGCGTAGATTCAATTACCCGATGATTTGTGCAAGCACATTTTCAACGTTGCTGTAAGATGCGGTCGGGAAAGACGATGAGTAACAGCTGATCGTACCTAAGACTTTTAATTTTGTCATGATTGGGAAGCTTCCAACGTCTATCAGCGTTCCAAAGAGTTTAGATTTTTAACTAGCTTAGATTTTTATTAGTTCGTGTTTATTTCATGGTTGGGACGAATTTTTTATGTTTTCTTAACTGCGCTCGTCTTGATTGAATATAATTAGCTATAGCTTATTGAGCAAAGGCGGGATGATATTCTATTCCATTATTAAAAAATATACACACACACATCCTGGCCCCCTCTTTTTCCCTTTTTTCTTTCCCTTCTCTCCGATTTTTTCTCCCCACCACCTCCATTCGAACCAATCAGGCTCTCTCCAAGCAGTAATAATTACTGCTCTCAGTTTTCTCTTCTACTTATGCCTCCTCCTCCTTGCTGATCATTTGATCCAAGTAAAAAAATTACTATTGTCTCTCATGCTTCAAAATAGGTCTAAGTAAAAAAAATTCTACACGCTGAATGCTGCCCGTAGTTCAAAAAACTATTGATTCATCTCTGAATTCAAATTTTCTTGTCCACCTGGTCCCGTTGAAAGTTGAGTAAAAAAATCACTTTGCTCTAATTTTCTCGCCTACCTCGTCCTATTGAACATTGAGTAAAATATTATTCATGATTATTAATAGTAAAATTTTTACTCTCGTATTTTTATATCCTCTTTTTCCTGTGTTCATAGTAAAATTTTAAATTGATGGGTTCATAGTAATATTTTTACTCAGATTTATTTATGGTGCTCGGTTCATACCATCACACACAATGAAGATTATTTAATCGTGCAAATTAATCATGCACTTCACAGTAAGAATTACAAATTGAAAGAGGAAAAAAATACAAACATGTACATCTCTATCTATGGGGAAGAGAGACAACAGGATTCTTCCAGATCCAGCGCCGCTAGTCTTGGATGGAGTCAACGACACAGTACAGAAGCCGAAGGTTGCAGTTGGAAGCAGGAGCGACGACGCCACGCCGTCGATATCCCAGATCCTTTCTTCCCAAGGAGAGCCCGCCACCACATCGGTACCGGTGGGCACATGGATCTGGACCGATGTGGGATTAATGCACCTCATCGTTTCCTTGCCAATGGAACCCATCGAAGGTTGCTGATGGGGTTGAACAATGGCGCCGATCCCCTGCACCCTCATGCCGATGATCTCGCCGTAGCGGCCTCCCAGCAACCATGGTCATTTTCCAACTGCACGCCATAAAAGAAACGGCAGTGTTAACAGCAAAATATGATAAAGATACGTTGAGATTGAGCTAGATCCGAAGCAGCGGATTGTTTCCAAAAACAGAACAGCGCATCGCCGGAAGCCGTATTGGCTAATACAGAATCGGACTCAGATAGCCGATACGGGCAACATGAATCCATGTCAGACTTAGAAAGAAACTTTAGGAAGAAACTTAAAATATTGTCAAACAAGGATTGAATACATAAGAGACAATTATATCTATTAATTAGGAATAAGAGTTAGTTGTTTCCTTTGAAGGAATTCGTGGTAAGAGTCCACTTAGAGACTTGCTTGTTTATTTTGTAATTAGGCAAGTTTTGAGTTGTGTCCGATATGAAGAATGTTTGTATGTTCGGATATAAATATGTGCCCAGGGTCTTATATGAAATTAACAACAGTTCAATACACTCTCGGCGCATTGTCACAACTTTACTTTTACTTTTTGACGAGTTCTGTTTCGAGTTGGGTGGCATCAGTTTCGATCTCCAAAAAGAGGTATGGCTTGTTACAGCGGTTTGTATCGACGGATTAGTGCATCTTTTTAGATGTTCTAATCTATCTTATACAATCCCTGGTTATCATATATCTTAGTCAATCTAACTCGATGGCTCGATTTACTTGTATTGGCCAAACCTTTTCCAAGGTTTTGTCAGTATCGGCTAAATTGTCTCATCGGTTTGGATTGACTAAGGTATCTACCATCCTGAAAATCAGTCAAGAATTTAATTGTTTAGAATTTATGTTTTTTTTTTCATACTGAGTGCTGCATCAATTAGGTTTGACCTACTAAGTCGTGTTCAGAATCATAAAAGCTAACTTGCTTCTTGATTGTCAATAAGGGTAGAATCGGGGTTTTAGCCGATCTTACCTGATATAACTGTTTCGCATTTATTGATCTTCTTTACATGTTATATCTGCCATCTTATATAAGTGTATCAATTCTTTAAATATGTTAAGCCTGTTTCAAAGCTTACGCTGTCATCGGTTAGGTCTGATCCGTCGAGGTTGAAACTCGTTTAACATATTTGATCAATATTAGCTCTAGCCGATATATTATCCAAAACACCCTAAAAAGTCTTATCGACTATGAAATAGATCCATGTAATTATTGATTTATCTAATCTTGGTTATAAGTGATTAATATTGTCTCGATTGGGTCCGATATATAATTGCGTACATCTAAGAGAAAGACTAAATTATATGACAACTGACTTTAAAAGACATCAGTCTTTTGCTGCATCGGTTGGGTTCAACCTATAGGATTGATCCTATTAAGAAAAAGTTGTTTATAATTATATTAAATCTAAATCTGATTTATGTATGGCATCCTTTGCCTTACAGCCGGTTCATTCTATGCATCGGCTAGGCTTTTACGATACGCCATCAGCCTACCAGCCGATTCTATCGTTTACTAACATCGTTTTTCTTGTATATCTTGTTGGTTGCAGGATCAAACCAACTGACATGCCCTAAAGCCAAAAGCAAGATTTGGACCTGCACAGGAGCTAAGCAGAACTCTCAGGCCACCGTGTTTTCTCTTCAACACGCTTTTGGCACGTCTAGTGGGATAGATTTCAAGATTTTCATCATGCATGCAGAACTGACAAAAGAAAACATCATCCTAGTCACTGTTGAACAACTGTCTGAAGAGCAGAAGGCAGAGGTGGAATAGTTAACATAAGCTTTTCAGAAGATGTATTTGGAATCCTTCAGTGTTACTCGGCAAGGGAAGCTGATACAGAAAAGAAAAATAATTTTTCCAAAGCCTGAAGCAAGAACTAGTACACAAGAACTGGTCAAAGCAAAAGCTTAAGAGCCAATAATTGATGACAAGATGTCTCTGCAAAGATAGAATTGATTATGCAGTACATCATACTTTGATCAACCAATCAAATGTGTTAGTGAATACATTAACAAATGCGGTAAAAAAGGTGGTGGATGAAACTATAGCTGAAGAAAAAGCCAAGGGACCAATTTACCTCCCAAATAATATATTCTCACCTTACAGAACAATCAAGACTGAGATTCCAACTTCTTCATTGGGGATGCAGTAGCAACCAGCATAAGGGGGGCAAACATCTCAGCAGATTGTAGAAAATTAGGCTTCATAATTGACAAGGAGTACACAACCACCATAGGCTGGGATATTTCAAAATTTGCAGCCAATGGGGGAACAAGTAGCTCATCAACCTGTTCAGCAGCCGATTTTGTCACGGCCACCAATTGGACCACAATACGTGCATGAGGTGCCAAAAAATTTCCAACATCAACCACACCAAACATACTTGGGTTAGAATATGAATTCTCAATATCAACCAATCTCACCACATCAGTATCGGTCAGAACTTGTTCCACAGTATCAATATCAACCTCAGTTCAATAATTATGATCAGGTGCCATAGTATGGGAGTAATGGACAGTAGCAGCAATGGGCCGATATGATTGCAGAGGTGGTAAGAGAACAATTAGGACTTAAACCCAAGGATAGTGAAATCATGTATCGGTATCCATATCCAGAATATTTTGATAAGGTTCCTTTACCAAACCAATACAAGATTCAAGATTTCTCCAAGTTTTTAGGGCAAGATAATGTTTCAACATATGAACATGTCAGTTGATTCTTAGCACAATGCGGGGAGGCATTTGCTGTTAAAGCTTTGAGGGTTAGACTTTTTCCATTGTCCTTGTCTGGATTGACATTTGCATGGTTTTCTTCCTTGCCTTATAATTTTGTCAGAGGATGGGTTGATGTAGAAAAACAATTTCTGAGATAATTCTTCAATGGGGTTCAAGAGATTAAGCTGTTGGACTTGACATCTATAAGACAGAAGTCTGATGAATCGGTTCCAGATTATATTCAGAGATTTAGAGATATGAGAAACAGATGCTATAGTATTAGTTTAACCAATTCACAGCTTGCTGATCTAGCTTTCCAAGGATTACTTGGGCCGACAGGGGAAAGATTTTCTGCGCAAGACTTTGAAAGTTTAGCTCATCTAGTTCAAAAGATATCGGCTCATGAGCAAAGGTTCTAGGAAACAAAAAGGATCACCAGAAAAACTAACAATGTCAACAATGTCTACAATTATGATTATGATTCAGAAGATGAAGTCCCAGAAATTTGCTTAGCAGAGTGGTCAAGAAACAAAAAGTTTGTTATTGGCCAATGGGTTAAAGATACTAGAAAAGAAGAAAAGTATGATTTTGATATCAATAAAGCCGATAGGATATTTGATTTATTGCTACAAGAAACAGATTCAACTTTCAGTAGGTCATGTAATTCCACCAGCTGAAGAAGGAAGGAAAAGAAAATATTGCAAGTGGCATAATACAGGATCTCATCATACCAATGAGTGCAAAGTGTTCAGGCAACAGATCCAATCGGCTATAGAGCAAGGAAGAATCAAATTTGATGATTGCAAGAAGCCAATGAAGATTGATGGCCACCCTTTTCCTGTCAACATGGTCCACATAGCAGCAAGTAAAGCCGATAACAGAAGTTATCAGACTTATCAACAAGATAGATTTAGTTCCACCAAGGTGATCAGCAAATGCCAGAAGAGACAAGACAAATAAGTTCAAAAATGTTTTCAAGATGATAGAGTTTGTTTTGATCCTCATTGAAAATGTGAGTTCTTTAGGTTTTGCTGGAATGCTGAGGATCAAGAAGAGCAAGTTCAAAACCCCCAATGGTGCCCAACCGGAATTTTCACAAAAAATCATAAAAGAAGAGTACAACGGTTGAGAAATAGAGAGCAAATGCAGGCGGTTGAAGACGAAATTCATCATCGACTGAAACGTACTAGGAAGGAGAGGCATATCGAATCAAAAGTTGTGTCAGCTGATGAAGTTAAAGCCGACAAGACCAAAACTTCAGCATCTGCCATGGGTAAAGCTATAGCTTTGTCTTCAATCAATATGGTGTTTATGTTAGTAGTAGAGTATAGCATACATTCGGCCGATAAGGAAGTTGAAGAATTATTGGCAAAGTTAATATTATCACCAGAACAAGTTGTTTTTGACAAACCCAAAGATAATGAGCATCGGCATTTGAGACCATTATACATCAAAGGATTTGTCAACGGAAGACCGATGTCCAAAATGTTAGTTGATGGGGGAGTAGCTGTGAACTTGATGCCTTACACCACGTTCAGGAAACTTGGAAAAACTCCAGAAGATTTGGTTAAGACCAACATGGTATTAAAATATTTTGGAGGTAATTCATTTGAGGCAAAAGGAGTCCTGAATGTTGAGTTGACAGTTGGCAGCAAGACAATTCCAACCATATTTTTTGTCATTGATGGAAAACGATCATATAGTTTGCTATTGGGAAGGGATTGGAACGATTGGATACATGCTAATTGTTGCATTCCTTCAACGATGCATCAAAGTCTGATTCAGTGGCAAGGAGACCAGGTAGAAATCGTGCAAGCCGACATGTCAGTAAGTATTACTATTGCCGATTTTCTATTTGGGAGATGAAAGGAATTGATTGTTTGTTAGGAAAGGTTTGGGAAGGAGATTATTTAAAAGTGTCCGATTGTAATATACTGCCAATCGGTGATGGAGAACCCCAACTTTTGCTGTCAAAATATAGGAGACGGCCCCAATACTTATGCTAAAGATACTGTAGATGATTTAGAAGGTAAATTGGGGCAAGGGTTTATATCGGCTGATGAGTTAGAAAAGGTAGATATTGGAGATGATGATAGGCCAAGGCTGACATTTTTAAGTGTTAAATTGTCAAATAAGTTCAAAAAGGAATTGATTGAGTTGTTAAAGGAATATAAAGATTGTTTTGCCTAGGAATATCATAAAATGATAGGACTTAGCCAATCTATTGTAGAACATTGGCTCCCTATCAAACCAGGGTATCAGCCATAGAAATAGCCTTAGAGACGATTTAAGCCAGAGATGTATGATGGTATTAAGGCTAAGATTACAAGAAATTATGATGCAAATTTTATAAGGCCTTGCCGATACGCTGAGTGGGTTTCAAATATAGTACTAGTGGTCAAGAAAAATGAAAAGATTAGGGTTTGTATCGACTTCAGAGATTTGAACAAAGCTACAACACCCAAGGATGAATATCCAATGCTGATTGCAGATTTATTAGTTGATGCATCATCTGGATATAAGATTATATGTTTTATGGATGGCAATGCAAGATACAATCAAATTTTTATTGTCAAGGAGGACATTCATAAGACTGCCTTTAGGTGTCCTGGTGCAATCGGCTTATATGAGTGGGTTGTTATGACTTTTGGATTAAAAAGTGCTAGTGCTACATATCAAAGAGCAATGAACTATATATTTCTTGATCTCAACGTCGTGTTGGTTGAAATCTATATTGATGATGTGGTTGTGAAGTCTAAAGAGGTTGATGGGCATATAGCTGATTTACGAAAAGTGTTGGAAAGAATAAGGAAGTATGGTTTAAAGATGAATCCTAACAAATGCGCTTTTGGTGTATCGGCTGGACAATTCCTTGGTTTTCTGGTTCATGAAAGGGGGATCGAGATAACACAAAGTAGTATAAATGCTATTAAAGATATTGAGCCACTATAAAAGAAAACCAAGTTACAATCCTTTGTCGGCAAGATTAATTTTGTAAGGAGATTTATTTCTAATTTGTTAGGTAGAATTGAGCCTTTTACTCCATTGTTTAGATTGAAAGTCGATCAATAGTTTGTATGGGGGGAGAAGCAACAAGAAGCATTGGATAATATCAAGGAACATCTAAGTTCACCTCCAGTGGTGATGCTACCTCAGAAGGCGATACCATTCAAGCTTTACTTATCTGCCGATGAGAAGTCTATCGGCTCTATTCTGGTTCAAGAAGATGAAGGAAAAGGAAGGGCGATATTTTATCTTAGCAGAAGACTTTTGGATATAGAAACAAGGTATACCCCTATAGAGAAGTTGTGTTTATGTCTATACTTTTCATGTACAAAGTTGAGGCATTATCTGCTTTAAATAGTGCACAATAATTTGTAAAGCCGATGTAGTTAAATATATGCTGTCGGCTCCAGTTTTGAATGGTAGAGTGGGGAAGTGGATTTTTGCTTTAACAGAATTTGATCTTCGATATGAATCGGCTAAAGCAATGAAGGGGTAGGCGATAGCCGATTTTATTGTTTATCACCGAAGTGATTCTGTTGGATATGTTGAGATGAAGCCTTGGACGTTGTTTTTTCATGGTTCTATTTGTACACATGGTTGTGGCAACGGTTTAGTGATTATATCGTCTTGGGGGGCAAGCTTTAAATGTGCTTTTAGAATCAATCCTTATTACATAAATAATCAAGCAGAATATGAAACGGTACTTAAAGGATTGCAGCTGTTGAAAGAGGTTAAACCCGATGCAATTGAGATTATTGGTGATTCATTATTGGTGATCAACCAGTTGTTAGAAGAGCATGAATGCAAGAATGAAATATTGAGAGTTTATTATGAAAAGTGTTAAGGTTGATGAATATTTTCAAGGTTATCACCATGAAGCATATTCCCAGATAACAGAATATTGAAGCCAATGATTTAGCCCAAGGTGCATCAGGTTATAAGCCGATGTTGAAAAATATGGAGATTGAAGTTGCAGATGTTGATGTCGACTATTGGAGGTATGAAGTTATCAAATATTTAAAAAATCTTTCTCAATCGGCGTCAAGGAAACTGAAATATAAAGCTTTGAAATATGTGTTACTTCATGATGATTTATACTATCGGACGATTGATGGGGTTTTGCTTAAGTATTTGAATCTGGAAGAAGCCAAGGTTGTTATGTGCGAGGTACATAAAGCAATTCTTTTGAAGAAAGTTGATTCCAACGATCCTATTGAATTTGTTAAGGAACATATCATCTGTCGGCTTAGAATTCCACAGATGATAAGAATAGATCAAGGATCTATTTTTGTGTTCGATGAGTTTATTCAATTTGCCGATAGTATGGGTATCAAACTATTGAATTCTTCTCCTTATTATGCACAAGCCAATGGACAAACTAAAGCTTCTAACAAAAGTTTGATCAAGCTGATTAAGAGAAAAATTGCAGAACAACCTAAGAAATGGCATAATACTTTGGCCGATTCGTTGTGGGCATATCAGATGACATGTCATGGAGCTACACAAGTCCACCTTATCAGCTTGTACATGGGTATGAAGCTATTTTACCTTGGGAAAATAACATCGGCTCAAGAAGGATTTCTTTAAAAAATGAGTTATCGGTTGATGATTATCGCAGTTTAATGCTTGACAACTTAAAAGATTTGACGCAGGTTCGACTACGTGCTTTGGAGAAAATCAAAAATGATAAAGAAATAATTTCAAGGCATTATAATAAAAAGGTTGTACCAAAGACTTTTGAAGAAGGAGAGCTTGTTTGGAAGTTGATCTTGCCGATAGGGACAAGAGATAACAAGTTTTGGAAATGGTCACCTAATTGGGAAGGACCCTATCAGATTCATCGATGTGTGCCTAAAAATACATATATACTTGAGGGACTTGATGGAGAAGTTTCTGGGAAAACATTAAATGGAAAATATTTAAAGAAATACTACCCAAGTGTTTGGATCAACTCATAATCGGTTGTTTAGCCGATGTATAAATTACATCGTCTCAAGATGACCGATATGTATTATCGCCCATAAACCAAAATTTCAGAAAAATATACTTGTATGAAACTGAAGGCAGGAATAAAATCGGCTCGAATGCTAATGGATATATTGCACAAAGATGTTTCAAATGTTTCAAGGCAAAGTGTATCAAGAACATAAAACTGTTACATCAACCCAAGAAACTTTGGATTGCCGACATCGCATCCAGACAAATTTGATCAACTTCTTCAATGGCTCGTATATCGTCAGCATCCATTCCTGGAATTAGCTTCAAGGCCTTGTTCTGAGCTGCCAAGTCCTTGTCCGATGACTTCAGCTTTGCCGTTTGTTCTTCAATAGCCTTAGGGAGATCGGCCAGCTTCTGTTTCTCTTGAGTGATTTCCTTACGAGTTTGCTCCAATTTAGCCAAAAGATCAACTTCTTCTTGTACCAGCTCAGCAATATGCTTCTGGGTTGTTTTTAGGCCGGTTGTTAGCTCATCAAGTTTAGTCTTGTTCTCATTCACTTGCTGCCGGCTGTCTTGAAAAGCCAATTCCAAAGCTTTGAGCTCAAGGCGATCTACAAGTCTTTGCCTGGCTCTCTGGACCTTGAATTGATGGGATTCAAGAAAAGCTGCTAGGGAAATGGCATCAATTACTTCATCGGGTAGTTGGTCTTGAATCTCTTGGAATCGGCTTTTGATCGGTCCACTATTTGCAACTAAGGCATCCAAGGAGGCATTAAGCCGATCGGTCCACTATTTGCAACTAAGGCATCCAAGGAGGCATTAAGCCGATCGGATATATCCAGCATTGGGCTCTCAGATTTTCAGAAATAGGAGATTTTGCCTTGCTGGTTGTTTCTTCATCGTCCTCATCCAAAAATTGCCTTATGTCAAAGGAGAACATATCGGCTAGATTCTATAAAGTAATATTAATGATCAGAAAATAAACATGGTTAAGCCGATAGGAAACATGTTCATGAACTTACTTGGGCCATCGACGCAACAGCAGTAGTTTGTTCTTCTTCTCCATGATGGCTGCCAGTGGCAGAAGGTGCATGTTCACTATAGGAGCTAGCCGATAGGGAGAAGCCGATGAATCTTTTGGCTGAGAATAGAGTAAGTATCAGGTTATATTGTATTGGCTGATATAAAAAATCAAGAGATTAAAAGTTTTCCAATGCAACTAGAGAAGATTGAGGACTTGGAGATAATGTAGGCATTGGAAAATGTTTATCTTTAGCAAGAGCCGATACGGTCTTGGGCTACAAAAAGGGCAAGTGTTAGCAGGTTGTTAGAGAAAATCAAATGTGAAGCCATTTATCTTTTTACCTTGACCTTGCGAATTGTTTTGTCGTGATGTGGTTGAGGTGAAGCTTGAACATCAGTTTCAATGCGTGGTTCTTCAGGAGCGGCTGTGTCAGCTAGCCTTTGGTCGGTTGAATATTGATCTTCATCATCACTCATTTCGGCAGCGACTTCATCAATCTCTTCATCTATAACTGCCTCCTTTAAGTATTGCTCAACATCTGAGTCAGTGGGAGGGGCATGATCGACAGTTTTCTTGAGGGTTGAAGTTCTTGGCTTTTTTGTGGTTTGCTTGATATTTGGCTGCTTGCGTTTTCCTGCAACCCTGGAAATCAGATCTCTAACTTGGCCTTGAAGCAGGGAACCCACTGAGTGTCGAGCACGCCGAAACTTATATTTTCCAATGCTAATTGTGATTTCCACAGAGTATTGGTCGATGGGATCCATACACGCATAATAGCCATTCGAACCGCTATGTGAAGGAAAAATCACAAGTAACATCATCAATATAAATTCCGAGGTATCGAATATTGAACAAAGGAATATTGCTAGGACTCACGCGTGCCAGTCAACTTCAGCCTGGTATGTGCCCACCAAACCACTCGAAGGTGGCGACCAGATGTGCTACACATCCAGGAGACTTGACCAAATTGCATGAGCTCTACAACGTTTCCAATGTTCAAGATTCATACTCATGTGCTAGCAAGTCGCAAAATTATAAAACTTACTAACACACTTTCATCTAGCAGTTGATATCTTAACGAGGGAATTCAGAGTCTTAACTATTACATAAACTTTGTCTTAACTATACATATGGCCGACCGGCCCAATAGTTAGTGGTTCAGTGGAAGCATTATTCTACCCAAAACCATTTCTGCAACTGACCAAGGTAGACCCTAGTTAAACCATTCTGAAACTCAGGAGCATCCCCATCAAAACATTCATCATCATTAAAGGACTCTCCTGCATCTGATTCTAAAAGAAAACATTTGGAACAGAAAAACAACGATAATAGCAAGAGTCAGTACATTACGAATAATGTACTGGCATCGCCAATCCTAACGTACATGCATGGCATAATCAAAGGAAAGGCTCAAGTAGGCTTCTTTTTAGCATAAAGCAAGTTTTATTTCCATAAGTCATTTTCTAAGTAATGTGCAACAAATAAACTTTTAGTAAAACTAGAATTATCATCATGGCATCATATTTGCAAAGTATAACTCACATTATATAATACTTGGCACTATCCAGAGCATCAAGTATATGAATCATCTCAGATTATTTATCGCAACATCCCAAAGCATGTAATTGTAAAAGTAGTAAGATCATAGAGTAAAAATAATTCGTCTATACTCAACACATATCCTTATGCCGCTCATAACCGTGAGCGTGGCTAACTGATTAGTTCAAAACTCTGCAGAGCTCGTACACTGTACCCACATGATGTAAAATAGTAATCATGTAAAACATGCCACGCGATACCGAAGTACCCGATTTACTACTCACAACATAGCCTTTACATTACTCATGATTTAGCCTTGCACCAGCACAATAGGTGTGATTCCGTCCTAGGCATATGACCTAGAACCGTTAGGAGGCGGGCCCACGCCTGAGCCTAACACCATGATAGCGAAAACATCTTTTCCTACCATGAGGCACTATATCGTTGTATTGGACAGACTTAGACGCCTAAACTACCATACAGGTAAATAGGTAGTTCCTATGAATTATCGCTAAGACTAATTCATACTACAACGACCTACCTTAATGCAAGACTAAACCATGAACAACTTAATCAGCTATGGCTATCCCATAATAGCATATGTGGTCGTACTATAAACACAAGTGACTGACATTGAGTGAGGTCCTTAAATATCTCAGGCATACACTCCCCCTATCGATACACAACTAAATACCATATGTGTACCACTTGCTGCCCAAGACTTAAATGTTTCTTTTTCTCATTTTAGTTCACAAATAATTACATGTTCACTTTAAAGGAATGGTTACTTAAAAACAATAAGTTTTAGAAATAATAAGATGCCCATAATGATAGTAATAGTTTAATCTAAGCATTGCTAAGCTGTCATGATGATACTTGACATAAATCAAATTGTCGAAAGATAATAGTATTTAACGTATCCTAAGGGTGCCAAATAATAAATGGAGTTTTTCAAATGGATAACATGCAAGTTTAGGTATAACTATAATCAATCAAACTACCCATCTTTTTAATTTATAAATTAACCATGCATCTTTGCAAACAATATTTTAATCCTTCAAATATAGGATCAATATGGTCAAAGGAAGAGAGGAAGGTGGCTTGCCTTGTTCTTGCTCCAGACCTTGCTCAGCTATATAATGTACCTCCTCAATGAGAATCTGATCGTCGTCTAAACATATACGTAAAATTTGAATTATATTTGTGCAAAGGAAAATTTAGTATGCTATAAATTAAATGCTGTGTTTGAGGTGATGTGATACTGAGTTGACTGAATTTTTAGTACAAAAATTTCCATTTAAACAGTCCCCATCTAAAAGTTATAAATTTTTAAAGTTGGAACAATTTATTTAAAACATATATGCATAGTTTAAATTTTAAAACATAGATTTCTAAAGTTCTGTTGAGTTTAGCATTTCCAGATGATAGAGCATAAAAATGTGAGTCCAACAAAATTTAGTTTGAAATTTTTGAAGTTATAATGAATTTATTATGAATTTTCAAAGTTAAAACTATTTTTTCAGTTCAACAGAAAATACCTTAATCAATTTCTCTAGATTTTACAAATTTTAAAAGACCTCGGGTCCACCAGTCAGTGGCTGTACTTTAGCTCTAAGGTCCCTAGGGTTTCGGCAAATAGAACCCGCCATCCTTAGCACGTGTCTAGGCATTTAAGCAAAATAACACTTGGGTTCCTGCCTAATTACAACGAGGTCCTGTCCCCACCTATAAGGCTCTGAGTAAAATGCTAAAAGGTCCCTGTGAATCTATCTGTTCCCAGTCTAGCCCCTTAGCGTAGTTCGGATAGAGCAGCGGCGCGGCGGCGAGCTTCGCGCCGACGGCGAATGGATGAGTTACAAACGATGCGGCTATGGAGAACAAGATAAAGGGCTCCTAGACGAAGCTAGCGATGTCCACCTTGCAGGCTATGGCGATCTACCGCGATGGCAGCAGCGGGAGAAGCGGCGACTTGCCTCGGCTTGCATGTGCAATACGAGCTCGGGACTTCTTTAGCGCGTGCGCATGCATGCATGTGAGGCTTGGGATGTCTAGGATGCTCACCAAAGCGTAGACGGTGTTCGGCAAACTCCCAAGTGCACGGTTCGGTCCCGATGGCGGTCACAGCTTGGCGGTCGTCGTCGGTGGAGTGCTCCCGGTCCACGAGGTCTAGGAGGAGTACATGCATCGATTAGTGATGACATGGAGTAGCTCTGTGCACGAGGAATTGCCTTGAGACTCACCAGAGAACGCGGTAGAGCTAGTTGAGGTCGGCGGCCGGAGATGAAGAAGACAGAAAGGATCTCCCACTTTAAGGCTTCTCGACTCGATTCCTTTCGGAGTTGGGGTCGTCTTGAGGTGATGGTTAAGCTGGCGAAGCGGCTCGGCCGGATCTGAGGTCTTGGAGCCTAGCGATGTCGACGACTCCCACGGCGGCGCTCGGAGTTCACTGATGGCCCGAGTTGACGCGACGCGCGTTCCCGGTGATAGGCTTCACCAAATTGACAGGGCTTTGAGGGATTAGAAATGGCATCGAATGTAGGGATTGGAACGCAGGTTAAATGGGATTGAATCACCTCCGATGATGCGGAATGATGGAGGTGATCTCACCGGCGCCGATGAAGACTCCTTTGCCGATCGAGGTTGCGAACCGGTCGTCCTCGGTTTCTCCGCGAAAATGGAACACAGGTGAGGGGAAGAGGATGTGCGTTGGCCGGTTGGTGTTTATATGGCGGCCGACAGAGAGACGCAGGTTGAGCGGCGCTCGGCGCCGTCGACGCGTGTTGCGAGCGTGTCTGCCGGGGAAGCGGTGCTAGCTTGACGTGGAGGTGACAGTGCAACTGACGAGCGGGTCCCACAACAGCCTGGGCCCACCTGGCAGTGTGAGAGCTGAGTGTGTGTGGAGGAGAAGAAACTGGAAAAATGGCTAAGTCCAAAACTGATGTTGGAGTTCCAGCTTTGCCCTCATTTTAATATAGTTTCCAGGGGCATTTTGGTAAGGATCCCAATGGCAAAATGGTAACTTACTATTTACTCTACAATTTGGTCAAATTCCCCAAACCAAAATGTCGTTGATCAAATTTTTAATGGAGTGCCAAAGTGGGCTCCAGAGAATCTGAAAATTTCAAATCTTGATTTTAATTAAACTCTTTGTTTGAACAATTTCATGGAAAAATAAAATCTAGCAAAATTTATGTTTTACTCCACACCCATGGGTCAAGCCAATTGAATTATGCCATTTATTTGTAAAGTTTTAAATTATTATTTTGATGATTTAATTATTGGTTTCATTCATTTAAATAGCTATAATGCATATGCTTTAAAATAAACAGGGGCCTAGGGAAAAGAAAATTTACCTCAACTCAAAAGAGAAATTATTTTTTTATTTTCAACAACCATTTAATATTACATAGCCTTTTAAAAGGTTTTGACGGTATGTTACACTGAGGGGGCGGCAAAACAGATGATAGATGGGGCCAAATCCCTTGAAGGCATCAAGGCCGGTGCATACGCAATCTGCTGATTGCATACACTTCTGACAGGGAGAGAAGTGCTAGCAGCCTTCAAAAAAGGTGTGTTAGACGGTTTTAAGGGCGGTAAAGATTTTGAAATTGTTAGAAAAATGAAAAATGATTTACCTGGGACTGATAGAAGGGATGACGACTGGTCAAGTAAAAGTTGGTCGATAGATGAAAGAGATGCTTTTTCCATTCACTCCACCATCGATCAAATAATTGACTACACAGGATGTGAATGTTGACATGTTCAAGACAACCTAATAGAGGACTTTCAAGGTTCAGTACACTGTCCATTAAAAGGGCCGATGTAACAGTGCCTTTGGTTTGGATTTTTTTTTTGAAGAATAGGCCGATTGGAAGTTGACCCAAACCCAACTGCCTTCTGCCGATACAGGATGATCGAATTCATATAAAACTTGAACGTTTCGGCCTTGGAATATTCCAGTTGGAAGTATGCATGGTGGTAGGACCAAAACGAGGTTGTCTCTAGACCGGGAATCTTGTTCATCATTAGGGTCATTTAATCTCAGATCAGCCGGAAGCTCATAGTCAGTAAAGCTGTTATAAGGAAACCAAACTCTGGCATTCTTGGAAAATCCATCATAGAAGTGGTAAAACCAGGTTTGGAATGCCTTAGCTGATGGCCCTGATCCTGGATAAGCTGATGCTGCTTCTTCAAAAGACATGCATAGGCAGATACTTGCTTGTTCATCGTCAGAGTGGTCAGAAGGGAAGCTCGATGAATAGAGGGGAGCTCTTTCTGCAACATTGATGGTATATAAATTTAACCAGAGTTGCAATAGCCACCAGGGACCTCCATAACCGACAGGTTTGCCCATTAAGATTTTGGCTGCTGCTTGACCCATCATTTGGTTTGTGGCTCCAAGCAAATATTTTCCCAGAGGGAAGGTTCTTTTTTCCACTATGGCTTGGGCCAGATGCTACATGTTGGCTGTCCGACCATAGGTTGATCCACAAAAGACAAATCTTTCTAGCTAGAGGTTCAGAAAAGCTACATGTTTCTTATCTGAAACAGGGCCTGTGCCGATGTGTTTTGCTATATATCTAGACTAGCCGCCTATATTGTTGGTTGACAAGTGTTCACATCGGATTTTCAATCCAAAGGGGTGGCAGATGACGTTTTCTCCAGGCCAAAAAGCATTTTAATGTCAAGAAGAGTGGGTGTCATTGGCCCTCGACTGAACATAAAGGCATTGAGGGTATCGGACCAAAAATAGGAGGCTGATGACCGCATGGGTTCATCCTTTTTCATATCGGCTAAAGATAAGGCTAGACGATGAGCTATTCCTGCTTCTTCCCATAAAGCCTGCTTGGTAGCCAATATTCTTTTATACCAATCTCTCCATCCATCTAAGTTTGAGGGCCAGGATCTAAAAACTGTTTGCCCATTGGCTAGATTAGCCTTTGTCTGTCTAAAGGGGATCCTATTGGTTTCAGCATTAATGAAATAGCAAAGGTCTGTATTTCCCATTGGCCCAAGGAAGGAAGTTGTGGGTGGGTTCCTTAAGAATAGGGATTGAAATCTTGTCACACCCCGGAGTTTTCCTTATAGGTTTAAATTCATGAAATAAATCGCTTAAAAGAAATTTTCCAATTAACCTAGAGCAAAATTCTAATTTGAAAATATATTTAAATAAGTGGAAATGGCATGGTGGGATTTTTACTTGAGTTTCCCATGTTAAAATACATTAACAGGATTTTTGGTGGAATTTTCAGAGCCCTAGAAATAATTTTAATCAATTAAAAACCTTTATCGCAATAATTTAATCCCTAGGAAATTCTTTTTTCCTATTTCTTTTTCTTTTTTCGGGCCATCGGCCCATCTCTCTTGCTTCCCGGGCCAGCCCAAGGCTGCGCGTCGCCCCGCCGCACCCCTCCTCTCCCTCTCCCCGGGCCGACCCAAGGCCGCGGCCCGCGCCACGAAGTCCGCCCCGCCTCCCTCTCCCTCCCGGGTCGTCGATAGGTGGGGCCCACCTGCCGGGCCGCCTCCTCCCCAGCCGGCCGCCCCGCCTGGCTGTCGCCCATGGCGCCCGCGCTGCACGCGCCTCCGCGACCGCCGTCACCCACCTTCTAGAGAAGCGCGTGCCGCCCGCATCCACCTCCCCCACTCCGCGCCCTCTCCCCCGCATCGTAGAGCCTGGTATTTGCAACCAAATCCCAGCCCTCTATCCTCTTTCCTCCCCAACTCTGGCGAGGAATTTGAGGGCGGTCGGCCAAACCCTAGCCCCCGGACCCCTATAAAGCCCCTCCCCGCGCTCCCCTCTCTCTTTTCCCCCATTTGTCGATCTCTCTCGTGCCCTCTAGCGCCGCCGTTGCCGCTGTCTCTCTCGGCTCCGGTGAGCACTTCCCCCGCTCTCTCTCTCCTCTCTGTCCCGTCGTTGCGGCGCTTGCTCGGCCGCCACTCGAGCGCGCCCGCGCCGCCGCCCATGCCAGCTGTCGCTTGCGCCGCCCGCGCCATGGCTGCGCCATGGCCGCGGCTGCCCGCCGCGTGGCTACCGCGTGTTGCCGCGTGGTCACCGCGTCGGCGCCACATGTGCGCCGCGGGGCGTCACGCCGCTGCACTCGCTATGTGGCCGCTGCGTCGGCACCACGTCGGTGCCACGTGGTGCGCTGCCCGCCGGCCGGCCGGTGGACTCGATCCACCGTGGACCGAGGCCCCATGCCACCGATAGGTGGGGCCCACCTACCGGCGCCGCCGCCCCTCCCCGCTGACGTCAGCCCTTCCTCCGATGATGCCAGCCGTAGGGATTATTACGCAATAAATTGAATAAGGATTTTTCTTTTTATAATAAAAACACAGTTAGTCTTCTAAAATTCATAACTAATTCATCCGGACTCCGTTTGAGTCCATTCAAGTTGCAGAAAATTCATAAAATTGTCTAGAATCTACTAAAAATGGTTTTGTTCCCTGTTTCAGTAGACTTATAGCCTGTTTGCTTGTGTGTTTTGTTTTCCGTTTAGATTCCGGTAATTCCGACACTCTGGTTTACTTCGAGGTTGTAGCAGAGGTCGATCCAGCGCAAGAGCAAGGCAAGTCATGCTTAATCACTTGAACATATTGTACCTAAATTGCGAATGTCTTATTTCTCTAAATATTGCATTGTTTTATAAAGTCATTTATGGGTTTAATTACCTATTGTACTCAGCTTTATGTTCCAATTATCTTGTTCCTTTGGTAGCTTGGGAAATGATTTGAGTAGTCACTAGGTTAGAACATGCTTACCCCTGCTTAGAAACCTTAGCACACTATTGGGAAAACTAAGGCTCCACTATTACTTAATGAAGGTGTTAACGACGGATTTTGGTAATCGACTTGGAAGTAAAAGAGGAAACCGAAGCAGAGAAGAAGGATTGAGTTGGAGTCGGACCAGGCTTCGTATCGGACTCGGTAACCGTATCGGACTTGGGAGCTGCTGCCAGAAAGGATGTATCGGCCGATACGGATTCGATGTGATTGTTGGCCGATACGGGTTGTAAGTTGACAGAGTCAGCGTGGACTTGGTCTGGGCTCAAGATAAGCTTTAAGGAAGTTGCCAAATAGAGATAAAGCTCGGTTTTAGGCAATTGGATCTTGTAAATCAAGTAGGTTTAGATCTAATCTGTGGCAAGAGTCTGCCATAAAGACTTGTTGTTTGTTAGAGATTAGATCATATCCTACAAGGACCCTGTTGTAATCTCGAGTATAAATATCCCGGTAGTTTATACATAGAAACTCTCTCACAATCCAATACAACAAACCAGTTCAATCTACTTCGGCGCATCACCAACCCTCGCAAGAGGTTGACCTTGATGAGTTCTTGCCTTCCTGGAGCAAAGGTAAGAACTCGTTCCCGACGATCGGCATCGTCGGGGCTAGCGTGTCGCTTTAGGCACGTTAAGCCTCGATGATGTGATCATCGTCTATCATGTTTTGAGTAATCTTGACAGGCGTCTTAATTATGCTTCGCCGGTGATCTATTCGTTTTAGGGTTTATTGCCGACGACGGTTTAATTATTATGCTTGGTTAGATTGTTCAATGCATCTACCATCCCCAAAAGCAATCGACGGCTTGATTTTCCTTGTGTTAAGTTTCGATTCACACTTTGAGTTCCTATCGACCTTAGTCCTGTTTTGAGATCTAACACAAAGCCTGCTTTCGGTTGTAATTAAGGATATAACTGGGGTTTCAGCCAGTTTTATCTGATACACGTGTTTATTATAATGTTTGCATGTGTATCTGTCATCTACATTAAATGGATTGATTAATAGGAATGCATCTGTTATGGATAATTCTCTAGGGTTTATCTGTGATTGATATGTTTTTATTGGTTGATTGGTTTATGTAGATTTGCACTAGAGTACTAGCTAGTGTAGTAATCTTTATTATTCTTTATCGGCCGGTGCCATTAATCGACAGCAAAATGTTGTTGAAGGCCGATCAGATTTATGCTTTAATTCTGCTTTATCATGAGTAAGCCGATATAGCTTTGCCCTATCGGCTGGGCTTTGACAATGTGTCATCGGCCTATTGGCCGATCGGCCGTTGTTTTCTGACATGGTTTACTTGTTTCTTGTTGATTGCAGATCAAATCAACTGGCACGCTCTGCACACAACTAGGCAAGCCATTTGGACCTGCACTGGAGTTAAGCAGATCTCCCAGGCCGCCGTGGTAACGCGAAACCCGTTTGGTCCACAAATCTCATCGGCTAAACAGCCGAATTTGATCTCAATCTGAAAAAGGCCAAGTCTGAAAAGTTCCTTGAAATTTCGAAAAATTCTGCAAAAATTCTGCAAAAATTTATATATATATATGCCCCCCAAATTTTAGAAGATGAGGGCTCATGTTGTAAAATTTGAACTAAGAACGATAGTATATATCGGCCATCTAGAGACGATGCATAGCACATCGGCTGTTATCATAAATCGGCTGAGGGGCCGATCTTGAATCAATCCAGACGCTAGGATAATATTTCTTTAAGTACTTGCCATTAAGAGCTCGTCCATAAATCTCACCATCTAGCCCCTTAAGCAAATAAGCGTTGTGAGGGACACATCGATGAATCTGAAAAGGACCTTCCCAATTAGGTGACCACTTGCCGAATTTATTATCTCTGGAACCAATCGGCATTATGAGCTTCCATACAAGATCCCCTTCCTCAAATGACTTGGCAACAACCTTTTTGTTATAATGACGAGCCACTCGGTCTTTATCACGTTTGATTTTCTCTAATGCCCGTAATCGGACATGTGCCAAGTCATCTAACTCATCAACCATAAGATTGTAGTATTCATCGGCTGTCAAGTCGTCTTGCAAAGCAATCCTTCTTGAGCCGATGTTGGTTTCCCATGGCAGCACAGCTTCATGTCCATAAACCAATTGATACGGAGGCACTTGAATCGCACCATGGCAAGCCATCCAATAGGCCCAAAGGGCATCGGCCAGCGTCACGTGCCATTGCCTCGGCTGTTCGTCGATTTTCCTCTTGATTAGCTTGATTAAAGTCTTATTAGAAGCCTCTACTTGCCCATTAGCTTGCGCGTAGTAAGGTGAAGAATTTAATAATTTAATGCCCACGCTGTCGGCGAACTGGACGAACTCGTCGGACACGAAGATTGATCCCTGATCGGTGGTTATTGTCTGCGGTAACCCAAACCGATATATGATATATTCCTTGACAAACTGAATCGCATCTTTGGAATCAACCTTCTTAAGGGGAACGGCCTCAACCCACTTTGTGAAGTAATCTGTAGCCACCAAGATATACTTGTGTCCCTTACTTGATGGCTGGTTAATTTGGCCGATCATATCAAAGCAGAGATCACAAGGCTTTACGACGCCAACTTTATCAGACCCTGCCGATACGCGGAGTGGGTCTCCAACATGGTTCCAGTATTGAAGAAGAACGGCAAGCTAAGGGTATGTATCGATTTTAGAGATCTAAACAAGGCAACACCAAAGGACGAGTACCCTATGCCATTGGCCGATTTGCTAGTCGACGCTGCATCTGGGCATAAGATTATCAGTTTTATGGATGAAAACGCAGGCTACAATCAGATCTTTATGCCTAAGGAAGACATTCATAAGACAGCTTTCAGATGCCTATGGGCAATCGGCCAGTACGAGTGGGTTGTCATGACCTTTGGCTTGAAAAATGCTGGAGCTACTTATCAGAGGGCCATGAATTATATTTTTCATGATCTTATCGGTTCTTTGATTGAGGTTTATATAGATGATGTCGTCATAAAGTCAAAAGAGTATGATATGCACTTGGCCGATTTACGCAAGGTACTAGAAAGAGCGAGGAAATATGGTTTAAAGATGAACCCTAACAAGTGTGCCTTTGGCGTATCGGCTGGTCAGTTTTTGGGTTTCTTGGTCCATGAGAGGGGAATTGAAATTACACAGAAGAGTATTGATGCCATACAGAAAATCAAGCCTCCAGAAAACAAGACCAAGTTACAATCTCTACTCGGAAAGATCAACTTTATCCGGCGTTTTATATCAAATCTTTCAAGCAGAATAGAGCCATTCACTCCACTGTTGAAGATAAAGGACGATCAGGAATTCGTATGGGGTGATAAGCAACAGAAGGCGCTGAACGATATCAAAGAGTATTTAACCTCTCCCCCAGTTCTAATCCCTCCACGGAAAGGGGTCCCATTTAGGCTGTACCTATCGGCCGATGAGAGATCCATCGGCTCAGTCTTGGTTCAAGACATTGATGGTAAGGAAAGAGCTATTTTTTATCTCAGTAGGAGGATGTTAGACGCCGAGACAAGGTACACGCCAGTGGAGAAATTATGTTTGTGCTTATATTTTTCATGTACTAAATTGAGGCATTATTTACTTTCCAACGAGTGCATTGTGGTAAGTAAGGCCGATGTGATGAAATACATGTTATCGGCCCCTGTGTTAAAAGAAAGAATTGGGAAGTGGATTTTTGCCTTAACAGAGTTTGACCTCAGATATGAATCGGCCAAAGCGATCAAAGGACAAGCCCTGGCCGATTTCATTGTCCAACACCGGGATGATTCAGTCGCATATGCAGATATCGTACCATGGACGCTGTATTTTGATGGATCTGTCTGCCGACACGGATGCGGTATCGGCCTGGTCATTATGTCCCCTCGGGGGGCAAGTTTTGAGTTTGCTTTTACTATCAAGCCTTATTATACTAACAATCAAGCAGAGTACGAAGCGGTGCTTAAAGGCTTGCAGTTATTACAAGAAGTCGAGGCCGATTCCGTAGAGATCATTGGTGATTCACAACTGGTAATTAATCAACTTTCTGGAGAGTATGAATGCAAAAATGATACCCTCAAAGTCTACAATGAAGAGTGCAAGGCGTTGCTTCAAGCATTCAAGATCGTGACAATGAGGCATATACCTAGGAAGCAAAACTTCGAGGCCAATGATCTGGCTCAGGGGGCATCGGGATACAGGCCGATGGCCAAGGATGTACGGGTTCGAGTCGCCGCCGTGGACGCCGACGATTGGAGATTTGCTATCATTGATTATTTGAAGAATCCTTCCCAATCGGCGTCACGAAAGATGAAATACAAAGTATTGCAGTATGTTCTGTTAGATAATGACTTATACCAACGGATGGTTGATGGTGTCTTGCTCAAGTGTCTAGGTCCTGAGGAGGCCAAAATTGTTATGAGCGAGGTCCACGAAGGGATTTGTGGAACACATCAATCGGCCCATAAAATGAGATGGCTGTTGAAACGCATTGGATATTTTTGGCCGACAATGCTAGAGGATTGTTTCAAGTATTATAAAGGATGTCAAGATTGTCAGAAATTTGGAGCAATTCAGCGAGCACCGGCATCGGCTATGCATCCAATCATAAAGCCGTGGCTGTTTCGTGGATGGGGAATAGATATGATCAGCCAAATTAACCCGCCATCAAGTAAGGGACACAAGTATATCTTGGTGGCTACAGATTACTTCACAAAGTGGGTTGAGGCCATTCCCCTTAAGAAGGTTGATTCCAAAGATGCGATTCAGTTTGTCAAGGAATATATCATATATCGGTTTGGGTTACCTCAGACAATAACCATCGATCAGGGATCAATCTTCGTGTCCGACGAGTTCGTCCAGTTCGCCGACAGCGTGGGCATTAAATTATTAAATTCTTCTCCTTACTACGCGCAAGTTAATGGGCAAGCAGAGGCTTCTAATAAGACTTTAATCAAGCTAATCAAGAGTAAAATCGATGAACAGCCGAGGCAATGGCATGCGACGCTGGCCGATTCCCTTTGGGCCTATTGGATGGCTTGCCATGGTGCGATTCAAGTGCCTCCGTATCAGTTGGTTAATGGACATGAAGCTGTGCTGCCATGGGAAACCAACATCGGCTCAAGAAGGATTGCTTTGCAAGACGACTTGACAGCCGATGAATACTACAATCTTATGGTTGGTGAGTTAGATGACTTGGCACATGTCCGATTACGGGCATTAGAGAAAATCAAACGTGATAAAGACAGAGTGGCTCATCATTATAACAAAAAGGTTGTTGCCAAGTCATTTGAGGAAGGGGATCTTGTATGGAAGCTCATAATGCCGATTGGTTCCAGAGATAATAAATTCGGCAAGTTGTCACCTAATTGGGAAGGTCCTTTTCAGATTCATCGATGTGTCCCTCACAACGCTTATTTGCTTAAGGGGCTAGATGGTGAGATTTATGGACGAGCTCTTAATGGCAAGTACTTAAAGAAATATTATCCAAGCGTCTGGATTGACTAATGATCGGCCCCTCAACCGATTTATGATAACAACCGATGTGCTATGCATCGTCTCTAGATGGCCGATATATACTATCGTCCTTAGTTCAAATTTTACAACATGAGCCCTCATCTTCTAAAATTTGGGGGGCATATATATATATATGAATTTTTGTAGAATTTTTGCAGAATTTTTTGGAATTTCAAGGAATTTTTTAGACTTGGCTTTTTTCAGATTGAGATCAAATTCGGCTGTTTAGCTGATGAGATTTGTGTTTATACAATATAAAGACAAAATATGTTACATCATCCGATGAAATCTGCAATAGCTGTGATGGCTCTACGGCGAATCTGCTCGATATCTTCTATGACTTGGGCGTCATCGGCCGTCGACCCTGGATTGGCTTCAACGATTTGCTCAGGGTCGCAAGGTACTTGGCCGATGCCTTTAACTTTGCTGTTTGGTCTTCTATAGCCTTGGGTGATGTAGCTATCCCGGCCTGGACTTCTTGGATTTCCTTGCGAGTTGCTTCTAGCTTGGAGATGAGGTCTGCTTCGAGGCGTTGGAGTTCTTCAAGTCTGTTCTTCAAGACAATCGGCTCCACAGCTAGCTCATCCAATCTGGTCTTGTCAGAATTGACTTGAGCCTTGCTAGCGGATAGGGCCGATTCCAGGCTTTCGCGTTCCCGCCTCTCCGCAATCCTTTCTTTGGCTTTCTGAAGCTTGAAGCGGTATTGTTCCAAGAAAATGGCCAGTGTTTGGGTCTCCATCAGGTCTTCGGGCAGTTGGTCTTGAATTTCTTGTACCCTGATTCTGATGGAAGTACAATCCTCCACCAAGAACTCTAACAAGGATTCCAGCCGATTGGCAATATCGGCTAGCTGGTTCTTTAGCTCATCGGAGATTGATGTCTTGGCTATGGCAGGAGGCTCCTTGTCCTCGTCATCCAGGAACTGGCCGATGTCAAAAGAGAACATATCGGCTAGGTTCTGCAAATATCAGTACAGGTCAAGGTTAACCTAGTCAAGCAAGGATCGGCAAAGAGGATCAAGGTAATCGTGTTTACCTGTGTTGGAGCATCGGCCGTGCTTGCATTGGCTTCCTTTTGCTGTGTGGAAGCAGTAGGTGAGGGAGTTGGCCGATGTGGTGCAGGTGATGGAGCCCTTGGCTGGAGAAAAGCGATAAATTGGTAAACAGATCTATGATGGAAAAATAATGTAAAATCAACTCTTACCGAAGCAATCAGAGAGGGTGGTGTAGAAGGAGAAGGAGTCCTCAATCGGGCTTTGGCCTGTTGACGCCTTTGTAGGGTTGCCTTCTTGGTTCTTAGAGGGGCCGATTAAGTTCTCTCCTTGAGTATAGACGACGCAGTAGCCTGAAAAGGATATCAAATTATAGCATACCAGTAAGAAGGGGAGTGCATGAAGTCCAGTAAAAGAAATATGTTAACCTTGCGGACTGCATGTCTAGTCTTCCTTGATTGGGCAGCGCCGGCTTGGTCATCGACCAATGGGACTTTGGTGGTCTTGGCCGATGGTTTCTTGGGCGTTTCAGCCGATGAATTTTCTTCTTCAGACGCATCGGCGGCTGCTGCATCGATTTCTTCCTCCATCACTTGTTCATCAAGGAATTTTTCCATGGAGGGGTTCAGCTCTTCAAGATTGGCTTGGTCATCAATTTTAGCCTTCTTGCTGGATTTTTGGGATTTGCCCTTGCTTGGCGCTTTCCTCTTGGGGTTTTCTTTAGTCATCGGCCCTTGAAGTAATGATGATACCTTTGGGCAGTAAGGCCGATGATGGACTCCAGGATAGTAGATCCTGATGGAGCCACAGCTTGAGCATAACAAATTCTTTGGCCACTGTTGCTCATAGATGGGATCGGCTCGTCTGGGACTTGAGGGCTAATACCCTGGATAAGCTCTGTCACGTAGAATCTGGCCGATTGATGGAAAATTTGAGCAGCCCATTCTTGCCACCACGCCTGGAAGCTGATATGTACAAAGGGGCTCAAATGCAATCGGTCGCAGTCACCCAGGTTTGGAGCTCTGATTTTCAATGCCTTGCTCATGATTAATCCTGACGACACTATGCCCCTGCTCTCTAGGAGTTTATGGAACTATAAGTTAATGGGGAGTTGCCCAAGCCCGCACTGTCTGGCAGCTACCATGGGATTATAAAACTCATAAGACAGGCTGGTGCTTCTTCCTTGAAAGATGCTCACTGGGAGCAGGCATGGGGTGATGCCGATCATAAATGATTCTCGGGTTTCCATGTCATCATTTATCAGGTTTAATTGCAAGCCGTCGGGCAGTTCAAAATCCTGATCCGAGAGGTAGAGACACATATCCATCTTAATTGATGGAGGTCCGGTGTAGAATTGGATGAACCAAGTAGACATGTCTTCGGCCGATTGATCCGCTCCAGGATAGACAGAGGCCGCTTCTCCAAAAGACATGCATCTTCTGGTTCTATGGTCTTCATGATCGGCATACTTTGATGGAAAATGGGAGTCCGATAGCGGAGGCCGATCAGCCATGGTGTTGGTATGAATGGTTAGCCAGAGCTGAATAAACCGCCATGGTCCTCCGTGAGCCACAGTCTGCTTCAACATTAAATCTTGAGTAGAGACATGAAGCAGTCAATAAACAGCTCCCAGAAGATATCGGCCGAGAGGGATTTGTTTCTTGTCAACCAGAGCTTGGGCTAGATGCTGGCAATTGGTAGTTGGGCCACAAGTCGATCCGCAGAAAACAAATCTTTCTAACCACAGTGTCAGGAAGGCCACATGTTCTCTCTTTGAGACTGACCCTTGTTCCATATGCTCAGAGATGTATCCAGACCAGCCTCCAATCTTCTTGGTTTTCAATTTATGGCTGCTGTTTGCTAGGAGGCTGAAGGGGTTGATCCCAGACTGAATATCTAGTCCTGTTAGCATCTTGATGTCAATCAAAGTTGGGGTCATCGGACCTTGCTTGAACAGGAAAGCGTTCAGGGTGCTGGACCAGAAGTAGGTGGCCGCTGACATAAGTGGTTCATTTTTCTTGGTATCGGCCAGGGATAAGGTAATGCATTGGCCGATTCCTATCTCGTCCCAGTGAACCTGTTTGGCTGCAGCAATCCTCTTGTGCCAGGTTCTGTACCCATTAAGCTTCGACGGCCAGGATCTAAAAGTGTGCTTCCACGAGGAGACATTGGGCTTGGCTTGCCTAAAGGGGATTCTGTCTGTTTCAGCATTAATCAGCCAAGTAGGGTCGCAGTCACCCATGGGGCCTAGTAAGAAGCGATGTGATTTGTCGTCGGTGGGGATCAGGATTTGGTTTTTGAAGACCTAGGTCATAAGAACGACGATTGAAAATATAAGACCCGGGAGGCAAAATTTTGAATCCCTAGTTTGAAGAAATCGGTGGAAAAGTGAGAATGTGGATTTAGAAGGGATTGACTTACCACAGGGACCTCGGAGGCGTAGAACGGAGCGGAGGCCATTGTTGTCGTTGAAAGGGGTCGCTGTTAAGGGGGTCGATGTCGATGGGACGCCGAGGGGTCGCTAGAGTTGAGGAACACGAAGGGATTGTCGAATCGGCGGCGGAGGGATGTGAATCTGGATTTGCGAGGTTTTCAGCCAAGCTTTAGTAAGGAAGTCGATGGGTTCCTCGGAGCTAATTCCGCCACATTATATAATGAAGCGGAATTGGGGGGCATGTGTTAATGACGGATTTTGGTAATCGACTTGGAAGTAAAAGAGAAAACTGAAGCAGGGAAGAAGGATTGAGTTGGAGTCGGACCAGGCTTCGTATCGGACTCGGTAACCGTATCGGACTGGGGAGGTGCTGCCAGAAAGGACGTATCGGCCGATACGGATTTGATGTGATTGTTGGCCGATACGGGTTGTAAGTTGACAGAGTCAGCGTGGGCTTGGTCCGGGCTCAAGATAAGCTTTAAGGAAGTTGCCAAATAGAGATTGTCGGTGACATGGGACCGGGGGTGTCATGACTAGAGGCTTGGGTAGCCGCGGTCCTCCACGTGTCCCGACCCCCTCGGGGGGGTTGGGCCCGAGGGTGACGTGGCCACCCCTTCCTCTGTCTCCCCGAGGGGTCGGGCCGCTCCCGTTTCGGCCCCGAGGGCTGGGGCGCCCCGACCCCCTGTGATTTTGGCGCCACGTGTGCGGGTTAGGTGAGCACAGCAGGGCTCACCTAACCGCATTTATAGCGGATCAGGCGAGCGCACCACGCCGCATTTAATGCGGCGCAGCGCACGCTTATCCGGTCCGTGACCGGTCGCGGTGTGTGACCGGTCGCAGACCGGTCAGATCGCGGGTTAGGTGGCGACAGGCGGCCGATGGCACGCCTCGCCCCGTCCCGTCGGAATGATGAGAGCCTCCTGGCTCTCGTCCCTAGCCGGAGCCGGCGTGCTAACTCTTGGAGTTGGTATGTCAGTCCCGGTCAGATCCAATCCAGATTTCAGCGCAGGCGTGGCAAAGAAGTCGCCGGCCATTGAATGAAGGTTGAAACGGGCGTCCACCGGGAGAGCTGGCGAGCGGGGCAGAAGGCATGCACCATGCTTGTCAGAAGTCACTTCCGGCTGTAGACTAGCCCTGATTGTAAAAAGAATGTTTCTTTTTTTAGGCAACTTGAGGCCCATGTGGTGACCCCTGATCAGATAAAAGGAGGCCCAGGCCTAGGAAAGGGAGAGGACTCCGGCGGATACGCGGGAGAGATAGAATTCCCTTTGTATTGTTGGAGACCCTCAGATCCACCAGAACACAGGAGTAGGGTGTTACGCTTCTCAGCGGCCCGAACCTGTCTACGTCGCCCGCGTCTTGCGCGTTTCCTCACTCGTTGACGTTCCTCAGATCGAGGGCGAAGAACCTCACTTAGCGCCCCCGGCCGAACCGGCAAAGGGGGGCCCACGCGGTCTCCCGGTGAGGAGCCTCACGCTCCGTCATCTGGCGCGCCAGGTAGGGGGCGCGTGTGTCTTTCTAAGCCCTCATCCTCTTTCGTGTGTGCCAAGTTTCGCTCGCTCAGCCCCATGGCCGAGCGGGCAGTGGCGCACAGCCTCTCTCCGAGCGCTAGCGGTGACGACAGGGAGCAGAACCCGCGCCGTCGGGCTCGCACCCCGCCTCCCCCTCTCGCCGAAGTCTTGGGCGAGGGAAGGCGCTCGAGGAGGTCGAAGGATCCGCGACCTCGCCGCTCGCGGGTGACGGGGGAGGAGGCGAGACGGGACGCGTCGCCGCCTCGTCTACGGCGATGGCGGCACGCCCCAGGGCGCGCTCCAGGCCGCGGGCGAGCTCCTGCGTCACCCGCCCGTCGTCCCCGATCCAGAGACTCCAGCCCGACGTTGGCTGGATGACGTGGCCGACTTGGTCATGACGGCGCAGCAGCGCCTAGACGCCGGCGGACGGTCCTCCGCCGCCGGGGCCTCTGGCGCTGCCGCCGCCAACTCCATGTCGTCGAGGCGGAGGGCGCGGCGAACGACGGCCGTTACACGCCGCTCGTCCGCCGTTCCCTCGTCAACGCCTCCGACCCAAGAAGATGTGCGTGGGGGGCCGGATGCCCGGCTCGATATCGAGCGCCGGCGCGACGCTCGTCGCGCCGCCCACGCAACGGAGGGCGCTTCCTCGTCCGGAGCGCCACTTCGGTCCGGTCACGGGGGCCGGCCCCCCGTGTCCCCGGTCGGCGGTGCCGGCTGTCGAGCCTTTGTGGCGAGCCTTCGGAACGTCCGTTGGCCCCCAAGGTTCCGGCCCACCATCATCGAAAAATACGACGGAAGCGTCAACCCCACCGAGTTTCTCCAGATCTACACGACCGGGATCGAGGCCGCGGGGGGTGACGACAGGGTCATGGCGAATTTCTTCCCCATGGCCCTGAAGGGTCAGGCGCGGAGTTGGCTAATGAACTTGCCACCTGCGTCGGTCCACTCTTGGGAGGATTTGTGCCAGCAGTTCACCACGAACTTTCAGGGCACGTATCCGCGCCCAGGCGAAGAGGCGGACTTGCACGCGGTACAGCGAAGGGACGATGAGTCTCTTCGCTCGTACATTCAGCGGTTCTGTCAAGTCCGCAACACCATACCGTGCATCCCCGCACACGCGGTGATCTACGCGTTCAGGGGGGGCGTGCGGCACAACCGCATGCTCAAGAAGATCGCCTCCAAGGAGCCCCAGACCACCACGCAGCTTTTTGAGCTCGCGGACCGTGTGGCCCGCAAGGAGGAGGCCTGGACCTGGAACTCCTCCGGTTCTGGCGTGGCAGCTCCGGCCGCCCCCGGGTCCGCCGTTCGGTCAGGGCGACAGGACAGGAGGAGGAAGAAGAGGTCGGCCCGTTCCGACGATGAGGGTCATGTCCTCGCCGTCGAGGGCGCTTCGCGGGCCCCCCGAAAGGGGAGGCCTGCGGGCGACAAAAAGAAGGAGGCCGGCGTTCCCAGCAGGGAGCGTCCGACCGGCAAGTGGTGCACCGTGCACAACACCTCCCTCCACGACCTCGCGGACTGCCGCGCGGTCAAAAGTTTGGCCGAGCGGACGAGGAAGTGGGAGGAGGAGAAGAGGCAGGAGCGCCGTGAGGGCAGGGCCCCGGCGGCTCCCGCCGGCAACCGGCGAGGTGAGGCCAAGCAGAAGGCCCCCGCCGAGGACATCGACGATGGCGACGATGACCTGGGGTTTCAGGAGCCTGAGGCCACCGTCGCCACCGTCGATGGGGGAACGTGTGCTCACGCTTCTCGCCGGAGCCTCAAGGCCATGAGGCGTGAGCTTCTGGCCGCGGCCCCTACCCATGAGGCGACGCGGCGGGCGCGGTGGTCGGAGGTTGCCCTCACCTTCGACCAGACCGACCACCCGCCGTGCGTTGCCAGGGGAGGACAGATCGCGATGGTGGTTTCCCCCACCGTTTGCAACGTGAAGTTGGGGCGTGTCCTCGTGGACGGGGGTGCAGCCCTCAACATCCTTTCCCCCGCAGCCTTTGATGCCATCAAGGCCCCGGGGATGGTGCTCCGACCGTCCCAGCCGATCATCGGCGTGACGCCGGGGCACACCTGGCCGCTGGGTCATATCGACCTCCCGGTCACCTTCGGTGGTTCCGCCAACTTCCGCACGGAGCGGGTGGACTTCGATGTGGCGGACCTCAGTCTGCCCTACAACGCGGTCCTGGGGAGGCCCGCGTTGGTGAAGTTCATGGCGGCGGTCCACTACGCCTATCTCCAGATGAAGATGCCGGGCCCCGGTGGCCCCATCACCGTCCATGGCGACCTCAAAGTCGCGCTTGCTTGTATGGAGCAGCGCGCGGACCACCTCGCCGCGGCATCCAAGCCCGCGGACGGGACGAGAGGCCCAGCACCTCCGTCCCGCCCGCCCCAAGGCAGCGGATGGTCACGAGCGACGAGGTCCCGGTCAAGGAGGTTGCCCTGGGCGACGGCCCGTCCAAGACCACCCGGATCGGTGGTCTTTTGGACGACAAATAGGAAGACGCGCTCGTCTCCTTCCTGCGGGCAAACGCCGACGTCTTCGCCTGGAGACCGGCGGACATGCCCGGGGTCCCCAGGGAGGTGATTGAGCATCGTCTCGCCGTGCGGCCGGGCGCAAGGCCGGTCCGGCAGAAAGTGCGGCGGCAGGCCCCGGAACGTCAAGCCTTCATCCGCGAGGAGGTGGCGCGACTTCTGGAGGCCGGATTCATCCGTGAGGTCATCCATCCGGAGTGGCTGGCGAACCCGGTCGTCGTCCCCAAGGCGAACGGCAAGCTTCGGATGTGCATCGACTACACCGACCTCAACAAGGCATGTCCTAAGGACCCTTACCCCCTGCCACGCATAGATCAGATTGTCGACTCCACCGCGGGGTGCGACCTTTTGTGTTTTCTAGATGCATACTCTGGTTATCATCAGATTCGCATGGCTAGGGAGGATGAGGAGAAAACTGCATTCATTACCCCCATAGGAACCTATTGTTATACGACAATGCCTTTCGGGTTAAAGAATGCAGGTCCTACTTTTCAGCGTACTACTCGAATTTCCTTGGGTAGCCAGATAGGACGCAATGTTGAGGCCTATGTTGATGACTTGGTTGTGAAGACACGCAACCAAGAGACCTTGCTCTCGGATTTAGCGGAAACTTTCGAAAGTCTCCGCTCCGCCCGCATAAAGCTGAACCCCGATAAGTGCGTGTTCGGCGTGCCTGCGGGCAAACTTCTCGGGTTCTTGATCTCTGCCCGAGGCATCGAGGCCAACCCCGAGAAGATACGAGCTATAGAGCGGATGCGCCCCCCCAGCAAGCTTAGGGACGTGCAGTGCGTCACCGGCTGCATGGCCGCCCTAAGTCGGTTCATATCGAGGCTGGGAGAGAAGGCGCTACCCCTATTTAAGCTCCTCAAGCGCTCCGGGCCGTTTACCTGGACGGAGGAGGCTGAGCGCGCCTTCACTCAGTTGAAGGCGTACCTCAGTTCTCCCCCAGTCCTGGTCGCCCCGGAGCCAGATGAGCCGTTGCTACTCTACCTGGCGGCAACCCCGCAGGTGGTCAGCGCGGCGTTGGTCGTGGAGCGTGACGAGGACAACCCTCACTCCGCGCCCCCCCACCCTGTGTCGGCTCGACCCGGGAGAGAGCAGGGAGGAGAGGCCCCCGAGCCGAACGGCGGCCTAAGGCCCCCGACGGCCGGAGCTGGCCCTCCGCCTGCTTGTCTGACGGTGCCAGGCGCCCCCGACCCCCAGGATGGCCCCGGGGCCACTGCGGGAAGGCCGCGCCTGTCGCCCTCGACCCCGAGGTCGTCGGCACAGAAGCCGAGTGCGCCCCACACGGCCTCTCGGACGAAGAGCGCCCTGGAGACGCGGCCCCTGGCAAAGAGGATAGGCCCCGCCGAAAGGTGCAGCGGCCCGTCTACTTCGTTAGCGAGGCCCTCCGGGACGCCAAGACCCGATACCCTCAGGCCCAGAAGATGCTTTACGCTATTCTGATGGCTTCGAGGAAGTTGCGCCATTATTTCCAGGCGCATCGGGTCACGGTGGTTACGTCTTACCCCCTCGGCCAAATCTTGCATAACCGAGAGGGTACTGGACGGGTGGTGAGATGGGCAATCGAACTCTCTGAATTCGATTTGCGCTTTGAACCACGCCACGCGATCAAGAGCCAGGCCCTCGCCGACTTTGTGGCGGAGTGGACCCCGGCTCCCGAGCCCGTCTCCGCCCCCGAGGCCAGCCCGGGCCCCTCGCAGCTGCCTCACACCGCCTACTGGGTGATGCAGTTCGACGGCTCCCTGTCTCTTCAGGGCGCCGGTGCGGGGGTCACTTTGACCTCGCCGAGCGGAGACGTCCTCAGATACCTGGTCCGCCTCGACTTTCGGGCGACCAACAATATGGCGGAGTACGAGGGACTCCTTGCGGGACTCAGAGTGGCGGCTGGACTGGGGATCCGCCGCCTCCTGGTGTTAGGCGACTCCCAGTTGGTCGTTAACCAGGTCCGTAAGGAGTACCAGTGCTCTGACCCGCAGATGGACGCCTACGTCCGCCAGGTGCGGCGTATGGAGCGCCATTTCGACGGGATAGAGCTTCGGCACGTGCCCAGGCGGGATAACGCGGTCGCCGACGAACTCTCAAGGCTCGCTTCCTCGCGAGCCCAGACCCCACCGGGCGCCTTTGAAGAAAGGCTTGCCCAGCCGTCGGCGCGACCCGACCCCCTAGGGGAGACGGACGCGCCTGAACGGCCCCCGAGGCCCGTCGGAGTCCAGGCCTCGGGACCCGAGGGGAGCGCTCCCAGCTCCCCTAGATTGATTGCTTGGATCACTGAGATCCAGGCGTATCTCGCAGATAAGACTCTACCCGAGGACCGCGAAGGGAGTGAACGCGTCCGTCGCATCTCCAAGCGCTACGTGCTGGTGGAAGGGACCCTCTATCGGCGCGGGGCTAACGGAGTCCTCCTGAAGTGCATTCCTCGGGAACAAGGCGTCGAGCTTCTCGCCGATGTCCATGAAGGCGAGTGCGGAGCCCACTCCGCCTCGCGCACCTTGGTTGGCAAGGCCTTTCGCCAGGGTTTCTATTGGCCGACGGCTCTCACCGATGCGGTCGACCTGGTCCGGCGGTGCAGGGCGTGCCAGTTCCACGCCAAGCAAACGCATCAGCCGGCCCAGGCCCTGCAGACCATACCTCTTTCGTGGCCATTTGCTGTCTGGGGGCTCGATATCCTGGGACCGTTCAGGCGGGCCCCGGGCGGGTTCGAGTATCTGTATGTCGCTGTCGACAAGTTCACTAAGTGGCCCGAGGCTTATCCGGTCATCAAGATCGATAAGCACTCCGCCCTTAAGTTCATCAGGGGCATCACTGCTCGGTTCGGGGTACCTAACCGTATCATTACGGATAACGGCACCCAGTTCACTAGTGAGCTCTTCGGCGACTACTGCGAGGACATGGGTATCAAACTCTGCTTCGCCTCACCCGCCCACCCCAGAAGCAACGGCCAGGTGGAGCGCGCCAACGCGGAAATCCTCAAGGGCCTCAAAACCAAGACCTTCAACGTCCTCAAGAAGCACGGCGATTCGTGGATCGAGGAGCTGCCAGCGGTGCTCTGGGCGAACCGAACCACGCCAAGCCGAGCAACCGGGGAAACGCCTTTCTTCCTCGTCTACGGCGCGGAAGCGGTCCTCCCATCTGAGCTCACCCTGAGGTCCCCTCGGGCCACCATGTATTGCGAGGCTGATCAAGATCAGCTTCGCCGAGACGACCTCGACTACCTGGAAGAGCGAAGGCGGCGCGCGGCCCTTCGAGCCGCGCGCTACCAGCAGAGCCTGCGGCGCTACCATCAGCGCCACGTCCGGGCCCGATCACTCTGCGTCGACGACCTCGTCCTACGCCGCGTCCAAACGCGTGCTGGACTGAGCAAGCTCTCACCAATGTGGGAGGGTCCGTATCGAGTGATCGGCGTCCCCCGGCCGGGCTCGGTTCGGTTGGCCACGGGCGACGGCACAGAGCTGCCTAACCCGTGGAACATCGAGCATCTTCGTCGCTTCTACCCCTAATGGGGGTCGGGTGTCATGTCTCGGGCTCGGGCCAACCCCGCACCCCCCCGGGCGTGCAGGGTTGGCCGGGGGCTACCACATGCACATACTTATCTTTTTTCTCTTCCGTATTTCAATAAAAGCACTTTCGATTTCCAGAGGACCGTGTCTGTGCCGTCGCTTCCTTTTGAAGAATCTCGGCTTGAGTTAGTACGCTCGTGCTCGGCCCTGCCCTCGGTGGCCCGGGCCGGCTAAAACCGCCAAACGGGGCCCAGAACCGAGCCGTGCCCCGGGGCGTGGTGAACTCCGGGGGGGAATCGGCAAAGGCCCACAATCGGGTCCTCCTAACCCTCGGTCACCGCGCTCCCGGCCTGGCCAGTCTCGACACGCGGATCTCCCCAGGCACTAGCCCCGACCCGCGCCGTTTGAGGCTGGGACCTGGGCACGAGCCCTTGCTCAAGCCAAGACTCAGAAGGACCGCGGCACAGACCATCCTCGTCTTATACGCACAACAAACATAACTGACATAGAAATTTCCTCTTTATTTGATTGCAGATTAAACCAGTCTATACAAGAAGGGGGCTGAAGGCCTCGGAAGAAGAAGGTAAAATTTAAGATCGGCGGGGGCTTGGGGGCTCACTCCGACGCACCCGGGCCGCCGGCCTCGCCGTCGCTGTCGTCCGCACCGTCGTCGCCGTCCTCCTCCTCGGAGTCGAGGGCGAACGCGAGCCGAGGGGCCGTACCCTCGAAGCTGTGGACGATGTGGTCGGCGGCGTCCCGGACCTGCGCGCGCGCGCCGTCCTCGGTTCCGGGAGGGAACTCTTCCAGCGCTGCCCACGGGGAGAAGTCAGGGTCCCTGGCCTGGTAGCTCGCCAGTACGAGCTCCACCGCCCCCCGGGCGAGGTCCCTCGAGGATGACTTGATCGTCTCCTCGAGCTCCTCGGGGAGCCGTTCGAGGACCCCGGCCATCTCCGAGAGGCGCTGGGCGAGGCCCCCCTGGTTGGCGGCGTACTTCGCGTACCGCCCGCCCCAGAGGCCCGCCTGCCGCCCGGCGCGGTCTAGACGCGAGACGGCGTCCCGAAGCATGCCGGGCCCCACCTCGCACGCCAGGCGGAGGGCCTCGACCTCCCCGGCGGACGAGTCCAGCGCGCCCTGCAGCTCGGCGACGGTGTGTTCGGCGGCTGCGAGGCGGGCGGCTAGGTCGTCGTGGCCCGCGGCCGCCCCGCCGCTGTGCGCTCTCGCGTCCAGCTCCTTCGCCCGCGCCTCGAGCTCAGCGGCCCGCTGGTCCAGCGCGGCCCTCTCGGCGCGGGCGCCTTCCAGATTGCGGCGCGCCTGCTCCTCCCGCGCCGCCTCGCGGAGGAACAGGCTGTCCGCCAGCCGCTGCGCCGCGGCCTCGGCCTCCTCGAGAGCTCGCCCCCGCTCGGCGAGCGCATCCTCGCGGAGGCGGAGTGCGGACTCCTCCTCGGCGGAGGCGGCCTCGTGCGCCGCCAGGTTGCCTCCCGGGTGGCGACGGCGGCCTCGCGGTCCGCTAGGGCGCCCTCCTTCGCGTCCAGGGCGCGGGCGCGCTCCTCCAGCGCCGCGACGCGAGCCTCAAGGGCCTCTTCCCGCTGACGGGACGCCGCCTCGTTCTCCGCCGCCCGCCGCTCCCGGGCAGCGGCGGCGTCGAGGACTCCCTGGGCGGCGTCGAGTTTCTCCTCTAGCTACGCCGCCCGGGTCCCGTATTGTAGGCGGAGGTCATCCCGCGCCTCGTCGAGCACGGCGGTGGCGATGAGGGCGGTCTGCCGCTCCTCCTCTACCTCCCTGGCGATCTCCGCCAGGTCCCTACGACGGGCCTCGAGCTGTTTGGCGTGCTGGCGGTATGCCTTGCGGCCCGTCTCCACCATGGCTTCCACCGAGCGCCGCCCCTCCTCGACGCGCGCCCACGCCGCGTCGAGCTCCGCCCGCTCCGCCTGCAGGGCCTCCATCTGGGCACTTAGCCCGTCCAGCACCGTGCTGTTCGCGGTGGCCAGGGCCTGCAGGAGGGGCTCCGCGCTCAGCGGGGTAGCGGAAGGCAAAGGGGAGAGCCGCCTCGGTGTGGGTGCCGCGCTGCTCGGCCTGCCGATCGGCGTGCTGGCCTCGGGGGCGCCCCCCGAAGCTGGCTCGTCCCGCGCGTCGCCCGGGGCGTCAGGCCCGGGCGGCGCGCCCGCGGCCTCGTTGTGGGTGGCCTCGGGGGTCGTCATGGTCTCGGGCGGAGTCGGGTCGGGGGCTTGGCAGGCTGCCCGGCGTGCACCCGCCGCCTCTGCCTCCCGGGCGGACTCCTCGGCCCGACGGAGTCTGGCCTCCTCCCGAGCGGCCTCCTCGGCCTGGCGAACCCGGGCGGCCTCCCGGGTAGCCTCCTCGGCTTCCCGGAGGCGGTCCGCGGCTTCCCGTCGGTCAGCCTCTCGCCTCCGGGCCTCCGCGGTCACCGTCTCCTCGGCCTCGGACCGGCCGGACTTGGAATGGCGTGGGGGGCGTGACGGGATCTCGCTGAGGCAGAAGAAAAACCAAAGACAAAAAGAAGCGGGTGAGTAAAAACTCGCCTTGGGGAGTAGATACGGCCGCAGTGGGCGTGGGAACAAACCTGCGGGGAGGTCGGCTGAACGACCACCTCGGGGGCGAGATGAGGCTCCCCCGGCATGGCTCGCTCTCCCCCATCTTGCGGAGCCGTTTCTTCCTTTGCTCCCCCTCGGGCTGCGGCGCCGGCACGGCACCCTCTGGGCGCCTGCTGCTGGCACGCACCGCCCCGCCCCCTCGGGGAGGAGATGGGGGAGAAGTACCTCCCTGCTTCCTCTTCCCCCTGGCGTCGGCGGGGCGGCTGCCCCCCGGGCCCCCGTCGCGGGGCCCAGAAGCACGACCCCCTCCCGGGGTAGATTGTTCCCCCCTGCGGCTCCCGCCCGCGCCATCGTGGCCTCGGGGGCCCCGTTCCCCCGACGCCCGGACCACCTGCATGATGGCTAGGATGTTGGCGCGCTCTGGGTCGCAGCAGAGGGGGAGGACCCCTTGGGGGATGAGGGATGCCTCCACGGAGCTGAGATTCAGCACCCGTTGGACCACCATCCTGAAGTCCTCGGGGTCCCAGTCCCATTTTCGCCCCAGGTGGGTCCTCACGTGGTCCTCGGGCCCGATGTACTCCCAGGCGCCTCGGGCGTGCCGCTGGAGCGGCGCGATCCGGCGACGAAGGTAGTCGCCGAACACCATGGCCCCCGTGAGCCCTTGGGATCGCAGACCCGCCAGGCGGTCAAGAACGGCGTCGTAGCCGTCCCCCAGATCCACCGCCGCCCGCCAGCTGGAGGCCTGCGCCGGGGGCTGGCTCGGGAGTCGGAGGCGCGCTTCGTCGGCGAGGGGGGTGTAGAACCAGTCGCTCTTCCAGTCGTCCCACTTCTTGCGGAGGACGCAGGGAATGTAGCGGTTCAGCACCTGCCCCCGCGGCTGGAAGTAGCAGCCACCGACTGCCGTCGACGGCGACACCGGCTGCACGGTGAAGAACCACCGGAACAGCCGGAGAGATGGGCGCACCCCGATAAACATCTCGCACAGGTGTGCGAAGATGGCCAACGTCATTATCGCGTTGGGGGTGAGGTGCGCCATCTGGAGATCATAAAACTCCAGAATATCCATGAAGAAAATAGAGAATGGCGGGACCAGCCCCGCCATTGCGAAAGAGAGGAAGAAGACGGACCGCCCCGGGTAGTCTGGCGCCGGGCGTCCCTCGCCCAGCGTAACCACCACCCGGCCGGCGGCAGATTCCGGCATGAATCGGCGCGGCAGCCCGGCCTGCCTCTCGCTTGTAATGCGGGAAGGCGGCAGCACGCTACCGTCGAGCGGTGCGGAGCCCCGTGCCATGGCGTCGGCGGAGGAGGAGCTTGAGAGCGAGCGCGTGTGGCAAGAGTAGGGCACAGGAAACGAAGAGCTAGGGCACGAGTGGCGAAGGCAAAGGGAAAAATGGAGAGAGGAAGGAAACGAATCCCTTCCTCGGCGTCTTTATACCCTTGCCAACGCTATGCCCGGCTCCTCGCTTCCCGCGCCCACTACCTCGCCCCCTCGTTTCTCGCTCCCACGCCTCCACTAACCCCACTCGCCCGTTTGCGCCGCACGCGGCAGACGTGCGGACGTGGCGGTTGAAATGGGGCAGATAATGCGCGCATTAACTGCGCTCGCCGACCGTGAAAAACGCCATCATCATATCCCCAGGCGAAACGAACCGGCACGTCCCGATTCCCGCGCTGCTCGAGTAATGCGGCGGTCTTGAAGAGGCCGCTCATTATCGTCGGTCGGTTTTCTCTTGCCGATGCGCGCGATACGCGACCGTTGGGTTCCTGTCCGCCTGTAGGGACCGGCCCCATCCGTCACCGGGCCTAAGGAGTGGCGTCACGCCCGAGCGCTTCCCTCGAGGGGGGCGGTCGCCCTGGCATAACGCCGGGGGCTACTGTCGGTGACATGGGACCGGGGGTGTCATGACTAGAGGCTTGGGTAGCCGCGGTCCTCCACGTGTCCCGACCCCCTCGGGGGGGTCGGGCCCGAGGGTGACGTGGCCACCCCTTCCTCTGTCTCCCCGAGGGGTCGGGCCGCTCCCGTTTCGGCCCCGAGGGCTGGGGCGCCCCGACCCCCTGTGATTTTGGCGCCACGTGTGCGGATTAGGTGAGCACAGCAGGGCTCACCTAACCGCATTTATAGCGGATCAGGCGAGCGCACCACGCCGCATTTAATGCGGCGCAGCGCACGCTTATCCGGTCCGTGACCGGTCGCGGTGTGTGACCGGTCGCAGACCAGTCAGATCGCGGGTTAGGTGGCGACAGGCGGCCGATGGCACGCCCCACCCCGTCCCGTCGGAATGATGAGAGCCTCCTGGCTCTCGTCCCTAGCCGGAGCCGGCGTGCTAACTCCTGGAGTTGGTATGTCAGTCCCGGTCAGATCCAATCCAGATTTCAGCGCAGGCGTGGCAAGGAAGTCGCCGGCCATTGAATGAAGGTTGAAACGGGCGTCCACCGGGAGAGCTGGCGAGCGGGGCAGAAGGCGTGCACCATGCTTGTCAGAAGTCACTTCCGGCTGTAGACTAGCCCTGATTGTAAAAAGAATGTTTCTTTTTTTAGGCAACTTGAGGCCCATGTGGTGACCCCTGATCAGATAAAAGGAGGCCCAGGCCTAGGAAAGGGAGAGGACTCCGGCGGATACGCGGGAGAGATAGAATTCCCTTTGTATTGTTGGAGACCCTCAGATCCACCAGAACACAGGAGTAGGGTGTTACGCTTCTCAGCGGCCCGAACCTGTCTACGTCGCCCGCGTCTTGCGCGTTTCCTCACTCGTTGACGTTCCTCAGATCGAGGGCGAAGAACCTCACTTAGCGCCCCCGGCCGAACCGGCAAAGGGGGGCCCACGCGGTCTCCCGGTGAGGAGCCTCACGCTCCGTCAGAGATAAAGCTCGATTTTAGGCAATTGTATCTTGTAAATCAAGTAGGTTTAGATCTAATCTATGGCAAGAGTCTGCCATAAAGACTTGTTGTTTGTTAGAGATAAGATCGTGTCCTACGAGGACCCTGTTGTAATCTCGGGTATAAATATCCCGGTAGTTTGTACATAGAAACTCTCTCACAATCCAATACAACAAACCAGTTCAATCTACTTTGGCGCATCGCCAACCCTCGCAAGAGGTTGACCTTGACGAGTTCTTGCCTTCCCAGAGCAAAGGTAAGAACTCATTCCCGACGATCGGCATCGTCGGGGCTAGCGTGTCGCTTTAGGCACGTTAAGCCTCGATGATGTGATCGTCGTCTATCATGTTTTGAGTAATATTGACAGGAGTCTTAATTATGCTTCGCCGGTGATCCATTCGTTTTAGGGTTTATTGCCGACGACGGTTTAATTATTATGCTTGGTTAGATTGTTCAATGCATCTACCATCCCCAAAAGCAATCGATGGCTTGATTTTCCTTGTGTTAAGTTTCGATTCACACTTTGAGTTGCTATCGACCTTAGTCCTGTTTTGAGATCTAACACAAAGCCTGCTTTCGGTTGTAATTAAGGATATAACTGGGGTTTCAGCCAGTTTTATCTGATACACGTGTTTATTATAATGTTTTCATGTGTATCTGTCATCTACATTAAATGGATTGATTAATAGGAATGCATCTGTTATGGATAATTCTCTAGGGTTTATCTGTGATTGATATGTTTTTATTGGTTGATTGGTTCATGTAGATTTGCACTAGAGTACTAGCTAGTGTAGTAATCTTTATTATTCTTCATTGGCCGGTGCCATTAATCGACAGCAAAATGTTGTTGAAGGCCGATAAGATTTATGCTTTAATTCTGCTTTATCATGAGTAAGCCGATATAGCTTTGCCCTATCGGCTGGGCTTTGACAATGTGTCATCGGCCTATTGGCCGATCGGCCGTTGTTTTCTGACATGGTTTACTTGTTTCTTGTTGATTGCAGATCAAATCAACTGGCACGCTCTGCACACAACTAGGCAAGCCATTTGGACCTGCACTGGAGTTAAGCAGATCTCCCAGGCCGCCGTGGTAACGCGGAACCCGTTTGGTCGCAAGGCGGGTCGAAATTCTGCGCCAACAGAAGGATATTTAATGGTAGCTCATTATGGTTAATCGTGAATGATTAATTAATTGGTCCAACTAAAACCTAATTAATGGTAGGTTGTGAGCACATGGTTTTGATGGTCGTGCTCATGATAATTAAGGACCGGTTCGCGGGTAACCCTGGAAGAATTAATGTACTTTCCACAAGCCAGCATGGGTAATGGTTGGGCTTGTAGTGCGGCTTTTCCTAGCCGACGCATCCAGGCAAGGGTGGGCATGATGGAGTTGGGTCGACGGGGGTTTACTCGTTGATCAGCTGCCGGATTCACCTAGGCACGAGAGGGGGCTACCTGTCTTGGTTTAAAGGTGGGGCCGAAACCTGTGGTGTGGTGCGCTTGGTTAGGAAGGGTTTTGCGAAGGGTCTTGTCATAGTCTCGTTCCGGTGTACCGTGGTGGTATGCCGGCGCACGGTAACGTGTCGTGGGGCTGTGTCTTGTGGGTACAGTTGTACACCTCTGATCAGAGTAAAACTATTTGAATAGCCGTGCCCGCGGTTATGGGCGATCAACTAGATTCACCGTGATTACTTATACTTCTAATAACCTGACTGAATGGAACTGTTGTAATTCAGGTGGTGGGTTGGCCCTGTCGCAACGTGGTGTAGCGTTGGGCAGCGATGGTTCAATTTTGATTAATTAACTTAACTGTTTTACCGCATTCAACTACTGTATTTAAATGCGTATTTCATGCAAATAAACCCCTCCAGCCTCTTTTGCTTGTACTTGCATCATTACTCCCTTTCCGGTATGACTTGTTGAGTACAGTGGGTAGTACTAAGTCTTGCTCTATTTTTCCCCCACACCAGAGTTGGAGTACGTGTTCGACGAAGGCTATTCAGAGGAGTAGGCTTGTGGTTGCTGTCAAGGATGCCTGTGCAATAGTGTTGCCACGCTGCGAGCGTCTAGTTTTCTAGAATAGCTTGTTTATCTTTTTCCGTTGCGTTAATGTAAATTATTTTTGTGGTGTTTGTAAGTCGTGGATCTGTATGTCAACTTTATCGTTTGTGTACCCTGGCCGGTCCTGGATGGGGATTTAATGCACATTCTGCTTGGAATTCGGGTTAGCGAATCTCTGGGCGTGACAAATTGGTATCAGAGCCGACCTTGACTGTAGGACAAGCCAACTGGAAACCATAAGAGCCCTCTGAAACTCTTTCATATGCATTTGCCCTTAACTTGGAATTGTTTTGGGAAAATTCAGGATTTTTGTTCCTTGGGATTTATGGGAAAAAGTCGGGTTGTTTATTCGATGGGAAAAAGTCTGGAATTTTAAAATTTTTGGGATGGTAAATTTCGGAGTTCGTTTGGATTCGATTTGAAAATTTGTCGGGAAAGTGTATTGTGCCCTAGCTAAGTCATATGGATTGTAAAACCTATTTACTTTGGTTCTTACTATTAATACGGTTTTAATAATGTTGCTATTATAATATTTTCCCATCGTTTTAGTATGGTATTAGCGCTTATTTGACTCTTATAAAATGTTTCATGCACCAAAACTTCTTTTGTTACTCGTTTATTTACCTGAGTCTTTTAAATTGTTTTCGTTATTTTGGATTTGAGCATGCATTGATTCCCATCCCTTGTCCTCTATAGATGGCAGGTTTTGCCCCTACGCACCGTGGTGAGGGTATGGACGGTTGTGTGGTAGAGCTTGCCCGCATGACCTTAGTTGTGGGTTACCCTGAAGCGCCAGAGTATACTACGATCGAGCCTCTCAGTGGCGAGTTCCCGCACAGAGTTCGCTTGGAGGTTCATGGCTTTGTCGGCACCAGTCTTCCCAACATGGTGGTTGAGGCTTCTGGAGGCAATGTTGTGCATGCTTGTCAGGAGGCCGCTTATAGGATGATGACCAGGATCAACGACAGGCACTCCTACGTCTTCTGCGCCTCTGCATTACCGCTATCACTTTTTCTTCTGCATCGTTTAGGACTACAGTTCCGAACAACTGACGCTCTCCGGTTTGGTCCCAAAAGAGCGGAGTGCGGCACTTCCGGCCGTACAATGCTTCGAACGGTGCCATCTGCAAACTAGCCTGGTAACTATTGTTGTAGGAGAACTCGGCGTACGACAGGCTTCTGTCCCAAGCCCCACCAAAATCAAGTGCGCAAGCTCTCAATATGTCTTCCAATATCTGGTTGACTCGCTCGGTTTGACCATCAGTTTGAGGGTGGTAAGCGGTACTGAAGTTCAGACGAGTTCCCAACTCTTCTTGTAATTTCTGCCAAAACCTTGAAGTAAACTGGCTGCCTCGGTCAGACACAATTTTCTTAGGCACCCCATGCAAACTCATGATCCTTGCCAAATAAAGTTCTACCAATTTCTTTCCTGAGTAGGTGGTATGTACTAGTATAAAGTGAGCGACCTTGGTGAGTCGATCCACTATTACCCAAATGGAGTCATGCCCTGTTGATGTTGTTGGTAAACCTGTGATAAAGTCCATCCCAATCTCTTCCCATTTCCATTCCGAAATTTGCAGAGGTTGTAGTAACCCTGCTGGTCTCTGATGCTCCGCCTTCACTCGCTGACATACGTCGCAGAGCGCGACGAATTCAGCGATTTCCCTTCTCATGCTAACCTACCAGAACTTCTCCTTAAGGTCTTGGTACATCTTGATACTGGCAGGATGAATTGAGTATTGGGTCTAATGAGCTTCTGTTAGTATTAGATCCTTTAGTTCCTTGTTCTCTGGAACACATATTCTTTCTCCCATCCAGATCGTCCCGTGTTCATCCTCGGCGAAGTCTCGTGCTTTGCCGACTCTCATATTCTTCTTGAGTTCAGCTATCTCAGGGTCATTGACCTGGGCTGCCCGAACTTGCTCCACGAGCGTGGGCTGTGCCTCCAGAGTAGTCACCAATCCGTGTTCTACAATACTCAGATTTAGGTGTTCAAATTCTTGTTGCAATCTGTCACATATTCCCCCGATAAAAGTAGCGTTGCAGTAGCTTTTCCTGCTCAAAGCATCGGCCACCACATTGGCCTTGCCGGGGTGATAATGTATCCCAGAGTCATAATCCTTGATCAGCTCCAACCATCGGCGTTGTCGGAGGTTCAGATCGGGCTGAGTGAAGATATACTTCAAACTCTTGTGGTCAGTATAGACCTTACAATGATTACCGATGAGGTAGTGCCGCCAGATTTTCAAAGCGTGAACCACTGCTGCTAATTCCAAGTCATGAGTGGGGTAGTTGTTCTCATGTGGGCGCAGTTGACGCGAAGCATATGTGACCACTCTGCCTTTCTGCATCAATACACATCCCAACCGTTGGCGGGACGCATCACAGAACACTTGGAAATCCTTCGTCTGATCCGGCAAAATTAACACCGGTGCAGACACCAATTTCTTCTTGAGCTCCTCAAAACTTTTGTTGCATTCTGCGGACCACTTGAATTTCTCATCCTTATTCAGCAACTGTGTCATTGGCTTGGCAATCTTGGAGAAGTTTTCAATGAACCGACGGTAGTAACCCGCAAGTCCTAGAAAACTCCTGATCTGCGAAAACGTGCGCGGAGGCTTCCACTTGGTAATTGTCGAAACTTGGTTTCGGCAATAACAATCTAGGGGTAGCAGTCAAGTGCCAAACACAATGGGTTAGTATGCAAAAGGAATTAGACAGATTCAGGCCCTCTCTTCGAGAGGTAATACCCTACTCCTGTTTCGGGGATTCGATCCACCGAGTGGTTTATTGATCTCTTGATCTCTTTCAATATGTGTTCTCGTGAGTCGGGGTGCTTGTGCTCTTGTGGGTTCGTGTATTTTCGCTATGTAGTCGTCTATCCCTCAAGGGATGCCCTACCCTCCTTATATAGTCTCGAAGGGTAGGCTTACAAGTCGGAGACCCTATCATACTCTATGTTGGACTCCTCAATCTTACCAACTATGGACTATGAGCCGTTACCTTATTACAATGGTAACGTAATACCCAAGTCATAAGCCGGTTTACATAATCATGAGTCCTAACCTATCCCCTGTGGTAAGGCGGATAAGCTAGTTGTGAGGGTATCCGGTACCCATAATCTCCACAGTAGCCCCCGAGACCTTCACAGTCGATGAGATAACTTTGCCTCGAACCAGAATAACACATAGCCGAATGACTCCTTAGCCGAGTGCTTCTATCGCCGAGTGCTTCCATCATCTCTGCCTGAGTCTCCCGAGTGCTTTATCATCCAATAGAAAGGCTGTGAAGGGCTGAAAACATCTCAAAAATTCCAACAATAGATATTTAGGTGCATCGACTGATGCACCTAATTAGGTGTAGCCCCCGACTATGTGTTTAGTTAATCAAACTAAGCATATAGTCAAGAACTATAATAATCATACTCTCCAGAGTTAAATAAATGTCTAGCCTAAGCCAAAAGCAATCATAAAAAATCATATAACACATAACCTCATAATCAAGGCATAGTGTATAATGAATTCCGAGTACTCGGCAAGCTCATGCTTATCCAAGTCATTTTGCCCGAGTCATCTCAGAACAAACAACTCAGCCAACCCTCATGGGTAGAAAATCTGAGTTAATAATTCATCAGTCATCTGAAAAATATGACCAAAATATTAAATAGCTCCAGCTATAATATCGGTCTTAATCAAAAAAGCACACCAAGGTGGCAAAAAAGCATTGACAGAATCATAAAATCAAATGCTTTGTAAAAACCAAACAGCTCTGGCAACCTATAAAAAGTTACCAGGACAGTTAAAAAACTTTACTATTTGTCACCTTCCAAGTTGCATCGTACCAACCTTCAACAAGTTGTGTAACTGCTGTATGAAAGGATTTTAAAGGCATTGGGCAATAAGACACGCGCATATTGCCAGAGCAAATTTACTTAAGTCCCTAGAGACACGTGTTAAGCCACACCTGTAATATGGGCCGTAAGCTTCTCATGGGTCTCGGCCCAATCACGAGAAAACCTAGCGATACCCTAAAATCTCTGAAGCACCGGCGTCTTCCCCGCCGCTTTATCTTCTGATCCGAATGGTTATCCCTCATGGAATGCACCAAAATAGATTTGATAATTGAATCCCAACTAGCGCAAGAACTTAGCTTGTGACTCTTGTAGGAAATAATGATTGATCCAGACCATGAATATAGGAGATAAGCTCGCGGCCATGTATTCATGTTGCATATATCCAGAATAAGTCCAAATTGAAGGTATGATCCTCGTGCTAGAGCTAGTAAGCCCCCGAGCATGTCACTTGTCCTTCTGTCGCAATCGAAGTTATCTATTGGTAGCAACTGATGCAGTCAGCATGGAAGCGAGACCACCAATATGAAGATAAAATTGCCCATCAAAGGTAACGAAGATATTGGTGGTGGAGACATAGTTGCCTATCAATAATGGCGAAATCCACCAACCATGGAGACGAAGAAAATAGTCGGTGGTGATAAACGTGACCAGCAGTAATGACGACAATCATTGGTGACCAAGGCAAGTCGGTGTTGAAGATGAAGACGCACATCCGCAGCGACAACGTAGGCCAGCAATGACGACGAGACCACTAGTCGGCAACGACGAAGATAGCCGGACGATGAAGATGAAAATAGTAACTAGTTGCGGCGTATTAGGCCAACCAACTATGACAGACGCAACCGGTGGTAATGACGATCCGTAGCAGAAAAAACAACCAGTTGTAGAGACAAAGTTGTCCGTCAACAGTAGCAGAATAGGTAGGGCAAAAGAGACATGGCAGGATGTTTGATGAAGATGGCGGCATTGGTGTCCCAATCAAATTTTAGTGTAGACGAAGCCCAAACTCTTGAAGCAAAGAACTTGGTTGACAGTAGTTGACTGAAGATGAAGATAATGCCGATGACGAAGGTGTCGATAGTAACATCAATGATAATAATCCATCAAACTGTTGAAAAGATATCAAAGCTTAAGTAGTTTCCTTGACGCTAGCATATGTGTGGCGAAGATTGATGCAATCGCCTCTTGATTTATGATAACGGTAGTAGAACTTGATTTCGTAGTTGTTGAAGATACTTCACTTGGAGCAAAGTAGATATTGTTATCCAACTCGTCGAATCTGAGTTGATTGGTTGATAACTCCAAACTCCCAAACATGTAGATTAAATCTTGAACTTAACTCTTGAAAAACTTGGAATTGACTGTAGCATCAAATGAGAGCCAAAGTTGTCGACGAAAATATTGGAGTTGCTGGAGTGGAAAGTCTGCTCTGGAGCGAAGACGAAGCTGATTTCTCCGAAGTTGATTTGTTGGCTGATTAATTGATTGCTTTATCTTGACATAATGCATGTCGAATTTTGAGTCTTGTATTCGTGTAGCCCCCGACTCTATGCTTAGTTGGGAAACAACTGATCATAGAGTCAAGAACTATAGTTTGTCATTGAGTAGCCATTGCTTGAGTGAAGATACGCGTTGACGATGTCATGTTGAGGCTCTTGGAGACGTCGTGGTTGGTGAAGTATCGAAGCTTGCGAAGTAGAGGCAATAGAATTTGCCGGTGCCGAAGACTGTGAAGATGAAGTCGCTCCACAATGATGACGAAATTGCACAACAGTCAACGGCGGCAAAGGCGAGCCGGTGGTGAAGATGTAGACGCCCAACAACGGTGGTGTGAAAATCAACCATGTAGGCGAAGACACCAGTCGGCGGCGGCAAAGGCAGGGCGACGATGAAGACGTAGACGCCCAACAACAATGGTGTGAAAACCAATCGTGTAGGTGGAGACATCAGTCGGCGACGACGAAGGCAGGCCGACGATGAAGTCATAGACGCCAAACAACGGTCGTGTCACCAATCAACCGTGTAGGCGAAAACACCAGTCGGCGGCGGTGAAGGTAGGCCGACGATGAAGCCGTAAACACCCAACAACGGTGATGTCACCATTCAACCGTGTAGGCGAAAACACCAGTCGACGGCGACGAAGGCAGGCCGACGATGAAGTCGTAGATGCCCAACAACGGTGATGTCACCAATCAACCAACCCTGTAGGCGGAAACACCTGTCGGCGGCAGCGAAGGCAAGCCGACGATGAAGTCGTAGACGCCCAACAACAGTGATGTCACCATCAATCAACCGTGTAGGCGGAAACACCAGTCGGTGGCGGCAAAGGCAGGCCGACGATGAAGTCGTAGACGCCCAACAACGGTGATGTCACCAATCAACCGTGCAGGCGAAAACACCAGTCGGCGGTGGCAAAGGCAGGCCGACGATGAAGTCGTAGACGCCAAACAACGGTGATGTCACCAATCAACCGTGTAGGCGAAAACACCAGTCGGCGGCGGTGAACGCTGGCCGACGATGAAGTCGTAGATGCCCAACAACAGTGATGTCACCATTCAACCGTGTAGGCGAAAACACCAGTCGGTGGCGGTGAAGGCAGGCCGACGATGAAGTTGTAGACGCCCAACAACAGTGATGTCATCATCAATCAACCGGGTAGGCGGAAACACCAGTCGGCGGCGGCGAAGGCAGGCCGACGATGAAGTCGTAGACGCCCAACAACGGTGATGTCACCATCAATCAACCGTGTAGGGGAAAACACCAGTCGGCGGCAGCGAAGGCAGACCGACGATGAAGTCGTAGACGCCCAACAACGGTGATGTCACCATCAATCAACCATGTAGGGGAAAACACCAGTCGGCGGCAGCGAAGGCAGACCGACGATGAAGTTGTAGACGCCCAACAACGGTGATGTCACCATCAATCAACCGTGTAGGCGGAAACACCAGTCGGCGGCGGCGAAGGCAGGCCGACGATGAAGTCGAAGACGCCCAACAACGGTGATGTCACCAATCAACCGTGAAGGCGGAAACACCAGTCGGCGACGGCGAAGGCTGGCCGACGATGAAGTCGTAGATGCCCAGCAACGGTGATGTCACCATTCAACCGTGTAGGTGAAGACACCGGTCGGCGGCGGCGAAGGTAGGCCGACGACGAAGTCATAGACGCCCAACAACGGTGATGTCACCAATCAACCGTGTAGGCGGAAACACCAGTCGGCGGCGGCGAAGGCTGGCCGACTATGAAGCCGTAGACGCCCAACAACGGTGATGTCACCATTCAACCATGTAGGCGAAAACACCAGTCGGTGGAGATGAAGGCATGCCGACGATGATGTATAATTGATCGATCCTGCTGTTTAAACACGTAGGATGAGTAGTACCTGATGCAAACATAGTACTTGAGAAAAATTCAAGCATTTTAAAATATTTATAAGTATGTATTTCTCCTCTTGTTGGTTTTGATTTCCCCGAGTAGATGACTCCTCACGTTTAAATACTCTGCCCGACTATTCATTAATATGAGTTCGTCATCAATGGAACAAAGTTTCACATATCAGAATTTACTACTCGGATACTTTCGTAATTGTTTAGAGCAGAAAACAAATTATTTTATCTTTATGCTTTTGATTTCTTCCGAGTAATACTTAGCACCTTGCGTCATACGCTCCATCCAACGAGTTCCTGGGTGCTAGGATTCGGCCCAAAGACAACTATCCATCGACAAATCAAATGGAAAGCATAGGGAAAATAGAGTTGCACAACTCGTTCAACACTTTTTTTACTCGGATTATGTCGCAAGCAATCAAGATAAATATTATGAAAATTGTTGCAAAAATATGATATAACATCTGTAGCCCCCGACTCACTGCTCAACGAAAGACCAGTTGATGAAGCGAGGTAGAGGAAAAATAACATATCATATAAAGAAGGAAAATTAATGATGACTTAGCTTTTTGGTATTTCCACCGGTGTTGGCAGAGGTGGCCGATCTAGGGATAATGTCATCCATCAATGATGACGAAGACACCAACCGTGGAGGCAAAGATTCCAGTCGGCAATAACGAAGACGATCGACGGTGAAGACGACGTTGCTATCAACAGCGGCGGCGGAGCACACCAACCGTTGAGGCAAAGAAACTAGTCGGTGATAAAGTCGAGGCTGCCGAAGCGGAACGCCTGCCCAGGGGCAAAGGCGAAGTCGTCAATGCCTGATGAAGATCCCATCGCGCTTGTCGGCGAGATGAAGAAGAAAACTTGACGCAGAGCCCCTACCTGGAGCGCCAACTGTCGAAACTGGGGGTAGCAGTCAAGTGCCAAACACAATGGGTTAGTATGCAAAAGGAATTAGATAGGTTCAGGCCCTCTCTTTGAGAGGTAATACCCTACTCCTGTTTCGGGGATTCGATCCGCCGAGTGGTTTATTGATCTCTTGATCTCTCTCAATATGTGCTCTCGTGAGTTGGGGTGCTTGTGCTCTTGTGGGTTTGTGTATTTTCGCTATGCAGTTGTCTATCCGTCAAGGGACGCCCTACCCTCCTTATATAGTCTCGAAGGGTAGGCTTACAAGTCGGAGACCCTATCATACTCTATGTTGGACTCCTCAATCTTACCAACTATGAACTATGAGCCGTTACCTTATTACAATGGTAAGGCAGATAAGCTAGTCGTGAGGGTATCCGGTACCCATAATCTCCACAGTAACCGACTCCACATTCGACGGGTCCACCGCCACTCCTTGAGCGGTGATGATGTGGCCTAGGAATTGTACCTTCTTGAGCCAAAAGTCGCACTTGCTAAACTTGGCATACAATTGGTGCTCCTTTAACTTCTCGAGTACCAGACGGAGGTGTTGTTCGTGCTACTCCTTGGACTTGGAGTAAACGAGTATATCGTCGATGAAGACCACGACGAACTTATCCAGAAATTCCATAAACACCATGTTCATCAAGTTCATGAAGAAGGCCGGTGCATTGGCAAGTCCAAAAGACATGACGGTGCACTCAAACAACCCATACGGAGTGATGAATGATGTCTTCAGAATGTCCTCCTCTTTGATCCCCAATTGGTGATATCCTGAACGCAGGTCTATCTTAGAGAACCATGTTGCTCCTTTTAGCTGATCAAACAAATCATCAATCCGAGGTAGCGGATACTTGTTCTTGATGATCACATCATTGAGGGCGCGATAGTCAACGCACATCCTCTTGGTCTTATCTTTCTTCTCCACGAAGATCACCAGAGCACCCCAAGGTTACGTACTCGGGCGAATGTATCCTTTCTGCAACTACTCATCAACTTGCTTCTTGACTTCTGCCAGTTCATTGGCTTCCATCCTGTAGGGCCTCTTGTGTATCGGGGCAGTTCCCGCTACTAAGTCAATCCAAAATTCAATTTCCCTCTTTGGTGGCATTGTGGTTAAGTCATCTGGGAAAACTTCGGGATACTCTCTGACAATGGGAATATCCCCTAGCTTCTTAACGTCTTTCCCTACTACTGCGGTCTGTTCCATCCCATCGACCTGATTCAAGCACACTCTCTGCTTCTGGGGTGTCGGCGACTGGAATGTCACCATTTCCCCTTTCTCATTAACCAGAGTGATAGTGCGACTAGTGCAATCGATAACTCCCTTGTGCCTTGTTAGCCTATCCATCCCAAGAATGACATCTAGGTCTTTGGATTAAAGAAGGATAAGGTTGGCTAGAAATCTAGAACCCTGGATTTCTATTTCCACAAAGGGGCAGTAGTGAGCTGTGGTCATATCATTCCCAGGAGTGTGAACCCGCATAGGAGTTCTAAGTTCCACTACTGACAACCCATGTGTTCCAGCAAAACGCTTTGATAAAAAGGAATACGTAGCACCAGAATCAAAAAGTGTGATGGCTGGAATTGAGTTGACAGGAAACGTACCCAGTACCACTTCTGGTGCGGCCTGCGCCTCCTCTGCCGATGCATGGTTGACGCGGGCATGAACAAACTTGGGTCCGTTGCGCCTCGGCTTCGGGCACTTGTCGGCGAAGTGGTCGGGCTCGTTGCAGTTGAAGCAGACCAGTGATTTTCCGCCGGACTCCTTCTTGGGTTGAGTTGATGGAGTTGGCTGAGCTGGGGCCATTGGTGGGCGTGGTGCCGGGTTGTGGTTGAACTGTCCCCCATTATTGTTGCGGTTGCCAGTATTGTTGTTGTTGAAGTTGTCTAGCTGGTAGGGTCGATGCTGGCGAACAATCATGGTGGAAGGTCCACCCTACTGTCTGGCGATGAACTGGGGCTTTTGTTGGTTCCCCTGGTGCGCCCTGAATTGAGCTGCTTTCCTCTTCCTGTCCATCTTGTTGCGTTGTTCCTCCTGATGGATCGCCTTGTCGACCAGCTTCTCGAAGTCAGCATAATCTCTTGAAATTAGCTGTTTGGTCAACTCATCATCTAGGCCAAAAAGAAACTTTTCCTGCCTTTCTGCATCTGTTCGCACGTCCTCCGGGGCGTAATGTGCAAGACGGTTGAACTCATGGAGGTACTCCGTCACAGTCTGGTTACCTTGATGGAGTGATCTAAATTCCCTCTTCTTCTGGGCCATGATGCCGTCGAAAATTTGAGCTTTCCTGAAACTGTGGCAGAATTCCGCCCAGGTGACTTCCGTTCCGGCCGGACGGGTGACCAAATAATTATCCCACCAAGCTGAAGCGGGACCCTGCAACTGGTGGGTGGCAAAGGCGACCTTCTCTTGGTCGTTGCATTGTAGGAGGTTGAGTTTCTTCTCGATGGCATGGAGCCAGTCATTCGCCTCCATGGGGTTAGTAGTACTTGAGAAAGTGGGTAGCCGGACGTGAAGGAACTCCGGCAGCTTGGACTGGGGTGGCGGACAGAACTGTTGGTTTTGCTGGGCCTACTGCTGCTGCTGCGCCTGTTGTTGCATCTGCTGCATCATCTGCTGTTGCATTTGTTGATGCTGCTGCTGCATTTGTTGCATCATGGTAGTCATCATTTGTGTTTGACTGGCCAACACCTGAGCGATAGTGGGATTCTCAGGTGGTGGGGGAGGAGGAACGTTTGTTGTTTGCTCCATTGGCTTGTGCTCCCGTCGATGGATCCTCCTATCCGCTGGTGTTACCACTCGTTCTTGTGTTGACCATCTAAAGGAGAAGAACTAGCAGAAAGAGATGGAAAAGAAAGAAAACAGACTGCTTAGCACTAAGCTTTAATATATTATAATTTAACTGTAATTGTTCTGATCTAAATTAAAAACACTTCAAACAGCAAGCAGAATCCTTATTGAGATAGCCATACCATAGGCACATGGTATCGACCATCGGCTAACCCCCACGGCAACAAACCTAGCACACAGGACTAACAAGAAATCAAACTAAGAAGACGGTGAAACTATGGGTGGCGAGCCTAATGCTCGGAACAGCTCCTGCGGTCGGTGGAGTCAAAGTCGCTCTCCTAGTCGTCGCCCCCATCCTCTGAACGGCTCCTGGAGTCCATCATGTATGTGTCGCCGCTGGTAGGCTTGGAGCTGCTGCCACTGCCATTGATGCCACTAGGAGTAGCAGACAACCAACCTCCGCTGCCACTGCCACCCTGGTAGGCCGAGGCTGGAGCGAAAGTAAGGAAGAATGACGAGGACGGAGCTGGAGTTGCTGCTGGCGGTGGGTGCCTCGGCGCCAGCTGGATGCGGACAGGAGCAGTGGTAGTCTTCCTGGATGTCGTGCGGGTCCGCGATCCACCAGGTGTCGGAAGACCCTTCAAGGTGGCGTTCTCCCTCTTGAGGCATGCCACCTCGTCCTGCAGGTCCACGATCTGCCTCAGCTTCTGGTCGTTCAGGGCCTTCGCAGCCCTGTGGAGGTTGGCGTGCATCTTGTCCAGGCCCTTCATCGCTGTGCTCCTGTGACCTAAGGTGGTGTCGTTCTCCTCCGCTGCGGACTGGTAGGTGCTGCTGTTAGAAGAGCTACTGCGGCGAGGGTGGTAGCAGTACGCTGAGCTGTGGAGAGCGTGGTCGTGCAGCTCTCGCATCCTGGCCATCATCAGGTAAGCCGCCTCCTGAGAGGCGTGCTCGTCAGATCCTCCTAAAGCGGTGACCACCATGTTGGGAAGACTGGTGCCCACGAAGCCATGTACCTCCAAACGGACTCGGTGTGCCAACTCTCCCATGAGGGGCAGCAGTGTGGTGTACTCTGGGGCCTCTGCGTATCCCACTGCCAAGGCCATGCGGGCCAATTCTGCCACGAAGTCTTCCATACTCTGACCGTGGTGCGTCAGGGGATGGCCTGCCATCTATAGAAGACAAAGGGGTGGGAATCAATGCATGCTCAAATCCAAATTAAAACAAAAGGCAAAAGACTAGAATAAATGACACAATAAAGCCAGAATTTTTATGCATAAACTATTTTTGCATGAATACAAATAAAGACACTGTTAACTCTAAGCAATAAAACAGCATGAGAAAATGGATATAATAATAACAGTATTTGGAACAACAATAATAATAACGACATAAATAAATTTTGCAACCCATAAATCCTATCTCAGACCTAATGCAGTCTTCCCAATAATTTCCCAACCAACCGTGGAATAAAATTCCAATAAACCGTAGCCGATTTACCCAAAAATTTTCAATACTCTACACCAATGTAAAAAGAAAAAATTTTTTTAACAAGCGACCCAAGATATTTTTTTTTTGAAAACCGAGGAAACCAGTTTTTGAAACAACTCCAAATATGGAAAGGCATATGCATCTGAAAGAGCTTCAGAGGGCTCTTGGGGTTTCCGGTTGGCTTGTCCTACCGTCCAAGTCGGCTCTGATACCAACTTGTCACACCCGAAAATTCACTACCAGAATTTCTGAGACTGAATGTGCATTAAAATCCCTGTCCAGGACCAGTCAGGGTACACAAACGACGAAGTTGACATACAGATCCACGTCTTACAAACATAGTAAAGGTCTTACAAAAATGCAGCGGAAAGATGAAAACAAACTAAACTAAAAGCAGTACTCTTGCAGCGAGCTGGCACCATTCCACAAGCATCCTCGACGGCGGACGAAGCCTACTCCTCTGAGAAGCCTCCATCGGATGCATATCCCTCTTCTGGTGTGTTGAAAAATTAAGCAAGGCTAAGTACTACCCACTGTACTCAACAAGTCATACCGAAAAAGGGAGGTATGATGCAGGGTATTCCAATGGAAGGCAGGGGTTTATTTGCTTAAAGTAAGAATTTAAAACCAACAGTTGAAAACTGTAGTAAAACGTTGAATTGATTGAACAATATTAAACCATCACTGTCCAATGCTACATCACGTTGCGACAGGCCCAAACCACCACCTGAACTAGACCAGTTCCATTAGGTCAAATTATTAGAAGAGTTACTAATCACGGTGAATCTGGTTGATCGCCCATAACCGCGGGCACGGCTATTCGAATAGTTCTACTCTGATCAGAGGTGTACAACTGTACCCACAAGACACAGTCCCACTACACATTACCGTGAGCCGACATACCACCACGGTACATCGGAAAAGAACTGCGACAGGACCCTTCGCACAACCCTTCCTAACCAAGCGCACCACACCTCAGGTTTCGCCCCCACCATTAAACCAAGGCAGGCAGCCCCCTCTCGTGCCTAGGTGAATCCGGCAGCTGATCAACGAGTAAACCCCCGCCGACCCAACTCCATCACGCCCACCCTCGCCTGGGTACGTCGGCTAGGAAAAAGCCATACTACAAGTCCAACCATTACCCATGCTGGCTTGTGGAAAGTACGGTAATTCTTTTAGGGTTTCCCACGAACCGGTCCTTAATTGCCATGGGTGCTTTCATCAAAACCATGCACCCACAGCCCACCATTAGCATATTTTAATTAAATATTAATACCATGGTGGCTCCTAAACCAAAGTGTCAACATAGGGACTACATTAACTAATTATTTAAGGTCATCCCCTTTAGTGAGCTAAGTTAGCTAAGCATGGCTAAGCACTCTTAAAATCAGCGAATAAAGAATTAATTACCCAAGCTATCAAAGGTACAAGATAATCAATATAATTGGCTGAGTACAATAGGTAAGAACCCACATAAATTGACATTACGAAATAATGCAGCATTTACAGGAAAAATAAGGTATTTGTAAATTTAGGCACAATATGACCAATGCGAAGCATGACTTGCCTTGCTCTTGCGCTGGATCGACCTCGGCAACGACCTCGAAGTAAACCGGAGAGTTGGAATTACCGAAATTTAAACGACAAACAAAGCACACAAGCAAACAGGCTATAAGTCTACTAAAACAGAGAACAAAACTATTTTTAATGGATTCTAGACATCTTTATGAATTTTCTGCAACTTGAACGGACTCAAACGTAGTCCGGATGAATTAGTTATGAATTTTAGAAGATTAACTGTGTTTTTACTATAAACTGAAAAATCCTTATTCAATTATTACGCAATAAAACCCTAGGGCTGACGTCACTGACGCCAGGGCTGACGTCAGGGCTCACGTCGGTGGCACGGGGATCCCGGTCCACGGTGGACCGGGTCCACCGGCCGGTGGCGGCGGCGCACCACGTGGCACCGACGTGGCGCCGACACGGCGGCCACGTGGCGCTAACCGCGACCATGGCGCAGCCATGGCGCGGCGGCGCGCACGGCGGCCGGCGCGGGCGGGGCGGGCAGCGGCGTGGGCGGCAGCGGCGCGGGAGCGGCCGGAGACGGTGGGCGGTTGCGCGGGAGCGGCGGCCGTAGGAGCGGCCGAGCGGCGGCAGCCGAGCGGAGTGCGCGGGCGGCAGCTGAGAGAAGAAAGAGAAGAGGGGGAGGCGCGGCTCATCGGTGAGGAGGAGGACGACGGCGGCGGCGGCGCTAGGGTTTGCGGGAGGCGGCGGCGTTTGGGGAAAAGAGGAGAGGGGAGCGCGGCGAAGAAGATTTAAAAGGGGATCCGGGGCTAGGGCGCGTGCGTGGGCTCGGGCCTCGGGCGGCCTTGGGCCAACCAGAGAGGGAGAGGAGGGGGCGGCAGGACGGCGCGGCGGCTTGGGCCAGCCCGGGAAGGGGGAGCGGCGCGGCGGCTTGGGCCAGCCCGAGAGGGAGAAGGAAAATGGGCCGACGGCCCAAAAGAGGAAAAAGAAAAAAGAAAAAGGAAAAAGAATTTTCCCAGGGATTTATTTATTGCGCTTGAGGTTTTTAAATGATTAAAATTATTTCTAAGGCTCTGAAAATTCCACTAAAAATTCTGTTAATGTATTTTATCATGGGGAACTGAAGAAAAATCCCACCATGCCATTTCCACCTGATTAAATATAGTTTTAAATTAGAAATTTGCTCTAGGTTAAAAAGGAAATTTATTTTACGCGATTTATTTCACGAATTTTATCTGGAAAGCAAACTTCGGGGTGTGACATTGACCTACTAAGTCATGTTCAGAATCATAAAACCTAACCTACTTCTTGATTGCCATTAAGGGTAGAATCGGGGTTTCAGCCGATCTTAACTGATAAAATTGTTTCGCATTTGTTGATCTGCTTTACATGCTATATTTGCCATCTTATATAAGTGTATTAATCCTTTAAATTTGATAAGCCTGTTTTAAATCTCACACTGCCATCGGTTAGGTCTGACCTGTCGAGGCTAAAACTCGTTTAACATATTTCATCAAGATTGATATTCTTGTATAAGGCTATATTGGAGCTCTAACCTATAGGATTGATCCTGTTGAGGAAAAGTTATTTATAATTATATTTAATCTAAATCTAATTTATGTATAGCATCCTTTGCCTTACAGCTAGTTCACTCTGTCATCAGCTTGGCTTTTACGATACGTCATCGGCCCACTAGCTGATCGGCTATCGTTTACTAACATCGTTTTTCTTGTATATCTTATTGGTTGTAGGATCAAACGAACTGACACGTCTTGAACCGGAAAGCAAGATTTAGACCTATACTGGAGGTAAGTAGAACTCCAAGGCCACCGTCTTATCTCATCAACAAGCAGCCGCTACGAGGTTGGCCACCCACCATGGATGCACCTTTGCCTCGCCGTCAGTACCCTTTTGTCGTTGGTGTTTGTTGTCAACGTGGGGAGGTCACGGTGTGTGGTTGATACCCACAGGAGGTGGGATCGTTTATAAATACATGGTTTTGTTGTCAGTAAATAAATTACTCATTGCAGCTTGTGAGAGGTGATAGACTGGTAGCAAAAAATTTACTGGTAGCATCAAGTGGGGGTGAGAACAGATAGGAGATTAGAGGGAAGCTTGAGACGTGCTACCAAGCTCCCTACCTGCCATGTAGTAGTTATATATGTATATATATATATATATGTATATATATGTATATATATATTGTAAAATTAACTAGGGCACCAAGATTTAAATTGATTATATACCCAACTCAAATGAGTATGAAGTTTTTTTAAAATATTTTGGTTTGAACATTAACTTCTTCACTAACTAGTTCAAATAAGTTTGAACTAAATGTGAATATTGTTTTGTTAGATTTTGATTCTAGGTATATGGAATCTAAACATATAATATAATTAGTTAGGTATGTAATGATGGACTATGAAATAAAGTTGAATTTGAGATTTTTGTTGTTAGGTATATGTATGAATCAAATTCTTATACCTAGGTACATACTTACCATTTGGAAATTTTTAAAAATTTAAGTGAATTTGTGTATTTCATACCTTGGTGCCTGGGCACCATGGTGTCCCATATATATATATATGTGTGTGTGTGTATGTATATATATAGGACAACTCTATTATATACCCCCTATAGAATAATTATTCTACACCCCTCTCCCTCAACTCATGGTCCGGTCCAGCCCAACCCCCTCCTCTCCTTCCCCACACGCGCGCGCGCCTCTTTTTTTTCCTCTGATTGGCCCGGNCCCCCCCTCCTCTCCCCCCCCACACGCGCGCCCCTCTTTTTTTTCTCCTCCGATTTTCCTTCTCTTTCTCTCCGGTTTTCTTCTTTTTTTCCTCCAATTTTCCTTCTCTTCCTCTCTGGTTTTCTTCTTTTTTTTCATTTTCTTTTTGTTTTTCTCTATTTTTTCTCCCGTCCCATCCCGGTGCTCACTTTCTCTTTGGTTTTTGTCTCTTTTTATTCCCTAAAGAAATTTGGCTTCATCACAAAATTAAGATTAAATTGGCAAAATTAAGAGTTGAACTCATAACCTCATGATTCATGACAAGTTATTCTAACCAATTCACTCTATGACACTATATGTTAGGGGTTATTGCTTGTATCTTTTGTATCTCTACTCAAACTTAAATCAGTTATGTTACTATCAAAATCAAAACTTGTTACTATGTTTTAGTAGTAACATGCCACGTTACTACAAAAATTTATATGTTGTTACTACACTTTTGGTAGTAACATCTTGATTGAATCTTAGTAACAAAACATATGTAGCACTAATAGTATTGCTATAGTACTAGGGCTTCTGCTGAGCTAACTTTTAAAAGTCCCATTCTTTATAGAGCAATATCTCTTATGTCATATCTTATTTTTCTAATTCGTTTGCATCATAATGTTCGAAAAAAATGATTAACGAAACTAGATCCAACATGACTATTTTTTGACATCATTACTACAGAAAATAAAGCGTGTTACTACACATTGGCCGTCGTGTTACTACGCAGTTTCACATGACGTGATCTGAAAAATGGTGGACATGGGAGAAGTTAGTTGACAAGTTTGACTAGGGTCTGTCCGGTGGAGGGAGGCTTTGACCGTCCATTGACCGAGGTGAGAGGTAGGTTATGGGCCCTAAAATGTGTTGGGGAAGTGAGGTTGGCCCATGGGAGAGGACGGGTGTACAATAGCTATTCTATGGGGTGTAGAATAGATTCGATATATATATATATATATATATATATATAATGAGAGCGTATTTTGAGGACACATGGTGTTGAGTTCGCCCTAAGACCTTTCGGACCATAAAAAATATAGAGCCGGTTATGATGGTTGTGTGACTTCAAATCCTTGTTAATTATCCATGCATATATCTGAATTTTGAAGTCCGGATAATGAGATTTTCTTATTTTTAGTTGTGCACTGCATAACAACTACACAGATCGACAAATCACACAGATGCTGTGATGACATGTAACAATGTTGCTAAATCATCCTAGCACATGCTAATCCATATACTGTTGGAATTGATATATGGGCTAAGACCCATATGAAGATTAATTCTTTGAAATATCACAAAAGCCCACATCATGGGATGGCATGCATGGGGAGTTTAGTACCACCTTGCCTATTCTAGGAGAGGGAGACCTCCTTATAAAGGAGGATGCTCTCTTAGCCACTTGAGGCATGTGTGGTGGAGAGAACAAGAGGAACACACGCGCGCTAGGCCAGGCGGCGCGTGTACGCGACATGCGCATGAACGGTCCGCCAAAATTGGTTTCTCATCCTTGCATAGATGTGGTCTGCTTTTGCAGTTTTGTTTTGCTGCAAATAAATTCGGTTTAGTTTTTGGAAACACACCGAATAATCCGGTGCGTGGAGCGGCATGGAGTCCGGATAAGTTACGCGTGACTTATCCGGTTCAGTTATGCGGAGTGGAGATCGTGCCGGCCCCCTGATCAAGCGTCGTGACATCTCTATATAAACCGAACCGCCGTCTTCATGGAATGTACGTGAAATCAATCTAGGATTTTGCCTCCTCCGCTTTACTGTGCCGTCGCTCGTAGTCTACTCCGTCCCGTTCACCGGCGTGCACCAGCAATCGGGAGAGCAGGTCTTCGGAACCTTCGCCTTCGACGTCCTGCACTGGGTGAAGCTGGCAATAAGGTTTTTAGGAAACGCTTCGCGCGACTGCTTACTGTTTGTCCACAATGGCTCGTCTTCCTCTTTGCTCGGGTACTGCGCATCATCGTCAATGCTTGGTACCGTGAGTCCTTCCCGCTGTGCAACCGAACTTTCAAAATTCTCGGTACAAATCAAACATGTTTCACATATTTGATCTATTCATGTTTTACTGTGTAGGTCGAATAATGCCATTATGTTAGTTTGCATCAGAAATGCCATAATTTATTTATGGAATAAATTAAATCACTATGTGCTTATATTTTCAACAATTCAAAAACCTTATTATAGGCACTGTGGTTTTAATATGGCTGGTTTTGCCGAGGCACTGAGGCCGGATAAATTCACCGGTGTGCAATTTAAGAGATGGCAGATTAGGGTCACTCTGTGGCTGACTGCTATGAAATGCTTCTGGGTTAGTAATGGCAAACCTAAAGAAGTTCTTACTACTGAAAAACAGCAAGAATTCGAGGAGGCCACTAATCTCTTTGTGGGATGCATTCTTAGCATTCTTGGAGATCGTCTGGTCGAGGTGTATATGCACATGACCGACGCTAAGGAGTTGTGGGATGCACTGAATACCAAATTTGGTGCTACTGACGCTAGCATTGATCTATACATCATGGAGCAGTTTCATGACTACAGGATGGTTGACAACCGTTCTGTAGTTGAGCAGGCTCATGAAATACAAACCATGGCTAAGGAACTCGAACTCCTTAAGTGTGTCTTACCCGACAAATTTGTGGTCGGGTGCATTGTCGCGAAACTACCTCCCTCTTGGAGAAGTTTCGATACTGCACTCAAACATAAGAGACAGGAGTACTCCGTTGAGGGATTAATAGCGTCTCTTGATATTGAGGAGAAAGCTCAGGAAAAAGACGTCGCGTCTAAGGGCGATGGTGGGCAGTCTAGTGCCAATGTTGTTCACAAGGCCCATAACAAGAACAAAGGGAAATACAAACCCTAGCAGACCACCAACTTCAAGCAGAAGAAGAAGAACAACAACAATCCGAATCAGGATGAGAGAACTTGCTATGTGTGTGGCTTGCCTGGTCATATGACCGAGAAGTGTCCACAACGCATGGGGATGAAGGCACCTGCAGGGCAGACCTCGAAGTCTGCCAATGTGACCATTGGCAACACTGAAGATGCAAGATGGTACGGTAATTTACCTACTATTTTCTCAGTTAATCAGTCTACAAACTGGTGGGTTGGTATAGGGGTCAATGTACATGTTTGCGTTGACATCTCATTGTTTTCTTCTTATCAGGTCGCACGGGATTCCTTCGTCCTAATGGGGAATGCGTCACATGCTTCTATTCATGGTGTTGGCATGGTAGATCTGAAGTTTACTTCGGGAAAGATCGTGTAGTTGAAGAACATGCAACATGTCCCTACTATCGACAAGAATCTCGTTAGTGGTTCCTGTCTATGTAGAGACGGATTTAAGTTGGTGTTTGAGTCTAATAAAGTAGTCGTGTCTAAACATGGATATTTTATTGGTTAAGGCTATGAGTGCCGAGGCTTGTTCCGTTTTTCCGTTTCTAATTTCTGCAATAAGTCTATGAACCATATTTGTGGCAGTGTGGATGATGAGGCTAATGTTTGGCACTCATGTTTATGTCATATTAATTTTGGCTTGATGTCTCGGCTTTCAAGTATGTGTTTAATTCCTAAGTTTTCCATTGTCAAAGGTTCTAAGTGCCATAATTGTATGCAATTAAAGCAACCTCGCAAGCCTCACAAGGCTGCCGAGGAGAAAAACTTGGTACCTTTAGAACTCCTACATTTAGATCTTTCTGAAATAAATGGGGTGTTGACAAAGGGTGGAAAATGATATTTCATGACGTTGGTTGATGAAGCTACCAGATTTTGTTATGTGTATTTGTTGAAAACGAAAATTGAGGCTCTGGACTATTTTAAAATTTATAAGGCAGAAGTTGAAAACCAACTTGATAGGAAGATAAAAAGACTTAGGTCTGATCGTGGTAGAGAGTTTTTCTCAAACTAATTTCACTTGTTTTGTGAGGAACATGGCATCATACATGAGAGGACATCTCTCTATTCTCTCGAGTCTAATGGGATTGCCGAAAGGAAGAACCGCACACTAACTGACTTGGTTAATGCCATGTTGGATATAGCGGGACTACCTAAGGCATGGTGGGGGGAGGCATTGTTGACCTTGAATCATGTGTTAAAAAGAGTCTCTAATAGAAACAAGGACAAAACACCATACGAGGTATGGATTGGGAGAAAACCATCACTTTCTTACTTGCGTACATGGGGGTACTTGGCGAAAGTCAATGTACCAATAACAAAAAAGCGCAAGCTTGGACCTAAGACAGTGGATTGTGTCTTTCTAGGATATGCTCACCATAGCATTGCCTATAGATTTTTAATAGTTAAATCTGAGGTACCTGACATGTATGTTGGTACAATTATGGAATCTCATGATGCTACCTTCTTTGAGAGCTTTTTTCCAATGAAGGATACACATGGCATTTCTAGCCAAACTTCTGAAATAATTCCCAGTTCAATCACACCACCAGAACAAACTGAACATACACATGAACATATCACTGAGGAGGATGATAGTGAAGCTCCTCGGAGGAGCAAGAGACAAAGGACCGATAAATCCTTTGGTGATGATTTCACTGTGTACCTCATGGATGATACTCCTAAGTCAATTTCAGAAGCATATACATCTCCTGATGCAGACTACTGGAAGGAGGCTGTACATAGTGAAATGGATTCCATTATCACTAACGGAACTTATGAGGTGACAGAGCGACCCTACGGATGTAAACCCGTGGCGTGCAAGTGGGTGTTCAAGAAGAAGCTTAGGCCTGATGGTACTATTGAAAAGTACAAGGTTCGGCTTGTTGCAAAGGGCTATACTCAGAAAGAAGACGAAGACTTCTTTGACACTTACTCACCTATTACTAGATTGACCACAATCCGTGTGCTATTTTCCCTAGTAGCCTCACATGGTCTTCTCGTTCATCAAATGAACGTTAAGACAACTTTTCTTAATGGAGAGCTGGATGAGGAGATCTATATGGATCAGCCTGATGGGTTTATAGTGGAAGGTCAAGAAGGCAAGGTGTGCAAACTCTTGAAGTTTTTGTATGGTCTGAAACAAGCTTCTAAGCAATGGCATGAGAAATTTGATAGAACATTAACATCTGTAGGCTTCGCAGTCAATGAGGCAGATAAATGTGTATACTATCGTCATGGTTGGGGTGAGGGGTTATACTGTGCTTGTATGTTAATGACATACTCATATTTAGGACAAATCTTGAGGTGATTAATGAGGTTAAATCATTCTTGTCTCAAAATTTCGATATAAAGGATTTGGGAGTAGCTAATGTTATCTTAAACATTAAGCTAATTAGAGGTGAGAATGGGATTACACTCTTACAGTCTCATTATGTGGAGAAAATCTTAAGTCACTTTGGCTACCTTGATGGCAAACCTTCTCCAACACCTTATGATTCTAGCTTGTTACTTCGTAAGAACAAGAGAATTGCTAGAAATCAACTGGAGTACTACCAAATCATTGGCTCACTTATGTACCTAGCTAGCGCAACTAGGCCTGACATCTCCTTTGTTGAGAGCAAGTTGAGCCAGTTTACCTCTAATCTGGGAGATGATCACTGGCGTGCGCTTGAGCGAGTGATGCGCTATCTAAGAGGTACTATGGACTTGGGGCTTCACTATTCCGGGTATCCTGCGGAACTTGAGGGATATAGTGATTCAAATTGGATCTCCAATGTTAATGAGATCAAAGCCACTAGTGGATATGTTTTCACACTTGGTGGTGGTGCTGTTTCATGGAGGTCTTGCAAACACACCATTTTGCCAAGGTCAACCATGGAAGCAGAGCTCACGGCACTAGACACTGCTATTGTTGAGGCAAAATGGCTACGTGATCTATTGATGGATCTACCTGTGGTTGAAAAACTGGTGCCGGCTATCCCTATGAACTGTGACAATCAAATGGTAATTGTCAAGGTAAACAGTTCTAAGGATAATATGAAATCGTCTAGACATGTGAAAAGACGATTGAAGTCTATCAGGAAATTGAGAAACTCCGGAGTTATAACATTGGATTACATCCAAACTGCTAGAAACATGGCAGATCCTTTTACAAAGGGACTATCACGGAATGTGATAGACAATGCATCGAATGAGATGGGTATGAGACCCATGTGAGTTATACTATGGTGGTAACCCAACCTATCTGATCGGAGATCCCGTGAATTAGGACCTAGGAAAAACAAACCATTAGTTAGCTAGAGGAGAGTATTTTTCTAAAACCCTCTCTATGTGAAGATGCATATACTCTCATGAGCTGCAAGGAAGGTTGGCTATGCTTTAATGCGTTCTGTTGGCTTTAATTAGCAAAGATGCTATCCTGCAGAGCATTCTTGAAAGTACGCACCTATGTGAGCTTGACTGTTGGTCGCAGTCTATGGAGATTTTGGGTGAATCTTCTAGGAAGCTCACTAAGAGACCAAGAAGTATGACTTATACGCTCCACCCGAGGGGTAGTCTACTGACGGCCTAGTACCAGATAAAACTCTGAGTGAAACTTGTTTACACAAGACTTGCAATTCAAGGCATAGTCCATTGTTCGAGTTGTGAGTTAATGTAGCTTGGAGTTCTAGGTGGATGTTCAACCGTAATCGGTCTCCATCGAACCGCTGGTATATAAACAGTACATTGAAAAAGGCAAATCTCTGTGGGATTTTGAGATTTGGTGGGGGATTGTTGGAATTGATATATGGGCTAAGGCTCATATGAAGATTAATTCTTTGAAAAATCACAAAAGCCCACCTCATGAGATGGCATGCATGGGGAGTTTAGTACCACCTTGCCTATTCTAGGAGAGGGAGACCACCTTATATGGGAGGATGCTTTCCTAGCCACTTGAGACATGTGTGGTGGAGAGAACAAGAGGAACACACGCACACGGTCGCTCGCCTCGTCTCACCTGGCTAGGCGGCGCGTGTACGCAATATGCGTGTGAATGGTCCGCCAAAATTGGTTCCTAATCCTTGCGCAGATGCGGTCTCCATTTGCAGTTTTGTTTTGCTGCAAACAAATTCGGTTTAGTTTTTGGAAACACACCGAATAATCCGGTGCGTGGAGTGGTGTGGAGTCCGGATAAGTTACGCGCGACTTATCCGGTTGGATTACATGGAGTGGAGATCGTGCAGGCGCCCTGATCAAGCGTCGTGACTTCTCTATATAAACCGAACCGCCGTCTTCATGCAATGTACGTGAAATCAATGTAGGGTTTTGCCTCCTTCGTGGTGCTATGCCGTCACTCGTAGTCTACTCCATCCCGTTCGCTGTCGTGCATCGGCGATCAGGAGAGCAGGTCTCCAGAACCTTCACCTTCGACGTCCTGCACTGGGTGAAGGTGGCAATAAGGTTTTTGGGAAGCGCATCGCGCGACTGCTTGTTGTTCGTTCACAACGGCTCATCTTCCTTTTCTCTCGGGTGTTGTGCGCCGTCGTCAACGCCCGGTACCACGAGTCCATCCCGCTGTGTAGCCGAACTTATAGAATTCTCGGTATGGATCAAACATGTTTCGCGTATTTGATCTGTTCATGTTTTACTCTCTTGTTTATATGTGTAGATCGAATATTGCGATTATATTAGTTTGCATCAGCAATGCCATGATTTATTTATGGAATAAATTAAATCACTATGTGCTTATATTTTCAACATATACTTATATATTAATTCTTGCATATCAACAAAATCAATAAGAAGGGAATACAAATCTATTAAACTGGACAGACCACCCCCTCCATCATTATAAAATGAGACAAGTTACCCATTCTAAGGCAATTTTTTTTTGGCATGTAGACTGATCCTCTTCTTTCTCGTCGATATTTTTCGTCCTTAATTAGTACGTAACCCTATTTTCCTGGGCATGACTTAGGCAAAGCTACCGGGGCAAAAACAAAAAAATGATGGTTTGCTTCCCAGAGAATAGAGTAGAATTACGTAGCTAGCTCACGGTCAACTATAAATGTCTTCGTCCATCACCTGCAATATTAATGAGAATGTCATCTTGCCGTCCCAAATCATGTATACTTAGAGTAGCCTAAGACTGAGTTTGGTAGAAGGATGGAAGTTAATCTTTCCGGCAAGCAAAATGAAACGACTCGTTAGCATATGATTAATTAAGTACTAATTTATTTTTTAAAAAATTGATTAATATGATTTTTTTTAAAAAATTTCTTATAGAATTTTTTTAAAAAAACACACCGTTAACGGTTTGAGAAATATGCGTGAAGAGAATTAGAGAGATAAGATGGTAAAAGTGAAGGAAAAACACAGCCTAATTAACCTTCCACAAAAATGATTTCTCCGGGCCATATGTGCAAAGGATGTAGAAGACCTAACAACCGACATGACAACGTTCGTGGATCACGAGAGCCTAAAGATACTCTAAACAATAACAATGCAAACTATATATGTGTATGTCGGACATATAGGAGACATGAAGGCAGCGATTGTGCTATAGTTTAGGAATTAAAAATTGCATGTATTACTCTTAATCTGCTACCATTTTAACAAATTATATAAATGTAAGCTTAATTGGTTAGATTTCTTGCGATGAAACCATTAGTGTGAAACAGCTCATCTATGTCGGCGAGAGGCTCCATCACGAACTAATGGTTAGTGATGTCAAAAGTCATCTTTGTCGAGCCAGTTGCCGTTACCGATGATCGTTATCTTTGTCGGGGCAATACTAAATCGCGTCATTGATAGGTTTGACCCAGCAGAGGAGTCAAACTAAAGCTCGTCACCACTGAGTCATCCATGACGGGCCACTACTATAAACCGACAAAGATGACTAGGTCATCTTTATTAGTATGGTTTGGAGATCGTCATGGATGACTCATTGGTGACGGCTTCTATGTTAGACCCGACGTCTTTGATGCACATCGGCATCGACGTATTGTTCTAACCCATCACCAATGAGTAATTTACCAAAACAAAATTAATTTTATTTTTTGGCTAGCCTTAGGCTTTTCTAGCCATGCTTGCTGCAAAATTAAAGATACAGATGTATACATTCCTATTCCTAGCAGCTCCATTCAAACTGCCATTCCTAGCACAAATTCATTCACATGCCATCAATCCATACATTTACAATCACATCCACATTTAGAGTCACCAAACCTGGTATGCATCTTCAAGAATTATGCATCAAAACCTGTTTCACCAACTTGTTGACAACATGAGAAGTCTATGTGGTGATAGAGGTCGGGACGTCCTTCTTTATGCTTGCCGCCTTTTTGCACATATTAGGCCCACACGCTATTCAATGCAGCTTCAAGCACTAAAAAATTGTATTTGTCACTAATTCAGGAGTTAAGGTAGTAGACCTTACTCCATTTCGGCCCTATGACCAGGAGAATCCAATGGTACCTGCGGCATTAATATATTGCAAGTTAAATACTAAAGCTATATGTGTTGTGGATTTTCATCTAATTAGGTAACACACTTACTGTTGATTATGAGCTAATAGAATGAAGTCTTTGTCTTGGTGGGCCCACAAGCAATCCTTGACATAAGTTGTCAACGCATCTAATGAAGTCTTGAGAGCTGTCTCGTTGACTTGGGTTGTGTTTAGGAAGCCAACTTGGATTCTGGTTCTACAAGCCTGCTTTCAACTTAACCTACAAGCAAGACAATAACCCTCATAAGCATTCTATATGGATTGTTATTAGCATATTTTATACTCTTTAATACTTACAACGTGTAACACTTAAGAAGATTGGTGTCCACCTCTCGCAGCCTAAAGAGGTCAAAGAGATCGTAAAATCCTACTAGAATACAGCTACTGGCCCAAGAAATGGATCTGCACCATGATGGTCCTTTATCCTCATCTCTTTATTCTTTCTCCTTGAGTTGGACCTTCCATGTAGTACCTATGGAACTCTCGGCAAGCAAGACCCATCTTGGCTAGCTCGTGGTCTTCAACCAATGGCATGTCTAATTGGAAGGTTGTCGGAGCTAGGGTTTTAGGAGGAACTGATACCTCCTTGCGAGATCTAGCTTCTCGGGAGCTAGGAGCGAGGTCTGCACCTTTCCTTTTCCTTTCCCCCTTCCACGAGCTTTTTTTGCTTACCACTAGTGGAGAAGAATGTGCCTTGCTCTTCTTGAAAGGAGGGGGAATGTTAGCCATGTCATCAGCCTCCATAGCATCAATCCCAAAATCTATATCATCTTGTAAAGGGATATCATCCTGTGGTGGGCCTTCGATGGCAAGAGGGGCTGAAAGAGCTAGAGCGGGTGTTAGCGGCAGACAACTTGGTGCGTTTGAACTAGGAACCATCATTATGACAATTTAGTCCTTGGGCCATTAAATAAAGGTCCCACGTGCAACTCCAAGGGTCAAAATTTTGTCTTTTGGTGGGATCTCCAGAGGCTAGTTGACCCAGTTATCCTTGACCATGTCCACCTAGACTTTAACATGGCCAACCATCAAATCCGCCCCACGTACTTTGGTTTTTGGGGTAGGCTTGAAAGCGACTCCCTCGACGGCGGTGGAGGAGAACGTTTGTGTCACCCTAACTTCTATGATGCATTGTGTGGATCCCTGCGATAGATTCATCCACGTTGAGTACGAACTCGTTAATGAGCTTTGTCTTAAAATTTTTCCAACAATTGCCCTTTTTTGGTGTGCACAATGCTTCAATATGTCCTCGTCATCTCGAGGGTACTCGAAGCACTCCTTGAACTTCTCTCAACCAGTTTCCTTATCCTCATCTGGTACTTCCCTGACATCGTCCAATTGGATGTTGAAATGTCGTCTTCCTAAGACTCAAATGTAGTATATGGTTTCAAATTACACTGCATTACCTAATCTTCACAAAAATTTAGACTAGGGTTTCAAATTCCGAGCTGAATTTCACTAAGTCTACACTTTCAAATTACACTAAGTTACACAAAAATATAGTATATGGTTTCAAATTCCACTAAATTACTCAATCTTCACTACAATTTAATCTAGGGTTTCAAATTCTGAGCTAAATTCCACTAAGTCTAGACATTCAAATTATACTAAATTACACTAAAATGTAGTATATGGTTTCGAATTCCAATAAATTACTCAATCTTCGCTTCAATTTAGTTTAGGGTTCCAAATTCCGTGCTAAATTCCACTAAGTCTAAACTTTCAAATCACACTAAATTACACTAAAATGTAGTATATGGTTTCAAATTCCATTAAGTTACTCAATCTTCACTACAATTTAGTCTAGGGTATCAAATTCCGAGCTAAATTCCACTAACTCTAAACTTTCAAATTACACTAAAGTTCACAAAAATATAGTACATGGTACTAAATTGCACTAAATTACTCAATCTTCACTACAATTTACTCTAGGGTTTCAAATTCCAAGCTAAATTCCACTAAGTCCACACTATCAAATTACACTAAATTACACTAAAATGTAGTATATGGTTTCAAATTGCCACTAAGGTCAAAGGAGGTCAAGGAGAGCGTACCGAGGTCGGCGGTGCCGGGCTTGAAGGAGGTCGAGGTGGGTGTCATCGGGCTCGTGGATGGTGGTGCCTGGCACAGGGATGGGGACGTCGGGCACGAGGGAGGTCGGGGATGGTGGCGCTGGGCTCGGGGGAGGTCGGGGATGGCGGCGCCGGGCTCGCGGACGGTAGTGCCGGGGAAGGGGACGGCGGCGCAAGGCTCGGGGATGGTAGTGACGGTCTCAGGGACAAAGGTGGAGGCGACGCCAAGCACGGTGGTGGTGGTGGAACAGAGATCTGTGAAGTGAAGTGTAGAAACTAACCTTAGCTAGGACAATTGTCGAAACTAAATTTCGGTAATATGAATAGCGGGTAACGTACAAGATGTAAAGTGGATGGGCGAAGAGACAAAGGTTTAGACAGGTTCAATCATATTCGTTACATATTCTATAATCATAATCTATCCCTTTTAACTAGTCGGATAGACCCTGTGGATATATGGTACCCATAATCACCAAAGTAGCCCATGAGACCTTCACAATCAAAAGATAATCTTCACTCAAACCAAATTAATCCAAAACCGAGTGCGTCAATCATTTCTATCATAGTCTCCTGAGTGCTTTTACCAAACTAGAAGGCTATGAAGGGCTGAAAAAAATTTCAAAAAATAACCAACAATTTATACCAAGGTGCATCGAATAAATGCACCTAATAGTGGTTGGTCGAATAAACTAATCATATAGTCAAGGAATAAATAATTTAAACATTCGACTGGATTTTAACAATTATTATAGTCAACGAAGCGACTTAATATATAGCACATATAGTGTAAACCCTTAAATATCATAATCCGAGGGATATACCGATTGCTTTTAGATATATATTGCGCATGGCCTAAAACCAGTTTGCATCTTTGGAAAAAATATGTCTCAGGGTTACGGATAAGGCATACCTCCTATCCTTGGGGTTGTGAAGTATACGGATACGGTATTGTTGATGCAAAAAACACACACTGGCCTGGGAGATCTGCTTAGCTCCAGTGCAGGTCCAAATCTTGGTGAGATGCGGGCGTGCCAGTCAGTTTGATCCTACAACTGACAAGATATACAAATAGCAGATCAGAGAACCGATCGGCCAACATAGCCGATGTAGTAATTCCAGCCGATCCTGATGACAGCATATACAAACGACAGATAAAACAATCGATCGGCCAACATAGCCGATGTAGTACTTCCAGCCGATCCTGATAACAGCCGATAGCGATAGGGTTTTGAGCTATCGGCTATGTGTTCAATGTAGATTCTGACACGTGATGTAAATAATGACAAAGAGACAATCGGCTGATGATAATATAGCAATAATATGATCCAGTAGAAACCAATCGGCTGATGTAACATGCAATAGATCGGCAATGACTCGATAAAGTGAAACGAAAGTTAGATGTACTCGATCGGCTGTAGATATCAATGATACATAATCTAAATCTCAAAATATATTTAAACCAAGTGATTGGGATAGATCGGACAGGGCGCCGAGACAGTATAAATCACTTATGTCTAAAAACACCTCAAGAGAGAGATTATATATATTCATAGCATAGCCGATGAAGTGAATCTAACATAGATCCAATGCCATAAAATCCACAAGATTAGATTAAATAGTGAAACCTTTGTTGTTATCGGCTAAATTCAACTTATATGCAATCCTTATAAGCTGATGCAACGTCCAGATAACTCATCGGCTGAAACCCCGATGAAACCCTTATCGGCAATCAAAAAGCAGGCTAGAGATTCATGGTTCTAAGCACGACTTAGTAGGTCAAACTCAACTGATGCAGCACTAAGTATGTAAAGAAACACGGTATCTAGATGATCAAGCCCTTGACTGATTTTCAGGGTGGTAGATGCCTAAGCTAATCTAATCTAGCAAGACGATTTAGTCGATACCGGCAGAAACCCTAAAACGAGAAGCAGCCGATAAAACTAAATCGAGATGCTAATACCAGACTAACATAAGACATATGATAAATAGCCAGGCAAATATATTATCCAAACCAGAGCAATCCAAGAGGTCGAATGTACTGATGCAGCCTTGAATGACGCCGACGTAGATGATACAATTGCCTGAACCGACGGAACATTGGACTTACCCCTTCGCCGGAGATCGACAGCCGATGCAGCCCCGCGTCCGGTGCCAAATTCCGCCGGTTGATAAACAAACCGTAACAGAGTAAAAGGTGGCGATGCGCCGAATTGTATTGATCGAGAGTTGATAGATTACAATAACCCCGGGTGTACATATTTATACCCATGGGAAGATACTAGTCCTTGTAGGACAAGAAAGAAACTTTCGTAAAGATAAAAGAAAAACATAAAGTCCTTAAGGGACACTAAACACACTTTCCTAAAGATAAAAGGAAACTAACAAATATTCTAATTAATAGATACAATTGCCTTCTTCGGACTCAATCCGCACGTGGCAGTCCTCATGAAGCACACCAACCGAACCCGACAATGATCCTGCCATCTCCTTATCGGAATCGGCTACATCGGCTATCCTTGTCCGATTCTGTTTCAGCCGATGCACACCGTAGCCGATTTGGCTTGCAGCCGATTCATACTCCGTTTTCTGTAATCGCTTATCTCCTCCAATCGGCTTCGGCTTTAACTCTGAATCCAATGCATGATTTACCAAATTTCGTCGTTAACAGGTATACCCTTAGTATACAAGAAGGTTACCTTAATATTATGGAATTCGGCTAATAAACAAGGAAATTGTATCTCGAGTAGAAGGTGTTAGAGTCCTATTCAGGGAAGATGCAATCATTGTGATGTCGTAGGCCAAAAATACTCTCCGAGTTCTACTTGGAGGTCAAGGTAGTCTGCGGTATAAATACAAGGCCCCCTGGGGATAGGAGATCATCAAATCATAGTGCAAGCCACCATCACAGCAGAAGCAATCTAGAGGAATTTAAAGACAACTCGTCGGTTAGATCTCATCGAGTCGTTCTTGACAGGGATCTTGTCGGTACTCGATACTTTCTGTTGTTCTCTATTGTAATCTCTGTGGTTCTCGTCACAATTCCATATAAATTGGAGTAGGGCTATTACCATACGAGGTGCCTGAACTAGTATAATCCTTGTCTTTTGTGTGTTTGATGTCATTTCGTGTAGATCCTTGTTCCAATGTACCCCTATACCCTTAGAATACGGTGTACAGATACAACCTGTCGACAATGGCATGCCAGGTAGGGGGCTTCAGTGCTCAAGGTTTTGCCAAGATGGCTTCAAGATCAAGGCCATCCGACAACAATGTTTGCATTCGTCCAGGCCTAGGAGATCGTACCTAGTCAGCATTCATTTGGACTCAAGTCGAATCCATTGTCTTTCCCATCTTCGCTGCAACTCCAATCTCACCTTCTCCAATACAAGTTGGGATCAAAAATGGAACCGCAAGGATGAACGAAAGCAACCCTTCATTAGCTATCCCTCCTATCCAGTCAGAAAAGAGGAAGTCAACGACTTCAGCTCCCTAAAGGATTCCTAAAGTGGCCAAGCCCCAGACACCTGTTGGGAGCCATGTGCCGAAAGGGAAGTCCCTTCCAAACCACGACACCTGGTGTTTGATCCACAAGATGTCTCAGCACTTTCTGGTCAAATGTCAGGTAATACATCAAGTGAAGGCTGAACTCAATGCTTGCAAAGATCGTGATATCCAACGCACATCTCCGTACAAGGCGTGGTGCCCGATCCACAAATCAAAAAGTCACCCCCTTACCAATTGCAAGATTTTCTTGAAGATCACCAGATCCATGGCCCGTGTTCCCTGTTGTTCAATCCACCAATATCGAGATCAATGTCGAGATGCATTGGTGGACGATAGCGAGATGGAAACCCTGGATCATCTGGTCAGATTCATTGACATCAATCCTTGCGAACCCTTCGTTCTTCACAGGTTGGAATCTTAGGATCTAACTCCCCACGTGAAGTAAACGTGATCGAAGGTGTCATGGAGGACGTACGTGAAGAGGGTGAAGTTCGTTCGGGGGAAAATCCCCCTGCTCCTATTGCGTCACACCAACCTATTGAGCTAGTTCGAACTCCTGCAGAGCACTTCGCCGTGGTCAACTCAATACTGATGCAAACTCCATTCGATCTAGTAACTTCCCGAAAGCAGATGATTGGGTCAAACGGGTACAGTCAACGATAGCCAACCTCAACTCTACTTTTTGGGCCGTGGCCGGATCAAACCCCCAAGGTCCTTCTCGAGATCCCCATCCACGCGGTGGAGACCGAGCACCGGAGAACGACGCTGCCGAAGACGCTCTCAGTCCACATCCTAGCCGAGATGCAGGCCATAATCCTCGAAATGCATTGCCATGAAGGCAAGACAATCAGCCCCCTCCTTATCAAGACGACCGCGATCTTCGCAATCACTTGAATGGGGTTAGGTGGGAGTGACGAGATCGAAACAATGTCGACCACCGCCAACCTCGCGCACCTCGTGGAGAAAACAGACGGGTGGGATGACAACGAGAACTGAGAAGATTGCAACAATGATCGACATCATCGAGACCGCCAAAGTCAATAGGGCGAGAACGATCAAGGTTGACAACACCATGATGACAACCGACGGCGACGAAACTGGCAATTCCCGAATTCCAGGGGGAACCGAGGATGAGACCGTAGGTCAAGGGCAGATGTCGGGCTTTCACACCTGCTCTATGAGAGGTGTGATGGCCAAACAAATTCCGTCCTGTGGTGATAGAAAAGTTTGACGACAGTACTGATCCAGAGATGACAACGCGGCTGGCAAACTACATGCCTGTAGCATTGAAAGGATCTGCTCAGTCATGGCTGGTTCACCTCCCACCTCGCTCAATTTCTTCCTGGGAAGACCTATCGCATCAATTCATTGCCCATTGTAGGATCGAAGACCAAGAACTAAGCCAACCAGAGGGGGGGTGAATGGTTGTAGTACCCCAAAACCAAAACTTTATCGGAATTAAAAGTTACCCTCAAATTTGATGTAGATCGATCTGACTGAAGTAGATCGACCGGTTCGACCGCCCTGTCCTGAAGGTCTGACCGCCCTGTATTGCCGGTCTGACCGTGCCGTATTGCCGGTTTGACCGCGCTGGTCTGACCGCTGCAATGCGCCGGTCTGACCGCCGGTGTCTCGTCGGTTAGACCGCCATAACCCGTGCAAACACAACTTGAAGATCTCTCAAAGTACATAACAACTTTATTGCTTCTTTCTGTGTGTACAAAGTGCAACAACAGTACTCCTCACGAAAAACTCGGCTAAACTCAAAACCCTAACTAAACTTTCAACTCAAAGCTCCCAAAAACCGATACCGTAGGCCACACCCTCCCTCTCTATTTATACATGAGGTAGCCAGCCTAAAGCCACGAACCAAACTCATACAAGAAGTCCTAATCCACCTAGGAAACCTTCCTGTACAAGAAACCAACTTTACATATCCCAAATGTACCAAATTTGGACTCCTTCCAAATTCGACTTTGCATCCCATACGCACACAATATCTCCATCGTATGCCATATGGAATCATCACCAACCACGTGCATTAATCTTTAACCTAAGTATCCCGCATGATCTTTGATCGTCCGGACATCACCTTATCTCCAAGTTGACTCCTGATCCATCACCGACAATACTCTCCCGAGACGTAAAGATTACCTACACATGAATCAATCAAAGAAACCATATCCGAGCACAAGCTATCCCAAACTTGACTCATTATTAGCACACAACAGTATTACATACGCATAGTATCCATATAGAAGCCATAAACATGAATTAACCACGGATATCCAATAAAACAACTCAAAACCGAAATCGACACAGCATCGGCTAGTCAGACCGCAGGCTAGCCGGTCTGACCGCACACATACCTCCGGTCTGACCGGCCATGTCAGCCCGCTCTGACCGGATCCACTGTTCACCATCTGAAAATTCAATCATCTCGAAAACCACTTCGCCAATAACCTCCAAATATCAAAACCAATATCCTCAGATGCCAATTGTTCATCACAATAGAAGAATCAAACACACCTTGATTTTACAATCTCCCCCTTGATGAACACATTAGCAAACTCATCAAAAATGTTTGTTTTGGTGTTTGGAAAAATAAAAACAAAAATAAAAATTTTGCCTCCTTTGAAATAAAAACAAAGAAAAGAAAAGAAAAACACTTGCATCGTTTGCATCGTTCGTTTATCATGTTTTGTACCAATTGGTGTAGAGATCGGCTTACTATTCTCCATCTTGAAACGTCTCAAAAGATCCTTGGTATACTTCGTTTGATGCACAAACGTACCTTGAGGTGTTTGCTTAATTTGCAATCCCAAAAAGTACGATAACTCACCCATCATGCTCATCTCAAATTCCCTGCGCATAGTCTCAGCAAACTCCACAACCAAAGCGTGAGTAGAACAACCAAAGATGATATCATCCACATAAATCTGAACAAAAAGTTGATTATCACCATGCTTAAGTACAAAAAGCGTTTTATCAATCTTTCCCATCTGAAAACCTTTCGTAAGCAAAAAGTTTTTAAGTCTATCATACCATGCACTAGGTGCTTGTTTCAAACCATACAAAGCTTTTGACAATTTAAAAACATGTTGGAAAAATCAGGATTTTCAAAACCCGGTGGTTGTTTAACATAGATTTCCTCCGGTATAAAACCATTTAAAAAAGCACTTTTAACATCCATTTGATACAATTTAAAACCTTTTGAAGTAGCAAAAGCTATCAAAAGTCTAATTGCTTCAAACCTAGCAACAGGAGCAAAAGTTTCATCAAAATCCAAACCCTCCACCTGAGTAAAACCTTGAGCAACAAGTCTAGCTTTATTTTGAACAATTAAACCATCCTCATTTTGTTTACTTTTGAAAACCCACTTAGTTCCAATAATATTATGTCCAGAAGGTGGTTCAACTAAATTCCAAACTTTGTTTCTCTCAAAATTTTCGAGTTCTTCATGCATAGCGTTAATCCACGATTCATTTGTTAGTGCATGAGTAACATCTTTGGGCTCAAAAGAAGCAACAAATGCAGAATTTGCACAAACATCATGAGTAGTTACCTTAGATCTTGTAGTCCGCTCACCTATATTACCAATAATTTGTTCCGGCGGATGATGTCGTTGAATGTGCAAAGGAGCAGTGACTTCTGAAGTTATTTCACGTTCTGTACCTTCACTGGTCGAAGTTGTAGCCTCTAGAGGACCATCCCGATCAGCATCAACAGAACCGGGAGTCGATGACCCTGGCCGGTCCGACCACGTCTCCTGCGCCGGTCTGACCGGAGGTGTGTCAGCGGTCTGATCGGCCTGGTGCCCGGTCTTACCGGCCGAGCCGACCTCATCGTCATCGTCGCTCTCGTCTTCAAAAATGCGACCATCCTCCCCCTGAACCTGTGACAATGTTCCTGCAATTTCTGGTCTAGTTCCTGGACTAGCCTCATCAAAAGTCTCAACAATTTTGTTAGTCTCCAAAACAAGTACACGATAGCCACAAGAATGAGCAGGGTAACCAAGAAACATTCCATCGGTAGAACGTGCCTCAAACTTATCCAAATTTCCAGATTTCAAGACAAAACACTTGCAACCAAAAACGCAAATGTGAAACTTTGGGTTGATGTCCAAAACGAAGCTCATAAGAAGTTTTTCCAAGTTTCGATCTCAAGAACACACGATTGGAAATGTAACATGCAGTATTAATAGCTTCGGCCCAAAATTTTCTAGGAGTATGATACTCATCAAGCATTGTTCTAGCCATCTCAACCAAAGAACTATTTTTGCTTTCCACAACACCATTTTGTTGCGGAACATGAGAGAAGAAAATTGATGTTCAAGACCTTTTTCATTGCAAAATTGTTCAAAAGAAGCATTTTTAAATTCACCACCATTATCACTTCTGATTCGCTTCAAAGAACCCGGAAGTTCACAATTCAATCTAAGATACAAACTCCGAAAGTGTCCAAAAGCCTCATCCTTACTTGCCATAAAGAAAACCCAAGAATATCGAGAAAAATCGTCAACAACAACCAACACATACCACTTTCCTCCAACGGATTGCACTCTAGCTGGACCAACAGTGTCCATGTGTAAAAGTTGTCCCGGTGCATCCGTCATCACAGGAAAAATAGGAACATGTGAAGAAGCAACCATCTTAGCATGACAACATGGTGTACAAACCAAATCAAGATCTTTCTTAAGTTTAGGCAAACCACGAACAAGATCCAAACCACTTAATCTAGTGAGATGATCAAAACCAACATGTCCAAATCTACGATGCCAAAACATCAAATCTTTGTTAAACTTAGCAACCAAACATGTTATAATCGATGAAACAGGATTTTCAAAATCAGCTTTAAACACTCTTCCAAAGTGAGAAATATTCAACACAGAATCACCACAAGAATCAAATACTTTGCTTCCAGTTTTCTTAAAATGAACCTCAAAATTCTCATCAACAATTTGTGAAACCGAAAGCAAATTGTATTTTAAATTCTTAACTAAAGCTACTTCTTTCAATTCAAACTTGTTATTTACCTTGACAGATCATGTAGCAAGAATGGCACTAGTAGAAGCATCGCCAAAGATAATCGATTCCGTCTTGGATGCCACCATGAGGGAGGAGAACCAATTTTTATCACCGGTCATGTGCCGCGAACAACCGGAATCCACAATCCACACGTTCTCCTTCCTCGCCACCAAAGCCTACACACGTGAAGATGTCGAAGCCTCAGTACTGGGGTTAGATAAAACAAATTTAGGAATCCAGAACTGAGACACACGACCAGTAGATCCAATAGGCATATATCCACGAGCAAAAATAGTTTGAGAATTTTTAGAAAAGTTCCTTCGAGGCCGATCGGACCGAAGTACAGTAGCCGGTCTGACCGGGGGCCGGTCTGACCGCTTCTGTACCACCAGTCTGACCGGAGCCCAGTCTGACCGACGCACAGTAGCCGGTCGGACCAGTTGCCGGTCTGACCGTGCAACCCACCGCGGTCTAACCGGGTTCCTCGAGGAAAAACCATATTTTTGCCACTTAGATTTAGGAAAAACAATCTCTCTTTCTTTTTTCTGTTTACGTGCTAATCTGAAACAAAAACCAACAAGATGACCATCTTTGCCACAAAAGGAACACGTATACTTTTCCCTAGCATCTAATGGTTTTGAAAAATTAGTTTTAGTTTCTTTTAGTGTAGCTGAAAGAGAGGGCATAATTCCAGCAGATTTAAAAACTGTTTTCACAACATTAGGTTTTGTCAAAATTTCACTACGTTCAGTCACTTTCAAGACATTGGGTTGATTTTTGGTGAAATGATCATGAGCATCAAAACCTACACCCCTATTGTTGCTAGTTACTTAAGATTGATCCAAAATCATGTTAAGTTGTTTCTTACCACAAGAAAATCTTTCCAAAGAACTTTTCAAATAAGAAACCTCTTGTTTCAAACTTACACAATTTTCACAATCTACCATGACACCTTTGTTTTTACGACATTTTGAACAAGAAAGCACTTTATTAGATTTTACAATATCTTCCATATATTCAACACGACCCAAAGCATCTTTCAACCTCATCTTGTTTAGAGTACATGTTGAGCAATTCAAAATATTGTGTTGTTTTAACTTTTTAGCATAAATCATGTTAAACATCGAACTAGCATAAAAAATGACTTGATATTTTTTCAATAATTTCTTAGTTAAAAACAACTCATCTAATGTGCGTGTGTACATAAAAAATCCAAGAGTAGAAGAAGATTTCAATTTCAACTGATAAGCAACATTAATTTTTCTAATCTTTGAAATTTCATTCATTAAGATCTCACAATTTTTGCAATCATCATCATCAGGAATAAGAGATTTCAATCTAGCAATTTCAGCATTTAGAGATTCAATCATGAACTCTTGTTTTTTATACATCTTCTCACACTTCTTATTTTTTGCACTTAAAACAAGAATAGCTTCCTTAAGAGAACTCACCTCATTGTCCTCATACTTTGAATCCGATTCTCCACGTGCCATGAAGCAAACACCGGACATGTTCTGTTCCTTCTCCTTGTCTTCATCACTATCAAAATCTATGTCGCTTAATGGTTCAAAAGTAGCATAGACTTGACTCAACACCTTTCTGACCACATCCTTGGATTTCTTCCCCTTGACCGTGCTGTTCGACTTGGGCTTGTCGTTCTTGGTTTTCTCTCCACCGTTGTCTTCCTTCTTGTCTCTCCCAAGCTTAGGACAATGTGCACGAATGTGACCAAGTGCACCACATTCAAAGCACCGAGTTTGGCCTCCTCTTTTCCTGTACCTAACATTGTTCACAGCTCGAGAAATCTTGTTAGCAGCCAAAACCAAGTCCTCCTCCTCGAATAGTTCGAGTTGTTCATCGGACATGGCATTAATCAAAGCAAGAGCGGTAGAGTTCGACGAAGAAGCACCAACATCCAAAGAAGTTGAGGGAGAAATCAAAGCACTAGACTTATAATCTATCTTGCAAGAAAGAATATTCATCTTGTGGAGATTATGGGTACCGGATACCCTCATGGCTAGCTTATCCGACTTACCATAGGGGATAGGTTATGACTCATGATTATGTAAATAGGCTTATGACTTGGGTGTTATGTTACCGTTGAGATAAGGTAACGGCCCATAGTTTATAGTTGGTAAGGTTGAGGAGTCCAACATAGAGTATGATAGGATCTCCGACTGGTAAACCCACCCTCCGGGACTATATAAGGAGGGTAGGGCGTCCCTTGAGGGAGAGGATACATATAGCGCATAAAGCACAAGCATACGAAACTCACGAGAGCACATATTGAAAGAGATCAAGAGATCAATAAACCACTCGGCGGATCGAATCCCCGAAACAGGAGTAGGGTATTACCTCTCGAAGAGAGGGCCTGAACCTGTCTAAATTCCTTTTGCATATTAACCCATTGTGTTTAGCACTTGACTGCTACCCCCAGATTCTTTTTGCCAAAACCAAGCTTCGACAGTTGGCGCGCCAGGTAGGGGCTCTGCGTCAAGTTTTCTTCTTCATCTCGCCGACAAGCGCAATGGGATCTTCATCAGGCTTCGATGACTTCGTCTTTACCCCTGGGCAGGCATTTCACTTCGGCAGCCTCGACTTCATCATCGACAAATTCGGTAAGCTCTCTCTCCTCGACCCGGATTCAGACCAGTCGGGAGGAGGAAACCCCTCGGCGCCGTTCGGGCTACCGGACGACGCTAAGATCTATCACAACCTTCTATATTCTGAGTTGGATCCGATCTACTCGGGAGAATCTTCTTCATCTTCTTCATGCTGCGCCCCGGGCGCGAGGGATATCGCCGTCATACTCCAACGACTCGGGTCGTACTCATCTACGGACCTCGACGAACACCTAAGCTCCACCGACTTTGATGACCTCTACGACATCAACAGCTCCGACTTAGACAAAAACTACTATGACCTGGCGCTCCTCAACGTTCTTATGGCTGAAGTAGCCGAGACCGACTCAGCCATGGCCAGGAGGATTGCGGAGGAGGAACGAGCCAAGCTTGAGCAACAGCGCAAGCGCGTGGAGGAGGAGAACATGCGCAAGGAGGAGGAGCTCAAGAAGAAAGAAGAAGCGGACAAGAGGAAACGAGACCTGAGGGCGACTGGACGCTCCGCCCGCGAGGCCATATTATAGACACGAGTCGACAACGCCAACATCTTCCAGACGCCCTAGCAAAACACCGTCGCTGCCCTCCCCCTCATCGACACCGTCATCGAAGCGGCACCGGCTGCAGTAACACCACTTTTGGACAAGATCAAGACCACCGTTGCAGCTATAGCCAATGGCCCTCCCTCTGGCTCGGCACGAAGACCGACCGAGTCCATTGCTGAAACACCCGATAGAAGCCGCCTACCGCCGCTACAATCCAAAGACTACAACAGGCCCGAGCAAAGCAAGAGGCCTGTCAAGTACAAGGACCCTCGCCATGGCGTAGTATGGAAACATCGAGAGCAATCGGCCGACTCTCATGAGATTGTCACGCCCAGAAATTCGCTAACCCGAATTCCAAGCAGAATGTGTATTAAAATCCCTGTCCAGGACTAGCCAGGGTACACAAACGACAAAGTTGCCATGCAGATCCACGTCTTACAAAACACCATAAAAATCTCTTACAAAAATATGTAGCGGAAAAGAAAAACAAACTGTTCTAATAAACTAGACACTCGCAACGTAGTAACTCCAATCCACAGGCATTCCTCGATAGCAGCCACAAGCCTACTCTTCTGAAAAGTCTTCCTCTGATACATACTCCAACTCTAATGTGGGGGAAAAATAAAGCAAGACTGAGTACTACCCACTGTACTCAACAAGTCATACCGGAAAAGGAAAATAATGATGCAAGTAATAACAAAGGAGAGCTGCAATGGCTATTTGCATAAAATACGCATTTAAAAACAATAGTTGAAAGCGGTAAAACAGTTGAGTTAATTAATCAAAATTGAACTATCACTGTCCAACGCTACACCACATTGCGACAGGCCCAAACCACCATCTGGACTACACCAGTTCTATTAAGTCAAACTATTAGAAAGTACAACTAATCACGGTGAATCTGGTTGTTCGCTCATAACCGCGGGCACGGCTATTCGAATAGTTTTACTGTGATTAGAGGTGTACAACTGTACCCACAAGACACAGTCACACAACACGTTACCGTGCGCCGACATACCACCACGGTACACCGGAAAAGGAGCTGTGACAGGACCCTTCGCACAACCCTTCCAAACCAAGCGCACCACACCTCAGGTTTCGCCCCCACCGTTACAACAAGGTAGGCAGCCCCCTCTCGTGCCTAGGTGAATCCGGCAGCCGATCAACGGGTACACCCCCGCCGACCCAACTCCATCACGCCCACCCTCGCCTGGGTACGTCGGCTAGGAAAAAGCCATTACCCATGCTGGCTTGTGGAAAGTATGGTAATTCTTCCAGGGTTTCCGCGAACCGGTCCTTAATTGTCATGAGCACGACCATCAAAACCATGTGCTTACAACCCACCATTAATCAAGATTTTAGTTGAAATAATTATTAAATCACCCAGGATTAACCATCGTGAGCCATCATGAGATAATCCTCATCAAGTAATAATGAAAGTTTAGTTGTCCCATTAGTGAACTAATGTTTCTAAGCAAGGCTAAGCAAGTTCTATTGTAGCAACTACTCAAATTATTTCCCAAGCTATCAAAGGAATAAGGTAATTGCAATATATGGCTGAGTACAATAGGTAAATAAGCCCATAGATGACATTATAAAACAATGCAGTATTTAGAGAAAAATAAGACTGTTTTGCAATTTAGGTACAACATGATCAAATGAATAAGTATGACTTTCCTTGCTCTTGCTCAGGTTCGACCTCGGCAACGACTTCGAAGTAAATCGAAGCATCGGAATTACCGAAATCTAAACGCAAACAAAGCACACAAGCAAACAGGCTATAAGTGTACTGAAACAGAGAACAAAACTATTTTTAATGGATTCTAGACATTTTTATGAATTTTCTGCAATGTGAACGGACTCAAACGGAGTCCGGATGAATTAGTTATGAATTTTTCAAGTTATATGTGTTTTTGGCTATAACAGAAAAATCCTTAATCTATTATTGCGCAATAAAACCCTAGGGCTGACGTCATGCCGACGGCGACGGGCTAGGGCTGGCGTCACGCTGACGTCAGCGGGCTAGGGCTGACGTCAGCGGGCGGTGGCGGCTCCGACAGGTGGGCCCCACCTATCGGTGGCACGGTGGTCCCGGTCGACGATGGACCGAGTCCACCGGCCGGCGGCGGCGGCGTCCCACGTGGCGCATGCGTGGCGCCGACGCGGCGGGCGGCACGGCCACGCGGCGGGCANCCACACGGCACCGACGCGGCGCCCACGCGGCACGGCCGCGGGGCAGCGCACGCGACGGCCGGCGCGGGGGCGGCGGCGGCGCGGCAGCGACCGAAGGCGGCGGGTGCGCGCGGGCGGCGACGGAGCTGGGGACGAGCGAGGAGAGGGGAGGAATAAGGCGGCGGTGGGTGCTCACCGGAGATGCGAAGAGAACGGCGGCGGCGACGCAGCGGCGGCAGATCAAGGGTTTGAGGGGGCGGCGGCGTGAGGGGAAACGAGAGAGGGGTCGCGGCGTGAGGAAATAAATAGGGGGGCCGAGCGGCGCGGGCGGAGACCCGGCCGGAAATCACGGCGGCGCGGGCGCGGCGGCCGGCCGAGTCGGAGATGACTTGGCCGCGGACCACACCCGTCAACAACCGAGCGGCGTGGGGGAGGCGGCCTGGACTTCGGTGGCTTAGCCGCGGTCTCGGGCAGGCCCGGGAAGGGGAAGCGGCGCGGGTGCGGCGCGGTGGCTTGGGCCGGCCGGCCCGGGAAGGTAGGAAATTGGGCGGACGGCCCAAAAAGGAAGAAAAATAAAAAAAAAGGAAAAAGGTATTTTCTAGGGATTTATTTCCTGCGCTTGAGGTTTTTAATTGATTTAAATTATTTTTAGGGCTTTGAAAATTCCACTAAAAATCCTGTTAGTGTATTTTAACATGGGAAATTCAAGAAAAATCCCACCATGCCATTTCCACTTGATTAAATATATTTTTAATTTGGAAATTTGCTCTAGGTTAAAAAGGAAATTTGTTTTACGCGATTTATTTTGCGAATTTTAACCTGAGAGACAAACTTCGGGGTGTGACAAGATTCCAAGCTAGTGGTCAACCAGGTTATGAAGGGCTAGTCCTGCTTAAATGAAACCATGGAGGCTTATCGACAAGAGGTTCGCAAGCTTGAGGACAAGTTTGATGGACTAGAGTTATCCCACGTTTTAAGAAACAACAATGAAGCGGCAGACCAGTTGGCGTAGTTTGGGTCCAAGCAAGAAGCAGCCCCAACTGACGTTTTCGTAGCGCACCTCTACGAGCCGACTGTTGCCAAGAAATCAATCCTCAACGAGGAAGCTACAGACTAGGTTGCCATGCTCGACGCCGACTGGAGGACACCGTTCATCAAGTTTTTAACTCAGCAAGTGCTGTCCAAAGACCGGGATGATGTGGAACGAGTCTGACGTCGCAGTCAAGGCTATGTCATGGTTGATTCAGAATTGTATAAGAGAAGCCCTTCTGGAGTTTTGATGAGATGTGTCACGCCTGAGGAAGGACGACAATTATTGCAAGATATTCACTCAGGTATTTGCGGCAGTCATGCTGCGGCGCGCACTCTGATGGGCAAGGCTTACAGACAAGGTTTTTTCTGGCTCACGGTGGTCTCCAACGCCGACAAGGTGGTCTGCACGTGTGAAGGTTGTCAGTTCTTCGCTCGGCAAAGCCATGTTCCAGCCTAAGATCTACAAACAATCCCTTTATCATGGCCTTTCGCCGTATGGGGCTTGGACATGGTCGGTCCTTTCAAGAAGGCTCCAGGAGGATTTACGCATCTATTCGTCGCGATTGACAAGTTTTCCAAGTGGATTGAGGCTAAGCCGGTTGCTACGATAACTGCGGATAAGGCGCGAGATTTTATCCTAAACATTGTGCACCGGTTTGGTGTCCCGAACAGAATCATAACCGATAATGGGACTCAGTTTACTGGAGGCGTTTTCAAGGAGTTCTGCGAAGATTTTGGAATCAAGATTTGCTACGCATTAGTGGCACATCCCAAAAGCAACGGACAAGTCGAACGTGCCAATGTTATGGCTCTTCAAGGTATCAAGGCCCGAGTGTTTGATAGACTACGTCCTTATGCTGGAAGATGGGTTCAAGAATTGCCTTCGGTATTATGGTCACTGCGGACTACACCCAGTCGGGCTACTGGCCAATCTCCAGTTTTCTTGGTTTATGGGGCCGAAGCAATGTTGCCGAGTGAGATGGAGTATGAGTCTCTTCGAGTTCGCAGTTTCAATGATGAACGATATGATCAAGACAGAGTTGATGACTTGACCCGACTGGAGGAAGCTCGTGAGGTTGCATTGGTTCAGTCGGCAAGATATCTTCAAGGACTTCGGTGTTTTCATAATCGCAACGTTCGGTCACGAGCTTTTATTGTTGGCAACATGGTTCTACAAAGGATAGACACAAGTTATCTTTGCTATGGGAAGGTCCTTATATAATTGTCGAGGTCACTCGGCCAGGAGCATATCATCTAAAGCGTGAAGATGGAACAATGGTGGAGAACTCTTGGAATATTGAGCACCTTCGTCGATATTATGCTTAAACTTATTGTATCATACTCTTCTCGACTGCCAACTTCAAGTAAGATGACTTCTTGACTTGTCAGTCGGGGGCTACATATACCAATAAAATATGATGTTCTTTTTATTGGTACTGATTTGATACTTAGTTTATCATTGTTTATTGTTCTGGTTTGAGTTCAGCAAGTAAGGACTGAAAATTTTTTAATGACCTAATCGAGCCTAGGCTTGGTAACAGTCGAACAAAAATTTTTAAGAATCTACATGCGAAGACTTGGATCAGGGCATAAGCATAAATAAATTAAGAAATTACAAGTCATGTCTCTTCAATGTTTACATCAGCCAATCTACCCTTGGAAGTTTACTACCACATCAGCAGCAATCTTTTTGGCCATTTCTTGTGCGTCAGTAATCAGTTCTAAGGCCTGCTCATCAGTAGTACCATCGGCGTAGCCTTCTCCTATGGTGTTTATGTCAACCCGAGGATAGAGAGACTTCGTCATGGCCAAGGTTTGCCTCGCACTCATGACGGCAGCATCTGTGATATTTTCCATATACTTCTTCGGCGCCGTCCTGAGTTTATCGAAGACTTCAACTGCATCTAAAGAGCTTGTCCCGAGGCCGTTTTCGTAGAGTGCCAACAGAATTGGCGTGGCTGCATTGGCAATGTCATCTCTAACCCTTTCGGCTCTTCGGACTTTTTCGGTGAAGACTTCAAATTGAGCTTGGGATTTTACCCTATTAGCTGCAAGTTTGAGATGATTCAGATTACATGAATAACCAAGATCAAATAGATTGACAAGTATGAGTTTCAAGGATTACCTTCAATTTCTTCTAAAGCCTGGTTCTTGTCAGACTAAAGCTTGGCGTTGTCGGTCTCCGCCTTCTTCAGCTGAGCCTTGAGGGAGTCGATCTCGGATGCATTGGCTATAACATGAAGACTTCGAGTTATTAGAAACAAACAGAATATACAAGAGCAAAATAGATTAAGTTATCTTACTTCCGATAGAACCGCGAAGTTCTAGGTTCACATCTCTAAGCTTTTTTATCTCCTCCCTCAAGACGACTTCTCGAGCTGCTGCTTCTTCTCTGGCATTCTTGAAATCTTGATGAACATTTTCCAAAGAATTGACGTGAGGCAGCAGCTTCTCGAGGGTGTCCGACTTGGCCATCGAGCGGCAATGTATTCTCTGCATTACAAAGATAGAGTCAATCAACTATGCAAGGATATATGGACAAGATGTGAGTATATGGACAAGATGTGAGAAGATCATACATACATTCATTAGCTGGGTTGCTTCATTAAGGCTGGTAATGAGCATCCCGCCACTCAATCTTTATGGGAGGAACTGAGTCTTCTGCAAACTTCAGTCGAACGATTTCCTCCTCTTTGGTCGCTTGCTCTAAGGATGACGAATAAGATGGATATCGAGAATATGCTCAAGATAAGAGTTTGAAAATTATTTGAAGCTTACCTATCCCTGGAGCTAGGTCCTTGACCGGTGTTTCTTGATCACCTGAGCCCAGTGTTACTTCATCCGGCTGGATTTCAGGCGGGACTTCTTGACTGGCAGTCGGGGGCTCCTCCACAGGGGTATCCTCACTCGGGGGTGGGTCTTGAGACCCTTGTTCTGCAGGTTTTGGTTCTTCAGACGCTGCAGGTTGGCTTATTTTTTCCATCCGCCCGGTGGGATCTATGTCCTGGGGTTTTCTGCAAGAGAGGATGAAGATAGTGAGGACAATTATGTTTTCAATGAGAAGATAATTCAGAGTAATCAAGAGGGTACCTGTTGGACTTCCTAATTTTCGGAGCAGACCGTGTGGATGGCCTCAGAGAAGTTATGTTCGGTCTTGGAGCTTGAATGTCTTCAGCGTCCTCTTCCGAGTCATCTATGACCAGCCTTCTCTTGCTGGCCCGTTTGCTGGTTTCCTCTTCAGCAGCGGCTCTGTTGCTTTTTGTCAGAGGTTTGATTTTTGGGCCGCCTGCTGGTTTCTTGGTAGTTGGCCGAGCAGGAGCGTCTCCATGGAAGACTTTGTATGGCCTGGAGATGATCAAAGCGTTTGCCTGCAAAGCACTACCCGTTGATCGGCTGCTGGATTCACCGTGGCACGAGAGGGGGCTGCCCGCTGCTGGTTTAGGGTGCGGGGGCAAAACCTTAGGTGTGGTACGATTGGTTAAGGAGGGTTATGCGAAGGGTCCTGTCACAGTCCCTTTTCGGGGTACCGTGGTGGTATACCGTCACGCAGAAACATGTCGTGGGGCTGTGTCTTGTGGGTACAGATGTACAACTCTGATCAAAGTAGAACTATTCGAATAGCCATGCCCGCGGTTATGGGCGATCAACCAGATTCACCATGATTAGTCCCACTTTCTTAATAATTGGATTTTCTGGAACTGGTTTAGTTCAGGTGGATGGTTTGGGCCTGTCGCAACGTGGTGTTGCGTTGGACAGTGATGGTTTAATATTGTTCAATCAATTCAACGTTTTACTACTGCTTTCAGCTGTTGTTTTTAAATGCTTACTTTATGCAAATAAACCCCTGCTTTCCTTTGGAATACCCTGCATCATACCTCTCTTTTCCGGTATGACTTGTTGAGTATAGTGGGTAGAACTCAGCCTTGCTTAATTTTTCCCCACACCAGAAGAGGAATATGCATCTGATGGAGGCTTCTCAGAGGAGTAGGCTTCGTCCGCCGTCGAGGATGCTTGTGGAATGGTGCCAGCCCGCTGCAAGAGTCCTGCTCTTAGTTTAGTTTGTTTTCGTCTTTCCGCTGCATTTTTGTAAGACCTTTACTCTGTTTGTAAGGCGTGGAACTGTATGCCAACTTTATCGTCTGTGTACCCTGGCTGGTCCTGGACAGGGATTTTAATGCACATTCAGTTTCGGAAATTCTGGTAGCGAATTTCTGGGCGTGACAAGTTGGTATCAGAGCCGACCTTGACCGTAGGACAAGCCAACTGGAAACCCCAAGAGCCCTCTAAAACTCTTTCATATGCATATGCCTTTCCGCATTTGGAGTTGTTTCAAAAACTGGTTTCCCCGGTTTTCAAAAAGAAAAAAAATTTGGGTCGCTTGTTAAAATTTTTTTTTCTCATGTTGGTGTAAAGTATTGAAAATTTTTGGGTAAATCGACTACGGTTTATTGGAATTTTATTCGACGGTTGGTTGGGAAATTATTGGGGAAAACTGTATTAGGTCTGAGATAGGATTTATGGGTTGCAAAAATTTATTTATGTCGTTATTATTATTGTCGTTCCAAATACTGTTATTATTATAACCATTTTCTCATGCTATTTTATTGCTTAGGGTTAATAGTGTCTTTATTTGTATTCATGCAAAAATAGTTTATGCATAAAAATTCTGGCTTTATGGTGTTATTTATTCTAGTCTTTTGCCATTTATTTTAATTTGGATTTGAGCATGCATTGATTCCCACCCCTTGTCTTCTATAGATGGCAGGCCATCCCCTGACGCACCACGGTCAGAGTATGGAAGGCTTCGTGGCAGAATTGGCCCGCATGGCCTTGGCAGTGGGATACCCAGAGGCCCAGAGTACACCACACTGCTGCCCCTCATGGGAGAGTTGCCACACTGAGTCCGTTTGGAGGTACATGGCTTCGTTGGCACCAGTCTTCCCAACATGGTGATCACCGCTTCAGGAGGATCTGATGAGCACGCCTGTCAGGAGGTGGCTTACCTGATGATGGCCAGGATGCGAGAGCTGCACGACCACGCTCTCCATAGCTTAGCATACCGCTACCACCCTCGCCGCGGCAGCTCTTCTAACAACAATACCTACCGGTCCACAGCGGAGGAGAACAACACCACCTTCGGTCACATGAGCACAGTGATGAAGGGTCTGGACAAGATGCACGCCGACCTCCACAGGGCTGCGAAAGCCCTGAACGACCAGAAGCTGAGGTAGATCATGGACCTGCAGGACGAGGTGGCACGCCTCAAGTGGGACAACGCCACCTTGAGGGGTTTGCCAGCACCTGGTGGATCGCGGACCTGCATGACAGCCAGGAAGACTACCACTGCTCCCATCCGCATCCAGCTGGCGCCCAGGCACCCACCGCCAGCAGCAGCTCCAGCTCCACCGCCGTCCGCAGTCCCGACACCTGCAGCAGCTCCAGCTCCGTCCTCGTCACTCTTCCTTACTTTCGCTCTAGCCTCGGCCTACCAGGGTGGCAGTGGCAGCGGAGGTTGGTTGTCTGCTACTCCCAGTGGCAGCAACGGCAGTGGCAGCAGCTCCGAGCCTACCAGCGGCGACACCTACATGTTGGACTCCAGGAGCCGCTTAGAGGATGAGGGCGACGACCAGGAGAGCGACTACGACTCCACCGACCGTAGGAGCCGCTCGGAGTTTTAGAGCCATCACCCTTAGCTTTTACCCTTTTGCTTAGTTTGTTTTCCTGCTAGTTTCCATGTGTTAGGTTTGTTGCTTGTGGGTTTGTCGGTGGTCTATATCATGTGTTGGTATGGCTGCCCTAATAAGGATGTTGCTTGATTTTCCCGTGTTTTTAATTCAGATCAGAACAATTGCAAGTTAATGTTAATGTAATAAAGTTTAGTTCCTAAGCAGTCTGTTTTTCTTCTCTTCTACTTTGGTTCGGCCTATTCCAGATAGTGGACACAAGAACGAGCGGTAACACCAGTGGTCAGGATGATCCATCGGCGGGATCACAAGCCAATGGAGCAAATAGCAACGTTTCTCCTCCCCCACCACCTGAGAATCCCACTATTGCTCAGGTGTTGGCCAGTCAAACACAAATGATGACTGCCATGATGCACCAGATGCAGCAGCAGCACCAACAGATGCAGCAGCAAATGATGCAACACATGCAGCAGCAGCAGCACCAGCACCAGCACCATCAGCAGTATGCTCCCCCTCCACCACCCCAGTCGAAACTACCTGAGTTTCTTCGCGTGCGACCGCCCACCTTCTCAAGCACCACCAACCCCATGGAGGCCAACGACTGGCTCCATGCCATCGAGAAGAAGCTGGATCTCCTGCAGTGCAACGACCAGGAGAAAGTAGCATTCGCCACACACCAACTCCATGGTCCCGCTTCTGCCTGGTGGGACAATTACTTGGTCACCCGCCCAGCCGGAACGGAGGTTACATGGGCGGAATTCTGTCATAGCTTCGGGAAAGTGCAGGTCCCCGATGGGATAGTTGCGCGGAAGAAAAGGGAATTCCATGCACTCCACCAAGGCAATAGAACCGTGATGGAATACCTGCATGAGTTCAACCGGCTTGCACGCTATGCTCTAGAAGACGTGCGCACCGACGCCGAGCGACAGGAAAAGTTTCTGTCCGGCCTGGATGATGAGCTGGCCAACCAGCTGATTTCGGAAGACTATGCCGACTTCGAGAAGCTGGTCGACAAGGCCATTCATCAAGAAGACCAACGAAACAAGATGGACCGCAAGAGGAAAGCGGCACAATTCAATGCACACCAGGGCAGCAGTCAGAGGCCCCGCTTCGTGCTCGGACAGCAGCGTGGACCCACCACCATGATCGTCCGCCAGCACCGCCCTTATAACCCCAGCAATTTCCACTCAACCAGCAGCAGTGGGCACAACAATAGCGGTGGCCAGCACCATCGCAATGCAGCTCCCCGTTCCCCGATGGCACCAGCATAGCCGACCCAGGAGAGAGCCTAGAGGAAAACCCGGGACCTGCTACAACTGCGGCGAGCCTGGACACTTCGCCCATAAGTGCCCGGAACCCAAGCGTGCCAGACCACAGTTCGTGCAAGCCAACATCAACCACGCCTCGGCCGGGGAAGCACAGACAGCTCCAGAAGTCATACTCGGTACGTTCCCTATTAACTTGGTCCCTGCTACAGTATTATTTGATTCTGGTGCAACACACTCCTTTATTTCCAAGCATTTTGCTGGGGCACATGGGTTATCAGTAGGGGAACTTAAGGTACCTATGCTAGTTCATACCCCTGGAAACAACATGAACACCACCCACTACTGCCCCTCAGTGACAATAGAGATCCAAAGGTTACAATTTCTAGCCAACCTTATCCTTCTTGAATCAAAAGGCCTAGATGTCATTCTCGGGATGGATTGGCTGACGAGGCACAAGGGAGTGATCGGCTACGCAAGTCGCACCATCACGTTGATCAACGATCAGGGAGAAAAGACCACTTTTAAATCTTCCGCACCACAGAAGACTGCAGTGAGCTTGAATCAGACCGCCACCAAGGAACCAGATGCCAAAGCGGAGAAAACCCCTAAGAAGTTTGAGGATATCCCAATTGTAAGAGAGTATCCTGAAGTCTTTCCGGACGATCTAACGACGATGCCGCCTAAAAGAGAAATTGAGTTTTGGATCGACCTAGTACCGGGAACTGCCTCGATACACAAGAGACCATACAGGATGGGAGCCAACGAGTTGGCAGAGGTTAAGAAGCAAGTTGACGAGCAGCTACTGAAGGGATACATCCGCCCAAGCACGTCACCTTGGGGTGCTCCGGTAAGTTTTGTGGAGAAGAAGGACAAGACCAAGAGGATGTGCGTCGATTACCGCGCACTTAATGATGTCACTATCAAGAACAAATACCCGTTGCCCAGGATTGATGATTTGTTCGATCAACTAAAAGGAGCAACACTGTTCTCCAGGATAGACCTGCGATCAGGCTACCATCAGTTGAGGATCCGAGAATAGGACATTCCGAAGACTACCTTTGTCACTCGGAATGGATTGTTCGAGTGCACAGTTTTGTCCTTTGGACTCACTAACGCACCAGCGTTCTTCATGAACCTGATGAACAAGGTGTTTATGGAATTCTTGGACAAGTTTGTTGTGGCCTTCATCGATGACATACTCATCTACTCTAAGTCTGAGGAGGAACACGAGCAGCACCTTCGCTTAGCGCTCGAGAAATTGAAGGAGCATCAGTTTTATGCCAAGTTTAGCAAATGTGACTTTTGGCTGAAGGAAGTGCAATTCTTGGGTCACATTATAACTGCTCAAGGAGTAGCGGTGGATCCAGCTAATGTGGAGTCGGTTACGAAGTGGACTCCACCGAAGACAGTCATGCAGATCCGAAGTTTTCTTGGACTTGCGGGTTACTACCGCCGGTTCATCGAAAATTTCTCCAGGATTGCGAAACCGATGACGCAGCTATTGAAAAAGGACAAGAAGTTCAAATGGTCAGCAGAGTGTGATAAAAGTTTTGAAGAACATAAGAAGAAGTTGGTAACGGCACCAGTCTTAATTCTGCCGGACCAGACGAAACATTTTCAGGTTTATTGCGACGCGTCTCGCCAAGGGCCAGGATGCGTGCTGATGCAGGAAGGCAAGGTGGTCGCGTATGCTTCACGACAGTTGCATCCACATGAAAATAATTGCCCCACTCATGATTTGGAATTAGCAGCAGTGGTACATGCCCTAAAGATCTGGAGGCATTACCTTATTGGAAATCGTTGCGAGGTGTATACGGATCACAAGAGTTTGAAGTATATCTTCACCCAACCGGACTTAAATCTCCGTCAGCGAAGATGGCTGGAATTGATTAAAGACTATGATCTGGGAATCCACTACCATCCCGGTAAAGCTAATGTAGTGGCAGATGCTTTAAGCCGGAAGAGCTACTGCAACTCCACCAGAACAGAAGAGATGAGCAACCAGTTACAGCAAGACTTCGAACGGTTGAACCTCAGTATTGTTGAACATGGGTTCGCGTCCGCTCTAGAAGCGTGACCAACTCTCGTGGAGCAAGTTCGAGCAGCTCAAACTAAAGATCCGGAGATAGCAGAGCTCAAGAAAAACATGAGGGTCGGAAAGGCCCGAGATTTCTCCGAAGACGAGCATGGCACGATCTGGATGGGAGAAAGACTGTGCGTCCCGGAAGACAAAGAATTAAAGGAGTTGATACTCATGGAAGCCCATCAAACTCAGTATTCAATCCACCCTGGGAGTACCAAGATGTACCAAGATCTTAAGGAAAAATTTTGGTGGGTTAGCATGAAAAGAGAAATAGCTGAATTCGTCGCACTCTGTGATGTATGCCAGTGAGTAAAGGTAGAACATCAAAGGCCTGCAGGACTGTTACAGCCTCTCCAAATTCCAGACAGGAAATGGGAAGAAATTGGAATGGATTTCATCACAGGTTTGCCAAGAACGTCGTTTGGACATGATTCTATTTGGGTCATTGTAGATCGACTCACGAAGGTGGCTCATTTCATTCCTGTGCACACTACCTACTCCGGAAAGAAACTAGCAGAACTCTACCTCGCAAGAATCATGTGTTTGCACGGAGTGCCTAAAAAATCATATCAGATGGAGGAAGTCAGTTCACCTCAAAGTTCTGGTAGAGGTTACAAGAAGAATTGGGTACCCGTTTGAATTTTACCACGGCTTACCACCCGCAGACCGATGGTCAGACCAAGCAAGTGAACCAGATACTCGAGGATATGCTCAGAGCCTGTGCGCTTGATTTTGGAGGAGCATGGGACAAGAGTTTGCCAAATGCCGAGATTCTCCTACAACAACAGCTATCAAGCCAGCTTGCAGATGGCACCCTTTGAGGCATTGTATGGCAGAAAGTGTCGCACCCCGCTCTTTTGGGATCAGACCGGAGAACGACAACTGTTTGGGCACTGAAGTCTTGAGCGACGCGGAAGAAAAGGTCAGAACCATCAGAGAAAGGTTGAGAATCGCGCAGTCTCGATAGAAAAGCTATGCCGACAATTGTCGAAGGGAGCTAGCTTTCGAAACAGGGGACTACGTGTACCATCGCGTCACACCGCTTCGAGGAGTACACCGCTTACAGACTAAAGGCAAATTGGCACCACACTTTGTGGGAGCATACAGGATCTGCGAACATCGAGGAGAAGTTGCTTACCAGCTTGAGCTTCCACCCAACATGGCTGGTATCCACGATGTATTTCACGTCTCGCAATTGAAGAAATATTTGAGAGTACTAGAAGAGCAGGCCAGTCCCGATCAAATTGAGATTCAAGGGGACTTGACTTATGTGGAGAAGCCAATTCGTATTCTCAAAACCAACGAGAGGAGGGCCAGAAACAAAGTTACCAGGTTCTGCAGAGTTCAGTGGAGCCATCACTCCGCAGAAGAAGCTACATGGGAAAGAGAAGATAAATTGAAGGCCGCCCATCCACACCTCTTCGCCAGCACCTCCGAATCTCGGGGACGAGATTCCGTTTATGGGGGGTAGGTTGTCACACCCTGAAGTTTATCTGAGAAATTGATTAATTAATCTGGAGAGACACCCAATTAAATAATGCAGTGAAGAAGTGGAAATGGCAAGGTGGAATTTTTCTTGAGTTCCCCTTGACAAAATACATTAACAGGATTTTTAGTGGAATTTTCAGAGCCCTAGAAATAATTTTAAACCAATTAAAATCAATTTGGAATTTAAATTAATCCTAGGGCTCTCTTTTTCCTTTTTCTTTTCTTTACCTTTTTGTTTTCCCTCTCGGGCCGATGGCCTAGCCCAGCCGCTGCGTGTGCGCGCGACGTCCCCTCCCACTTGGGCCGGCCCAGCCGGCCTTCCTCCTCGTGCCCCTCTCTCTCCCTTAGGCCGGCCGTACGCCGCGGCCCGCTCACGTCGCGCTCGCCCGTCGGTTCGGGCCACCGACAGGTGGGCCCCACCTGTCGGGGTCGTCTCCCTTCTTCGGCCGGTGGAATCGGGGGGAGCAACCACCGGCCGCCGTTTCCCCACACCTCCCCGCGCCCCGCGCGCGCACGTGCCCACTTCGCCGCTGAGTCCACGCCCCACTCCGCCCGTAACCGCCACGTGAGAAGGACGGGATCCCCTTTTTTTTCTCTCTCTCTCTCTCTCTCCCTCTCCGTCGCCCAATCCACGCCTCTAGGCCACAGTCCGCCCTCCCCGACGCCTTAAAACGAACCCCCGGACGCCGCTCCTCCGTTTCCCCCTTTCGCCTCTCGCTCTAGTGCCGGGATCGCCGTTGCACCACCTTGCTCCCGCGCCGCTAGCCGCCACGCTGGGCGCCGCCTCCGCCTCCTCCGCACCGCTGCCCCTCCTATCTTCTCCTCCGGTGGAGCTCGGTGAGCCCCTTTTATTTCTCTCCCTCTCCCTTCCCTCTCCCTCTCCGGCCGCTGGCTCCGGCTGCCGCCGCCGCCGCGCGCCATGGGTGGCCGGCCGAGCTCGGGTCGTGCCGCCCCAACCGACAGCCGCTAGCCACCGTGCGTGTGGGCCGTTGGATCAGCCACTCGGGCCGATCCTGGTCGTCCCCCTCCCATCCCGTGTGGTCGCCGCGTCAGCGCCACGCGTGCGCCACGTGGTGCGCCGCGGCGTCGTGGACCCGTGGACTCGGTCCACGGTGGACCGGCCGCCGCGCGCCCGCTGACGCCAGCCCTAGGGCATTAATTGCGCAATAATTCAATTAAGGTTTTTTCTGTTATAGTGAAAACATAGATAACTTCAAAATTTCATATCTAATTCATCCGAGCTCCGTTTAAGTCCATTCAAATTTTATTAAATTCATAAAAATGCAGAGAATCCATTAAAAATACTTTTGTGGTTTGTTTCAGTAGACTTATAGCGTGTATTGTTGCTTGCTTTGTTTGTCGCGTAGATTCTGGCATTTCCGACGCGCCCGTTTATTTCAAGATCATTGCAGAAGTAGCTTCAACTCAAGAGCAAGGCAAGTCATGCTTCGCATTGATCATATTGTGCCTAAATTTACAAATATCTTATTTTTCTGTAAATGCTGCATTATTTCGTAATGTCATTTTATGTGGGTTCTTACCTATTGTACCTTTGATAGCTTGGGTAATTAATTCTTTATTCGCTGATTTTAGGTGTGCTTAGCCATGCTTAGCTAACTTTGCTCACTAAAGGGGATCACCTTAAATAATTAATTAATGTAGTCCCTATGGTGACACTTTGGTTTAGGAGCCACCATGGTAATAATATTTAATTAAAATATGCTAATGGTGGGCTGTGGGTGCATGATTTTGATGGAAGCACCCATGGCAATTAAGGACCAGTTCGCGGGAAACCCTGGAAGAAACACTGTGCGGGCACGGCTATTCGAATAGTTCTACTCTGATCAGAGGTGCACTACTGTACCCACAAGACACAATCCCACAACACGTTACCGTGCGCCGACATACCACCACGGTACACCGGAAAAGAACTGCGACAGGACCCTTCGCACAACCCTTCCTAATCAAGCGCACCACACCTCAGGTTTCGCCCCCACCTTTAAACCAAGTCAGGCAGCCCCCTCTCATGCCTAGGTGAATCCGGCAGCTGATCAACAGGTAAACCCCCGCCGACCCAACTCCATCACGCCCACCCTTGCCTGGGTACGTCGGCTAGGAAAAAGCCATACTACAAGTCATGCCATTACCCATGCTGGCTTGTGGAAAGTACGGTAATTCTTCCAGGGTTTCCTGCGAACCGGTCCTTAATTGCCATGGGTGCTTGCATCAAAACCATGCACCCTGAGCTTTGGTGTTGCTTTGTTTAGATCTCTGAAATCAATACATACCCTGAGCTTGCCGTTTTTCTTCAACACTGGAACTATGTTGGAAACCCACTCCGCGTATCGGCAGGGCCTGATAAAGTTGGCATCGTAAAGTCTTGTGATCTCTGCCTTGATTGCTTCATGCATATCGGCCTTAAATCTCCTAGGAGCTTGTTTAAATGTCCGATAGCCTGGTTTGATAGGTAACTGATGTTCTACGATCGATCGGTTAATCCTGGCATCTCATAATATTCCCTTGCAAAACAATCCATAAATTCTTTCAAAAGATTTATCAAATTATTCTTATAATCTCTTGGCAGGTTAGCACTTACATACGTCAGCCTAGGCCTATCACCTATTCCTATATCAACCTCTTCAAGTTCATCGGCCAACGTAAAGCCTTGTCCCAATTTTCCATCTAACTCATCCACCGCGTCATCTGTATACGGACTATCTTGCTCATCTTGGCCGGTGGATGGCATACCTTTGTTAAAGCAACTGCTTGTCTTGATCTTTAATTGTCTCGATGTCGCAGTCAGTTACTTTGAGGAAATCGGCCTCCCAAACTTGTCCAGACAGGCAGTCAATTCCCTCCATCTCCCATATGGCAAGATCGGCATTGGCCACATGCACTGACCTATCGGCCTGCACGATCTCGACTTGGTCCCCTTGCCACTGAATGAGGCACTGATGCATCGTTGAGGGAACGCAACAATTTGCGTGGATCCAATCACGTCCCAACAACAGGCTATAGGAACCCTTTCCATCAAAAACAAAAAAGGTGGTAGGTATTGTCTTGTTGCCCACTGTGAGCTCCATGTTCAACACCCCTTTTTCCTTCGATGCATTGCCACCAAAATCCTTTAACACCATATTGGTCTTGATGAGATCTTCAGGTACCTTTCCAAGCTTCCTGAAAGTTGTATATGGCATCAAATTCACTGCCACGCCGCCATCGACCAGCATCTTCGTCATCGGCCGCCCATTGACGAACCCCTTGATGTATAATGGCCGGAGGTGCCTGTGGCTGGTACCGCCCGGCTTGTCAAACACGGCTTGGTCTGGTGACAACTGTAGCCTAGCCGAAGATTGTTTTACCTCATCATCGGCTACTGCCTCATCGGCCATCTATACGCTGTACTCCGCTGGCAACATGAAAACCATGTTAACAGAAGCCTATGCTACGCCTTTACCTTTTGCAGACGCAGGAACCTGTGCTGATTTCGAGGTGCCCTCATCGGCCTTGACCACCGTAGATTTTACCCTCCATTCTTTTTTAGTCCTGGTGGGCCGATGGGCGGTTGCCGCCTGTTGCTCCTGAACCTGCTCTTTATTCCTCAGCCTTTGTACCCGTTGTTTCTGGGTCTTGGTAAACACGTCGCTTGGGCACCACTGAGGGTTCTGGGGCTGGTCATCGTCTTTGTCCTGACGATCTTGGTGCATTGGCCCTAGCCTTTCGTGTACAGATTTTCTTTGCTTGGTTGGCCGATGCGCTTGCCTACTTGAGTTGCCCTGGTGAGGATCCTCTATGTCATTGCACGTAGGACACTCTTGAATTGTTGGCAACCTCATCCCTTTGTTCCAACAAAACCGGAAGAACTCGCACTCCCAATGAGGGTCATAGGATCTGTCTTGGTCAGAGTACCCGTGTGCTTGCTCCTCCCGTCTTCGCTGGTACTTTTTGATCAGGCCTTCCGAAGTCTGATGAGGCCGCTTGTTGGTCCGATAGGCATCGCTATCGGCCCTGTCCGCCCACACCATGTTGACTGGGAATGGGTGCCCTTCTATCTTCATCGGCCGCTAGGCTTCATCAATCTTTATCCTGCCATGCTCGATGGCCAATTGGATTTGCTGCCGGAAGATCTTGCATTCATTGGTGTGATACGAATATGTGTTGTGCCACTTGCAATATCTTCTCTTCTTGATTTCCTCGGCCGATGGCAGTACATGACCTATTGGTAGCTGAATCTGCTTTTCTTGCAAGAGTAGATCAAATATTTTATCGGCCTTGTTGATTTCGAAGTCGTATTTGTCGCCCTTCTTGGCCCATTGGCACGTTGTTGGCTTCTTCATCCAGGCCCACTCAGCCAAATCGACGTCGGCAACATCTTCATCGTCTTCATCAGAGGTGTATTGATAAACAGTATTGATTTTCTTCGCAAACTTCTTTGCCTCCTGGAATCTTTGTTCATGGGACGATACCCTCTGCGCTAGCTGAGCTAGGCTATCAAATTCTTGTGATGAGAACCTTTCTCGTATCGGCCCCAGTAGTCCTTGGAACGCCAAATCGGCCAGTTGAGAATCGGTCAAACTAAGGCTGTAACACCTGTTCCTTATATCCCTGAATCTTTGAATGTATTCCGGGACCGATTCGTCAACCCTTTGCCTGATGGTGGTGAGATCGGACAGGTTCATCTCTTGTACACCGTTGTAAAAGTATCTGTGAAACTGTTTTTCCAGATCGACCCACCCTCTGATGGAATTGCAGGGTAGAGATGAAAACCATGTGAACGCTGACCCTGACAAGGACAGAGGGAAAAATCTCACCCTCAATGCCTCCACAGCCGATGCCTCACCACATTGAGCTAAGAATCGGCTTATGTGCTTGTACGTAGAGACATTGTCTTGCCCCGAAAACTTGGAGAAGTCCGGGATCTTGTATCGGCTCGGCAGTGGCACTCTGTCGAACTCCTCGGGGTACGAATGCCGATATGCTGTGGAGTTCTCCTTGGGCTTTAAGCCGAACTGATCTCGCATCACTTCGGCTATCATATCGGCCCAGTATCCTGCGGGTTGATGTGGAAGCTCTTGATGGTAAGGCTGTTGAAATCCTTCTGGCCGATATTGCCTTGGTGAACACGGTTGGAAGTGATGATTCAAGTTCTGTGCATCGTATTGCCCTGTAGCGTACTGCTGGTAGCCTTGCGGAGGGTGTCCAGCCGATGGTTGGTTGATTGGGATTTGTCGCATCGGATCACCCATCGGCTGCTTCCCCCTCGTCCATTGTGCAAATTGTTCCTCCGTGATATACTAGGGGCTTCCTCCCGCTTGCTTGGTCAGGACCAGCGGCATGGTTGATGCTGGTTGGGCCGATGGAGGTGGAATCGGCGCTGTCGGCTGCGGAGCCGTGCTCAGATCAGTCCTCAAGGTCCGATAAGTAGGGAACTTGTTGTCTGGCAGGAAAATCGGCCCTTGAGGCTTGTACTGGTGAATGGAGCCGTCTAAGATTGATTTCACCGTATTGGTCAGTGTGTTCACTAGGATCCCCGATTGATTGACCAACGCAGAGTGGACCGCGGAGTCAATGCGGTCTTGCAGCATCGGTGCAGCGCTGTCTTCAGTCTTGATAGCATGGTCGTGTGCTACCACCGACGTGCTAGCTCCGTCTCCCGTGCTCGGCATTACCATCTTTGACTTTTGGATAAGGGTGCCTTGCCGAGTCCTAGAGTACGTTTGCAGCTACATGTTTTGAAATTGCTCAACTAGCTTGTTCATCTCAGCTTTTTGCTCCTCATTGAGCTGGTCGGCGGTCACAGAGACGACGTTTTCCTCCAAGATCTCATTCTGCTTCGACATCTTGCAGTGATCTTCTTGTTGTTGTGAAGCTTGTGTTCTTGATGTCCCACTGGGCGTGCCAAAAGCGTGTCGGCGTAGAATTTCGACCCGCCTCACAACAAAACGGGTTCCACGTTTCCATGGCGGCCTGGGAGGTTTGCTTTACTCCAGTGCAGGTCCAATGGCTTGCCTAGGTGCGTGTAGAGCGTGCCAGTTGATTGGATCTGCAATCAACAAGAATAAACAAGTAAACCATATTAGAAACGATGGCCGATCGGCCGATAGGCCGATGTTGCATCGTGGGAGCCTAGCCGATAGGGCAAAGCTATATCGGCCTACTTGAAGTTATAATAAGATTGGTAAATAAATCTAAACCCATCGACCCATGTTGATATGCTTGTAGCAATTTAATGGAAACGGCCGATGAAGAAAACATGAAGATAAATACACTAGCTAATACTCTAGTGCAAACTTATACAAGCCAATCATCCAATATAGATATAGTAATCACAGAAAAGTCATAAAGATGTCCTGTAGTAAACATGTTTATGTTTATCGATCTGCTTGTACAAGTGGCAAACACATGCAAAGATATAAATAATCACATGCTTTAGGTAAGACCGGCTGAAACCCCGGTGCTATCCTTAGTTGCGATTGAAAACAGGCTTTGAGTTAAACCTCGAAACACGACTAAGGTCGATAGCAACTCAGAGTGTAGATCGAGAGTTAACACAAAGAAAATCAAGCCGTCGATCGCTTTTAGGGATGGTAGATGCTTTAGATAATCTATACAAGCAAACTAATTCGACCATCGTTGGCGATAAACCCTAAAACGAGTTAAACGCTGGCAAGATAGAATTAGAAAACCACATCGAGATTAGTTAAAACATGATAAACGACGATCACAATGCCAGCGCTTAACGTGCCTAAAGCGACACGCTAGCCCGACGATGTAGATCGTCGGGTACGAGTTCTTACTTCTGCTCTGGGGAAGCAAGAAGTCGCCGGAAGCTAACCTCTTGCGAGGGTTCGCGATGCGCCGAAAGTAGATTGATTTGTGTTTGATTGATTGTGAGAGAGCTTCTATGTACAGACTACCGGGATATTTATACCCGAGATTACAACATGGTCCGTGTAGGACACGATCTTATCTCTAACTAACAAACAAGTCTTTGCGGAAGACTCTTGCCAAAAATTAGATCTAAACCTACTTAATTTACAAGATACAATTGCCTAAAACTGAGCCTTATCTCTATTTGGCAACCTCCTTAAAGCTTATCTCGAGCCCAAACCGAGCCCATATCGTCCTTATCAACTTCTTGACTCTATCAGCCAATAACCATATTGAATCCGAATTGGCCGATACAGCCTTACTGCTAGCACTCTTTCCAGTCCGATACGCTTACAGAGTCCGATATGAATCTTGGTCCGACTCCAACTTGGCTCCTCTTCTCTGCATTGGTTTTCTCTTTCCTCTCTGAGTAGATTACAAAAATCTATTGTTAATAGGTTCTGAGGCCATGCTTCCTTCGGAGCTGCGACATCGGTCTGCACGAGTCGAACAATATTCAGATAAGGACCAGGAGGAGCAGCGAACAGACGATGTCAACCTCCTAGAGGAACATTGACAACGTGTTGCCGTTCAAGCAGCCATGTACCAACAGGCCCTACATCGCTGTCATGAAAAGCGTGTTTGTGCCCGTACACTCACCACCGGCTTTTACGTTGTCCGACGAGTTCAAAATAAGGCAGGGCGAAATAAGCTCTCACCAAAGTGGGAGGGACCGTACATGGTGGTCGAAGTCTTAAGGCCAGGCGCGTTCAAGATCACAGATGACGAAGGTCGCGAGTTGGCAAATTCATAGAACATCGACCAACTTTGTAAATTTTATGTATAAGATCGATGTCTTATGCTATCGACCTCTTATGCTAGTCTGGCAAGCTTCGAGATCCCATGGACCTCGGCTGGGGACGCCTAGCACTATGAAAGTTTGTCAGGCCATGCAGGGTCAAACGACCATGTTACATCTGGTCATGTTAGAGTACCCACTTGAGCATATTAAGTGTTTCCTAGGTACATAAACTACCAAGACAGCCATTGCCAATTCATCGTAGAGAAGATGTCTTAAGCCAGCGGACCGAAGGAATGCGTGAGGCGGTCGAACTCATCGGCTCTCATTCGAGAACGTGTGAAACCTTCCTGTCCTAAGCTCATCTGTGGATGCCCATCTCGGATATAGGCGAGGATGTGACCACCTGCATATCGGCTAGCGCGACGACACTCCTGCTTCAAGCTATCGTCGATCCGCTTCCCGATCTCTACTAGTTGGTCGCACGTAATCCACATCCAAAAAAGATGGCCGCTTATAGACTTCTCAGGAGGAGGACGGACCACCCGCAGTTCCTCCCAAAGACACTGGAGTGCCAGACAACAACCCTCGAGATAGGCATCGATCCAGAATTCCCTACCTCGAAGGGCCTCTATGGCTTGTTCCTTTCGGGCGGTGGTCGCCATCTTCTCGAGCTCCGCCTTCTCGAACCTCGCCTTCTAGTACTCGGCATGGCGTTCTCTCTCCTCTAAAGCATTCTCGAGGCCTACGCACGTCGTTTGACCTTGATTAGCTTACTCTGTGTACACGGGGGCAAAAGCTACAAAGGTCAAGTCTCATACCTTGGTTCTGCTCGAGAAAAGAGCTGAGTTGGAGCCCCTATGGATCCAGCGCACTATCCGGGATAACGACGACCAAGGCTTGGTCATCAGCCTAAGGAAGCATGAGGAGAAGGAGGCACGGCGTTAAGATCACGAGGACGTCCTCCTTGCTGGACTATCTCGTCTTCGATACATCTAGAAACCAGCACAACAAAGCAAGAACTTAAGTACAATAAAAAGGACATAGTTCTCGGAAGGGGCGACAGGCCTAGTAATTGTTCTTAAAAATTTACAACTTAAAGGGGAGCAGCGATTTACTGTTCAAAGAATGGAATGACACTCTCCCCTAGGTTGATGAGCCCCGACGTCATGTCCTCACACATCGCATCAGCCCTGTCCTTCTCCAACGCTTCCTCCAAGTTGACCTCGAGGTACGTGAGCTTTAGGCACGCAAGAACATGATATGCACCGATCCGAAGACCGGTGCACATCTCCTCGGCGATGTGCTCAGCGTGTTTGGTGGACGTCCCCTCTAGCTTGCCGATAAGGGAGCCCATGGACCCAAGACGGTTGTCTCGTCAGGGAACATGGGGCCCTTCTTGTGGATGCCCAAGCTACAGGCCCGTAGTTGTCCTGAAGGTCTTGTCGAAGCAACGCCATGTTCTCCTAGGTCTCCTTCATTCTTTTCTCCTAGCCTTGCCACTGCCTCTCGTGGCCGGCGACCAGGTCCTTGAATTTCTTCAAGTCCTTCTGTGCTTCTGCCAGTCAAGTTTCCAGCTCAGCGACTCAGTCGTCCACGGTCGAGGCTGCCTTCCTGAGCTGCTCAACCTCGGCAAGGACGTCGCACATGCCGGATTGCAGTAGGCGGCTGGCTTCCACTAGCCCGTCAATCGCTGAAAGTGACATGACAGTGGGTGAGACACTTGGCAGAGGGAGAGGTGGCACTGGCGTCACGACGACGACGGCAGGAGGTGTAGAGCTCATGTCTTCATGACCAGTGCTTTGAGTCGAGGTCACAGGAGAAGGGCTAAATCAAAGAGAAGCATACGTTATAGAAGATGCTACGAGAACAATGAATACAAAATCAAGGAAGACAATCACTTACTTGGGCTTAAACCGCTTCAGGAGCGCCCTCTTCCCCTGAGAAGAGGACTTCGCGCTGGAAGTGGTCTACAAGACATGTAAGTCATGGCCGAGAAAGCTCCTTAGGTTGTTTATGGACCATAGGGAGTATGACTAACCTTAGAACCGCTTGTCTGCACAAGCGTTCCTGCTCTGGACGATTTCGTTAAAGCCGTCCACCTCCTTTTGGAGGGTTTTGTTCCACTGCTGGTTGGGGCGTTCTCGGCCGTAGCTTACTCCGAGGTCGCTTTCTCCTTCATAGAAGTCATGACCTGGTGGTCAACAAGTGGGCCGATGATATCCGTCAAAGGCAGGACCTACAAGATTTAGATTACTACTCTTTCGGATAACAATGGCCAAAGGAATGATATTAGCCGAGATCACTTACGTTGATGGCGGTGTCCTTGTCTGAGGACGGGAGGTCGCACAGCGGGGTGAGGAGGTTGTCCGGATCTGGTGGAGCGTCGATCACCAGATGACCTACTCGGGTGGTCATAACTCCATCATCGAGCTCTACAAATAAGACATCAATATTTGTATTCGTAGATTGGCCGTGATCGGGTTAAGGTCAGGACGGTTACAAGATCGTATACCCTGAACTGAGATCCGTGTTTCATCTTGCACCCCCATGTACTCGTACGCAGAGTGAGCGCGAGCTTGAACGGGCTGAATTCAATGACGTATGAAGTCTTCAGCAACTTCATACCCCGACAACCCTTGTTCTCGGAGTTCGCGGATCTTGTCTACGAAGCTCTTGAGAGAAGGGGTTAAGGAGGGTTTGGATGTCCACAAAGGGGAGAGCTCAGGCTTCTCATTTGGGACAGCAAGGCTAGCGGGGCGGTCGTCGGCGTGTAGGTAAAACCATTTTGACCTCCATGATCCTCTTGAGGAAGGGCAGTTGAAGGGGATATATTCTGCCTTCATCCTATCCCGAAAGCGAAAGCTGCAGCAGCCAGAGATTATATGGGATTCCATCCACCTAAGTTCATAAAAGTATCTAAACAAATCTAAGAAAGGCGGTACCCTAAGGTACGCCTCACAGAGATGTGTAAAGATGTTGAGAAAGGTGATGGAATTTGGGTTAGGTGGAGGAATTGGATGTCGTCGAAGTCAAAAGGAGAAGAAGAAATTCGGAAGGAGAAGGCAAGAATCCACACTGCGTGAAATCTTCGAGGCAAACAATCTGCCCTAATGCGGGGTTAGGGGTTATACCTCCTTCTAATCATTTTAGAGTCTTTTTCCCTGAGAGGGATCCTTCAATTTGTAGCACCTTCAGATCCTCCGTGCTAAAGTTGGATTTCCCCAGATCCATTGGATTGGCTTGAGGTTGAAGGTGAAGAGCGAAGTTTGTGTTTTTGGTTGGGGAGTGCAGGAGATGTAAAGTCACTTGCGAAAGGAGCTAAAATGAATCTCAAAATTGGAATTGATAGATCACGCCCGGTGATTCGTATTTCGAGGAAGAAAGAGAAATTATCGCCATGATTTTCTCAGTTTTTTTATGGTAGTTTTTTATACTTCAATTCAAATTCATACTGGACCGTTGTTTTTTGATGGTGTTGTCGAATGCTTCATACCTTCTCGATGACTTGAGAATGGTCAGGTGGGCATGACATCATTTATTCAAGAACTTCGGCTCGAGAACACTGAGAGTTCATTTGATTTGAAGTCAGGGGGCTATTGTTAGGGTTACGGATAAGACATACATCCTATCCTTTGGGTTGTGAAGTATACAGATATGGCATACCATTAGTATATGGGAAGGTTACCTTAATATTATGGAATTCGGCTAATAAATAGGGAAATTGTATCCCGTGTAGAAGGTGTTGGAGTCCTATTCGGGGAAGATACAATTCTGTGATCTCGTAGGCCAAAAATACTCTTAGAGTTCTACTTGGAGGTCAAGGTAGTATAATCCTTATCTTTTGTGTGCTTGATGTCGTTTCATGTACATCCTTGGTACAACGTACCCCTATACCCTCAGAATACAGTGTACGGATACAACCCGTCGACAATATGGCATATGTAGTAAAATCCGAGTGAAATAACACTTCTAAATAGATTTACCATCTGCCTGTATAATGACCACAAAATATTATAATCAGCCTAAGCCATCATATTGGTATTTAAATAAAATGTACACATATGTGGCCTAGAGCAATGATATAATATTTAATCAATTGCTTTGTAAACCAAAACGGCGTCTTTAACTTATATAAAAGAGTTAATCAAAGCAGCTATATGTAAAGCTTCAATGTTTGCCACCTTTTAAATTGCATCGTGCTTACTTCGAAAAAGTTGTCTAACAGTTGTATAAAAAGATTTTAAGGTATTGTGCACATGAGCACGCGCATATTACCAAGAGCAAAAATGTCTTAGTCCCTAAAGGCACGTGACAGGCCACACCTGAAAACATGGGCTCCAAATGCTCCGTGGACCTCGGACCATAAGAAAACATTTACCAATACCCTTAAATTATTTGCCAAAACCGCTCATCATTCTTTTCGCCGCTTCGTCTTCCCGAAAATCCTCTTACGTGCTCCTGTTCACCGCCGCCGTCACCAGAGCTAGGTCAAGGTTTTCTCACACATCCATCCAGCAAAACTCTCCAAATCTCGTAGAAATCCAACGCGGGTTCCTTCCTTCATCATCCACCCCAAAATTGGTAGCCAAAAACCCCAAATCCAAGTTTTCCCCATTTCATCTATGGCGAAGGAGAGAGAAATTCCTTTCAACCAATGGGCAACCTCAGATGTTGAAAAAAGGCACCTCCGAGAGATGGTGAACGATGGTGTGCTGCCAACAAAGGAGCTCATCGAGTAGCAGTAGGCAAAGAATTCCCCACACCGAACACGCGTGAAATTGTTGTTTTGACCTATTTCTTCCATAGCAGTTTTGGTCTCCCCACTTCTGATTTCTTTCGTGGTCTTCTTGATTTTTATGGAATTAAGATTTACCATCTTAACGCTAATTCCATTCTTCAGATTGTGATCTTTATTCATCTATGCGAAGCCTTTCTTGGAATTCTTCCTCAATTCAACCGTTTCCCCCAGCCTTCCAAAGAAAACCAGTGCGTTGGGGTTCGGGTTTCCAATTGTGTGGAAATCTCCAAAAATATTTATTTCTCCTTGCCTGTCAAATCTTCAAATAAAGGATGGCACTCCAATTGGTTTTACATCTCAAATCCTCCTCCTTGCCTTCCCGACTTCATCGGACTCCCTCCAGTTCATAAATCGCAATGGAATTCCCTGCATGATGGCACCGGTTGTTAACAGCAAAATTTGGTAAAGACATGCTAGCAATCAAGATTGTATCCGAGGCGGATTTGAAGGGATAAAGGAGTTTTCCAAAGAAGACCGTATTGGCTGAAGCCGTATCGGCCGATATGGAATCGGACTCGGGCAGCCAATATGGGTGGTCTAGATCGGACTCGGCTGAGCCGATACAGGTAGCGTTGGTTCTTGTTAGCTTCGGAGAAGGTCTAAAGATATTGCCAACTAGGAATTAAGTCTGGATAAGGCAATTGTATCTACTAATTAGGAATAAGAGTTAGTTTCTTTTTTATAATATTGTGGTAAGAGTCCACTTAGGACTTGTTTGTTTGGGCAAGTTATAAATAGTGTCCGGCAGAGACAAGGTATGTATGTACGAGTACAAATATAAGCCCAAGGTCTATGTAAAAAAAACAGATGAATACAACACTTTCGGCACATCGCCACAATTTTCCTTTTACTTTTCGACGAATTCGTGCTTTGGGTTCGTCAGCTGGAGGTATGGCTTGTTAAGTTACCATATAACTTAGCCAATCTAAGTCGATGGCTGATTTAGCCGTATCGGCCAGGCCTTTTTATGGTTTTGTAAGTATCGGCTAAATCAACTCATTAACTTAGATTGGCATAGGGTATCTACCACCCCAAAAAGCTTTCAGGGACTTGATTGTCTAGATATCATACTTTTTTTCACACTTTGTGTTGCATCAGCCCTAGTCCTAATTAGAATCATGATCCCTGGCCTGTTTCTCGTTTGTAATAAGGGTAGCATCGGAGTTTCAACCAATCTTATCTGATATAGCTGTTTAGTTGTGTTTAAATTCCTTTTAATCATGCTTTTCATGTTTTATCTGCTCCTTATACAAAAGTATCACTTTAGTTAAATATATTAAGCTTGCCTTAATATATTTATTTAGATTGATATTCTTGTATAAGGCTATATCGGAGTATTAGCCGGTATGGTATCAGTTTTTAACTTTAACCCAAATATGATTTCATTGGCTCAGATTTGATCTTTGCAATAGATTACGTATTTACAGTTGATGGAGCATATTTAAGGTTTACTTTGAATTATTTATCTTACACCTCACAGCCGATTCGGTCAGATCGCATCGGCTAGGTCTATACGATATGTCATCGGCTTATCGGCCGATCGGCTATCGTGCATCTAATACGTTTTTCTTTGTATATCTTGTTGGTTGCAGGATCAAACCAACTGGCACGCCCTGAACCTATTTTCTAAGAGTTGGACCTGCTCTAGAGTTAAGCAAATCTCTTAGGCCGCCGTGTTTTTGCATCAACACGCTTCTGGCATGTTTTTGCATCAACACACTTTTGGCACGCTCGGTGGGACATGACTTTCAAGACATCCATCATGCCAGAAATAACTGAAGACAACGTTATCCTAGTAACAGTTGAACAATTATCTGATGAGCAAAAGGCGAAGATGGATCAGTTGACTCAAGCTTTTTATAAGATATATCTGGATTCCTTCACCGTGTCTCAGCATAGCGCCGTGTCTCGGCATGGCTAAGTAATCCAAAAAGGCAAAGTAGTCGTCCCAAAGCCAGAGGCAGAATCTAGTGCACAACAAGATGGAGTCAAAACTGAAGAAATCAAGGCTAAAGAAGAAGAGCCAGCTATGGATGAGAAGATCTTGTTACAAGATAGGCTGAATTATGCAGTACATCAAACTTTGATTAACCAATCTAATGTGTTGGTGAACACATTAACTAACGTGGTCAAAAAGGTGATGGATGGAATTATAGTTGAGGAGAAGGCAAAAGGACCAGTATACTTTCCAAATAATGTGTTTCTTCCATATAGGACCATCAAGACTGAGATCCCAGGTTCTTCAGGGTTGCAACAACAATTTATGCCTGGGCGGCAGATATCTCAGCAAGATCAACAAAATCAGGGTCCAAAGATTATACCATCAACATCGGTTGGGGTCTTACAAAATCCTATTCAACGGTCGATGGGGATTCAAGGAAATCAAATCCCTATTTAACAACCGATTTTGCCATTAACATCATCTGGGCCATAATATGTACATGAGGTACCTCAAAATTATCAATATCAATCTCATCAACCTTTCTTGGGCCAAACTTCAAGTTTTCAGCCTTAACAATATCGGCCAGAACCTGTTCCATAATACCAGTATCATCCTCAGTTCAACCACTATGAGCAGGTTTCATAGTTTGGAGGGCAACAACAACAGTGGACTGGTATGATTGCATAAGTGGTCAGAGAACAATTTGGTTTGAAACCCAAGGACAGTGAAAATATGTATCGGTATCCATATCCAGAGTATTTCGACAAGGTGCCATTGCCAAACTGATACAAGATTCCAAATTTCTCGAAGTTTTCGGGACAAGACAGTGTTTCTACAATGTGGGGAGGGATCGGCTATAGAGGCTCTGAGAGTCAGATTATTTCCATTATCATTGTCTGGATTGGCCTTCACATGGTTTTCTTCATTACCTTACAATTCGGTTAGAGGTTGGGCTGATCTAGAAAAATAGTTCCATAGATACTTTTTCAATGAAATCCAAGAGATGAAGTTGTCAGACTTAACATCAATCAGGCAGAGATCTGATGAATCAGTTCCAGACTATATTCAAAAGTTTAGAGATATGAGGAATAGATGTTATAGGTTGAACTTGACTAATTCACAGCTTACTAATTTAGCTTTCCAAGGGATGCTTGGGCCAATAAGGAAAAGATTTTCTGCACAAGATTTTGACAGTTTGGCTCATTTAGTTCAGAAGGTGTCGGCACATGAACATGTAAAATCAAAGTGTGTTTGATTCTTTTGTTGTGATGAACAATTGGCATATGAGGTTATTGGTTTTGATATTTGGAGATTATTGGCGAAGTGGCTTGTAAGATGATTGAATTTTCAGACGGTGAACAGGGACTGTTGTTTTGTTGGGTCCGGTTAGACCGGGCAGGTAAGGCTGGTCAGACCGGCGGTATGTGTGCGGTCAGACCGGCCAACTAGCGGTCTGACCGGCCGACCCTGTGTCAGTTTCGGTTTCGGGTTGTTTCATTGGATATCCGTGGTTAATTTGTGTTTATGGCTTCTAGATGGATACTATGCGTATGTAATACTATTGTGTGCTAACAATGAGTCAAGTTGGAGATAGCTTGTGCTCGGATATGGTTTGTTTGTTTGTTTTATGTGTAGGTAATCTTTACGTCTCGGGAGAGTATTGCCGGTGATGGATCGGGAGTCAAGTTGAGATAAGGTGATGTCCGGACGGTCAGATATCATGCGGGATACTTAGACTAAAGATCAATGCACGTGGTTGGTGAAGATTCCATATGGCATATGATGGAGATATTGTGTGCGTATGGGACGCAGAGTTGAATTTGGAAGGAGTCCAAAATTGGTATAATTGGAATATGTAAAGGTGGTTACTTGTATGGGAAGGTTTCCTAGGTGGATTAGTATTTCTTGTATGAGTTTGGTTCGTGGCTTTAGGCTGCCTACCTCATGTATAAATAGAGAGGGAGGGTGTGACCTCTCGGTATTGCTTTTTGAGAGCATTGAGTTGTGAGTTTGGTTAGGGTTTCGAGTTTAGTCGAGATTTTCATGAGGAGTGCTGTTGTTGCACTTTGCAAACACAGAGAGAAGTAATAAAGTAGTCATCTATTTTAATAGATCTTCAATTTGTATTTGCCCGGGTTCACAGCGGTCAGACCGGCAGGGACACGGCAGTCAGACCAGTGACGGTGGCAAGAGGCAGGCCGATCTATTTTGGTCAGATCAATCTACATCGATTTGAGGGTAACTTTTAATTCCGCTAAAAGTTTTGGTTTTTGGGTACTACAATCATTCACCCCCCCCCCTCTCTGGTTGGCTTAGTACTTGCTTTTCGATCGTACAGAACAGAGATTTCAAGAGGCTAAGAGATTTACCAGGAGAGCTAATAATGTTAACAATATTTATAGCTATGAGTCAGAGTCAGAAGATGAAGACCTAGAGATCGGTCTGGCAGAGTGGTCAAAAACAAGAAAACTGTTGTTTGCCAATGAGTCAAATACAATGGAAAAGAAGAGAAATATGATTTTGATATCAATAAAGCCGATAGGATATTTGATCTACTGCTTCAAGAGAAGCAGATACAACTTCCAGTATGTCATGTGATTCCATCAGCTGAAGAGTTGCGTAAAAGGAAATATTGCAAGTGGCATAACACTGGATCACATCATACAAATGAATGGAAGGTGTTTAGGCAGTAGATCCAACCGGCTATAGAAGAAGGCAGAATCAAGTTTGATGATGGAAATAAGCCGATGAAGATTGAAGGTCATCATTTTCCTGTTAACATGGTCCACACCAATGAGGCCGATAAGATAATTTATCAGACTTATCAACAAAACAAATTTAGTTCTATCAAGTTGATCAGCAAATACCAGAGAAAACAAGATAAGCAAGTCCAAATATATGCTCAAGACGATGAAGCTTGTTTTGATCCTCAATGGAGATGTGAGTTCTTTAGATTTTGCTGGAACGAAGGAATGAGACTACCATCAATTGAAGCATAATTCGAGTTTACTTAATTTTATCTTACTTACACCTTATAGTTGATTCGGTCAGATCGTATTGGCTAGGTTCTTACGATACGTGATCTGCTTATCAGCCGATCGGCTATCGTGCATCTAATGTGGTTTTCTTTGTATATCTTGTTGGTTGCAGGATCAAACCAACTGGCACGCTCTGAACCTGTTTTCTAAGAGTTGGACCTACACTGGAGTTAAGCAAATCTCCTAGGCCAATGTTCTTTTAGCCCGGATAGTCGACATGATGGAAAAGGGCTTGAAGGGTGAGCAAATTAATCAGCACTTTATCAAGTGCCGACTGGCTCCAGTAAAAGAACGATCCAAGCATCCCTTTGAATATGAAGGTCAGTCGGATCACAATCACGAAGACCCTCAGTCCATTGACTTCAGAGTGATGTGTCAGAGGATGTTCAAAGTATTTTCATCCGGGATAGTTGTTGACTACTCAAACAAACTCCCAGTCATCCCATTTAGCATACTTCATCCTCCTCCTCCGGTATATAGATTTAATCTCTTGTTATTAGCTCAATGTTTCCAACTGCTGCAAATTTTGACTATTACCTTCTATGCAGGAAAATAAACATCTTATCTCGAACCCTCCAACTCCAACACACCACTCTCCAAAGAAGGGACCGAGTGGAAGCAGTTGGGCAACTGGAGGACCAATAATAAAACCGCAGTAAGGAACCAGATGGCCAACCATAAAGCCAAAAACCAAGAAGGCTGAGAAGAAAAAGAGAAAAATGGTTCTTGATTCTTATGAAGACAATGAAGGTCCTACTCAAGACACTAGCGAGATCCCAACGCGACCTCCGAAAAAGGAAACCAGCTTCAAGCTCAGGACATCTTCGAGGTAAGCCATCAATCCCATCTCATTATGTCTTCAACACTCTAAACAAACCTTCAACATGCATGTATCCTGTCTTGTATTTGCCATTTTCAGAAAACCCCAGGACATTGATCCAACCGGCCATGAGGAAACACAAAAAAAACACTGAATCTGCTAACCCAGACACCGGTGAGATCCCCAACAAGCCCCCGACTTGCACCAATCAGAAGGGGCCGAAAAAACAAACACAGACCAAGAGCCCCTGACTGAAAATCAGTCAGGTTTTAATGAAGACACTACAGCCGACCAGGAGCAACCGACTGGAAACCAGTCGGCAGATACCACTTCAGGATCACCTCGAGCAGGTGAACATCAAGAAGACAGTACCGAAACTTCTCCTGGCAAAGATCAAGCTAGTGAAGATGAACAAACACAAAGTTCTCCTCGTAGCCACGAAGAGATAAATGAAGGTAATATATTTTGACAAATGTCATTAGAATTAACATCTTTCTTATAACCTGCTATCTCATTATCATCTTAGATCAAACATCAAGTGAAGAAGAAGAAATCCTTCGCATCAAGTCTTCTCAAGATTCCCTTCCACTAGTAAAAATCCAATGACGAGATGGAGACGGCATTGCTCACAGCGTCATTTTAAATAAACAGAGAGAAGCCGAAGAGCGTGACATGCTGGTGAAATGCCTCAATGAATCCACCAAGCTTCTGAATGTAAGTAAAAAATTCTCCTCACAAGAGAAGCAATCTACTTTAATTTTAATCTTGATATATTGCTCTTCTCTTTTAGAGAATTTACTGATAATCCCAAGCCAAGTCAGAAACTTTAGAGAAACTGTTAGCTCACCTCAACACCTTGGATTTAGTTCAACAAGAGCTTAAAGAAGCCAAAGAAACTACCAAGGCTAAAGAAAAGGAATTAAGAGGTGAAATAAGACCGCTTCGAGACATAAATATAAAATATCGTGGATCTGTCCATGGTTAGTAAATATCTTCATAAAATGCTTTACTAAGCTTATCTTCCTATTATTGACTCAACTTTATATGTTGTAGCCCATATATCTCAAATCGAAGCTTTGAAGGCTGAATTGAAAACTGCTAAACAAGCAAATGCCAAGCTTCAAAAAGATAAAGATAATGTTGTAGCTGAGGTAGAAGGTAAATTATTTGTCTGTAATCATGAATCTTGAATCTTGAAAAATCCTTTGCCTATCTTGACTTATATTACTTTAGAATGCAAAGTAAGAACTCTAGCTCAGTTTGAAATCTTCGCTGAGCAAATCAAGAGGGCAGAATCAATTCAGGATGACATTGCCAACACTACCGCCCCTATGCTCAATGTTGTATTCCAAAACAGACTTGGATCTAGCTCAGAAGACGCCTCTATGATCTTTGACAAGCTGAGGAATGCTCCGGACAAATACTTCAAGAATATTACTGATGCAGCATCCATGGGAGCTAGCCAAGTTTTAGCTATGACCAAGTCACTGTATCCCCGAGTGGATATCAGTGCAGTTGGGGATGTGTTCGCAGACAGAACCTCTGAAGAACAAGCGGTAGAGTTTATTAATGAAGCAGCAGAACTTGCTCAAAAAGAGCTAAAGATGTGCTAGAAGAATTCCAGAGTTAAGCTCTTCATTATAACATGACTTTGAATTGTAAATATGTGATTTATATATGATGTTGATTTAACTATGATTTGTGTATATAGTATGAAAATCTTTCTCCAATTCTACGAAGCCTAAAACTTAGTTAAATCTTCAAAAAATTGTTAGTACTTGTCAACATCTCATAGCTAAAACAAATCAATGATAAATCAAACCAATTACTGTCATTCAAAGTTAAATTATCATTACTATAACAAGATAGCCCCCGACTGGCTACTGAAGAAGATCAGAGTACTTGACGTAGGCAGTTGAGATAGAAATTACAAAAAGTAATCTTATGTGTAAAAACGACGTAAATGTTCAATGTTTCAAGAATTCTCAACTGACGATCCATCTTCACACTTCAACCGATAAGCTCCCGAGCGAGTTACTTTTGATATAATAAATGGCCCTTCCCATAAAGGAGACAATTTGTGCCTATCTTTAGTAGTTTGAATCTTGCTTAAAACTAAATCTCCAACAATAAAAGCCCTAGAACGAACATTACGATTATGATATCGCCGAAGTCCTTGCAGATACTTAGCCGACTGAATAAGAGCAATCACGCGAGCTTCTTCCAGTCGATTTAAATCTTCTGTTCGATCTTGATCACTTCTATCTTCATTAAAATTACACACCCAAAGGGATTCAAATTCCATCTCACTCAGCAGCATAGCTTCAGCTCCATATACCAAGAAAAAAGGAGAATGACCTGTTGCCCGACTGGGTGTTGTCCGTAGAGACCAAAGGGCTGAAGGCAATTCTTCTACCCATCGATCGGCATAAGGTCGTAGCCTATCAAAGACTCGAGCTTTAACCCCTTGAAGAATCATCCCATTGGCATGCTCTCCTTGACCATTGCTTTTCGCATGCGCAACAGAAGCATAACATATCTTGATCCCAAAATCTTCACAGAAATCCTTAAAACCTCCACCAGTGAATTGAGTGTCATTATCAGTAATTATCCTGTTAGGAACCCCAAACTGATGCATAATATTAAGAAAATTTCCTGTGCTTTATCTGCAGTAATTGTTGCAACTGGTTTGGCTTCAATCCACTTAGAAAACTTGTCTACCGCCACAAATAAATGTGTAAAACCACCGGAAGCCCTCTTGAAAGGACCCACCATGTCAAGCCCCCAAATAGCAAATGGCCATGAGAGCGGAATCATTTGCAACTCTTAAGCTAGAACATGAATCCGTCGAGCAAAAATCTAGCATCCTTCAGTAGTCCGAATGATTTTGTCTACATCAGTAATAGCTATAAGCCAAAAAAAACTCTACCTATATGCCTTGCCCACCAAAGCACATGCTAAAGCATGACTGCCACATATTCCTGTGTAGATATCCACCAATAATTGATGTCCCTCTTCAGGTGAAACACATCCAACTAAAATACCTGATGGACTGCATTTGTACAGCTCGCCTTCTGATATTACATAACACTGACTACGGTGAGGAATTCGCTCGGCCTCGTTCCGATCCTGAGGTAACTCTTGTTTAGTCAGAAACATGATGAAAGGAATCCTCTAGTCGGTCTCTAGCATTGAGACTTCTTTGCAACAGTCGGCTCATGAAGATGTTCAACAAAAACATTAGTTGAAGCAGCTTCACACTTGGACCCCAGATTTGCCAATTGATTAGCAACCTCATTACTAGGTCGCAAAACATGAGATACCTCCAAACCATCAAACTTGTCTTCCAGCTTGCGAACCTTCTGACGATAAGTAGCCATGTTCTCGTTAAGACAAGACCAATCTGTCGAAACCTAATTTTGGCAATGAGAAAAGGGGGTAGCACACAAGCACCTAACACGATGGGTTATGGGACAAAGGCTTATACAGGTTCAAGCCTTCTATAAAGAAGTAATACCCTACTCCTGTTTTGGGGATTGTATCCGCCGAGTTATGTATTGTGGAAGAAAGTCTCTACCCCTCAGAGGGCGCCCTGCCCTCCTTATATAGCTTTAGAGGACAGGTTTACAAACAGAGACGTAACCACATACGGTATTACTCTCCTAATCATTATCCATAATACTTCCGAGTCAGGACCATAAGTTGTTCCTTAATAGACAAGGAAACATAATACTTAAGTCCTAAACCATTACATAAAACCTATCCCCTATGTTCAGTCAGATAGACCAGCCGTGTGGGTATATGCTACCCATAATCTGCACAGTAGCCCCTGAGACCTTCGTAGTCGACAAGATAACTCCACCTTGAACTAAATTACTCCATAGCCGAGTGCTCCAATCATCTCTGCCATATTCTCCCGAGTGCTTCAATCCAATAAAAAGACTATGAAGGGCTGAAAAAATTTAATAAAAAATATACGTAGGTGCATTGACTAGATGCACCTAATCAGGTGTAGCCCCCGACTATGTGTTTAGTTGAATAAATATTCAGCTAAGCCTATAGTCAAGAACTTAAATAATCTCAACCATTCGATTGATTTTAAATAATATGCCTAACCAACACCACATAGCAAATAACCTTAATAATAAAGCTTGTTGCATAGTGAATAAGAGTACTGGCATCATATTGTGCACACATTGCCAAGGCTAATATGTCCGAGTCCATATAAGACACATTATTTTACCATCCTCAGAAATATACAGCATTTGTAAAAACCCATAAATATATTTACCAATTGGCTAAAAAAATTTGACCAAAATATAATTAGCCTAAGCCATAATATTGGTCTTCATCAGGAAAGCACACAAGTGTGGAAATATAGCATTGATATATAAAATCAATTGCTTTATTAAAAAACCAAACAGCTCCTGCAACCTATAGAAAAGTTATCAGGATAGTTATAAAAAACTTTACTATTTGCCACCTCCAAATTGCATTGTGCCAACTCATAAAAAAGTTGCGCAACTGCTGTATGAAAGGATTTTGAAGGTATCGGGCCATAAAACACGTGCATATTGCCAAGGCAAATTTGCTCAAGTCCCTAGAGACACGTGTTAGGCCACACCTTGAATATAGGCTGTAAGCATCTCATGGGACTCGGCCCAAATAAAAAAACGCCTATCGATACCCTAATAAAATAACCGCCAAAGCGCCGTCGTCTTCTTCGCCGCTTCATCTTCTCAAAAATTTCTCCTTTCGTGCTCCTTTTCACAGCCAACGCCGCCAAAAACTAGGGTTCCAAATCTGCTCAATCCACCCGTCCAGCCAATCCCATTTCCATCAAAACTTGCTGCGCACATCTTCTTCTCCATCTCGTCCAGAAATCTCAGCCTCAAAAACCACACCCAGCTAATCCCGAATCTCGCTCATTGCAGAAGAGAGAGAAATCCCTTTCGATCAATGGGCAACTTCCAATGTGAAGGAATCCACTCTAAAAGAGATGGTAAAAGATGGAGTCCTCCCAGCAAAGGAAATCATCGGCTGGTGTCTGGCAGATAGCAAAGAATTCCCAACTCCAAACACCGGTGAGATTATCGTTTTCACTCATTTCTTCTACTACGGATTTGCTCTTGCTACCTCCGAGTTCTTCCACGGCATCCTCGACTATTATGGGATCAAGGTTTATCACCTAAACCCAAATTCTATCTTGCACATTGTCATCTTCATCCATGTCTACGAAGCTTTTCTTGGAATCCACCCCCATTTCAACTTATTTCGCCGTATGTTCATCCTAAAAGCTCACCCGACCAAAGATAACCCCTGTGTTGTCAGCGGCACCGGACTTCAACTCCACGAAACTCTTCGCAAAGATTATTTTCCTCTTCCCTTGGAAACATCCAACAAAGGATGGCACGCCAACCGGTTCTACATCTCCAATCCTGCTCCCAGCTTGCCTAATTTTATCGGTCTTCCTCCTATTCCTCGATCAAATTAAATTGCGTTGCCAGAGGGCCCAAACTGGGTTGAAGCTATCGCCCTTTTGTCAAAAATTCTAGAGATGAAAAATAAGGGGCTCCAAGGAGAACAGATCACTCGGCACTTCATCAAGTGTCGACTGGCGTCGATCAAGGAAAGATCCAAACCAGCCTATGAATACAAAGGACAAACTGACCCAACTGAGAAGATCGTGGGTCACTAGACTTTCAAATCTTGTGTGCACGCATGTGCAAAATCATTTCCTCCAGGATCGCGGTCGACTACAACAACAAACTGCCAGTCCTTCCTTACAACATCATTCGGCCACCTCCTCGGGTATGCAAATTCCTAAACTTCTTTCATTATCCTCTATTTTACCATGCTTGCTAGCACTTTACATATGAACAAAACCCCTTCTGCAAGCAAATGCCCTAATGGTTTACCAGCCATTCAAAGTATATCATGAAGATCCCCAGGCTCAACCGATTGGCAGCCAACCAGCCAGCAACCGACCGACCAGTGGGCCAAAGATTAAGCCCTAGGCAAAGAATAAAAGGGCTACCGTTGAAGAAATGAGCAAGTGCACAAGCAAGCAGAGAAAGTTAGTCATCAACAACTCAGACGAAGAAGATGAAGAAATTCTGACTCCGAAAACCAACATCAGCTGTCCAAAGCCAGCCTCTAAATTAACTCCCAAGATCAGGAAATCCAACAAGTAACTCTCATATAACTGTCTGTTTAAAAACAACCTAGACCACTTCTAGAACTCAAGCCTATATAACATACTTGTAGAAAACCCTAAGACATTGATCCCACCAGCAAAGCTGAAGTACCACCTCCAGATTCAGGGCCAAAAGTCCAAGAAACCGCAATTCCTGAAACGCAGGGCACTCCTTAAAACCAGCTGACTATTAACCAAGAGCCCGACTGGAAACCAGTTGGGCTCTGCCGACCAAGCCCCTAAACAAGAGCCCTTGACTGGAAACCAGTCGGGTGAAAAAAATTAAGCCCTTGGCGGTCAGCATGTACCTGTTGAAGATCCAACCCCGGACAACAATGAAGATACCAATAGGAGTCAATGAACTGAAGATGCCAATGCGCAAGGAAATCAAGACCAAACAATCCCTGACATAGATGGGAACGATCAAAATCCTCCATGCATACGCCCTGAAGTAACCACAAGTAAGTTCCACAATCACTTAAACCTCTTACTTTAATACTTGTCTTGAAATCTCACAATCTCACTTCTTTTTAGATCCAATATTAGGAGAGGACGAAGAAATCCCTCGAATCAAATCAGCAGAGGACTCGCTGCCTCCAGTAAAAATCCACTGGCGCGATGTTGATGGCCAGGCTCACGGGATCATGCTGAACAAGCAAATAGAATCCGAAGAACATGACATGCTAGTTGCTCGACTAACAGAATCATGCCGACTGCTAAATGTCAGTTTAAATCCTTGCTCTTCAATTCCCACTTGATATGAAATCAGCCAACTTGTTTCTTGTATGCAGAGAATATATCTTAGATCTCAAGCCAAGTCGGAGACGCTAGAAAGGCTGGTACCGCACCTAAACTCTTCGGAAAATATCCAGCAAGAACTCAAAAAAGCCAAGGAAGAAACCATAGCCAGAGAGACGGTGCTGAGAGCATAGATTCTGCGGGATACCAATTTAGAATTCGGTGGTTCAATCTGAGGTGAACGAAAATAACTCAACCTTTCCAACTGGTTAATGTTTCACTGCTGATTCTGTATCTTCATATATCGGCTCATGTTGCTGAGATCGAGTCACTTAAAGCTCAATCGAAAAAGGCCGAAGACAACAACGCCAAGCTTGAAACTGACAAAGCTAAAGTAATAGCCGATCTTGAAGGTAAACTTTCTAACTTGGATTCTCGGTCTTTCTCGAAGTATTACCAATATATCCTGAATATTTGAAACCTTGCAGCTCACAAGAGAAAATCCCTAGCTCAATTTGAGGTCTTTGCCAAGAGGATCAAGAAAGCTGAAAGTGTCAGAGATGATATTGCAAATGCAGCAGCCCCGATACTAAACGCAGTCTTCCAAAACAGCTTGGGCTCAAGTTCAGAAGATGCCCCTGAAATATTTGAAAAACTCAGAACAGCTTCGACGAAGTATCTAGACAACATCAACGAAGCAGCCACCATGGGTGCAAGTCTTGCATTAGCGATGACCAAATCCCTATATCCCCAAGTAGACACAAGTACCATTGGGGACGGCTTTGCTGATGGAACTTCAGATGAACAAGCCTTAGAGCTGATTAGCGAAACTCAGGAATCGGCTAAGAAAATAGCTGTTGATGTAATAGGCAATTTCTAGGGATAGATGTCCATTGTAAAAAACACATGTAGACTGACTTATAATATATCAACTTATTTATGTTTATGCTCTGATTTAAATCTAGCTTTTAATTTCTTAAAAATTTTCCAGAAAAACTTTATACTTTACTGATATCGACAGCCACCGACTGACAACTCAAGAAGGCAACTTACTTGAAGTCGGTAGTCGAGAAAAATAAGTACAGAAGAGTAACTTTATGTATAGTAGTGCCGAAGGTGTTCAATATTCCAAGAATTCTCCACGATCGGTCCGTCTTCACACTTTAGTCGATAAGCCCCGAACCAAGTGACTTCAGCGAATATTGTCACGCCCGAAAATTCACTACCAGAACTTCCGAGACCGAATGTGCATTAAAATCCCTGTCCAGAACCAGCTAGGGTACACAGACGACAATGTTGACATACAGTTCCACGTCCTACAAAACAAAGTAAAGGTCTTACAAAAATGCAACGGAAAGACGAAAACAAACTAAACTAAGGGCAGGACTCTTGCAGCGGGCTGGCACCATTCCACAAGCATCCTCGACGGCGGATGAAGCCTACTCCTCTGAGAAGCCTCCATTGAACGCATATCCCTCTTCTGGTGTGGGGAAAAATTAAGCAAGGCTGAGTACTACCCACTGTATTCTACAAGTCATACCGAAAAAGGGAGGTATGATTCAGGGTATTCCAAAGGAAGGTAGGGGTTTATTTGCATAAAGTAAGCATTTAAAAACAACAGTTGAAAGCAGTAGTAAAACGTTGAATTGATTGAACAATATCAAACCATTACTGTCCAACGCGACACCACGTTGCGACAAGCCCAAACCATCCACCTGAACTAAACCAGTTCCAGTAAACCCAATTATTAAGAAAGTGGGACTAATCACGGTGAATCTAGTTGATCGCCCATAACTGCAGGCACGGCTATTCGAATAGTTCTACTCTAATCAGAGGTGTAAAACTGTACCCACAAGACACAGTCCCACAACACGTTACCGTGCACCGACATACCACCACGGTACACTGCAATATAACTGCAACAGGACCCTTCGCACAACCCTTCCTAACCAAGCTCACCACACCTCAAGTTTCGCCCCCACCTTTACACCAAGGAAGGCAGCCCCCTCTCGTGCCTAGGTGAATCCGGCAGCCGATCAACGGGTAAACCCCCACTGACTCAACTCCATCACGCCCACCCTCGCTGGGTACGTCCGCTAGGAAAAAGCCATACTACAAGTCCAGCCATTACCCATGCTGGCTTGTGGAAAGTACGATAATTCTTCCAGGGTTTCCCGCGAACCGGTCCTTAATTGACATTAGCACGACCATCAAAACCACGTGCTCACAACCCACCATCATCCAGGTTTTAGTTGGAAAAATAATTTAACCATTCACGATTACCCATCATGAGCTAACATAAAATAACCAATGCTAAATAATAGTGAAACATTAATTATCCCAATAATGTGCTAATGTTTCTAAGCAGGGCTAAGCATGTTCTAACCTAGTGACTATTCAAATTACTTCCCAAGCTATCAAAGGAATCAGATACTTGAAATATAAAGCTGAGTACAATAGGTAAATAAGCCCATAAATTACATTATAAAACAATGTAGTATTTAGAGAAAAATAAGACATTCGCAATTTAGGTACAATATGTTCAAGTGAAAAAGCATGACTTGCCTTGCTCTTGCGCTGGATCGACCTCGGCAATGACCTCGAAGTAAACCGGAGAGTCGGAATTACCGGAATCTAAACGACAAACAAAGCACACAAGCAAACAGGCTATAAGTCTACTGAAATAGAGAACAAAACTATTTTTAGTGGATTCTAGACATTTTTATGAATTTTTTGCAACTTGAACGGACTCAAACAGAGTCCGAATGAATTAGTTATGAATTTTAGAAGTTTAACTGTGTTTTCACTATAAACAGAAAAGTACTTATTCAATTATTGCGCAATAAAACCCCTAGGGCTGACATCACTGACGCCAGGGCTGAGCTCAGCGGAGCTAGGGCTGACATCAGTGGGCGGCGGCGGCTCCGACAGGTGGGCCCCACCTGTCGGTGGCATGGGGATGCCGGTCCACGGTGGACCGAGTCCACCGGCCGGTGGCAGCGGCGCACCACGTGGCGCACACGTGGCTGGGCGGCACGGCGACGCGGCGGCCACGCGGGGCACGCGCGGCTCCAACGCGGCAGCCACGCGGCGCACGGCGCAGCGCCGTGCGCGACGGCTGGTGCGGGCGGTGCGGGAAGCGGCGGCGTGGTAGTGGCCGGATGCGGCGGCGGGCGTGCGCGAGCGACGGCGAAGTGGCAGCCGAGCGGGCGGCGGCTGAGCGGGCAGCGCGCACGGTGGCGGCTGGGAGAGGGGAGAGGGGGAGGAGGCGGCGGCGCTCACCGGCATGGGAGGAGACGACGGCGGCTGCGGCGCTAGGGTTCGGGAGACGGCGGCGCAAAGGGAAAAACAAGAGAGAGGGGATTGCGGGGAGAAAAATAATAAGTAGGGCTGGTTAGGGTTTGGTCGACGGGTGCGAAAACCCTGTCGGAGAACGCGGGCAGCGCGGGAGGCGCCGACCGGCCGAGTCGGAGACGGCGCGGGCGCTGGCCCGACCCGTCAATGGCCCGAGAGGTGAGGGGGGCCGGCCCGGACTTCGGCGGCTCGGGCCACGGCCTCGGGCTGGCCCGGGATGGGAAAGGGGTGGGGTGGCGCGGGCGGCATTGGGCCCGCCAGGGAAGGAGAAGGGGCGCGGCGGGGCGGCACGGGCGACCTGGGCCGGCTCGGGAAGTTGAAGGAAAATGGGCCGACGGCCCAAAAGAGGAAAAAGAAAAAGAAAAAGGAAAAAAAATTTTCCCAAGGATTTATTTATTGCGCTTGAGGTTTTTAATTGGTTAAAATTATTTCTAGAGCTCTGAAAATTCCACTAAAAGTCCTGTTAATGTATTTTAACATGGGGAACTCAAGAAAAATCCCACCATGCCATTTCCACTTGATTAAATATATTTTTAAATTGGAATTTGCTCTAGGTTAAACAGGAAAATTTATTTGACGCGATTTTAACTCACTAATTTTAACCTGGAAAGCGAACTTCGAGGTGTGACAAATATGAAAGGCAATTCCCATAGCGGAGAAAGTTTGTGTCTATCTTTTGTCGTTTGTAGTTTGTGTCTATGCTTTGTCGTTTGTATCTTTCTCAAAACCATATCACCAACAATAAATGCCTGAGATCGAACATTGCGATTATGGTAACGCCGAAGTCCTTGGAGATATCTGGCCGACTGAATAAGAGTAGCTTCACGGGCTTCTTCCAGTCAATCTAATTCAACACGATCTAGGTTATAACGCTCCTCATTGAAATTATGAACTCGAAGAGATTCAAATTCCATCTCACTCAGCAACATAGCTTTAGCCCCATAAACCAAAAAGAAAAGCGACTGACCCGTGGCCTGACTGGGTGTAGTTCGTAACGACCATAAAATCGAAGGCAACTCTTGAACCCAACGTCCGGCATAAGGGCATAATCTATCAAAAATACGAGCCTTGATGCCTTGAAGAACCATGCCGTTAGCGCGCTCCACTTGTCCATTACTTCTAGGATGTGTGACCGATGCGTAGCATATCTTGATCCCAAAATCTTCGCAAAAATCTTTGAGAACTCCTCCTGTGAACTAAACCCCATTGTCAGTAACGATCCTGTTTGGAACACCAAATCGATGCACAATATTGATGAAGAAATCTCGAGCTTTATCAGTTGTAATTGTTGCAACCGGCTTAGCCTCAATCCACTTGGAAAACTTGTCGATGGCAAAAAAAAGATGTGTGAAACCTCCTGGAACTTTCTTGAAAGGGCCTACCATATCCAAACCCCAGACAGCAAAAGACCATGAAAGTGGTATAGTTTGCAACTCTTGAGCCGGAACATGGATCTGCCAAGTAAAAAACTGACAACCGTCACAAGTCCGAACAACTTTATTTGCATCTGTAACCACCGTGAGCCAGAAAAATCCCTGCCGATAAGCTTTTCCCACCAAGGTGCATGCTGCGGCATGACTACTGCATATTCCCGAGTGAAGATCCCGCAATAAATGTCGGCCTTCCTCAGGTGTAACACATCTTAACAGAACACCAAACGGGCTTTGCTTATATAACTCAAAATCAACCATGACATAACTTTGGCTACGACGTCAAAAACTTGAGTTAAAAACTCAGAATCAACCATGACATAACTTTGGCTACGACGTCTCAATCTTGGGGTAGCTCCTGCCAACTCAAAAACTTGATAAAAGGTGTCCTCCAGTCGGTATCAAGCATGAAAACTTGTTTAGTAACATCATCTTCAACAAACTCCTTTTTAGAAACAGACAGCTCATGAAGGTGTTCAACAAAAACATCAGTCAGAGCAGCCTCCCGCTTGGATCCAAATTGGGCTAACTCATCTGTAGCTTCATTGTTATGCCTTAGAACGTGAGATAACTCCAATCCATCAAATTTATCCTCCAATTTGCAAACTTCTTGATGATAAGCTGCCATGTTGTGGTTCAAACAAGACCAATCCTTCATGACTTGATTTACCACCAACTCAGAATCTCCCCGTACAATCATATGTCGTATGCCAAGTGATACAGCGAGTCGCAGCCCATGAAGTAAAGCTTCATACTTGGCTACATTACGTGATGCTGGGAAATGAATTTGAAGAACATACCACAATCTTTCTCCAGTCGGAGAAATTAGAATGACTCTAGCTCCCGTGCTGGTAACCCTCTTAGATTCGTCAAAATACATAGTCCAATATTTCAGCTTCTCCGCAGGTACATCTCCTTGGCACTCGGTCCACTCGGCAACGAAGTTGGCCAGAATCTGAGACGTAATTGATGTCAGTGCCTTGAAGGTAATGTCCAACGCTATCAACTCCAAAGCCCACTTCACAATGCGTCCCGTGGCCTCCCGATTGTGAAGAACATCGCTGAGTGGAATAGATATGACCACCGTAACCGAGTGACTTTGGAAATAATGAGCCAATTTCTTAACGGTAATTAAGACTTCGTATATTAATTTTTGTACCTGGGAATAGCGGGTTTTAGATCTAGCCAGCAGCTCGCTAACGAAGTAAATCAGCCTCTGGACCTTCTGGACTCGGCCTTCCTCTTCTCGTTCAACAACCAAAACCGTGCTAACCACCTGGAAAGTTGCAGACACATAAAGCAATAAAGGTTCTTGGGGATGTGGCAATGCTAGCACGGGTGGTGTGGTAAGAAAATCCTTGAAATCTTCAAACGCTTTCTAGGCTTCAGGGGTCCACTGGAACTCGTCTGTCTTTTTGAGCAACTTGAAGAAAGGCATGCTTCGCTCCCCAAATTTAGAAACAAATCAGCTTAAAGCTGCCATGCACCCGGTAAGCTTCTGAACATCTTTTTGGGTACTCGGCGGCTTCATATTCCTTATAGCATTAATCTTCTCCAGGTTGGCCTCGATGCCTCGATGAGACACCATGAAACTAAGCAGCTTCCCTGACGGTACTCCGAAGGTGCACTTTTTTGGGTTCAACTTCATGCTGAAGGCTCGAATATTTTGGAAAGTTTCCTCTAAGACGGCGATCGAATCCTTCTTTTGCTTGGTCTTGATCACAACATCATCAACATAAGCCTCCACGTTTCGCCCGAGTTGTGTCTGCAAGCATCTTTGAATCATGTGCTGGTATGTAGCTCCTACATTCTTGAGACCAAACGGCATCGTGATGTAGCAGTATGCTCCAAACGGGGTGATGAACGAAGTCTTCAAGCAGTCAGACTCCTTTAAGCTGATTTCATTATACCCCGAGTAACAATCAAGAAATCTTAGAAGCTCATAGCCGGCGGTTGAATCGACGACTTGATCAATGCGAGCTAAACCTAATGGATCCTTGGGGCAAGATTTGTTGAGATCTGTGTAATCGACGCACATGCGCCATTGTCCCGTCTTCTTCCGAACCAAAACTGGATTAGCCAGCCAGTCGGGGTGCTAAACTTCCTTGATAAACCTTGCTGCCAAAAGCTTGGCAAGCTCCTCCTTGATAGCATCTCTTCGATCCTGTGTGAAATGGCAAAGTCATTGCTTGATAGGTTTTGCATCCTCCTTAACATTTAATGAGTGCTCAATCACCTCTCTAGGAATACTAGTCATATCGGATGGTTTCCACCCAAATATGTCTTTATTAGCTTGAAGAAAGGTGATGAGCGCGCTTTCCTATTTACAATCTAACTCGGCGCCTATTACAACAGTTTTGGAGGGATCAGAAGGATCGAGTGAAATCTTCTTGGTCTTGGCATTGTCTTCTCCCAACTTGGTCAACTTTTTGGCTACAATTTTGCCTTCTTCAGATGTCGATGCGGCTAGTCGGACTTCCTATCGGCCAAGCAACCTCTCATGAGGGGCCATGTTGCAGCTTTCCTTGTCGCAGGTGAACGCTTGCTTGACGTCGCTGCACAGGGAGATAACCCCTCGTGGTCCAGGCATCTTCATCATCAGATAAGTGCAGTGTGGTGCAGCCATGAATTTGGCAAGAGCTGGTCTTCCAAGGATGGCGTGATAGGCTGCTTCAAAGATGGCAACTTCAGATTAAACGTTTTCAGTGCGAAAATTCTCCCGAGTGCCAAAGGTGACTGGAATAATGATCTACCTGAATGGTGTAGACGACAACCCTGGAATAACTCCGTGGAAAGGGGCTGAACTGGGCTTCAACTCGGACCTTGGAATCTGCATCTCGTCCAGTGTCTTGGCGAAGAAGATATTAATGGCGCTGCCACCATCGATGACAACACACTTGAGCTTAACGTTGCAAATGACTAGGTCTAGTACCAGAAGATACCGTCCCCGGTGAACCACTCAGTCAGCGTGATCTGAGCGGTTAAACGTGATAGCCACCTCCAACCATCGTAGATAATGTGGAACTTCGGGCTGGACTATGTTGATTTATCTATCTGTCAGCTTTTGCTTCCTCTTTGACTCGTAGGCGAGTGGCCCTCCAAAGATGTGGTTTAACTTGGTCCTAAGGCTTGAAAAGGTTGTGAGCCAGCGTCTCCATCGTCCTTCTTGTGCCCTGAAGTCCCTGCACCACCGGATGGCTTCTGAAGTTGAGCCATGTACTGCTCAGCTTATTGCTCGTAGATGAAACAGTCTTTGGCCGCATGCTTGTGATTCAGGTGATGCGTGCATTGAGCGTTCATGATCTTGTCTTAGGTGTTAACGCATGGACGTTGCTGCTGGTAGTTTGAAGTTGCGGCCACCAGATCCTTGGGCTTACTTTTGCGATCCTTTTGGCCCCTGTTGTCATTGCCGTTGCCATTGTCGTTGTCCTTCTTGGGCCACCAGCTACTTCCCGACTGATTGTCTTGACGCGATGCTTTGATGGCGTCGTCCGACTTGGCATAAGAATTGGCTATCTCAAACATCTTCTTAACCGTTCTTGGAGGCTTACGCCCAAACTTGCCGATGAGGAGCTCATTGCGAACGCCTTTCTGCAAAGTCGCTATGATGACGTCGTCGGTGATATTTGGGATCTTGTTTCGCTTCTCCGAGAATCACCAGATCTTATCTTTTAAGGACTCCTCAGGCTTCTAGATTACGTTGTAGAGATCAAAGTGTGTCCCGGATCTCTCAAAAGTGCCCTGGAAATTGGCGATGAAATGTTCACGAAGTTCGCTCCAAGAGTCGATTAAGCCCCTTGGTAAGCTGGCGAGCCAATTTCTAGCTGAGTTGGCAAGTGCCACAGGCAAGTAGTTAGCCATGGCCTTGTTGAATCCTCCAGCTATGCGAATTGTGAGGGTGTAGATAGTTAACCATGACTCGAGATCAGTTTTACCATCATATTTTTCAATCCCAGTGGGCTTGAAACCACTCGGCCAAAATTCACTCGACGCAGGTTCCAAGTGAAAGCGGGTACTCCTTCGTCGCTGTTGTCGGGTGAATTTCTTTGTTCTGCCCTGTGAGCGTGTTAACGACGGATTTTGGTAATCGACTTGGAAGTGAAAGAGGAAACCGAAGCAGAGAAGAAGGATTGAGTTGGAGTCGGACCAGGCTTCGTATCGGACCCGGTAACCGTATCGGACTGGGGAGGTGCTGCCAGAAAGAGCGTATCGGCCGATACGGATTCGATGTGATTGTTGGCCGATACGGGTTGTAAGTTGACAGAGTCAGCGTGGGCTTGGTCTGGGCTCGAGATAAGCTTCAAGGAAGTTGCCAAATAGAGATAAAGCTCGGTTTTAGGCAATTGTATCTTGTAAATCAAGTAGGTTTAGATCTAATCTGTGGCAAGAGTCTGCCGTAAAGACTTGTTGTTTGTTAGAGATAAGATCGTGTCCTACAAGGACCCTGTTGTAATCTCAAGTATAAATATCCTGGTAGTTTGTACATAGAAACTCTCTCACAACTCAATACAACAAACAGTTTCAATCTACTTCGGCGCATTGCCAACCCTCGCAAGAGGTTAATTTCGACGAGTTCTTACTTCCTGGAGCAGAGGTAAGAACTCGTTCCCGACAATTTGCATCGTCGGGGCCAGCGTGTCGCTTTAGACACGTTAAGCCTCGATGATGTGATCGTCGTTTATCATGTCTTGGATAATTTTGACAGGCGTTTTAGTTATGCGTCGCCAGCGATCTACTCGTTTTAAGGTTCATTGCCGGTGACAGTTTAATTATTGTGCTTGGCTAGATTGTTCAATGCATCTACCAGCCCCAAAAGCAATCAGCGGCTTGATTTTCTTTGTGTTAAGTCTTGATTCACACTTTGAGTTGTCATCGTGTTGGCGCAGAATTTTGACCCGCCTTGCAACCAAACGGGTTCCGCGTTTCCACGGCGGCCTGGGAGGTTTGCTTTACTCCAGTGCAGGTCCAAATGGCTTGCCTAGTCGTGTGCAGAGCGTGCCAGTTGATTTGTTCTGCAATCGACAAGAAACAAGTAAACCATGTCAGAAAACAACGGCCGATCGGCCAATAGGCCGATGACACATTGTCAAAGCCCAGCCGATAGGGCAAAGCTATATCGGCTTACTCATGATAAAGCAGAATTAAAGCATAAATCTTATCGGCCTTCAACAACATTTTACTATCGATTAATGGCATCGGCCGATAAGAACAAAAAAGATAACTACACTAGCTAATACTCTAGTGCAAATCTACATGAACCAATCAACCAATAAAAACATATCAATCACAGATAAACCCTAGAGAATTATCCATAACAGATGCATTCCTATTAATCAATCCATTTAATGTAGATGACAGATACACATGAAAACATTATAATAAACACGTGTATCAGATAAAACTGGCTGAATCCCCAGTTATATCCTTAATTACAACCGAAAGCAAGATTTGTGTTAGATCTCAAAACAGGACTAAGGTCGATAGCAACTCAAAGTGTGAATCGAAACATAACACAAAGAAAATCAAGCCGTCGATAGCTTTTGGGGATGGTAGATGCATTGAACAATCTAACCAAGCATAATAATTAAACCGTCGTCGGCAATAAACCCTAAAACGAATAGATCACCGGTGAAGCATAATTAAGACGCCTGTCAAGATTACTCAAAACATGATAGACGACGATCACATCATCGAGGCTTAACATGCCTAAAGCGACACGCTAGCCCCAACGATGCCGATCGTCGGGAACGAGTTCTTACCTTTGCTCCGGGAAGGCAAGAACTCGTCAAGGTCAACCTCTTGCGAGGGTTGGCGATGCGCCGAAGTAGATTGAACTGGTTTTGTTGTATTGGATTGTGAGAGAGTTTCTATGTACAAAAAACCGGGATATTTATACCCGAGATTACAACAGGGTCCTTGTAGGACACGATCTTATCTCTAACAAACAACAAGTCTTCACGGCAGACTCTTGCCACAGATTAGATCTAAACCTACTTGATTTACAAGATACAATTGCCTAAAACCGAGCTTTATCTCTATTTGGCAACTTCCTTCAAGCTTATCTTGAGCCCAGACCAAGCCCACGCTGACTCTGTCAACTTACAACCCGTATCGGACAACAATTACATCGAATCCGTATCGGCCGATACGTCCTTTCTGGCAGCACCTCCCCAGTCCGATACGGTTACCGAGTCCGATACGAAGCCTGGTCCGACTCCAACTCAATCCTTCTTCTCTGCTTTGGTTTCCTCTTTTACTTCCAAGTCGATTACCAAAATCCGTCGTTAACACATCGACCTCAGTCCTGTTTTGAGATTCAACACAAAGCCTGTTTCCGGTTGTAATTAAGGATAGCACTGGGGTTTCAGCCAGTCTTACCTGACGCATATGATTATCGCTAGGTTTTTATATGTGTCTGCCATCTGCATGAGTAGATCGATGAATATAGATGCATCTGTTATAGGTTAGTCCTTTGGGTTTATCTGTGATGGACGTGTTTATATTGACTGATTGGTTCATGTAGATTTGCACTAGAGTACTAGCTAGTGTAGTAATATTTATTATTCCTTATCGGCTGGTGCTGTCGATTGACATTAACATGTTGACAAAGGCCGATAAGTTTGGATTCATGCTTTAATCTTATTTTATCATGAGTAAGCCGATATAGCTTTGCCCTATCGGCTAGGCTATGACAATGTGTCATCGGCCTATCGGCCGATCGGCCATTGTTTTCTGACGTGGTTTACTTGTTTCTTGTTGATTGCAGATCAAATTAACTGGCACGCTCTGCGCACAACTAGGCAAGCCATTTGGACCTGCACTGGAGTAAAGCAAACCTCCCAGGCCGCCGTGGAAACGCGGAACCCGTTTGGTCGCAAGGCGGGTCGAAATTCTGCGCCAACACGCTTTTGGCATGCCCGGTGGGACATTAAGAACGCAAGCTTTGCGACAGCAACAAGATCACCTCAAAATGTCGAAGCAGGCCGAGATCTCCGAGGAGAATGTCGTCTCCGTAACCGTCGACCAGCTCAACGCAGAACAGAAAGCCGAGATGGACAAGCTGGTTGAGCAGTTCCAGAATATGTACTTGCAAACATATTCTAGGACTCGGCAAGGCACCTTGGTCCAAAAGTCTAAGGTAATAATGCCGAGTCCTGGAGATGGAGCTAGCACATCGGCGGCGGCACACGACCACACCGTCAAGACCGAGGATACTGCGGCGCTGACGTTGCAAGACAGGATTGACTCCGCGGTTCATTCTGCGCTAGTCAACCAGTCGGGGATCCTGGTGAACACATTGACCAATACGGTCAAATCGATCCTAGATGGGTCGATCCACCAGTACAAGTCTCAAGGCCCAATTTATCTGTCGGAGAATAAGTTCCCTGCCTATCGAACCTTGAGGAACGACCTGAGCACGACTCAGCAGACGGCGCCGATGCCACCCCCATCGGCGCAACCAACAACCCTGCCGCTGGTCCTCACCAAGCAGGTGGGACGAAGCCCCCAGCACATCACGGAGGAGCAATATGCTCAATGGACCAAGGGGAAGCAACCAGTGATCGAGCCGATGCAGCAAGTTCCTGTCAACCAGCCATCGGCCGGACAGTCACAAGCCCCTGTGTTCAACAACCCCCCACCATAGGCTGCTTACCACATGCCACAAGGCTACCAGCAGCACACCACAGGGCGGTATGGCGCGCAGAACCTTGATCACCATTATCAGCCGTACTCCCCCCAGCAGTATCAAGCAGAGGGCTTGCAACAATCATATCAGCAGGACCTCCCGCATCGGCCCGCAGGATACTGGGCTGATATGATAGCCGAAGTGATGCAAGATCAGTTCGGCTTGAAGCCCAAGGAGAATTCTACGATGTATCGGCACCCGTACCCCGAAGAATTTGATAGAATGCCACTGCCAGGCCGATACAAGATCCCGGACTTCCCCAAATTTTCGGGGCAGGACAACGTCTCAACATATGAGCATGTGAGCCGATTCCTAGCACAGTGTGGGGAGGCATCGGCTATCGAGGCATTGAGGGCGAGGTTTTTCCCTCTGTCCTTATCAGGGTCTGCATTTACATGGTTTTCATCCTTACCCTACAATTCTATCAGAAGATGGATAGATGTTGAGAAACAGTTTCACAGATATTTCTACAATGGTGTACAAGAGATGAAACTGTCCGATCTCACCGTCATTAGGCAACGAGTTGATGAATCGGTCCCAGAATATATCCAAAGGTTTTGGGACATAAGGAACAGGTGTTACAGCCTCAGCTTGACCGATTCTCAATTGGTCGATCTGGCGTTTCAAGGATTACTCGGGCTGATACAAGAAAGATTCTCGTCACAAGAATTTGACAGTCTAGCTCAGCTAGCACAGAGGGTATCTGCCCACGAGCAACGATTCCAAGAGGCAAAGAAGTTTGCAAAGAAGATCAATACGGTCTATCAGTATGCCTCCGACGATGATGATGAGGAGGATGTCGACGTCGACTTGGCCGAGTGGGCCCGGATGAGGAAGCCGACAACTTGCCAATGGGCAAAAAAGGGCGACAAAGAAGACATGTTTGATTTCGACATCAACAAGGCTGATAAGATATTTGATCTACTGTTGCAAGAAAAGCAGATTCAGCTGCTAGTAGGTCACGTATTGCCACCGGCCGAAGAAATCAAGAAGAGAAGACATTGCAAGTGGCATAACTCTTATTCACACCATACCAATGAATGCAAGATCTTCAGACAACAGATCCAATCGGCTATCGAACAAGGCAGAATTAAAATCGATGACGCCAAGAAGCCAATGAAGATAGAAGGACACCCGTTCCCAATCAACACGGTACGGGCAGACAGGGCTGACGGCGGTGGCCATCGGATCGGCAAGCGATCTTATCAGACCTCTGAGGGCCTGATCAGAAAGTACCAGCGGAGGCAGGAAGAACAAGCTCAAGACTGCCCCAATCAAGACAACTCTTACGACCCACATTGGGAGTGCGAGTTTTTCCGGTTCTGTTGGAATGAGGGGATGAGATTGCCATCCATCCAGGAGTGCCCTGCGTGCAATGAGGCAAAAGACTCTTATCAGGGTAGCTCAAGCAGGCAAGCGCATCGGCTGGCCAAGCAAAGAAAATCTATTCATAAAAGGCTGGAGCCGATGCGCCAAGAGCAACAGATTGAAGCCGAGGAGCAGATCCAGAACCCCCAACGGTGCCCAAGCAATGTATTCAACAAGACACAAAAATGGCGGGTTCAGAGACTAAGAAGGAGGGAACAAACCCAAGAACAACAGGCAACAATCAACAGGCAACAATAGCCCATCGGCCGGCCAAGACCAAGAAAAAGTGGAGGATAAAATCCACGGTGGTCACGGCCGATGAAGGCACCTCCGATACAGCTCGGGCTTCTGCGGCTTCAAAAGGTAAAGGAGTGGCATCGGCGTCTGTTAACATGGTTTTTATACTGCCAGCAGAATACAACGTGCAGGCGGCTGATGAAGCAGTAGCCGATGACGAGCAATCTTCGGCTAGGCTACAGTTGTCACCCGATAAAGCCGTGTTCGACAAGCCAGTCGACGCCAGCTACAGGCACCTACGGCCATTATACATCAAGGGATTCATTAACGGGCGGCCGATGACGAAGATGTTGGTTGATGGCGGCGCGGCAGTCAACCTAATGCCATGCACAACCTTCCGAAACCTTGGAAAGGTGCCAGAGGACCTTATCATGACCAACATGGTGTTAAAAGACTTTGGTGGCAACGCCTCTGAGGTGAAGGGGGTGCTCAACATGGAACTCACCGTGGGCAGTAAGACGATACCCACAACCTTCTTCGTCTTCGATGGAAAGGGTTCCTACAGCTTGTTGTTGGGACGAGACTGGATCCACGCAAACTATTGCGTCCCTTCAACAATGCATCAATGTTTGATACAATGGCAAGGGGACCAGGTCGAGATCATGCAGGCCGATCGGTCAGTACACGTGGCCAATGCCGATCTCGCAATTTGGGAGATGGAGGGAATCGATTGCTTGTCCGGACGAGTTTGGGACGCCGATTTCCTCAAAGTAACTGATTGCGAACGAGACGATTGAAGATCAAGACAAGCAGTTGCTTTAACAAAGATGTACCATCCATCGTCCAAGACGAACAAACTAGTCCCTACACAGACGATGCGGTGGATGAGTTAGATGGAAAATTGGGACAATGCTTTACGTCGGCCGATCAGCTTGAGGAAGTTGATATAGGAATAGGTGATAAGCCTAGGCCGACGTATGTAAGTACAAACCTACCAAAGGAATATAAGAATAATTTGATAAATCTTTTGAAAGAGTTCGTAGATTGTTTTGCATGGGAATACCATGAGATGCCAGGATTAAGCCGATCAATTGTAGAACATCGGCTGCCTATCAAACCAGGCTATCGGCCGTTTAAACAAGTGCCTAGGAGATTTAAGGCCGATATGCACGAAGCTATCAAGGCAAAGATAACAAGACTTTACGACGCCAACTTTATCAGACCCTGCCGATATGCGGAGTGGGTTTCCAACATAGTTCCAATGTTAAAGAAAAATGGCAAGCTTAGGGTCTGCATCGACTTCAGAGATTTGAATAAAGCAACACCAAAAGATGAGTACCCTATGCCACTGGCCGATCTGCTAGTAGATGCCACATCTGGACACAAAATCATTAGTTTCATGGATGGAAACGCAGGCTACAACCAGATTTTTATGACTGAAGAAGATATACACAAGACCGCCTTCCAGTGTCCGGGGGCAATCGGCCTATATGAGTGGGTTGTTATGACTTTCGGCTTGAAAAACGCTGGAGCTACTTGCCAGAGGGCTATGAATTATATTTTTCATGATCTTATCGGCTCACTGATTGAGGTCTATATTGACGATGTTGTCGTGAAGTCCAAGGAGTACGACATGCAACTGGCCGATTTACGCAAGGTACTAGAAAGAGCGAGGAAATATGGTTTAAAGATGAACCCTAACAAGTGTGCCTTTGGCGTATCGGCCGGTCAATTTCTGGGTTTCTTGGTCCATGAAAGAGGTATTGAGATCACGCAGAAGAATATTGATGCCATAAAAAATATCAAGCCTCCAACAAACAAAACCAAGTTACAATCTCTGCTCAGGAAGATCAACTTCGTCCGGCGTTTCATATCAAACCTGTCAGGCAGAATAGAGCCATTCACTCCATTATTGAAGATAAAGGACGATCTGGAGTTCGTATGGGGTGATAGGCAACAGAAAGCACTGGACGATATCAAAGAATATTTAAGTTCTCCCCCAGTCTTAATCCCTCCACGGAAAGGGATTCCATTCAGGCTGTACCTATCGGCCGATGAGAAATCCATCGGCTCAGTCTTGGTTCAAGACATTGATGGCAAGGAACGAGCTATTTTTTATCTCAACATGAGTTTGTTAGATGCCGAGACAAGGTACACGCCGATGGAGAAATTATGTCTGTGCTTGTATTTTTCATGTATTAAGTTAAGGCATTATTTACTTTCCAATGAATGCATCGTGGTCAGTAAGGCCGATGTGATGAAATACATGCTATCAGCCCCTGTTTTAAAAGGAAGAATTGGGAAGTGGATTTTTGCTCTAACAGAGTTTGACCTCAGATATGAATCGGCCAAAGCAATCAAAGGACAAGCCCTGGCCGATTTCATTGTTCAACACAGGGATGATTCAGTCACATATGCAGACATCGTGCCATGGACGCTGTATTTTGATCGATCTGTCTGTCGACATGGATGCGGTATCAGCCTGGTCATTATATCCCCTTGGGGGGCAAGCTTCGAATTTGCTTTTACTATCAAGCCTTATTATACAAACAATCAAGTAGAGTATGAGGCTGTTCTCAAAGGCTTGCAGTTATTACAAGAGGTTGAGGCCGATTCCGTGGAGATCATTGGTGATTCACAGCTGGTAGTTAATCAACTTTCTGGGGATTATGAGTGCAAGGATGACATTCTCAAGGTCTACCACGAAGAGTGCACGGAGTTGCTTCAGGCATTCAAGATCGTGACAATGAGGCATATACCCAGGAAGCAAAACTTCAAGGCCAATGATCTGGCTCAGGGGGCATCGGGATACTGGCCGATGGCCAAGGATGTACGGGTTCAAATCGCCGCCGTGGACGCCGATGATTGGAGATTTGCTATCATTGATTATTTGAAGAATCCTTCCCAATCGGCATCACGGAAGATGAGATACAAAGTATTGCAGTATGTCCTGTTAGATGATGATTTATATCATCGGACGATTGATGGTGTCTTGCTCAAGTGCCTAGGTCCTGAGGAGGCCAAAATCGTTATGAGCGAGGTCCATGAAGGGATTTGTGGAACACATCAATCGGCCCATAAAATGAGATGGCTGTTGAAACGCATTGGATATTTTTGGCCAACAATGCTAGAGGATTGTTTCAAGTATTATAAAGGATGTCAAGATTGTTAGAAATTTGGAGCAATTCAGCGAGCACCGGCATCGGCTATGCATCCAGTCATAAAGCCGTGGCTGTTTCGTGGATGGGGAATAGATATGATCGGTTAGATTAACCTGCCATCAAGCAAGGGACACAAATATATCTTGGTGGCTACAGATTACTTCAAAAAGTGGGTTGAGGCCGTTCCCCTTAAGAAAGTTGATTCCAAGGATGCGATTCAGTTTGTCAAGGAATATATCATATATCAGTTTGGGTTACCTCAGACAATAACCACCAATCAGGGATCAATCTTCGTGTCTGATGAGTTCGTCCAGTTTGCCGATAGCATGGGCATTAAATTATTAAATTCTTCTCCATATTACGTGCAAGCTAATGGGCAGGCAGAGGCTTCTAATAAGACTTTAATCAAGCTAATAAAAAGGAAAATCGACGAACAGCCAAGGCAATGGCACACGACGCTGGCCGATTCCCTTTGGGCGTATCGGATGGCTTGCCACGGTGTGATTCAAGTACCTCCATATCAGTTGGTTTATGGACATGAAGCTGTACTGCCATGGGAAACCAACATCGGCTTAAGAAGGATTGCTTTGCAAGACGACTTGACAGCCGATGAGTACCATCATCTTATGGTTGATGAGTTGGATGACTTGGCGCATGTCCGATTGCGTGCATTGGAGAAAATAAAGCGCGATAAGGATCGAGTTGCTCGTCATTATAATAAAAAAGTTGTTGCCAAGTCGTTTGAAGAAGGGGATCTTGTATGGAAGCTAATAACGCCGATTGGTTCCAGAGATAATAAATTCGGCAAGTGGTCACCTAATTGGGAAGGTCCTTTTCAGATTCATCGATGTGTCCCTCACAATGCTTATTTGCTTAAGGGGCTAGATGGTGAGATTTATGGATGAGCTCTTAATGGAAAATACTTAAAGAAATATTATCCTAGCGTCTGGATTGATTCATGATCGGCCCCTCAGCCGATTTATGATAACAGCCCACGTGCTATACTATCGTCCTTAGTTCAACTTTTACAACATGAGCCCTCATCTTCTAAAATTTGGGGGGCATATATATACATGAATTTTTGCAGAATTTTTGCAGAATTTTTTGGAATTTCAAGGCATTTTTCAGACTTGGCCTTTTTCCGATTGAGATCGACTTCGGCTGCTTGGCCGATGAGATTAATTACACTAAGGGGATATTCGTTTACAAGACGGACTTCACAAACAATTTTCAAGCTGGAATGTCTTCAGATCTATTTAGACCAAATTCGGCTGCTTAACCGATGGGATTTGTGTTTATACAATATAAAGACAAAATATGTTACATCACCCGATGAAATCTGCAATAGTTGTGATAGCTCTACGGCGAATCTGCTCAATATCTTTTATAACTTGGGCGTCATCGGCCGTCGATCCTGGAATTGGCTTCGACGATTTGCTCAGGGTTGCGAGGTACTTGGCCGATGCCTTTAACTTTGCCGTTTGGTCTTCTATAGCCTTGGGTGATGCCGAAGCAATCGGCGAGGGTGGCGGAGAAGGAGAAGGGGTCCTTAATCGGGCTTTAGCTCATTCACGCTTCTGTAAGGTTGCCTTCTTGGTTCTTGAAGGGGTCGATTGGGTTCTCTCCTTGAGTATAGACGACGCAGCAGCCTGAAAAGATGTCAAATTATAGCATACCAATAAGAAGGGGATTGCATGAAGTCCAGTAAAAGAAATATTTTAACCTTGCGGACATGTCTAGTCTTCCTTGGTGGGGCAGCACCGGCTTGGTCATCGGTCGATAGGATTGTGGTGTCCTTGGCCGATGGTTTCTTGACGGTCTCAGCCGATGAATCTTCTTCTTCAGACACATCGGTGGCTACTACATTGACCTCTTCCTCCATCACTTGTTCATCAAGGAATTCTTCCATGGGGGGGTCCAGCTCTTTGAGATCGGCTTGGTCGTCAGTTTTGGCCTTCTTGCTGGATTTTTGGGATTTGCCCTTCGCTGGTGCTTTCCTCTTGGTATTTTCTTTAATCATCGGCCCTTGAAGTAGCGTTGAAACCTTTGGGGCAGTAAGGCCGATGATGGATTCCAGGATAGTTGATCCTGATGGAGCTATGGCTTGAGCATAAAAGATTTTCCGTCCACTGTTGCTCACGGATGGTATCGACCCGTCTGGGACTTGAGGGCCGATACCCTGGATAAGCTCTGTCACATAAAATCTGGCTGATTGGTGGAAAGTATGAGTGGCCCATTCTTGCCACCATGACTGGAAGTTGATATGAACGAAGGCGCTCAAATGCAATCGGTCGCAGTCGCCAAGATTTGGGAGTTTGATTTCTAGTGCTTTGCTCATGACAAACGCTGATAGGACTGTGCCTCTGCTCTCTAGGAGTCTATGAAGATACAAATTGATGGGGAGTTGTCCAAGCCCGCACTGTCTAGCAGCTACCATTGGATTGTAAAACTCGTAAGACAGGCCGGTGCTTCTTCCTTGAAATATGCCTACTGGGAGCAGGCATGGGGTGAGGCCGATCATGAATAGTTCCCTTGACTCCATGTCATCATTTACCAAGCTCAATTGAAGATCGTCAGGGAGTTCAAAATCTCGCTCCAAGGTGTAGATGAACATGTCTATCCTAACTGATGGAGGGCCGGTGTAGAATCGGATGAACCATGTAGACATGTCTTCGGCCGATTGGTCTACTCCTGGATAAACGGAGGCTGCTTCCCCATAAGACATGCATCTTCTAGTCCTGGGATCTTCGTGATCGGCATATTTTGATGGGAAGCAAGAGTCCGATAGTGGTGGCCGATCAACTATGGTGTTGGTGTGGATGGTGAGCCAAAGCTGAATAAACCACCATGGTCCTCCATGAGCCACAATTTGCTTCAACATTAACTCTTGAGTGGAGGTATGGAGTAGCCGATAGACAGCTCCCAAGAGGTATCGGCCAAGAGGGATTTGCTTCTTGTCGGCCAAAGCTTGAGCCAAGTGTTGACAATTTGTAGTACGGCCACAGGTCGATCCACAGAAGACGAATCTTTCCAACCACAGTGTCAGGAAAGCCACATGTTCTCTTTCCGAGACTGATCCTTGTTCCATGTGTTCAGAGATATATCCAGACCAGCCTCAAATCTTCTTGGTTTTCAATTTGTGACTGTTGTTCACCAAGAGGCTGAAGGGATTGATTTTAGAGTCAATGTCCAATCCTGTTAGTATCTTGACATCAATCAGAGTTGGGGTCATCGGACCTTATTTGAACAGGAAGGTGTTTAAGGTACTAGACCAGAAGTAACTGGCGGCCGACATGAGTGGCTCATTTTTCTTGGTATCGGCCAGGGATAAAGTAATGCATTGGCCAATTCCTATTTCGTCCCAGTGGATTTGTTTGGCTGCAGCGATTCTCTTATGCCAGGTTCTATATCCGTTAAGCTTCGACGGCCAGGATCTGAAGGTATGTTTCCATGAAGAAACATTGGGCTTGGCTTGCCTAAAGGGGATTCTGTCTGTTTCAGCATTAATCAGCCAAGTTGGGTCGCAGTCGCCCTTGGGGCCTAGTAAGAAGCGATGTGATTTGTCGTCGGTGGGGATCAGGATTTGGTTTTTGAAGACCTAGGTCATAAGAACGACGATGAAAATATAAGACCCGGGAGGCAAAATTTTGAATCCCTAGTTTGAAGAAATCGGCGGAAAAGTGAGAATGTGGATTTAGAAGGGATTGACTTACCACAGGGACCTCGGAGGTGTAGAATGGAGCGAAGGCCATTGCTGTCGTCAAAAGGGGTCGCTGTTGAAGGGGTTGATGTCGACGGGACGCCGAGCGGTCGCCGGAGTTGAGGAACACGAAGAGATTGTCAAATCGGCGGCGGAGGGATGTGAATCTGGATTTGCGCTGTTTTCAGCCAAGCTCTAGTAAGGAAGTCGATGGGTTCCTCGGAGCTAATTCCGCCACATTATATAATGAAGCGGAATTGGGGGGCATGTGTTAACGACGGATTTTGGTAATCGACTTGGAAGTGAAAGAGGAAACCGAAGCAGAGAAGAAGGATTGAGTTGGAGTCGGACCAGGCTTCATATTGGACCTGGTATCCGTATTGGACTGGGGAGGTGCTGCCAGAAAGAGCGTATCGGCCGATACGGATTCGATGTGATTGTTGGCCGATACGGGTTGTAAGTTGACAGAGTCAGCGTGGGCTTGGTCTGGGCTTGAGATAAGCTTCAAGGAAGTTGCCAAATAGAGATAAAGCTCGGTTTTAGGCAATTGTATCTTGTAAATCAAGTAGGTTTAGATCTAATCTGTGGCAAGAGTCCGCCGTAAAGACTTGTTGTTTGTTAGAGATAAGATCGTGTCCTACAAGGACCCTGTTGTAATCTCGGGTATAAATATCCCGGTAGTTTGTACATAGAAACTCTCTCACAACTCAATACAACAAACAGTTTCAATCTACTTCGGCGCATCGCCAACCCTCGCAAGAGGTTAATTTCGACGAGTTCTTACTTCCTGGAGCAGAGGTAAGAACTAGTTCCCGACGATTTGCATCGTCGGGGCCAACGTGTCGCTTTAGACACGTTAAGCCTCGATGATGTGACCGTCGTTTATCATGTCTTGGATAATTTTGACAGGCATTTTAGTTATGCGTCACCAGCGATCTACTCGTTTTAAGGTTCATTGCCGGTGGCAGTTTAATTATTGTGCTTGGCTAGATTGTTTAATGCATCTACCATCCCCAAAAGCAATCGGCGGCTTGATTTTCTTTGTGTTAAGTCTTGATTCACACTTTGAGTTGTCATCGACCTCAGTCCTATTTTGAGATTCAACACAAAGCATGTTTTCGGTTGTAATTAAGGATAGCACTGGGGTTTCAGCCAGTCTTACCTGACGCATATGATTATCGCTAGGTTTTTATATGTGTCTGCTATCTGCATGAGTAGATCGATGAATATAGATGCATATGTTATAGGTTAGTCTTTTGGGTTTATCTGTGATGGACGTGTTTATATTGACTGATTGGTTCATGTAGATTTGCACTAGAGTACTAGCTAGTGTAGTAATCTTTATTATTCCTTATTGGCCGGTGCTGTTGATTGACATTAACATGTTGACAAAGGCCGATAAGTTTGGATTCATGCTTTAAGCTTATTTTATCATGAGTAAGCCGATATAGCTTTGCCCTATCGGCTGGGCTATGACAATGTGTCATCGGCCTATCGGCCGATCGGCCGTTGTTTTCTGACGTGGTTTACTTGTTTCTTGTTGATTGCACATCAAATCAACTGGCACGCTCTGCGCACAACCAGGCAAGCCATTTGGACCTGCATTGGAGTAAAGCAAACCTCCCAGGCCGCCGTGGAAACGCGAAACCCGTTTGGTCGCAAGGCGGATCGAAATTCTGCGCCAACAGAGCATTGTTGCGTTTATGATAGCGTCGATCCAGCACGTCCCTCAGATCACTCGGCGCGGGCCTCCAAGAGCCACTCTGATAGCTGGAGTTGTTGTCGTAGTGGATCCGATCATGGACTAGTGGTCGGTTGTGACGTCTCTCATGAGAGTCAGCCAACTGGTCTTGATGCTTCCTATCTTCGTGATGACGGTGTTCGTTCGATTTACCAAGGGTTTTGCTGTGCGTGGGCCTTCGGTAATCCTTGGAGCGTAGCAGTGGCAAGCGACTGCCATTAGGTGTTTCCGCAGTAGACTCGATGACCCCCCGACTGGTTCCAGTGCCGAGTGGGGAGGTAGCCACGACAATGGTCTTGACTTTGTCTAGGATTGGGGTCACATTGGGTGGGGCCACGTCTATGATGGTGTCGATGAGGGTGAGCGCCGCGATCGCGTTCTGTTGGGGTGTAAGGAAAACGTTGGTATTGTCGACTTGGGTCTGAAGTATGGCGTCTCGGGCGGAACGCCCGGCTAGAACCAGGTCTCGTTTCCTCCTGTCGTCATCTTCCTTGCGTTTGCGTTCCTCCTCCTTGCACTTGCGTTCCTCTTCGAATTTGGCTCGTTCTTCCTCTGCAGCCCTCCGTGCGATGGCTGAGTCAGTTTCCCCACATCAGCCATGAAAACGCCGAAGAAGAGCGGGGTGTAGTCGTCGTCGAAGTTAGAGCTGAAGTGCTCGGTAGAGAGGTCGTCGAAATCGTCAAAATCTGAAGAGCTGATGTACTCGGCGATCTTGGTAGATGAGCAAGATCAGAGAGGTTGAAGCATGACGCCGATTTCCCTAGAGTTTGAATCCGGTGTCTCGCTAGAGAAGTCATGCTCAGGAGTTGACGTAAGAGACCCTCCCGAGTGGTTTGAAGCTGACTTGGAAGAGAAAAGATTGAAGTAGGTCTCGGCGGTGTTTGGTAACCCAAACGGTACCGAAACATTTTCTCCTCCTGACTAGTTCGAATCTGAGTCGAGGAGAGAAATCTTACCGAAGCTATCGGTGACAAGTCGAGGCTGCCGAAGCAGAATGCTTGCCCCGGTGGGAAGGCAAAGTCGCCGACGCCTGATGTAGATCCCATTGCGCTTGTCGGTGAAGAACTTGACGCAAACCCTACCTAGCGCGCCAACTGTCAAAACCTAATTTCGACAATGAGAAAAGGGGGTAGCTCACAAGAACCTAACACGATGGGTTATGGGACAAAAGCTTATAAAGGTTCAGGCCTTCTATAAAGAAGTAATACCCTACTCCTGTTTTGAGGATTGTATCCGCCGAGTTATGTATTGTGGAAGAAAGTCTATGCCCCTCAGAGGGCGCCCTGCCCTCCTTATAAAGCTTTATAGGACAAGTTTAAAAAACAGAGACCTAATCACATACAGTACTGGTCTCCTAATCATTATCCATAATACTTCTGACTCAGGACCATAAGTTGTTCCTTAGTACACAAGGAAACATAATACTTAAGTCCTAAACCATTACATAAAACCTATCCTTCATATTTAATCAGATAGACCAGCCGTATGGGTATACGGTATCCATAATCTCCACACAATCTTTCATCAGTTGGTTGACAACCAACTGAGAATCACCACACACTATCATCTGGCGTATCCCCAAGGATACAACAAGTCGTAACACATGAAGTAAAGCCATATATTCAGCCACATTATGCGATGTCGGGAAGTGGATTTGAAGAACATAACGTAATCGCTCTCCAATCGAGGAAATCAAAACAACCCCAGCTCCAGTGCCAGTAACTCTTTTGGAACTGACAAAATACGTGGTCCAATATTCCAGGTTCTCCTCAGGTACCCCTTGTTGTAACTTGGTCCACTCAACAACAAAATACGCAAAAACTTGAGACTTGACAGATGTCCACACCTTGAAAGAGATGTCTAACGCTATCAACTTCAAAGCCCATTTTGCTTTCTATGCTTCAGGTGTCCATTGAAAATCATCTATCTTCTTGAGCAGCTTGAAGAAAGACATGCCTCATTCCTCGAGCTTGGAGACAAAACGACTGAGTGCCGCCATGCACCCGGTGAGTTTTTGAACATCCTTCTGGTTACTCTATGGCTTCGTGTTGCGTATAGTGTTGATCTTCTCAAGATTGGCTTTGATGCCCCTATGAGACACCATGAAACCAAGTAGCTTCCCTGACGGTACTCCGAAGGTTCAACTTCATCCTGAAGGCCTGGATTCAACTTCATCTTGAGGGCCCGGATATTCTTCAAGGTTTCCTCCAAATAAGCGATCAAATTGTCTTTTTGCTTGGTCTTGACAACAACATCATCGACATAGGCCTCCACGTTACATCCGAATTGTGATTGCAAACATCTTTGAATCATGCGTTGGTAAGTAGCTCCGGCATTCTTCAACCCAAAAGGCATCGTGATGTAGCAGTACGCACCGAACAGGGTGATAAATGAAGTCTTCAAGTAGTCATACTCCTTTAAGCTGATCTGGTGATATCCCGAATAGCAGTCAAGAAAACTAACAAGCTCGCAGCCAGTTATGGAATCAACGACCTGATCAATGTGAGGTAAACCAAAAGGGTCTGTTTGTCACGTCCGGAAATTCACTAGTAATTTTCAAACTAATTTGTGCATACAATCCTCGTCCAGGAATCAGCCGAGGTAAACAAATCGACAATTACATTACATACTTCCAATAATAACATTACATACTTCCAACTGAAAAGAAAACAGTAGCGGACAAACAATCTAGCGATGGCTTCAGCTCCACTCCCACAGGCAGCTCAACTGGGGTATAAGCCAAACGTCTTCTCCATCAAACTTTCTTCAATTGAGTTTGATTGATTATTGCAAGGGTGAGTACATTTAATACTTAGCAAGCCACACAGCAGGTATGCAAGTGCTCAGGGATATCAAAGGATGGCCAAAATAGAGTTCATTTGCAAAGGTAGCATTTAGCAAATAACAATATTAACCAATCACTGAACAACATACCAATGATGCACAAGCCCAACCATCTCTGAACAACCAAACCCAGTTGAACAGATCTAACCTCCAAACAAGAACTAACAATTCCATACCAGGAGCTAATAAATTATCATCACCAAATTATTATCATTAAGAGTAGTATGAGACTAATCACAAAAAACATTGCTAGGCTCGCCCATGACCACGAGCATGACTATTCGAATAGTTTTACACTGGCCAGAGGTATACAAATTTATCCACAAGACACAATTCCACACATGTTACCATGCCCCGAAATACCACCACGGTACTGAAGAGGGGGAAACCGTGACAAGACTCTTCGCATAGCACAATTCAAAGCAGTTCACCGTTCCCGGATCATAGTCACCCCCTTTAGCCAAGGTATGGACTACCTAGCGACCCCCATGGACTTATCCCCACTTCATAGTCTGGTGCCCCACAATGAACCATACTATACAAAAAATCCAGCCGTTGCCCACTCTGGCTTATGGTTAGTATGGTTAATGCTTCACAATAGTAGCTCACGAACTGATCCTTAATTGTCATGAACATGACCAGCACAAACATGTGCTCACAACCCACCATTGGTCAAGTTTTAGTTGGCAAAATAATTAATTAACCAATCACAATTGACCATCGTGAGCTACCATTAATTAACCATCATTAAGCATGAATGAATCATTAGTTATTCCCATATAAAATTATAGTAGAATTTCTAAGCATGGCTAAGCAATTATAACTAATTTCTAGTTGAACCAATATATATATAAAGTCCAACTAGTCAAATTATAACCCAAGGTATCAAGGAATAGGATAATCAATGCAAATTGCCTATACAAAGAATAGGTTCACACCACCCAATGATATTCAAAAATAAATGCATTTTTGAAATAAATAGAGAATATCAATATAAGATCAACATGCTCAAAGGGATTGTGTTTGAGATCTGTGTGACTTGCCTTGCAATAATCGGTCTTCACTTCGTCTTCTGAAACACCTCCAACTCACTCATGAACCTCCGAAACGACGAAAACGACAAGCTAACATGCAAAACATGAAAAAGACTAATAAAAACCAAATAAACATGTAGATCATGATTTTAGATGAATTTAGAGACTTGAACGGCCACATTCCGAGTTCATATGAATTAGCTATGAATTTTACAAGATTTAATCCAATTAAACCTATTAAAGAAAAGATTATTCCAAATTAATTAAATAATTTAGAAACAATTTATAACTGAGAGAAAAGATTAAAAAAACCTCCAAAAAAGATTAGATCAAATTTGGTAGATGACATATAGCAAAAAGGACCAATATATCATTGATAAGAGATGGAAAAAGTATATTTAGATTTTGGACGGCTAAGATCGAATCAAAAGGGCATGGATGGATGCCACACGGCGGCGAGCTGGCAGCCACAGAGGATGGATATGCCGACATGGCGCTGACATGGCGACCATGCAGAATCGACGACCGGTGGCACGGGAACGGTGGTTGCCGGCAGACCACAACACCACAGTGCAAACGGAGAACACCGGGACAACAAGTGCGATACGAGGAAATCATCGAGGGGTGGCACAATGATGGACGACGACCGGCGACGAGATCCAAGCGGCGGAAGATGGCCGGTGGTGAGTTCCAAGCGGCGACAGCTTCGGGTCGGCAGTGGCGGCAGCTTTCCGGTGGACTTCGATGGAAACAAACGGATGGTCGGGCTTCCTCTCCTTCTTGCGAACCCAACGGTGGCGACAAAGACTAAAGACGATGAGTAACCGCTCTGGGAGGCACGACTGGAGACACAACGGAGTCAGTGGTGCACTGGTGGTAGTGGCGGCGGCGCTACGGGCGACGACAGACATGGGTGAGGGTGGCAAACGAAAGAGGGTGTTGAGGGGGTCCTATTTATAGGCTTGGAAGGAAGAGATTGAGCCCACACTGATGGGATTTCATCGGGGAAAGTTTGGGTTTCCAAAGAGAGAGAAACCGAATTGAGCTTGAATCTGGGTCGATTTCCTACAGGATTTATCGATATTTTCGAGGGGAAAGAGATAGGAGATCGATGAGAATCCGTTCCCGCAACTAATTTTGGAAGGGGAGCAATGGGGAGGCCGGATTTGGGAAGGGAGGTGGCACCGGGTCGGGTGGTATCGGGTTCGGTCGGCTCTGTTCCAAGCTAAAAGATGACACTTTAGGAGGTAAAATAGACTTCTAGCTGGACTGCTTTGCTTGTTGGGCTTGCTTGAGGGGTACGGCAAACAGACTTTGCCGGAGATGGAGAGGAGGCCGACTGGGCCGAGAGGAAAGAGGAGAGAGAGGTCGGGGAGAGAATGTAGACTTTTCCAGTTTTGGCACGAAAAGAAAAAGGGGAATTATTTACCTTTTGAGTTAAATTAATCATTGAAATGTTCTTTGAATTTTCAAAAATACTTCCAATGCTCAAATAATTTCAAGAAAAATCCTAAAAATACTTGGACACTTAAAGTATTTAGGACAATAAAAATGAGATCATTTAATGATTAATTTATTATTTACATATTTACTGTAATGTTCTTTGTATTATTAAAATTAGCAATTGACCTCTGAAAATCCGAGAAAATTTCAGAGTGTGTAATTAATCATGGAGAATTTAATACAAATTAAATCCAGCCATGTTTTATTTAGGAAATTTAATTTCGCACATCAAACTCACTTGTAAATTAATGAACATTTAATATAAATTCTATAAATAATTTATTAAATAATTTATAAATCCCTGAAACGAAAATCAGGGTGTGACACTGTTGGACAAGATTTTTTGAGATCAGTATAATCCACACACATTCACCATTGTCCCGTCTTCTTCTGAACTAGAACTAGATTAGGCAGCCAGCCAGTCGGGATGATAAACTTACTTGATGAATCTTGCTGCCAAAAGCTTGGTTAGTTCTTCCTTAATTGCATCCCTTCTATCTTGTGCAAATCGGCAGAGTTGTTGGTTGATAGGTTTCGCATCTTCTCTCACATTTAATGAGTGCTCAATAACCTGTCTAGGAACACCAGGCATATCAGACGGTTTCTAGGCAAATAAATCTTTATTCGCTTAAAGAAAGTTGATGAGTGTGCTTTCCGATTTACAATCTAACTCGTCCCCGATCACAGCGGTCTTGCAAGGATCCACTAGATCGAGTGGAATCTTCTTGGTCTTGACATCGCCTTCTCCAATCTTGGATAGCTTATTGGTAGGGATTTCTCCTTCTGGTGATGTCGACGCAGCCAGTCGGATCTCCTGTTGGCCGAGTGATCTCTCATGAGATTGGACCATCTCACAGCTTTTATTGTCGCACGTAAAAGCTTGCTTTACGTTGCTGCGTAGAGAAATTAATCCTCGTCGTCCTGACATCTTCATCATCAAATAGGTGTAGTGGGGAACGATCATAAACTTGGCCAAAGCCAGCCTTTCCAATATGGCATGGTAAGCAACCTCGAAATCGGTAACTTCAAAGCAAATATTTTCAGTCCAGAAATTATCCCGGCTACCAAAGGTGACTGGAAGAGTAATCTACCCGAGTGGTGTCGAGGATAACCCAGGGATAACCCTGTGAAATGGAGCTGATCATGGTTTTAACTCAAATCTTGGAATTTGCAACTCGTCTAGTGTTTTGGCAAAGAGGATGTTAAGAGCACTGCCACCTTCAATGAGGGCGCGCTTCTGCTTGACATTGCGAACGACTGGGTCTAACACCAGGGAGTACCGCCCCAATTGAGCCACTCGGTTAGGATGATCCGAGCGGTCGAACATGATTGCTACTTCGAACCATCGTAGATATTGTAGTACTTCAGGTTGAATGGAATATATCTCCCTGTCGGTTAGCTTTTGTTTCTTCTTGGACTCGTAAGCGAGCGGACCTCCGAAGATGTAATTTAACTTGGCTTGAGGGTCTTGAAAGGCTCCTGAATCACTGTCCTCGTTGTCCGTTTTGTTACCCGAGGTGCCATCTGGACTAGCCGGCTTTAGCTGGGCCGCGTATTCCTTGGCAAACTTTTTGTAGATGAAGCAATCCTTGGCCGCGTGTTTATGATTTGGATGATGCGTACAAGGGTCGTTCATGATTTTGTCATAGGTATTGACCCGTCGGTGTTGTTGCTGGTTGTTTTAAGTGGTAGCCACTACATTCTCGGGTTTACGCTTGCGATCTTTCTGGCTGTTGTTGTTGTTGTTGTTGTTGTTGTTGTTGTTGTTGTTGTTGTCTTTCTTGGGATGCTAGGTGCTCCCCGACTGCTTCTCCTGTTGCGACGCTTTGATTGCATCGTCAGACTTGGCATAAGAATTGGTTGTCTCGAACAGCTTCTTAACTGTTCTTGGAGGCTTACGCCCAAATTTTCCAATGAGTAGTTCATCACGAATTCCCTTCTGAAAGGCTACAATGATGACATCATCGGTGATGTCAGGGATCTTGTTACGGGTTTCAGAAAAACGCCAAATGTAGTCTTTTAAGGACTTGTCAGATCTTTGAATGACATGATATAAGTCAAAATGTGTCCCTAGTCTCTCGAATGTCCCTTGAAAGTTGGCGATTAAGTAGTCATGAAGCTGGCTCCAAGAGTCGATTGAGCCCCTTAACAAACCAGCCAGCCAACTCCTAGCGAAGTCGGTGAGTGCTATGGGCAAATAATTTGCTATAGCTTTACTATCTTCTCCTGCTGCTCGGATGGCCAGGGTGTAGACAGTGAGCCATGACTTAGGATTAGTCTTGCCATCATATTTTCGATCTCGGTTGGTTTGGAACTAGTCAGCCAATCCACTCAACGTAGGTCGCGGGTAAAAGCTGGAACTCCATCGTCACTGTTGTCAGGAGAATATCTTCGATCATCATGGTAAGCGTGATGCTTCTTCTCACGGTAGCACTAGTTGAGCGTGTGCCTCAGGTCGCTGGGTGTAGATTGCTGGTAGTTGTCATGGTAGCCGGGGTCACCGAGAGGATTTCTGTTATGAGGAGGTGGTCCGTGGCGTCAGTCACGGGAGTTGGCCGACTGGTCTGGACCTCGTCGCTCATAGTTGTCGCGATAGTGTAGATTAGATCCAGTACGTCCTTTGCTGCGCTCAAGAACCCGATAATCTCTGGAACATCGAGGTGGTAGACGGCTACCGGTTGGTGTTCCTGCAACATATTCCTCAGCCTGACGGCTGCCTCCAGCTTCCGGGGGCACGGTAGCGGCGATCATGGTCTTGACTTTGTTCAAAATCGGTGTCACGTTAGCCGGAGCCGTGTCGATGACGGTATCGAGCAGGGTAACTGCTGTGATTGCATTCTGTTGAGCTGTGATGAAGGCGTTAGTGTTGTCAACACGGGTCTAAAGAATTGGGTGGCGGGCAGTACGCACGACGTGAGCAAAGTTCCTATTCAAGGGTCTTCCTCCTCCTTGCATTTAGATTCCTATTCAAGTCTTGTACGCTTCTCCTCTGCTTCTCTAGCTAGTCGTGCTTGTGCTTCATCGTTGACTACATCTGCCATGAACACATCGAAAAGAAGTAGGGTGTAGTCATCGTTAAACTCGGAGCTTCCAACGCTTTTAGTAGTGCCATCATTGTGGTTGTTGGAAGAACTAAAGTAGTCAGCAATCTTTGTACTAGTTCAAGATCCGAGTGGTTGGAGTATGATGCCCAGCTCCCTGAAGCCCAATCCTGGTGAAGCCGAAGCTTGTTCTAGTTGGGAACTACGAGGGAAACCAGATCTAGATCCAACCGTTGCGATGAACAGTGGAGGAAGTTGTATGGTGATCTGAGGATACGTTGCCATGTCATTGGAGAGGCCGCGCGAACAAGCTGATGTAGACGACTCCCCTGAGTGGTTTGAAGCCGACTCGAAGGGGTGTAGCTTGGAGTAAATTTTGGCAACGTTTGGTAACCCAAACAGGGCCGAGTGGACATGGTCCCTTCCTGACTTGTTTGAATCCAAGTCGAGAAGAGAGATGTTGCCAAAGTTGTCGATGACAAAGTCGAGTTGCCAAAGCGATAGGCCTGCCCTAGAGGGAAGGCGAATCCGTCAACTCATGAAGTTGATCCCATTGCACTTGTCTTCGAAAAAACTCGACACACCCATACCTGGCACGCCAACTATCAAAACTAGATTTCAGCAATAAGAAAAGGGGATAGCATACGAGATCTAAAGTGGATGAGTGAAGTGAAAATGGTTTAGACAGGTTCAGGCCTTCTCGATGAGAAGTAATTCCCTAGTCCTGTTTTGGGGATTGGATCCGCCGAATTTTGTATTGATCTGATGATCTTGGTTGTGAATCTCTGAGGTTATGTCTAGCTATGCCCCACCTGCCGAACTTATATAGGTTGGGGGACAAGATTACTAAGATAGAAACCTAGCCAGGCACGGAATCGGTTTCCTAAATATACTTTACAATATTTCTGAACTAGGACTTCAGGTCGAACCTTAATATACAAGGAAACGTAATACCCAATTCATAGTCTGTTACATATTCTATAATTATAATCTATCCCGTTTAACCAGTCAGATAGACTAGCCATGTGGATATATGGTATCCATAATCTCCACAACAATGGTCTTAACTTGGTGAAACCACATCCGTGCAGTCTTGTATTGTCCTCTGTTATGGATGGTAACCATCGGTGACGGTCGTCAGTAATGGACCGTTACGGCATCATCTATGATGGTCTCATATTAAAGACCGATTGAGATAAAGTAATTGGTCTCACGTTAATGACCGATTGAGATAAAGTCATCCGCGATGGTCTTTAATTGTGGCAGGCCCAAATTAAAGATCCATTGAGATGCTTATTTAAAGCCCGTCACCGAAAATTAAAGCGGTGGTGCGGCCGGGCGGCGACGATGGCGCCGGTGCGGCAGTGGCGCGCCTGTGTGGCAAGGAGCAGCAGGGCACAGCGGCGCCAGTGCGGCGCTGTGCAACGGTCGGCGACGGGCCAGCCCTGCGCGGGCGCAGCGGACGGCGTGGTGGCCGGCAACAAGCGGCCGTGCGGCAGGTGCGGCAGAACTGGGCGAGGCCGTGCGAAGGCGGTGGCAGCGCGGCGTGAGTCCCGGCCATGCGGCGGCGAGCGCAGGCGCGTTTGGGCGCAAGTGCGGCGGGGCGAGTTCGGCACAGCGCTGTGCGGCGACGCCGGCGGCTGAGGTGGTGCGGGATGTGCCCTGGCGGCCGATGCTGCAGGCGGTCGGCGCAAGCGGCTCCGCCAGCCGGTGTTGTTCCCCTTTGTTTTTTTTTCCTTCGTTTTGTTTTTTCTCTCCCCTCTCCACTAATGGCGTCGATAGCTGTGGGCGCGGGGCAACGCTGCCCAGCACTCGGCATGGCTCAACGCGAAGAGCGGCCATGCAAGGATGGTGGTGCATGGCCATCTGATGGAGAGGCGCAGCGCGGCCGTGCCGGCGGGGCAAGGCGCGGCGCGGCCATGCTGTGGCGCAGCGACCGATGGCGCGATGCGGTGGCCTCCGCGGCCGTGGTGGGAGTAGCGCGGATGCAGCCTTATTTCTATTTTTTTTTCATTCTTCTTCTTTCTTCATTCCCATGTCGTTCTCGCGCGGTACGGTTCGATGCTGTGACGCAGGATTGTCCTGTAGCCGAAGTTTGCGACCTTGATGGCGGCGACGCAATGAAGTGCATCCGACATTAGCTCGTGGGCCTGACTTCCAGTCGGCGACACTATCCTTACACTCCAATCGGCTCTCCGCTGGCGACTCCGAGTCGGTGATGGTGGTGTTTATTAAGAGTGGTAAAACGGATCGAGAATGGAGAGAAGAATTTATTTTTGCGATTCGATTCAAGAAATACTATTGAAGTCTATGAGTTCTTACCTTTTTCTTTCTCGGTGTGCGGTAGAACGTCATGCTGATAACGTCTTATGATGGCTACATGCGTAGTTCGGAGGGGTTGCATAATGTCTATAAAAGTAGAGACACAACATATGGTGAGACTTTGTTCTCATTCATTTCTCTTGCACCAACTGTACAATAGTGAGTCTCTTCTCTTTTATTTAGGCATATTGTTTATATGAAAGGTTAGGTGAAGAGTCCAATAAATACGTTTGGATCAGGTCTTCATGGGCCAGGCCCAAGGTTTTCCAACACCTGACATGGGATTTTGGAGTCTGCTTATTTCAGCTACGGACTGTAAGACAAAAACCAATTTTAAATTTTAGAATAATTACTAGTTTTGTGTTGTTTTTTTACTCGGACTAAAGTTATTCCTCATTTCATCAGTTACATGTACGTGTCTTAATTTAATTTAAATCTTGGCCGAGAACACCAGGGCGCTCTGGTTGGATGACAGCCCGGTGCTTGGCCTCCTTGGGTCGCAGGACCAGGAGACGACAGACACTGAAGCGTATTTGATGAAAATAAAATTGAGAAGCTGGTGCAAGAAGACAGGAACAAAATTGTTGCTGCTCCTCCTCTTTTAGGACATGTAGAAAGGTGAGCTCTTGGTTAATAACATTATTTAAGAACTATCCTTTTACAATAATAGAAATAGCAATACTTTTTAACCATTAATATACCTGTGGAGACATCTCGGGTTAAATATTATGTAAATTACCTGAAGTGATAGCGCGAAATATTTAGTTGAATGGGGTCTAATAATAATCAAGTAAAACAATAACCATCCAACCTCATCGCTGTCCTATCAAGTCAAATAACATACATAGTATAAAACCTGAAGCGCCGAGTATAGAGCATAAGGGATATTGCTGAGACTTTAACATGCCAGTCAACTTCAGCCTGAGACATGCCCATCAAACCACACGAAGGTGGCGACCAGATGTGTCACACATCTCAGGAGACTTGACAAAATTCGTTAAAGCTCTATGACATCCCAAATGATCAATACTCATATCAGTGTAGAACTAGATCCCTGAATAAGCTCTAGTTCTACACTATCATCTAAGCGATGAAAATCAGATAAATAAGAAGTAAACACAAATAAACTTTACACTACATCTTAAACTAAAAACATAGGCTAATCAGCCGAATAATTACTGATCCGCGAAAACTTGGCTACCCAAAACCACCACAAGCAGCCAACTGGGGGTAACCCACATAGATCCAAATCCTAGAAGAAGCAGTTGAAACCCGCATCACTCAAATTAGACTAAGCATACACCTGCAAAATGGATATTCCAGTATGACAAGAGTCAGTACATTAATTGAATTAATGTACTAGCAGGCACAAGACAATCCTAATATACTACATGAATGGCATATAATCAATGAAGGCTATTTGTAGCTGATTTTAGCATAAAGCAAGTTTTAGTTCACAATCATTTGTAAAGGAGTTGACAATTCAATTAACAAAATATTAACATAGTTATATCATAATATTCACCATAATAGCAGCATGATAAACATACCCTTGTTGCCCATACCGGCAATAAGTTATAATCTCATCATATCAACATACTTGATTGCCCACCCGGCATCAAGTCTCATATTCATCATCAATATAACGCAATCATCATAACTTAACCCAAGTTACCATTTTGAAATCCATAGTTCACAAAATATAATTTGAAAACATAACTCAAAGTCTATACTCATGACACTTCACCAAGTCACTCATGACCATGAGCACGACTAATTGATTAGTTTTAAGAACTCTGCAGAGTTTGTACAGCTTTACCCACATGATATGAACACTCTAGTTTGTTTTGAATTTGCAAGACTCCACCATACTCTTCATGTTGAATGTGGTCTAGAGGTCATAACGTATGCATTACTTAATGCCTAGCCTTGCATCAGCGACGGCAAGTGTGAATCCATCCTGGGAATGACCCAGAACCGTTAGGTGATGGGCCCATGCCTTAAACCTAACGCCGTGGCAGCGAACACATCTGTTCCTCCACGAGGCACTTAACCGTTGAATTGGACAGACTTAGACTCCCATGCTGTGAGGCCGACCATACGTCCCCACACAAAATCACACACACAGCTAGTAATATTCGCTAGCACTAAATTCAATATATACATTCATGGGAAGTTTCTATGAATCATCGCTCACACTAATTCATTCTACTCCGGCCTACTAATATGCAAAGCTAGAATTTATGTAACTTAATTAGCTAAGGCCACCCCATAAATAGCACATGTGGATGTACGGTATACTTAAGTTGGTGACACGAAGTTCAGTCCTTAACCGACTCAGACGAACACTCCCCCTATCAGTGTGCAACTACCACCATCTGCACACCACTTGCCACCCAAGTCTAAAATCATTTTACACATACTTTAGTTCGCAAATACTTAACATTTTCATTTTCAGTTCAGCAATAATCAAATATTCAAAATCCCATTCATAAATCCATAAGAGTGATTATTTTGCTTAATTCTAAGCATGGCTAAGCATATAGTAGTGTAATAAGCATGGTTAACCCCAAATAAGCACAAGTAAAGTACTCTACCCATTACTAAGGTAACAAACCAAGGGGATCACAATTAGTCAAGGTGGTATATGCAGCAATAAGGACATACCTACCATTTACCAAGTTTCAAATATCGTTTTTAATCAATTACATATGCAGTTTTGCAAACAACACTTTTCATCTCCCAAATCTTGGGTTTCAATGTGTTCAAAGGAGAGGGGAGGAAATAACTTGCCTTGTTCTTGAACAATCTGAATACCACCTAAGTCACTTCTTCACCGTTAACGTAATTAATCTATACAAAAGACACGATATGCAAATAAATACCAGAATATGCAAAAATAAAAAAGCTCTAAAATGCATGATTTTTGCACAGTGGATTGTTACTGTCTTTAGATGAATTTAGATGAAATAATTCCTATTTTATCTCTTTTCATTTGTGAGTTATGAATTTTCAAAGTTTGTATTGACATATCGTATTATTTACTTTTGTAATGTTGTGAAACATTTTTAATATGTGATTTTTACCATCTTAAACCATACTGGGATAAAGAGGACTATTTTCTAAGACTAACACAATTTATTTCATAATTTTTAGAGCTAGTATGAATTTCTTATGCATTTTACAAGTTGTAGTGTAGTCTATGTTGATAATTTGTAATACTAATTTGAGGGTATTATTCATACTAATGTTCCAGATATTGAACAACATAAATAAAGAGCATTATTATGTAAGTCTAACCATATTTTACTTCAGCTTATTGGAAGCTAAAATATAATCTATATGGAATTCACAATTCATAGGTTGTGGTTTAATTTCTATTGCACCAATAATATTTTAGAGATGTCTTCTATATTAAAAGTACTATATTTTATCTTACAGTCCACAAGGGTACATGGTTGTGAATCTAGCAGAACTTAGTTCACTTTATTTTGAGTTAGGATGAATTCCCTATACATGTGGTGGTTATTTACTAAACAAATTATTAGTGCTGATTCTGTTAAAGAAAGTGTCAAATTTTATATGACTAAACTAAAGTTCATACTTTGATGATTCTAAAGAAATTTAGTTCATCTCATTTGGAGTAACAATGAATTTTCTATGAATTTCCAAAGTTGATACATGTATTATGTCTATTATTTCATATACAAAATCTTAGTGATATTTGGTATAGTGTAAGTACCACATTTTAATTCATATTATTAAAGTTCACCATTTTACAGAACTACTGAAATTGGATTCACCTCAAAATGAGCTATATTTGATTTTATATGGATTTTACAAGTTTGACATAATTTTTAATTGAAAAGATAAAGGTTTAATCATTTTCTTTTATATTTTCGAATTATAAATACATAGGGTCCATGGGTCAGCCTCTGGACAATATGCAAAAAGGCCCCTAGGGTTCTCAGGAATCAACCCGAGCTACACAACATGTGCTATTACAAATACCATTAAGAGTCCCGGGTGATTTTAGTTATTACTAATAGGTCCTTGGTCCCATATGTAAGAGACTGAAGTTTTACCGCATGAACCCTATGTCTTTGATCATTTACAGGACAAAGTCTTCATCTTCAACCTCCAGCAGCTCAATGGACTGGGAGCTAGGCCATGGCTTTGGCGAGCTCGCCGGCGGCGATTGGTGGCTCGATTGGGGCTGAGGTCAAAAGACAAAATGAAGAGCATGCTCTCGCGATTCCATTCCTCTACTTCTCTCGGTTAGTGAACATCGGAGTAGCGCCGGTGGCGAGTCCGACGGCGACTATGTACGGGCTGCTACTGCATGTTGCTTTGGGGCTTTGATTTCGCTAGATGCATTCATGCATGTGTGTCCTAAGGGGTCCAGGAGGCTCACCAAACTGTAGGAAGGGATCGCTGAGGCTTGGACAGCAGCGGCTTCGGTTTGAATGGCTTGATGGCGAGGAAGAACTCTGGGTTGACGACAACGGCTCGATCTACTTGAAGAGCTGCCATGCATGCACACGGATGATGCTATGGATGTCGTAGGGAGCTTATATGTGCGATAGATTGAATGGTGGCTCACCAGAGTGGGTGGAGTTGGAGATGGAGCTCGGCGACAGGAGTTCGAGAAGACGACAGCGATCTCCCTCGTCGGTGCATGATCCTTCGGGTTTTTTGAGGGCTTTTGCAGAGGAGTTCATGGTGGCGATGGTGGCGTAGTAGCTCGGCCTGCAGTGGTTCCATCCACCTTGTGCGACGACGATGCCACCGGCGATGAGGTCAAGAGCACGCTCTAGGGACGGCAATGACATGGCGGCGTTCCCGTTGCTATAGTGAATGAAATGAATCGGTGTCAAAAGAGAAAATGATCGGTATGGAGAGAGGAGAATGGAACGGGAAAGAGTTGATGGCGACCGCTACCTGGTGGCGATGGCGACGGTCGTCGTCTCCACGGCCGGCGACAATGGTGAGGGCGATGGAGTGGCAAAGGACCTTCTCTCTCGGTTAGCTCAGTTCTGGAAGGGAGTAGATAAAAGGGCGATGTGTTTGGGAAGTGATATGTGCGAGCTCGGCGTCGGACACGTCTCGGCCACGCGTCGAGCACGCCGGCGTCAATCTCTCCCGCTCTCTCTTTTTCTCTAGGCATCCATGAGCGGTGGAATATTTTGCACAGAGGTGGGAGCGAATCTGTGCAGCTGCCAAGTGGGTCTAGGCCATGGTACTCTAGGCTAGGAACAGAGAGATGGGTAGAAAGTTAGGTTAATCTACTGTGTAGGTGATTTTCAGGGTTTTTCCCTATTTATTTCCTTCTCTCTTGTTTGTAATTCCATAGTTTGATTTGTAGGCATGATAAATTAATTTATATTTTTTTTGAGGTAGAAAAAAATACCTATTTTCCATTTTCCTTGGTTTCACTCAAAATTTCCTTATATTTTATTCTCGGAAAAATAAAGAAATTAGGCCTAGCAGAAATTGATTTGAATTTTTAGGAGGTCAAAACCTATAAAATAAATTCTGGAAAAATTATATTAATTCATTATAAATAAATAAGTATTTGAATAAATTATGTTACCTATATATTCTCATGTGATAAAATACACATATGAGAGGTGTGTCAATTTTGCCGATTAGGGTTTAGAAATAATTTATGGTTTGACTATTTTGACCAAATTATTTGAGGTATCAAATGTACATATTAAATTATAACAAAATTCCAGTGAGATATATATATATATCGAATAGTACCTTCATGAATTTCTCGATGATTTTATATCATACCAATTATTTTTAAATATTCAGTGAGTTCACCTACCTTTAAGTGCTCCTATTTTATATATATGTTTAAATGATTGTAAAATTTTATTTTGATTTGTAATTAATCAGAGATGATGTTGTTAGACTTTACTTTCATTACACCATACCTAATCTCACAAGACTCTTGTGCACTCGTGTGTACTTATTTGAGCTAACTTAATGGTATTTAAGGTGGGGATTAGGGTAGTGTTTTTAATATAGATGCATATACATTTATATTCATGAGACTTAACATGAAAGGACTCAAACAAACACCACATCTTATGTTTATGCTAACGTGCAAATGTTTTACATGTCAAATTAAATTGGAAAGGAAATGGTTTTAAATTGTTCGCAAACTTGCATATGGGCACTAGCTAGTTTAACCTTACATAGGATTTATATTTGTAAAATTTTGGCCATCAACTCGAAAACTCATTTATATTATTTAGTTGGAGTCAAAATTCAAATCTTGAATTTTGGGTATGTTACAATACCAAAATAATTCATTATTATTATTTTTTTCCTTTTCTTCATCCCTATGCAGCCTTTGAACCTATGCAAAATTCGTCCCACACACAAAGGCTTGAGAGATTTACTTAGCACTAGTGCAGGTCCTATCAATTGGGTTCAGAGCATGCCAGTTAGTTTGATCCTACAATTAACAAAATAAAAAAAAGATTAGATCATGGGGCCAGTCAGCCACAAAGCCGATATAGTATCGTATGCCCAGCCGATGCTGATGGAATTTTGGATCGATCGGCTATCACTGATGGAATTTTAGATACGAAGAAAATAAAATAACAACGGTTGAAACTTAAATATAATATACTTTGTAAATCTCCTAACTCTATTATAATCATTTTTGATAGATCGGAACTAACCAAGACAGTATAAAATTGAGCGTAATAGAATAGAATTTGAATATATATATATATAAACTTGTTTGAACTAGTTAGTAAAGAAGTTAATGTTCACACCTAAACATTTTTAAAAAACTTATACACATTTAAATTGGGTATAGACTCAATTTGAATCTTGGTGCTCAAGCACCATGGTGCCCCAGTTGATTTTAATATATATAAATATATGTAGTAAAATTAACTGGGACACCATGGTTACAACTTACTACGTAACACGTATGGTGCTATGTATCTACATAGCACCTCTTGTTAGTGTCAAGGAGAAGGCATACCTCGTATACACCAGTTAATGGAGTATGGTAGAACCATATACCCGATAGTATACTAGAAGATATCCTTTAGTCGAATATATCTCGCCGGACCGTTCTCGGTAGCCTCTAGTCGGTGAAATCTGTTAGTTGTACTATTCCTTATTGTACTCTGAGCGTTTTTCCCATAAATAATCCATATAAACTGAAGGAGGGTTATTACTCATCTTGAGGGCCCAAATCAGTATAAATCTATGCCTCCTGTTTGCTTGATCGATTCTCGCGAATACTCTGGTTCCAACGATCCCCATACTATACAAATACCCTAGTCGGTGTATAGCCCGTCGACAGTGGCGTGACAGGTAGGGGGGTTTGGTGCTTCAAGGTTACGATGAGATGAGTTCAAGAGCAGGATTCATCAATGAGGGCTTCTACAACCAACCTAGGCTAGAAGATCCAACCAAGCTAGCCTTCGATATGGTCCAAGTCGGCTTCATCGTCATCGCAGTCTTCGTCGTCATCCCGATCTCGCCTCCCTTAGCGGATGCCAAGAGTGAGGCCATGACAACGGCACGAGTGAATACGTCTACTTCACCGGCCACCTCTCTGATTCGATCCGAGAACGAGGCATCGAGACCCCAATCTGTCGAGAGAAGCCCTAAAGTAGTCTAGTTGTCGGCTTCGGCTGGCAAGTGTGCGTTGACAAGGAAATCTGCTGACAAGGATAGTGCATGGCATCCAATCCACAAGACTTCTATTCATCCGCTGACTGGATGCCATGTCATAATCCAAGCAAAAGCTGAACTCGACGTTTGCGAGGAGAGAAGGATTTAGCGCACTCCTCCGTACAAGGCATGGTGCCCAATCCACAAAACCAAGAGTTACCTCCTCACAAGCTATAAGACGTTCTTGAGACTTGCGAAACCAATCACCCGAATTCCATGTTGTCCGATCCAAGCTCTTGGAGATCGATCTCATGCGACATCTATGGACGACCACCCTTATGATTGTATGGTGGTTTCACCGGAATTGATCCTGACGAACCATTTGTTCTTTATATCCTAGACGACTTGGAATCCTCCGATTCGAGTTCTCCGTGCGATGTAAACATGGTCGACGTCGAGATCAATGACAGGGGAGTGGACAACCGGACACCACGGGGTTCCACAGAAAAAGACGAGTTCGTCTACCCTTGAGACGCAGTCCCTTCTCGATCGGAACCCATCCGTACTCCCGCCGAACACTTTACCATCATCAATAATCTGTTTCGACAACCTCCCTTCGATCCAGTAACCCATCCGGAGGCGGATGCATGGTTAAAGAGAATGAGATGAGTTCAAGAGTAGGATTCATCAATGAGGGCTTCTACAACCAACCTAGGCTAGAAGATCCAACCAAGCTAGCATTCGATATGGTCCAAGTCGGCTTCATCGTCATCGCAGTCTTTGTCGTCATCCCAATCTCACCTCCCTTAGCGGATGCCAAGAGTGAGGCCATGACAACAGCACGAGTGAATACGTCTACTTCACTGGCCACCTCTCTGATTCGATTCGAGAACGAGGCATCGAGACCCCAATCTATCGAGAGAAGCCCTAAAGTAGTCCAGTTGTCGGCTTCGGCTGGCAAGTGTGCGTTGACAAGGAAATCTGCTGACAAGGATAGTGCATGGCATCCAATCCACAAGACTTCTAGTCATCTGCTGACTGGATGCCATGTCATAATCCAAGCAAAAGCTGAACTCGACGTTTGCGAGGAGAGAAGGATTTAGCGCACTCCTCCGTACAAGGCATGGTGCCCAATCCACAAAACCAAGAGTTACCTCCTCACAAGCTATAAGACGTTCTTGAGACTTGCGAAACCAATCACCCAAATTCCATGTTGTCTGATCCAAGCTCGTGGAGATCGATCTCATGCGACATCTATGGACGACCACCCTTATGATCGTATGGTGGTTTCACCGGAATTGATCCTGACGAACCATTTGTTCTTTATATCCTAGACGACTTGGAATCCTCCGATTTGAGTTCTCCGTGCGATGTAAACATGGTCGACGTCGAGATCAATGACAGGGGAGTGGACAACCGGACACCACGGGGTTCCACAGAAGAAGACGAGTTCGTCTACCCTTGAGATGCAGCCCCTTCTCGATCGGAACACATCTGTACTCCCGCCGAACACTTTACCATCATCAATAATCTGTTTCGACAACCTCCCTTCGATCCAGTAACCCATCCGGAGGTGGATGCATGGTTAAAGAGAATGAAGTTCACTATTATCAATCTCAACTCTGCCTTTGCAGTGGCGGCTGGTCCGCCACCTCCACAGGTCTCCCCTCAGGTCGACGAGGTTGCTGAGAACGTTGGCATGGCTAATGCCCATCGAAATGGTGAACCTCGCATCCTTGAGAACGCCTCGCCACAATAGTGAGCTCAATAGGCGCCTCCTTGAAAAGATACTAGCAATCTTCATGAACAACTAAACGGCCAAAGGTGACAACAATAGGATTAGCACGATGATGGGTGCCAACAACCCCAAGATCATTAGCGAAGAGGCAATCGTCCGGATGACAACCAAGATCATAACCCAGCCCATGGTGACAGCGAATGTGATGAGGACGATGACTCCCGATCTCCGAACCCAAGACATGTCCAAAGTCATGACCGTCGACATCATGACCACATACCCGACTATGATGATCCCTCATCATCTTCTTCGTCATCTTCTATGGGCGGTTCACGTGGCCTTCATGGTCGCCAGCCACCCCTTCTTCCTGAAGGTGGGTGTAGGGCCTTTAAGCTTTTCCTTCAAGAAATAAATTGGCTCCAAAAATTCGGTCTCGCGGCAGCAGTAGAGAAGTACGACGAGAGCACAAATCTAGAGGAGTTCTTGCACGTCTATTCTACTATTCTATATGCTGTGGAGTAGACAACAACACGCTCACAAATTACTTGCCCGCAACGTTGAAGGGATCTACTCGGTCGTGGCTCATTCATCTTCCCCAAAACTCGATATCTTCCTGGGCGGATCTTTAGAAGTAGTTCCTCACAAATTTTCAAGGCACCTACAAGGCGCACGCGGTCGAGGACGATCTCCATGCCCTTATACAGAAGCCTGGCGAAACCCTTCGATACATTATTAGGCGCTTTAACGAGTGTTAGAACACAATCCCCGAGATCACCAACGCATCTATGATATGGGCTTTCAAATCCGTCGTTCGAGATCGTTACACGATTCAAGAACTGGCGACAAGGTGGGTGTCGTCCATCATGAAGCTGTTCGAGATCATTGATAGGTGTGCACACGCAGATGAAGCTACTCGAAGAAACGATGGGAAGGGCAAAGTGGTGGAAGAGAAGCAACTGGCTAAGAAAGACAACCCAGAACCAACTCGCAAATCCAGTCGTAAGAAAGGAGGAAAGAGAAACGCACAGTCGAAGGTTCTTGTCGCAGAACAAGATAAACAAGCTCCTCAGCGACCACCTCCTCAAGACGACGACCTAGTACAACAGTGGTGTCTGGTGCACTAGACCAGCGCTCACACGTTCGAGGAGTGCAATGTATTCCAGAAGGCCATGGCTAGGAAGATCGCTCAAGACAAGAGAAAGAGGGTTCACGTGGTAAAGAAGGACAACTGTAATCCTCCATCCAATGATGAACCAGACTTCCCCAATTTCATCGACTTCGGCCAATATGTGGCCCACATCTGCGTCGGCTCAACCTCTTATTCTTCGAAAAGGTAATACAAGAGGGTAGAACACGAAGTGTGCTCCACAACTCGGGGGACGGTGTCTAAAATGAAGTGGTCTGATCAAAAGATCAAGTTCTCTAACACCGACTACCCAACCCTGTGTTAATAGCAAAATTTGGTAAAGATATACCAAAGATGGAGTTAGAACCGAAGCGGATTTGAAGGGATAAAGACGTTTCCAAAAACAGAGCAGCGCATCAGCTGGGAGCCGTATCGGCCGATATAGAATCTTACCTGATATAACTGTTTAGCTTTGTTTAAATTCCTTTAATCATGTTTTTTCACGTTATATCTGCCCCTTATATAAGGATATCACAATATTTAAATGTAACAGGCTTGCTCTTGGTATATTTACTTAGATTGATATTCTTGTATAAGGCTGTATCTGAGTATTAGCCGATACGATATCTATTTTCAACCTAACTATGGTGTCATCGGCTATGACTTAATCAGATATATTCTTTATCTATAGATTACATGTTTGATTACATCTATAGCCGATGGAACATGTTTTAGGCTTGCTTAATTTTATTCATTTTACACCTTATGGCCGATTCGGTTAGATCGCATCGGCTAGGTTTATATGATACGTCATCGGCTTATTGGCCGATCGGCTATCGTAGATTTAACTGGTTCTATTGTATATCTTGTTGGTTGCAGGATCAAACCAACTGGCACGCCCTGAACCTGAATGCAAGATTTGGACTTGCACTGGAGCTAAGCAGAACTCCCAGGCCACCGTGTTTTCGCATCAACACCCTAACGACAGCCCTCGGACGATATCCGATAGTGGTCGAACCTACTATTTGGAATGTCAAAGTTGCCCGAGTCCTCATCGAAAGTGGCAGCTCCATCAATCTCCCTTCGTCACCACACTCGACGCAATGGAGATCTCGAGAAGCGAACTCGTCCCTCTAGAGCAGCCCTTCCATGGCATTACCCATAGTCATCATCAAGGCCTCTAGGAAAGATCATGTTGCCGCTAACATTTGGCAAAGCTGACAACTTCCGAACAGAGCAGATCACATTCGAAGTAGCCGAGTTCGACACGGCCTACAATGCTATTCTTGGAAGGACAACACTCGCCAAATTCATGGCAGCATCACACTACGCCTATCAATTGATCAAGATACCAGGACCCAAAGGGACAATCACACTATCGGGGAACGCGAAGATGGCCGTGCAGTGCGACATGAGGAGCCTCAACATGGTCAAGCAAAACTCCAACCATGCACGCCCCAAATGAACTTACTCGAAAAGTGACCAAGCCCAATTCGGCGCCCAAACCAGACAGTGCGATAAAGATAATCCCGCTGGCATGCCCGGGGTTCCCAGGGAAGTGATTAAGCACAAACTGATGGTCCTTCCTGATGCAAAACCCGTCAAGCAAAAATTGTGTCGTTTCGCTCCAAACCGCAAAGTGGCTATACGAGAAGAACTCGACAAACCTCTCAAAGCTGGTTTTATCAGAGAAGTCCTTCATCCAAAGTGGCTCCCAAATCCAGTCATTGTTCGCAAGGCCAACAGCAAATGAAGGATCTACATAGACTTCATCGATCTCAACAAGGTAAATGGAGGATGATGCGCAGACGGGATCGTGCTCCAAGGGATCAAAACACGTGTATACGATAGGCTTTTGGCCTACAACTCACGATGGGTTGAGGAGCTCTCTTCTGTTCTATGGGTTGTCCGTACCACTCCGACTATACCTACCAAAGAGAACCTGTTCTTTCTCGTGTATGGATCTGAAGCTATGCTCCCTACCGAGCTACACTATCGATCAACACGGGTTCAGGAGTACTCAAACGAGGACCAGGACGACAAGCGAGCAGACGACGTCAACTTGCTAGAAGAACATCGAGAATGAGATGTCATCCGAGCAACCGGATATCAGCAAGCGCTACGTCACTACCAAGAGAAGCGCATTTGAGCTTGTACACTTGACATCAGCGATTATGTCCTCCGATGAATACAGAACCAAGCAGGGTGCAATAAGCTCTCACCAAAGTGAGAGGGACCATACATGGTGGTACAAGTGTTACGACCAGGTGCATACAAAATCGCTGATGACGAAGGCCGCGAGTTATCCAATTCTTGGAACATTGATCAACTATGAAAATTCTATGTATAAGACCAAAGGCTAATCTGTAAGTTGATTTGTATCAATTTTTATACATATATGCGTCTTTTGCCTTAGTTATTACAGTGTTTTGTTCTATAAACCTTTTTGCTTCATCATGCCGCAAATTGAAGTCATTTTCTATCAATCTATTATGTTAAAGCTGACTAGTTATTGGGACTCGACACCTTGGCCGAGGACGCCTGGCACCGTTAGCTAGTCAGACGCTAAGGGTCAAACAGCCATGTCATATTTGGCCATATCAGAGTACCCACTATAACATATTAACTACCGTGTACTCAGGAATTAGTTTTTCCAAATTCATGGCTAGGGGCTGGGAATTCGTTGCTTCAATTCGGTCAAATATGATAATTTAAGCTACATGTATGGAAATATCATTTCCATAAAACTAGCTGGGGGCTAGAAGTACTCTCTTATTGTCATATGCTCTAATAGTTTACAAAAATTGATCAAATTTTAGTTTCTACTAATGTTTTGTCTAGATCACTTTAAAGGGCAATACAACGACTAAATCCACCAGGAGGGCCATTGCCAGTTCATCGTGGAGAAGATATCTACAGCTAGAGGAGCAAGAGATTTTGCTAGTTGGTCAATCTCGGCGCCAGTCCTCCGAGAACGCTCAAATCCCTCCCGAAGGAAGTTTAGGTCCATCTGAGGACGAGATTCATGGATACATGTGAGTACATGGCCCCCGGCGTATCGGCTGGCTCAAGGTGTGCCGCTGATCTGCATCAAGTTGTCATTGATCCGCTGATCTGTGCCGAGAAGCACACTACATATACCCCATATCCACCTAAAGTATTCGGAGACCGACTTCTCGGGAGGAGGACGAGGCACGCGTAACTCTTTGTATAACTGCTATAGTACTAAGCAGCAGTTCTCAAGGTGTGCCGAGATCCATATCTATCTACCCCTCAAAACCTCCATGCCTTGATCTTTCTTGATGTTGTTGGCGGCCCTCTCCAATGCTTCTTTCTTATACATCGTCTTCCAGTACTTTGCCCGCCCTTCCATCTCTGCAAAAGAACATCCAAGGTCTAAAAAACAAGATCATTAGCAATCTTTGTCCCAAGTACAAAGACAGTGTGCTACAATGTTACAATTTTCTTACTATGGCATTATTCGCGCAATGACGTCACTTGGTCATCGTCGGAGGCCAAGGTGTTGTCGGAGGTAACGGCAACCAGGGCACGTCCTTTGTCACTTGGCGTTGAGGAGCCCTAGGGTGTACTGGGTTTGACAAGTACAACCGATGAGTGTCCGCCTTGCTGGATGTCCTCGTTTGCGACTTCAAAAAGTCTACAATGTGGAGATATCGAGCAAAACAAAAAACTCAGAGTCAGATATAACAAATGGGCAACGTTCTTTACACGTCAAACCCAATACTTGTCTGCAATTGTCGACGATCAAAATTTACTCTTCAAAAAAGGGGATGACCGAATCCCCGAGTTCCTCCATCTCTGACATGGTGTCATCGCGGTGCTCGTTGGCTCCCCCCTTGGTCATCGCCTCCTCCAAGTTGATCTCGGGGTGGGTGAGCTTGAGGCATGCGAGGTGATGTGCACGAGGGTGTCTCGATCTTTTGATGAGAGGATAAGTTGATTGGATGGAGAGACGTTGGCGATCAGACTACAACTGTCCAGAGACGTTGTGACTTAGCAATCATTACACCAACTCCAGAGGCAGCCGTTAATCTCGACGGATGCATGATCAGCGCAACCACGAGGGTGTTTGTTCCTGCAAGCAATCGAGAACCAGCAAGAACAAGATGAACAAGCAACTCAATTTGCGAAATAGAGAGATTAAATCAACAAGAGTATCAAGGTGGAGTTTTGAAATGAGCAAATCGGCAATCTAACTGATCATGAGATTACACGACAAGGTAGCGACGCTAAACTTTGATTTAAATAAAACCCGAGTTGATCTATAGCGGCTAAGGTAAATATATACGTGAGAGGATGAGTTGGGGTTGTCCTCTTACCCTAAAACGCATCCCTAGAGGACTCAACTTAATACATAGCCCATTGGGCCCAAATAAGGTGACACAACACCGTGAATAGAAAAAGGTTTCTGTAGTAAAACGATGATTGCAGCCTCTTTAGAATAGAAATGGACATGAGGTTGGATCCATTTGAAATTAGACTTGATAAGCTTTCCATAAAGTACTTGCACGCCCAAAACAGAGTCTATATGAAGTCATGGTGTTCCTCGCAAGTTGGTGTTGTTCTGCAGTCCGAATTTAGTCCACGCGAATCCAATTACAAACGTATCCATGGTCTAAATAAGATGGACAATAAGATAGGAACGAACTCACCTAGTAGTTTATTTGGCGTGCACAAGCGCGAATAACTGGACCAAAAATCTGTTGTTGTTGTGTAGGCGTGGATGTATCAGTCACGTTAATGTCTTCATCATCCTCCCCTACTTGCATTTGTGTCATCCTCAACTCAATCTCATCTTCCTCTCCCAAATATGGCTTTAAATATGCAATGTTAAATGTGGGACTAACCCCAAAATCTGCAGGAAGATCAAGCTTATATGTATTCCCATTGATTTTCTCTAATACTTTAAAAGGTCCATCAACTCTAGGCATAAATTTAGACTTTTTCAAATCAGGAAACCTTTCTTTCCGCAAATGCAACCGAACCAAATCTCCCGGTTCAAAATTCAATTGCCTTCTACCTTTGTCACCAGTAAGCTTATACTTAGCATTCATGTGCTCTATGTTTTCTTTAGTTGTTTCATGCAGTTTTAACATCAATTCAGCATGGTGTTTGGCATCAAAATTCAGTTTTTTAGAAAATGGCAAAGGCATTAAATCAATAGAAGCACGAGGCAACAATCCATAAACAATCTCAAAAGGACACATCTTTGTAGTAGAATGCAGCGAACGATCATAAGAAAATTCAATATGAGGCAAGCATTCTTTCCACATCTTAAGATTTTTCTTCAAAACAGCCCTTAACATAGTAGACAAGGTTCTATTCACAACTTCAGTTTGACCATCAGTTTGGGGATAACAAGTAGTAGAAAACAAAAGCTTAGTCCCCAATTTAGCCCACAAAGCTTTTTAAAAATGGCGAAGAAATTTAGTGTCACGACCAAAAACAATTGTGTTTGGCACACCATGCAAGCGAATAATTTCTCAAAAGAACAAATCAGCAATATGAGTAGCACCATCAGTTTTATGACATGGTATGAAAAGTGCCATTTTAGAAAATTTATCCACAACCACAAAAATGCTATCACGTCCCCTCTTAATCCAAGGCAATCCCAACACAAAATCCATTGAAATATCTTCTCAAGAAACACTGGAAACAGGTAGAGGCATATACAAACCATGTTGATTTAAGTGTGACTTAGCCTTTTGACATGTAGCGCAACGACCAACAAATCTCTCTATGTCTCTTTTCATCTTTGGGAAAAAAATAACCAGCAAGTATGTCCTCCATCTTCTTGGCTCTAAAATGCCCCCATCAATCACCTCCATGCGCTTCCTGCAATAACAATAAGCAAATGAAACTAGCTGGAATGCATAGCTTGTTAGCTCTAAAATCAAATCCATCATTGAAGACGAATTTGTTCCATGTCTTTCCATCCTTACAATGCAGCAACACATCTTTGAAATCATCATCATGCACATATTAGTCTTTAATTGTTTCTAAGCAAAAGATTTTGTTGTCAAATTGTGTCAACAAAGTATATCTCCTAGACAAAGCATCAGCAATGATATTCTTCTTCCCTTTCTTGTGTTTGATAACATAAGGAAAAGACTCAATAAATTTGACCTATTTAGCATGTCTATGGTTCAATTTTCCTTGACTATTAATATGCTTCAAAGATTCATGATCAGAATGAATGACAAATTCCTTGGGCCACAAATAATATTGCCATGTTTCTAAAGCTCTCATAAGAGCATACAATTCTTTATCATAAGTAGAATAGTTCAAAACAGGCCCACTCAATTTTTTACTAAAATATGCAACAAGTTTTTCTTCTTGTAGCAAAACACCAACCAATCCAATGATGCTAGCATCACATTCAAGTTCAAAAGTCTTATTAAAATCTGAAAGTTGGAGGAGAGATATATGTGTCAACTTATCTTTCAACTTGTTGAAGGCATTCTTTTGTGTTGTGCCCCAAGTAAAAGGCACTCCCTTCTTTGTAAGCTTATTCAATGGTGCAACAATGGTGCTGAAATCCCGCACAAAGCGGCGATAAAATCCTGTGAGTCCTAGAAAGCTCCGCACCTGTGTGACCATTTTAAGAGTCGACCAACTCTGAATTGCCTCAACCTCGGCTTGATCAACCTCAATTCCCTGCAGAGTAACAACATAGCCAACAAACGAGACTCGATCGGTGCAAAAGCTGCACTTCTCAAGGTTACCAAACAAACATGCATCATGCCAAGTATTAAAAACAGCACGTAAATGTTCAAGATGTTCCTCTAAAGATTTTTCATAAATCCGAACATCATCAAAGTATACCACCACAAATTTTCCAATAAAAGCATGCAAAACCTCATTCATCAACCTCACAAAAGTGCTAGGTGCATTACTTAAACCAAAAGACATTACTAACCACTCATATAACCCAAACTTTGTTTTGAAATTTGTTTTTCATTCATCTTCCAATTTCATACGAATCTGGTGGTAACCACTACGCAAATCAACTTTAGAGAAAATAGTAGTGGCACTCAATTCATCAAGCATATCATCTAACCTAGGAATAGGATGATGATATCTAATGGTAATGTTATTAATAGCTCTACAATCAACACACATACGCCATGATCCATCTTTTTTACGTACCAAAATCACTGGAACAACACATGGACTAAGAGACTCGCATACGTACCCTTTATCAAGCAAGTCCTAAACTTGACGCTGAATTTCCTATTGACGAAAAATCCGCGTCTAGCCGATAGTAGCAAATCTGTGTTGACGCAAACCGTGTCAAAACACGCGAAGGCCTGGGAGTTCTGCTTAGCTCCAGTGCAGGTCCTAAAACTGATATGATGCGGGCATCCCAGTCAGTTTGATCCTGCAACTGACAAGATATATAAATTGAACATTGTAGAGCCGATCGACTGAAAAGTCGATAGAGTAATTCTAGCCGATGTTGATAGGGTTTTGAGCAATCAGCTATATAACCAATGTAGATTCTGATATTTGAGTAAATAATGATATAAAAACAATCGGCTGATAATAATGTAATAATACAACAATATAATCCAATAGAAACCAATCAGTCAATAATAATATGATAGAATAAATGATGATCCGAAGGTTAAAGCGTACATCGGCCGGAGATCCGATGTCGTTAAACTCAAATGATTAAATAATATATGAAGCCTTTGCTGTCATCAGCTAAAACCAACTTGTATGTAATCCTTATAAGCCGATGCAACATCCAGATAAGGCTGAAACCCCGATGAAACCCTTATTGACAATCAAAGAACAAGTTAGTTTTTACAATTCCAAACACGACTTAGTAGGTCAACCCAAATTGATGTAGCACTAAGTATGAAAGAAAGTATAAGGTTTAGACAATCGAGTCTTTGATTCATTTTCAGGGTGGTGATGTATTAAATTTAACCAAGACAGTAAAACTATCAAAAAAAATTTAACACATCAGATAAAATCAGCTAACCCTCCGATGAAACATTAGTATGAACCTATCAGCTTAACAAGACTTAGATTATTAACAACATTCTAGTAGGTCAAACCTAACCGATGCAGCACAAGATTGTATATAATAATCTAATACTCAATCAGCCGATAAATCTGTCTAATTAGCATCATTGTGATTATAGAGAAATATCGGCTAACACAGAAGATCAGACATAACCGAGACAGTCCCAGCTAAACCGATGCATCTCTAAACACAATGTTATTAAAGATAGAATCGAAATATCAAGTAGGCAAATATATCAACCAAATCAGAGCAATCCAAGTGGTCGAAACGATGCAGCCTTGAACAACACCAATGTAACCGATACATTCACCAGAGCCGACGGAACGTTGGACTTACCCCTTCGCCGGAGATCGAAGCGATGCAGCCCTGCGTCACGTGCCAAGTTCTGCCAGTTGATAAGTAAAACCTCGGAAAAGAGGGTGGCGATGTACCAAAAGTTGTATATTGATCGAGAGATAGATTACATAGACCCTGGGTGTACATATTTATATCCATGAGTAGGTACTAGTCCTTATTGGACAAGACACAAACTTTCCTAAAGATAAAATAAAAGATACAAGTCCTGATCAAACTCTAAACAATCTTCCTAAAAATAAAAGAAAACTAACTGACTCTGCTTAATTAATAGATAAATTGTCATGCCGCATTCTCCTTGAACTTGGTCATTTCAAGACAAATTTTCTTCAATTGATTAAATTCCTTAACCGAATCCAGCAAGAATCCAACTGCTGGCAAGTGACAATTCCCATCGGCTGATTCCAGAACTCTAAAGCCAATATTGACTCTAGGCCGTTGATGATTTCGGGGTTACTAAATTTTGGCATTAACATCTCCTTAGTTTCCTCTGGGTTGGTTCTGTATGGTGCATGGTTGGGTAGTGAAGCTCTCGGAATTAAATCGATTTGATGTTCAATTCCACGCACCGGTGGCAGCCTCGGTGGTAATTCATTGGGAAAAACATCCTCATACTCTTGCAAAAGGTTAGTGATCGCAGGAAAAAAGAGACAGGTATATTCTCAAAAGAAAACAAAGCCTCCTTGCAGACAAAAGCAAAGCAAACAGCGTCACTCATATCCAAACTAACAATATCATATTTAACAACAAGCAAACAAGAACCTTTCAATTGAATCACATTTTTCTTGCCATGGTCAGATTTATATTCTTTCGTGTTATGTTGCACAAGTTCTTTTGTGACAATCTAATTTTCACTTTTAGCATGCTCCTAATTTTTCTCTTTCTTAGCTCTAGCAACATCATCATCAAAAACAGCTTCAGGAGTCATAGGATGCAACATAATTTTCTTTCCATTATACATAAAAGAGTATTGATTTATTCTACCATGATGCAACGTGTCTTTATCATATTTCCAAGGTCTACCCAACAGCAAAGAGCAAGTATGCATAGGTACGACATCGCAATTAACAAAATCACAGTAAGAACCAATTGCAAAATTTAATCTCACCAATTATGTTACCTAAATTTGGCCACTGTTGTTGAACCATTGAATGTAGTATGGTTGGGGATGTGGTTTCGTGTGGAAAGCTAGCTTTGTGACCATCTCGGTACTCACCAATTTCTACAACTCCCCTCATCGATGATGGTGTGGCAGGAATGATTATTGATGACGCACTTCGTCTGAAAAAGAGTATGCCGCTGATTCTGCTCCACTTTGCCCATTTGTACACTCAGAACACAATGCACAATAAGGCTCTCATAGTGGTCCACAACTTCAGGCCCAATCTATTCCTCATCTTCGCTACCTATGTTGTTAGCTGCAAGCAAAGCGAGTGTATCCTCATCCAATTCACTAACAGAAGAATACTCACCTTCGTCCCTGATGATCAGAACGCGTTTGCTAGGGCAGTCCTTTCGCAAATGCCCAAAGCCCTTGCATTGATGCCATTGAACATCCCGTGTTTGTCCCGTGGAAGCAACAGAAGAAGCACTCTTGGCAGTCTTGTCTGCAACCTTTGTAGTACGAGAGGGGGCTGAAGAAGGTGCTAGCCGCAGATTGTTGCTGTTGGAGATTATCAGTGTCAGTGTCGAGGCCGATGATGGACTTGGTGGGGCAGCGCCACTCCAAGCCGTCCATGAAGTTCTACCTGCAGAAAAGTTAGACCTTGTGCACGCACGTCGTCCCTGCACTTCTCATTCAAATTTGCAAGCATAGTGAAATAACCGAGTCATATTATTATACTCTTTGTAACTAAGAATATCATAAATTTCTCGGTCTAAATCTCCTAAAGATCGAACCATGACAGCCTCCTCATTCTCTACTAAGATACAATGCAACATACCCATTTGCATCTCTTGATAATATTCTTCCACACTCTTACCATCATGTTTTAGTTGTTGCAGCTTATTTAACATGTCACGTGCATAATATGAAGGTACAAATCTAGCACGCATAGTTCATTTCAAATCATCCCAATTAGGGGGCAAAGCATTCATATGAGTACAACGGTATTCACTCCACCAAACAGAAGCAAAATTAGTAAACTCACTAGTGGCAGCCCTAACCCTCTTATCTCAGGAACATCATGGCAAGCAAACTTTTAATCTATTGCTAACTCCCATGAAATGTAAGCATCAGGGTCATAGTTACCATCAAAAGTAGGCATAGTGAATTTAATCTTACCAAATGAATCGTCATTAGCACACCCCTCACGGTCCTCACGGTGCGGCCGGCGAGGAGCCATGCCGCAGCAGCTGAAGCAAAGCCAACGATGTTCTAGATCATCCTCAGAATCACCAGCGTAGTCGTGCTCGTCCATCTCACTGACAAGGCATGGTGCTTGGGCGATCTCATCAAGACGCCTCACAATATCATCAAGGGCAGTGTTCACAGTGGCCACAGAAGCTTTCAAGGCCGTGAGCTTGGTGTTGGTCTCAATTTGCGTTCGCTCCACATGACCAAGCTATTCATTGCTGACGCAAACTGAGAGACCGCACCCACGGTCTCTCAATAACTTGTCAAAATGTTGAATGATTCCAATTGTTCAGGGTGAATGGGGATTAGGATGCTTGTCACCTGACATGCTTAGATAGAAAAATACAAATAGACAAAGATAAATACTATATCACAGTAAAAGGGAAAACAGAAAGAAGAAAAACATTATATATATATATATATATATATATATATATATATTCTACAAACTACTTGGAAGTGGTTCTATCAAGTCACTCACTCTCAACTTGTTCAACAAGCTCTTACCAATTGTCACCACGCTAAACAAGACATGACAGCAATCGTCGGACTGGACAAACCCCTGGAGAAAGGTGTATCGACGCATGGGTCACTTAATCCCTGTCAAGTATTAGTTGAACCGATGGAGCTATAGGTGGGCTGCTGTTGAGACAAAGGAAAACTAGAAACCATGTTAGTCAAAGCAAATTGAATAATCATTCAAGGTTGGTATCATGCTGGTCCTATGCTTGACGTAATAGAGACGCGAGCCTAACCACAAAGGACACCACAAAACACAAACTAGAAACGATGATAGGGGGTGACGAACATAGAAGACAGGATATATCGATTGCTCACAAATTGGCTCTTTTTTCATCTTTCTCTCTCTAGTGCAGAGGAGAGAGATGCAACCTTTTTTATATTTTTTTCATGTCGAGGAGCACACAAGGATCAACCACAGAAATTTTTAGCTCGAACGGACAAAATATGAAGCCTGTAAAATTTTTTCAAAGTTCTATCGAAAGGGGTGCCAAAGTTCTCACCTCGAAAATACAATTTTGCAAGCAGAATATGGTGATTTTGATTTTGCCAATGCTGGGGAGAAACGGATGTAATTTTTTTTTAGATGTCCGTGGATATATTATATGCCTGATTCTGAGTCCGTATGAGAAAGATATGACTATTTTAAGGAAGGACACTCGAGTTAGGTTAGGTGGATGGCGGCAGAATCAAAAGCAATCAAATTCAAAGGAAGGAATAAATCTGGAACTAATGGAAGGAGATTTGGTGGATGGCAACTATGCTGGTGAGGGCGACAAAAGTGGTGATGGCGGCAAAGATGATGATGATGATGATGATGATGATGGCAATGAGCATGACAAGAACTCAAAACTCTAAATGACGACACACTAAGACCAGCAACTCGACACAACGATGTAACAGAAAACTCAACAAGCCATAACTAAGTAGGACTAGCAAAAAGACTCAAGGGTTTATAAGATTACGGAAAACTAATCTAGTAATATTTTGTTTGGCTTTTTTGGACAATAGGTATAAGAAAATTACGAAACAATAAATCTCTCATCGAGCAACGAAAACTCTGATACCACATGATGTGCTTAAGGGTGTCCTGATCTTTCGATGAGAAGATAATTCGATTGGATGGAGCGACGTTGGTCATCCGACTACAACTGTCCAGAGACGTTGCGCCTTAGCAATCGTTACACCAACTCCAGAGGTAGTCGGAATCTTGATAGATGCACGGTCAGCCCAACCACGAGGGTGTTTGTTCCTGCAAGCAATCGAGAACTAGTAAGAACAAGATGGAAAAGCAACTCAATTTGTGAAATAGAGATATAGGATTAAATCAACAACAGTATCAAGGTGGAGTTCTGAAATGAGCAAACCGGCGATCTAACTGATTACAGGATTACATGGCAAAGTAGCGACACTAAATTTTGATCTAAACAAAACCCGAGTCGATCTATGGTGACTAAGGTAAATCTATAGGTGGGAGGATGAGTTGGGGTCGTCCTCTTAACCTAAAACGCGCCCCTAATGGACTCAACTTAATACATAGCCCATTGGGCCCAAATAAGGTGACGTAGCACCGTGGACGGAAAAAGGTCTCTGAAGTAAAACGATTATTACGGCCTCTCCAGAATAGATATGGGCATGAGGTCAGATCCATTTGAAAGTAGACCTGGTACGCTTTTCATGAAGTACTTGCACGTCCAAAATAGAGTTCGTATGAAGTCATGGCGGTCGTCACAACTTGGTGCTGTTCTACAGTTCCAATTCAGCCCACATGAATCCGTTTCCTTTTGGGTCTTGTCCATCGTTCCTAAACAAAACAAGAGTGCAAACATTTCCATGATCTAAATAAGATGGACAAGAAGATAAGAACGAACTCACCTGGTAGTTTATTTGGCTTGCATGAGCACGAGTAACCAGACCAAAAATCTGTTGTTGTTGTGTAGGTATGGTTGTATCGATCGCGTTGATGTCCTCATCATAAGATTTGGAAGGAGATAAAACCACTTATTTCCTTCCCAATCAAGAAAGAAAATTAAAGATTAAGATTATTATTATTATTTTGGTTATTTTCTGCCTAAGGGTGATATAAATGAGGAAAAATTTAAATGTCATAATTATTTCTTTTGTCATTTTGGCCTTAACGGTAATATGACTTAGGATTTTAATTTACGCCATTAGTGTATTATTTTGTTTTTTATCACTTCCACCTTACGGTGATATGATGAAGGATTTTTTTAATTTGTTAGTAAGCTTAATTCATTTACCATTTCTGTTCAACGGTGATGTGGCTAAGGATTTTAATTTTATGTCATTACTAATGGTATTATTTCCTACATCATTTCTTTTTTATGGTGATTTGATTTAGGATTTTTTAAACTCAAACGAACGAACGCAGAGAAAAAGGTTGTCTAATCTTTCCGGTGCCAAAACCCTTGTACAATAAGTTGCCCGATCAATTTAACACTGAAAGGGGTTCAGGCGGTGGTTTCAGCTAGTGTCATTGCAAGCATCAAGAAGAAATCAGAACTACATTAACAGAAGCACATGAAGAAAAGAAGAAGAACAGCAAGAAAGTAAAATCGATAATTGGCTTCAATGGCTTCACAACAAGGTTAGTGGATTATTCAATTGATTTCTTGCATAAGCAAAAGGTGATCATGTTTAGGCTAAGATTTAAGATTAGATTAAGTGAATAAACTTCAACAAATGGTTCTGCCGTATGTGAGAGTTTTTTAAAAATCCCAATGCAGATTCCAGAAGGAAAGTTAAATTGAGGAACTCTTAGCAGCGGAGACTTAGCAAAATGAGGCACGCAAAATAATAAGAAGTTAATTGAAGGCCATCACATGGCGTACCCTTGGCGAAACTCAAAGTGTAGAAACAATATTAAAATGGAGGGAAAGTCCATTTTGTCTCCCTCAACTATAGGCCGAGTTCAATTAATTCGTATCCCTCAAACCACAAAAAACCAGGTACAGAGACTCCCTTAAATGTTAAAACGAGATCAAATTATTTCCCTAAATGGTTTTGATAGTGGTTTCATCATGCGTGACACCTACAGTCCTACATGGCATCACCGGTAGAAAAAAATAAAAAAAAGTCCCAGTGGGACTCAAATGTTAGTGGGCACTTTTCTTCCTCCACGTCTCCCCCACTCCCCTCCCTTCCCTCTTTCTCTCTGGGCCGATGCTACTCACCTTCCGGCAGGGAGAAGCTATCGATGCCGAGCCTTTCCTTCCTGCCGTTTGCGGCTGCTCAGAATATGTGGAATTTGGACTAACATTTGTATTGACCAATGTTAATTAGCATTTATATCATGGCATGATGGAGGATGATCATTATTGCCTACAAGGTGCCAGATCCTGCATTCCCCGAGGACGGCTCAGCTTCGATGCGGAGGATGGGCGGCACCTTGGCTGGAAGAAGACAGGATGGTGCAGACTGCAGCCATAGGGGCGTGAGGTAGAAGGGTCGGCTGGCGATGTCGACCAGGAGGAAGAGCAACACTGGCGATGGAGTGGGAGCGATGGGGTGGGAGGCACAGGTGGGAGGGTGAAGTGGGCACCTCAGCGGGAGGACGACAAGGCGCGGGGTTGGTAGGGCGACGCGTCCATCGTCTTCTCGGTTGAGCTTTGAGCACCCACTGCCGACTGTTGAGGCCTTCGCCACCTTGCGCCATCAGGGTGAAGCATCATGCTCCTGCCTATGTTGGTGGCGGCGTCCTTGCTGCATGCCAGACCAGCAGTATGAGCCACCGGGCTGAGTGGGCAGCTACAGAAGGCGGAGCTGGTGGCGGCAGGCTGATTGGCGGCGAGCCAGTGCGGATCCATCAGCTGCAGCCACCCTCTATCGCCAAGCACAGCTTCGATCCATGCCTGCCTGCCACGCCTGTATGGTCCTCCGCCGCGACGGAAGGAGGACGAATGATGGCGTCGGGGGAAGGACGAACGACAGTGACGGGGGAGTGCAGCCAGCGGCGGAGGCAGCCCCACGCCGTCTTCGGCGCAGAGGGCGAGGTGTGGGTGCGGTGGTGGGAAGGAGGTGGGAGACGGCCGGGGATAGGGTTTGAGTGGGGCATATGTGGTGTTTTTTCAAAAAATACCTTGTGTTTTTAATGTTTACAACGCTACCCCTAAAAGCGAAATTTTCTCTTTTTCACGTTGTATTTCTACGAAAGATGAGGGGTTTTTGGGATAAATCACAACCGGGTGTTGGTCGGTCTGAGGACGAATGCGCTATTCCGTGCAAACATGAGGAGTTTTTTTTAAAATAGTCACCACGCGTAAATCTTTCCAAGAGCTGACAACAACTCAAAAAATGGAGAAAATCGCAATCCGACGAGCTATTACTGGCTCTGTGATTCGTGTGTTGGTGTTGCTGTTGCTAAAGGAAGCAGAGAGGAAGGGAAGCCGCAAGACAGAGACGAATCGAAGACCGCAGAGGAGAAATGAGGCAAGCATGGCTGCTGCTGCTCCTCATCGCTTTCACCACCATGGACGCATATCAGATCTGGAGTGAGCAAGGGAGGGGATAGCGGATCCAACGGCGCTGTCAGCCGACGACGGCCTTGCCTCCGGCTTCGTGTCATGGTGGCGGCGGCGGTGCGAGGACTAGCTAATGGCAGCACATGGGGCCAGGGTCAACCAATCCCGTCAGCCCGCGCCGGTCGGAAGCCACCAAATCTGCCACTTAGGCTTGGGGCAGGATGCGGACGTGCTCCGACGGCGATAGGAGGAGGACGCATATTGTCCTTGGTGGGGCTCCGGGGGCACTTGGTGCCCTGGATAGCGGTGGGTTGACACGGCTCGGGCCACCATCGCTCGGGGAGGAAAAGGGTGAGAAGCTCGAGCCATCGAGCTCCACCTCCGGCCGGGCCGCCGCCGACCTCTAGGATTCTACCGTAGCCGTTCACAGGAGCTCCGCTATCTTGCGTCTAGCCACCTGACTAGAGAGAGAGGGAAAGAGGAGGCAGAGGTGGCGGTGGTAGTTTTTTTCATCTTTCATGTGAGTGTCATGTGAGCCCCATGGTGTTGGCGCAGAATTTGGACCCGTCCAGCAACAAAACGGGTTCCGCGTTACCACGGCGGCCTGGGAGATCTGCTTAACTCCAGTGCAGGTCCAAATTGGCTTGCCTAGACGTGCGCAGAGTGTGCCAGTTGATTTGATCTGCAATCAACAAGAAACAAGTAAACCATATCAGAAAACAATGGTCGATCGGCCGATAGGCCAATGTCACATTGTAATAGCCTAGCCGATAGGGCAAAGCTGTATCGGCTTACTCAAGATAATAAGTAAATTGAAACAGATATAATCTCATCGGCCTATTTTAACATGTCTAAGGCAAATTACTAGAAGCAGCCGATGAGAATTTCATGGAGATAAACACACTAGCTATTACCCTAGTGCAAACTTATACAAGCCAATCGGCCAATATAAATACACCGATCGCAAAGACATCTTGAAGACACCCTGCAACCGACACGTTTATATTCGTCGATCCACATGTATAAGTGGCGAACACATGCAAAAACATAAATAATCACATGCATTAGATAAGACCGGCTGAAACCCCGGCACTATCCTTAATTACAACCGAAAGCAGGCTTTGCGTTAGATCTCGAAACAGGACTAAGGTCGATAGCAACTCAAAGTGTGAATCGAGACTTAGCACAAAGAAAATCAAGCCGTCGATTGCTTTTGGGGATGGTAAATGCCTTAGATAACCTAAACAAGTAAACCAATTCAATCATCGTCGGCAATAAACCCTAAAACGAGTTAACCGCTGGCGAGATGGAATTAGCAAACCACATCTAGGTTAGCTAAAACATGATAAATGACGATCACATCATCAGGGCTTAACGTGCCTAAAGCGACACGCTAGCCCCGACGATGCAAATCGTCGGGTACGAGTCCTTACCTTGCTCTAGGGAAGCAAGAACTCGTCAGGAGTCAACCTCTTACGAGGGTTGGCGATGCGCCGAAAGTATATTGATTTGATTGTGTGATTGATTGAGAGAGAGTCTATGTACAAACTATTGGGATATTTATACCCGAGGTTACAACAGAACCCTTGTAGGGCACGATCTTATCTACAACTAACAAACAAGTCCTTACGGCAGACTTAAGCCACAAATTATATCTAAACTACTTAATTTACAAAATACAATTGCCTAAAACCGAGCTTTATCTCTATTTGGCAACTTCCTTGAAGCTTATTCCGAGCCCAGACCAAGCCCACGTTGACGCTGTCAACTCACAACCCATATCGGCCCACGACCAAACCAAATCCGTATCAGCCGATACGCTCTCTATAGCAACACCTCCCCAGTCCGATACGGTTATCGGGTCCGATACGAAGCCTGGTCCGACTCCAACTCAATCCTTCCTCTCTGCTTCGGTTTCCTCTTTTCTCTCCAAGTCGATTACCAAAATCCGTCGTTAACACATGCCCCCCAATTCCGCTTCATTATAAAATGTGGCGGAATTAGCTTCGAGGAACTCATCGACTTCTTTGCTAGGTCTAATCTGAAAACCGCACAGATCCAGATTTGAATCCTTTCGCCGCCGATTCAACAAACTCTTCGTGTTCTTCAACTCCGGTGACCCCTCGGCGTCTCGTCAACATCGACCCCCTTCACAGCGACCCCTCCGACAACAACGATGGCCTCCACCCCGTTCTACGCCTCCGAGATCCCTGCGGTAAGTCAATTCCTTCAAAATCCACATTATCGCCTTTTTTCCGCCGATTTCTCCAAGTTAGGGTTTTTACTCTCTGCCCCCCGGGTCTCATATCTTCATTGCCATTCTCATGATTTAGGTCTTCAAAAACCAAATCTTAATCCCCACCGACGATAAATCTCACCGCTTCCTGCTAGGCCCCATGGGCGACTGTGACCCGACTTGGCTGATCAACGCCGAGACCGACAGAATCCCCTTCAGGCAAGCCAAGCCCACTGTTTCTGCATGGAAACATACCTTCATGTCGTGGCCGTCGAAGCTGAACGGATACAGGACCTGGCATAAAAGGATTGCTACCACCAAGCAAGTCCACTGGGACGAGATTGGGATCGGCCAATGCATAACTCTGTCCCTGGCCGATACCAAGAAGAATGAGCCACTCATGTCGGCTGCTAGCTACTTCTGGTCCAGTACCTTGAATGCCTTCATGTTCAGGCAAGGTCCGATGACCCCCACCCTTATAAATGTCAAGATACTAACAGGATTGGATATCAACTCCGATATCAACCCCTTCAGCCTCCTGGTGAACAGTAGTCACAAATTGAAGACCAAGAAAATTGGAGGCTGGTCCGGATACATCTCCGAACACATGGAACAGGGATCGGTCTCAGAGCGAGAACACGTAGCTTTCCTGACATTGTGGTTGGAGAGATTTGTTTTTTGTGGATCGACCTGCGGCCCCACTACGAACTGTCAACACCTGGCTCAGGCTTTGGTCGACAAGAGACAAATCCCCTTGGGCCGATACCTCTTGGGAGCTGTATATTGGCTACTCCATATCGCCACACAAGATTTGATGTTAAAACAGACCGTGGCACATGGAGGACCATGGTGGTTCATTCAGCTCTGGCTAACCATTCACACTAACACCATGGTTGATCGGCCACCTCTATCGGATTCACGTTTCCCGTCGAAATACGCCGATCACGAAGATCCCAGGAGCAGACGATGCATGTCCTATGGGGAAGCAGCCTCCATTTATCCAGGAGTAGACCAATCGGCCGAAGACATGTCCACATGGTTCATTCGTTTCTTCACTGGCCCTCCATCAGCCAGGATGGACATGTTTGTCTATACATCGGACCGAGATTTTGAACTCCCTGACGACCTCCAGCTGAGCCTGATCAATGATGACATGGAGTCACGGGAATTATTCATGATTGGCCTCACTCCGTGCCTGCTCCCAGTAGGCATCCTTCAGGGAAGAAGCACCAGCCTATCCTATGAGTTCTACAACCCAATGATAGCTGCTAGGCAATGCGGGCTTGGGCAACTCCCCATCAGTCTGCACCTTCATAAGCTCCTAGAGAGTAGAGGCACTATTCCATCGGCACTGATCATGAGCAAAGCGCTGGAAATTGAGCTCCCGAATCTCGGCGATTGCGACCGATTGCATTTGAGTGCCTTCATCCATATCAACTTCCAAACATGGTGGCAAGAATGGGCCGCTCACATTTTTCATCAATCGGCCAGGTTTTATGTGACGGAGCTTATCCAAGGCATCAGCCCTCAAGTTCCAAACGAGCCGATTCCATCTGTGAGCAACAGTGGACGGAAGATCTTCTACGCTCAAGCCATAGCTTCATCAGGGTCAACCATCTTGGAATCCATCATCGGCCTCACTGCCCCCAAAGTGGCGTCGCTTCTCCAAGGTCCGATGCCTAAAGAAAAACCTAAGAGGAAAGCGCCGGCCAAAAGTAAATCGCAGAAAGCCAGCAAGAAGGCTAAAACCAATGACCAAGCCGATCTTGAAGAGCTAGACCCTTCCCTGGAAGACTTCCTCGACGAACAAGTAATGGAGGAAGAGGTTGACACAGCAGCGGCCGACGCACACGAAGAAGAAAACCCGTCGGTCAAAACCACCCAGGAGCCATCGGCCGAAGCTGCAGAGATCCCACCGGCCGATGACCAAGATGATGCCCCGCAACCAAAAAGGACCAGACACGTAGTTCGCAAGGTCAATATAATCTCTTCTTTGTGTTTACATAATCTCCTTGTACTGTCATACTTTAACTTCATATCCTTTTCAGGCTGCGGCGTCGTCTGTGTTGAAGGAGAGAACTCAATCGGCCCTTCTGCCAAGAACCAAGAAAGCAACTTTGCAACGGTGCGAACGAGCCAAGGCACGATTGAGGACTCCTTCTCCTTCTCCACCACCCTCTCCGACTGTCTCGGTAAGAGTTGATTTCTTGCATTATCTTTCTAATCACATAACCCTATTTACCAATTTCCTGCTTTTTCAGCCTAGGGCTCCATCACCTTCAACACATCGGCCAACCCCCTCACCTACTGCCTCAACACAGCAAAGGGAGGCCGATGCAATCACCACCGATGCTCCAACACAGGTAACTAGGATTACTCTCATCCCCTTCCTGCCGGTTCCTGTTTAACGGGGCTGATCTTGACCCATGTTGATATTTGCAGAACCTAGCCGATATGTTCTCCTTTGATATCGGCCAGTTTCTTGACGATGAGGACAAGGAGCTACCCAGCACAGCCAGGACACCAATCTCTGATGATCTGAAGAACCGGCTGACCGATATCGCCAATCGGCTGGAGTCCTCGCTGGAGTACTTGGTGGAAGATTGCACCCCCATCAGGGTCAGGGTACAAGAAATTCAAGACGAACTACCTGAAGACCTGATGGAGGTCCTGACACCAGCCATCTTCTTGGAGCAATACCGATTCAAGCTCAACAAGGCCAAAGAAAGACTCGCAGAGCGACGAGAGCGCGACCAACTGGAATCGGCTTTGTCCGCCAGCAAGGCCCAAGTTAACGCTGACAAGACCAAACTGGACGAGCTAGCGGTAGAGCCGATTGTCTTGAAGCACAAACTTGAAGAGCTCCGTTGCCTCGAGGCAGAGCTGGTATCGAAGCTGGAATCGACACGTCGACAAATCCAAGAAGTCGAAGCCGGAATAGCTGCATCACCTAAAGCCATAGAAGACCAGACGGCAAAGCTCAAGGCATCGGCCAAGTACCTTGCGACCCTAAGCAAATCACTGAAGCCGATCCCAGGGTCGGCGGCCGATGACACCCAGGCTATAGAAGACTCGCCGCAGATTCGCCGCAAAGCCATCGCCGCTATTGCAGATTTCATAGGGTGATGTAGCGTATTTTGGCCTCGTATTGTGTAAATACGAACCTTATCAGCCATGTAGCCGAATTTGCTCCAAAAATTCCAGTCTGAATATTACTTCTGAAATACAAATATCCCTTTACTATAGCCAACCCCATCGGCCAGGAAGCCGAATTCGATCTTACTCTGAAGAAGAAAATTCCTTGAAAAATTCCGCGAAGAAAATTCCTTGAAAAATTCCGCGCTTGTATATATATATGCCCCCCAAATTTTAGAAGATGAGGGCTCATGTTGTAAAATTTGAACTAAGGGCGATAGTATGTACCGGCCATCTAAAGACGATGCATAACACATCGGCTGTAATCATAAATCGGCTGGAGGGCCGATCATGAGTCGATCCAGACGCTGGGATAATATTTCTTCAAGTACTTGCCATTAAGAGCTCGTCCATAAATCTCATCATCCAACCCCTTGAGCAAATAAGCATTGTGAGGAACACAACGATGAATTTGAAAAGGACCTTCCCAATTAGGTGACCACTTGCCGAATTTATTATCTCTGGAACCAATCGGCATTATTAATTTCCATACAAGATCCCCTTCTTCAAACGACTTGGCGACAACTTTTTTGTTGTAATGACGAGCCACTCTATCTTTATCACGTTTGATCTTCTCTAAGGCCCGTAATCAGACATGCGCCAAATCGTCTAACTCATCCACCATAAGATTATGGTACTCATCGGCTGTCAAGTCGTCTTGCAAAGCAATCCTTCTTGAGCCGATGTTGGTTTCCCACGGCAGCACCGCTTCATGCCCATAAACCAACTGATACGGAGGCACTTGAATTGCACCATGGCAAGCCATCCGATACGCCCAAAGGGAATCGGCCAGCGTTGTGTGCCATTGCCTCGGCTGTTCGTCGATTTTCCTCTTGATTAATTTGATTAAAGTCTTATTAGAAGCCTCTGCCTATCCATTAGCTTGCGCGTAGTAAGGAGAAGAATTTAATAATTTAATGCCCATGCTATCGGCGAACTGGACGAACTCATCGGACACGAAGATTGATCCTTGATCGGTGGTTATCGTCTGAGGTAACCCAAACCGATATATAATATATTCCTTGACAAACTGAATTGCATCTTTGGAATCAACCTTCTTAAGGGGAACAACCTCAACCCACTTTGTGAAGTAATCGGTAGCCACCAAGATATATTTGTGTCCCTTGCTCGATGGCGGGTTAATCTGGCCGATCATATCTATTCCCCATCCACGAAACGGCCACGGCTTTATGATGGGATGCATAGCCAATGCCGGTGCTCTTTGAATTGCTCCAAACTTCTGACAATCCTGACATCCTTTATAATACTTGAAACAATCCTCTAACATGGTTGGCCAAAAATACCCAATGCGTTTCAACAGCCATCTCATTTTATGGGCCGATTGATGTGTTCCACAAATCCCTTCATGGACCTCGCTCATAACGACTTTGGCCTCTTCAGGACCCAGGCACTTGAGCAAGACACCATCAATTGTCCGATGGTATAAATCATCATCTAACAGGACATACTGCAATACTTTGTATTTCATCTTTCGTGACGCCGATTGGGAAGGATTCTCCAAATAATCAATGATAGCAAATCTCCAATCGTTGGCGTCCACGGTGGCGATTTGAACTCGTGCATCCTTGGCCATCGGCCTGTATCCCGATGCCCCCTGAGCCAGGTCATTGGCCTCGAAGTTTTGCATCCTGGGTATATGCCTCATTGTTACGATCCTGAATGCCTGAAGCAACACCTTGCAATCTTTATTGTAGACTTTGAGGATGTCATCTTTGCATTCATACTCTCCAGAAAGTTCATTGATTACCAGTTGTGAGTCACCAATAATCTCTACGGAATCGGCCTCGACTTCTTGTAATAGCTGCAAGCCTTTAAGCACCGCTTCGTACTCTGCTTGATTGTTAGTATAATAAGGCTTGATAGTAAAAGCAAACTCAAAGCTTGCCCCCCGAGGGGATATGATAACCAGGCCGATACCGCATCCATGTCTGCAGACGGATCCATCAAAATACAATGTCCATGGCAGAATATCTGCATATGCAACTGATTCATCTCTATGTTGAACAATGAAATCGGCCAGGGCTTGTCCTTTGACTGCTTTGCCCGATTCATATCTGAGATCAAACTCTGTTAAGGCAAAAATTGACTTCCCAATTCTTCCTTTTAACACAGGGGCCGATAACATGTATTTCATCACATCGGCCTTACTTACCACAATACACTCATTGGAAAGTAAATAATGCCTCAATTTAGTACATGAAAAATATAAGCACAAACATAATTTCTCCACCGGTGTGTACCTTGTCTCAGCGTCTAACATCCTCCTACTGAGATAAAAATGGCTCTTTCCTTACCATCAATATTCTGAACCAAGACTGAGCCGATGGATTTCTCATCGGCCGATAGGTACAGTCTGAAAGGAACCCCTTTTTGTGGAGGGATTAGAACGGGCGGAGAAGTTAAATACTCCTTGGTATCGTCCAGCGCCTTTTGCTGCCTATCACCCCATACGAAATCTTCATCCTCTTTTATCTTCAATAACGGAGTAAACGGTTCTATTCTTCCTGATAGGTTCGATATAAAGCGCCGAACAAAATTGATCTTGCCGAGCAGAGATTGTAACTTGGTCTTGTTCGTTGGAGGTTTGATTTTCTTTATAGCATCGATATTCTTCTGTGTAATTTCAATTCCTCTTTCGTGGACCAAGAAACCCAGGAACTGACCGGCCGATACGCCAAAGGCACACTTGTTAGGGTTCATTTTTAAGCCATACTTCCTCGCTCTTTCAAGTACCTTGCGTAAATCGGCCAAGTGCATATCATATTCCCGTGACTTCACGACGACATCATCAATGTAAACTTCAATCAAAGAGCCGATGAGATCATGAAAAATATAATTCATGCCCTCTGATACGTAGCTCCAGCATTCTTCAAACCGAATGTCATGACAACCCATTCATATAGGCCGATTGCCCCTAGGCATCGGAAGGCTGTTTTGTGAATATCTTCTTCGGCCATGAAAATTTGGTTGTAGCCTGCGTTCCCATCCATGAAGCTTATAACCTTGTGTCCAGACGCGGCATCGACCAGCAAATCGGCCAGAGGCATAGGGTACTCGTCTTTCGGTGTTGCTTTGTTCAAATCTCTGAAGTCAATGCATACCCTAAGCTTGCCATTTTTCTTCACTACTGGAACTATGTTGGAGACCCATTCCGCGTGCCGGCAAGGTCTAATGAAGTTGGCATTGTAAAGTCGTGTGATCTCTGCCTTGATAGCTTCATGCATATCGGCCTTGAATCTCCTAGGAGCTTGTTTAAACGGCCGATAGCCTGGTTTGATTGGTAGCCGATGTTCTACAATCGATCGGGTTAATCCTGGCATTTCATGATATTCCCATGCAAAACAATCCATGAATTCTTTTAACAGATTTATAAGATTAGTCTTGTATTCCTTTGGCAGGTTAGCACTTATATTCGTCGGCCTAGGCTTATCAATCTCTTCAAGTTCATCGGCCGACGTAAAACCGTGTCCTAACTTGCCATCTAGCTCGTCCACTGCATCATCTGTGTAGGGACTAGCTTGTTCATCTTCAACGGCGGAGGCGCTTCTCTGCTAAAGTAATTGTTTGTCTTGATCTTCGATCGTCTTAATGTCGCAGTCAGTTACTTTGAGGAAATCAGCGTCCCAGACTCGTCCGGACAAGCAGTCGATTCCCTCCATCTCCCATACTGCGAGATCGGCATTGGCCACGTGTACTGTCCGATCGGCCTGCACGATCTCAACTTGGTCCCCTTGCCATTGCATGAGGCATTGGTGCATTGTTGAAGGGACGCAACAGTTTGCATGGATCCAATCCTGTCCCAACAACAAGCTGTAGGAACCCTTTCCGTCAAAGACGAAGAAGGTGGTGGGTATTGTTATGCTGCCCACGGTGAGTTCCACGTTTAGGACCCCCTTCGCTTCAGACGCGTTGCCACCGAAATCCTTTAATACCATGTTGGTCTTGATAAGGTCTTCAGGTACCTTCCCAAGCTTCCTGAAGGTTGTGTATGGCATTAAGTTGACCGCCGCACGGCCATCGACCAGCATCTTCGTCATCGGCCGCCCATTGATGAATCCCTTGATGTATAGCGGCCGCAAGTGTCTGTAGCTGGCGTCAACTGGCTTGTTGAAGATGGCTTGATCTGGTGACAACTGTAGCCTAGCCGAAGATGGTTCATCGTCGGCCACTGCTTCATCGGCTGCCTGCACGCTGTACTCTGCTGGCAGTATAAAAACCATGTTAACAGGCGCCGATATCGCTCGTTTACCTTTTGAAGCCGTAGAGGCCCGGGCTGTGTTGGAGGTGCCCTCATTGGCCGTTACCACCGTGGATTTTATCCTCCACTCTTTCTTGGTCTTGGCCGGCCGATGGATTATTGCCACCTGTTGCTCTTGGATTTGTTCTTTCCTCCTTAGCCTCTGAACCCGCCGTTTTTGTGTCTTAGTGAATACATCGCTTGGGCACCATTGAGGGTTCTGGGCCTGTTCCTCGGCTTCGGTCTGTTGGTCTTGGTGCATCGGCTCTAACCTCTCATGAACAGATTTTCTTTGCTTGGCCGGCCGATGCGCTTGCATGCTTGAGCTGCCCTGATGAGAATCCTCTGCACCATTGCATGCAGGGCACTCCTGGATAGATGGCAACCTCATTCCCTCATTCCAGCAGAACCGGAAAAACTCGCACTCCCAATGCGGGTCGTAAGAGTTGTCTTGATCGGCGTAGTCTTGAGCTTGTTCTTCCTGTCGCCGCTGGTATTTTCTAATCAGGCCCTCAGAGGTCTGATAAGGTCGCTTGCCGGTCCGATGGGCACTGCCATCGGTCCTGTCCGCCCGCACCATGTTGACTGGGAACGGGTGTCCTTCGATTTTCATCGGCCGCTTAGCATCATCGATTTTAATCCTGCCTTGCTCGATGGTCGATTGAATCTGTTGCCTGAAGATCTTGCATTCATTTGTATGGTGTGAATAAGAGTTGTGCCATTTGCAATATCTCCGTTTCCTGATCTCTTCGGCCGATGGCAATATATGACCCACTGGCAACTAGATTTGCTTTTCTTGCAGCAGCAGGTCAAATATCTTATCAGCCTTGTTAATGTCGAAATCATATTTATCTTCTTTGTCGCCCTTCTTGGCCCATTGGCAAGTCGTTGACTTCCTCATCCGGGCCCACTCAGCTAGGTCGACATCAACGTCTTCCTCGTCGTCATCGTCGGAGGCATACTGATAAACTATGTTAACCTTCTTCGCAATCTTCTTTGCCTCCTAGAATCGTTGCTCGTGGGCCGATACTCGTTGTGCCAGCTGAGCTAGGTTGTCAAATTCCTGCGAGGAGAACCTCTCGCGTATCGGCCCTAGCAATCCCTGAAATGCCAAGTCGGCCAACTGGGAATCGGTCAAACTGAGGCTGTAACACCTGTTCCGTATGTCTCTAAATCTCTGGATATACTCTGGGACCGATTCATCCACTCGTTGCCTGATGGCAGTTAGATCGGACAGTTTCATCTCTTGTACGCCATTGTAGAAATACCTGTGAAACTGTTTCTCCAGATCTATCCATCCTCTGATGGAATTGCAGGGTAAAGATGAAATCCACGTGAATGCAGACCCTGATAAGGACAGAGGGAAGAACCTCACCCTCAACGCCTCGATAGCCGATGCCTCCCCGCACTGTGCTAGGAATCGGCTGACATGCTCGTACGTCGAGACGTTGTCCTGTCCCGAAAACTTGGAGAAGTCCGGGATCTTGTATCGGCCTGGCAGTGGCACTCTGTCAAATTCCTCAGGATACGGATGCCGATACACTGTAGAGTTCTCCTTGGGCTTCAAGCCGAACTGATCTCGCATCACTTCAGCTATCATATCGGCCCAGTATCCTGCGGGCCGGTATGGGAGGTCTTGCTGATATGATTGCTGCAAGGCCTCTGCTTGATACTGCCTGGGGGAGTACGGCTGGTAGTGGTGATCAAGATTTTGCACGCCGTACTGCCCTGCGGTGTGCTGCTGGTAGCCTTGTGGCACATTGTATGCAGCTTTAGGTGGAGGATTGCTGAACACCGGGGCTTGTGGCTGTCCGGCCGATGGTTGGTGAACCGGAACTTGCTGCATCGGCTCGATCACTGGTTGCTTCCCCTTGGTCCATTGAGCATATTGCTCCTCCGTAATGTGCTGAGGGCTCCCCCCTGTCTGATTTGTGAGGACCAGTGGCAGTGTTGTTGTTGGCTGCGCCGATGGGGGTGGCATCGGCGCTGTCGGCTGAGACGTGCTCAGGTCGTTCCTCAGGGTCCGATTGGCAGGGAACTTATTTTCTGGTAAGAAAATCGGCCCCTAAGGCTTGTGCTGGTGAATCGACCCATCTAGGATCGATTTGACCGTATTGGTCAATGTGTTCACCAGAATCCCCGATTGGTTGACTAGCGCAGAATGAACTACGGAGTCAATCCTATCTTGCAACGTCGGCGCCGCAATATCTTCAGTCTTGACGGTGTGGTCGTGCGCCGCCGCCGACGTGTCGGCTCCATCTCCAGGACTCGGCATAACTACCTTGGATTTTTGGATCAAGGTACCTTGCTGAGTCCTAGAATATGTTTGCAGGTACATATTCTGGAACTGCTCGACCAGATTTTCCATCTCAGCCTTCTGCTCTGCATTGAGCTGGTCGGCGGTCACAGGGACAATGTTCTCCTCGGAAATCTCGACCTGCTTTGACATCTTAAGGAGATTTATTGCTGTTGCAGAGTTTGCGCTCTTTGTCCCACCGGGCGTGCCAAAAGCGTGTTGGCGCAGAATTTGGACCCGTCCAGCAACAAAACGGGTTCCGCGTTACCACGGCGGCCTGGGAGATCTGCTTAACTCCAGTGCAGGTCCAAATTGGCTTGCCTAGACGTGCGCAGAGCGTGCCAGTTGATTTGATCTGCAATCAACAAGAAACAAGTAAACCATATCAGAAAACAATGGTCGATCGGCCGATAGGCCGATGTCACATTGTAATAGCCCAGCCGATAGGGCAAAGCTGTATCGGCTTACTCAAGATAATAAGTAAATTGAAACAGATCTAATCTCATCGGCCTATTTTAACATGTCTAAGGCAAATTACTAGAAGCAGCCGATGAGAATTTCATGGAGATAAACACACTAGCTATTACCCTAGTGCAAACTTATACAAGCCAATCGGCCAATATAAATACACCGATTGCAAAGACATCTTGAAGACACCCTGCAACCGACACGTTTATATTCGTCGATCCACATGTATAAGTGGCGAACACATGCAAAAACATAAATAATCACATGCATTAGATAAGGCCGGCTAAAACCCCGGCACTATCCTTAATTACAATCAAAAGCAGGCTTTGCGTTAGATCTCGAAACAGGACTAAGGTCGATAGCAACCCAAAGTGTGAATCGAGACTTAGCACAAAGAAAATCAAGCCGTCGATTACTTTTGGGGATGGTAAATTCCTTAGATAACCTAAACAAGTAAACCAATTCAATCACCGTCGGCAATAAACCCTAAAACGAGTTAACCGCTGGCGAGATGGAATTAGCAAACCACATCTAGGTTAGCTAAAACACGATAAACGACGATCACATCATCAGGGCTTAACGTGCCTAAAGCGACACGCTAGCCCCGACGATGCAAATCGTCGGGTATGAGTCCTTACCTTGCTCTAGGGAAGCAAGAACTCGTCAGGAGTCAACCTCTTACGAGGGTTGGCGATGCGCCGAAAGTATATTGATTTGATTGTGTGATTGATTGAGAGAGAGTCTATGTACAAACTATCGGGATATTTATACCCGAGGTTACAACAGAACCCTTGTAGGGCACGATCTTATCTACAACTAACAAACAAGTCCTTGCAGCAGACTTAAACCACAAATTAGATCTAAATTACTTAATTTACAAACAAGTCCGATACGGTTACCGGGTCCGATACGAAGCTTGGTCCGACTCCAACTCAATCCTTCCTCTCTGCTTCGGTTTCCTCTTTTCTCTCCAAGTCGATTACCAAAATTCGTCGTTAACAATTTCTAATTTTTTTATAGAATTATCACATAAATGCCACATCAGCATGGTAGACCAAGTCAATATTGACATGTCAGAAGAAACCACTTCAAAAATCACTCAGAAAGTTGATTTGTACTGGTTTTGATAATTAAAGGGTACGTTCTATATGATGTTAATCAATCTTCACCTCTAAATTGAGGAAGGAAAATACACTTATTTCTTAAAATCACTACTACGGAAACAGTTTTTCGTGGCGGCCATTTTTGGTCTTCGCTGGCGGCAATTGGGGCCGCCACAAAGCAAAGGCCAGTGAAGATCAAGATCTTCGCTAGCGGTTATAGACCGCCAATAAAGAAATATCTTCGCTAGCGGTCGCTGTATGTCGGCCGCCAGAGAAGAACTATTTTCTCTGGCGGCCAATTTACGCCAGCCGCCAGAGAAGCCATATCTTCGCTGGCTGCTGGCTTAAGCCAGCCGCCAGCGAAAATGTTCTTCTCTGGCGGCTCACACTCTTTTTGGACACGTGGCCCACTAGGAAAAAAACCCATCAGTTTCTGGAAAAGACACATGGCCCGCCAGTAAAAATAGGACATTGTCATATTTTTGACACGTGGCCCGCCTGCGAAGATGCAATATTTATAAAAAAATATTATATATTATTTTTTTCTTACCTTTGTTCATTTATTTTAGAGTCACACGTGGATGATATAACTAATCGAGCTATCGATAAAGTATGTTCTCTTTTCGTGCAGCCACCATTGATGATTAATATACATGCACGCGGAAATAATATATGAAGATTAATATATACATATATATATATATATACAATATCAAAGCACCTATATAGATAGAATTGGACCGACACCACATATACAAGTAGTTGAATGTCTTACAACCCGAGCGATATACATACGCGTGAAACCTATCTATATTATACTCCTGCTCCAGTTAGACAAACATTCGTTCTCCGGCAGGGCCAAAACTCCATCGTGGTCGAAAAACCTTCCAAGCTAATGTGCGCACTCACGGTGGATGAAGTAGCACATGTCCCGTTGTATGTTCTCAATGGATTTATCATCGAGCTCCCTTTCAGACTTGGGAATTTTTGGAAGCTGGATCGAGATCATGACAAATTACGAAATTGTTCACAGTAATGCAAGTTAGCGATTAACTTAACAAGAGTATTGACGGTTTGTACTTACATCGTCGTAATTCGCGCAATATCTCCCATTGACCTTAAGGTATTCGCAGGTGTAATATCCGCATAGTACGGTTCCCACCGGTTGCTTATGACACTTTCAACATCAATTATAAAGTATATTAGTTAATTAAATGGAAAAACACATGCATTTATAAAAATTAAGTAGTATTGTTTGGCATCCAAATTTACTTACCGGCCACTTATTGCGGATGAGTATGCGTTGTCTGGAGTTTTTCCGTTGTCTGCCTTGCTGGTAATACCTTTTATATGCACTGTTTGCAGAGATAATTAATTTAAATTCGTCAAAGATAACAACACGTCATGAGAATATATAAGAATAAGAAATGTCCATGCATATAACTTACAGATCGATAATTCTGAGCATTTCTTGATATGTATTGCTCTCTTTATCAAGAGAATCCAAGACGTTGACTTCATTGTACTTTGGATAGAGAAGAAATACTATCCAATGGTCGCTGCAAAAGAAATGGTTAGTCCAGCCGTGATTATATGTATATACTCGTAGTTGATATGAAAACTTACTCAAAGGCGTATGGCGCGTAAACGCATTCCTTGTCCTGTGTAGATTCAAGTGCTATAGCTACATAAGTAGCAACATCGAGAATCTTTTCCTGATGCCTTTGTTCTATATATGCGTCCCTCTCTTGCCGCGTCATCGCCTGAACATGTGCCGGTAGCTTGTTCTCGTCTAGCAGGTAGGTGTGGTTCGGCTTGCTTATCCGGCACGGGTTTAGGTAGCCGACAGGCTTTCGCATCGCTTCGGCTTGCACGTAATTCATCCTTCAAAAAATGTAAGGTCAAATTAGGTACGTACATAGGTACAATGATTTATTGACACGTTCCAGTCATGCACTTACAGACACCAGATGCCGACCAAATTGGCGTCGAGCCTCTTCCGACGGTAGAGGGCATGCATATCGGAGAAATGGACTTGGAATAGGCATGGCCCGCTCCAGAAGATGTTCTCCTGCACGGCAACTGTGAACGATGAAAAGCCTTTTATGGTGCTTGCCCTGATGTACCATTCATGCCACCTCCTTAGTTGCCACGGTCCTTCTGTTAGTTGCCAGGCATGGATGAATGGTTGGTCATTCTGAAACTCATGCGGCACATCCAGGCAGTTGATATAATTGAGGTAATCTTCCATGGTTTGCTTGAGGCCTGTTAACTATCTGTCATCAAAATCGGCATCTTTGATATCTTTGTCCCTTCCTCGGAATGCCGTTATCATATATCTTTTCTTCGATTCACTTTTTCCTTTGTGCTTGTGTGTCCTTACCATCACTGGCACATCGGCACCCTTAGGTTCCTCCAGTTGCGATGGCTGTGTTTGCGATAGGTCTAGTTCATCGAGCATTGTCCGCTCAGGCCCTGATTGTGCACGCTCTGATTGCTGTGCCGGAGGCACTTCCTGAACTTGTACTTCCGATTGATCCTTTTCAAGCCCTGATTGTACTTCTGTCTCCTTTTCAATTGGAGGTGACGCAACAGCAGGCTCTGATCTTGGAGGTGATGCAACTAGTTGATCTGATTGCGGAGGTGATGAAACTGGAGGATCCCTCGGTTCTTGTTCCCTTGGTGGACGAGGCGGTGACACCGGTATCCTTGGTGGACGATCCATTCCATCCATTGACCCTAGTTGAATATCATTCTTGTGCCACAGCACAAACTGGTCAACGGCATCTCCAAGGTACACAATCCCCTCGGGTGTTGGAATGTCGATCTCGTGCATCCGGTGAGCCTCATTGACCGTCCGGACCTCTACCTTGGCATAGTCATCTGGAATGTCTTGGCAATGGAATCTGCGGCCCGGTATGAACCTCCCAGTTGCAACCTGTATTTTCTTTCCTGCCCTGCCGACCGGAATCAAGAGCTTGCAAGGAGTATCCTCCGTTACATCGTCCATCGGATAGCTCGGATTAGGCTGCGAAACGGCACCACCGTGCATCATATTCTGGCTCCAATATCTATGGCATTCCTCACGAGCTGCTGCCCTAGCCTGGGATTCTATCTCCTCCTTATAGCGATCACGCTTCTTGTAGGTATGAGCATCCTCTTTGAATCCATCCTTCCAGCTAGTCTTTGAGGATACTCCCCGGACACGGCCAGAGTGCTCCGGGTTGCCCAACGCATAGGTCAGCTCGTCCCGGTCTCTATCTGGCACGAACATCCCAGCCTCTTGCTGCGTGACGATGTTCTTCATCTTGACAGCTACCTCCTGGAGCTTTGGATCCTTGAAGACTACATCCCCCTCCGGGGTGAAGGCCGGTGTTCTTGCACGCACCCAGTTCCTGGTTCGTGGGTTGTGATTTTTCATAGGAGTCGGTTTCCTAGCCTTTTCCATCTCTTCATCTTGTTTTGTCCACTTCTTAACCGCTGCACGGTAACCGGTCGATCCCAAACGATGAGGATATTCATTCCTTCTTGCTAGTTCAGAAATCCTCTGGCTCTTCTCCTTTTCCTCCGCCGATGTCTTCAGGGCAACGAACTCATCCCACTGGGCTAGTGTTATCTTTCCGTACTCCATAAATGGCGTACGTCCCTTCTGAACATATTTCTTGTTAAGGTCTGTTTTCCAGTTCCGCCACAGCTTGCCCATGGTCTTGAGTGCATAGACCTTCGTTGCATCGTCGTCTGTCCCTTGTGGATACTCAAACCTGCTTTGCAGCGACGTCCAACAGCTGTTCTTTGTAGTGTCAGGAACTTTCTTCCAATCCTTCCATGTGATCTCCACGATATCCCTAACTATCGCCCCGCATTGGTTGCTATACTTGGAACATGAATCTTCGAGTGATAGGGGTTCCCCTTTCTCACTGATCCGCGTCAGCACGCTGACTTCTTTCAACAACATGTTCTTCCCTCGCTCGCCCCTTCTTTTCTTGGGTTTACTTGAAGCTGAGACGCGCACGACAGCTCCAACTTCGGCTTCCGCTTCGGGTGCGGCTTGGGCTTTCCTTTTAGATCAGCGGGGAGCATTCTTCTATATTTGCATTTCACATGACATTGGTTATAATCCATATATATATTTAATACGATCAGAACTAATGATATACAATATGTTACGTACCACCGGTTCGTGGGGGATGTAGTCGGAGTCGACTTCTTCATTGTCGCTCCCACCCTTTTTCTTCCTTGCAGGAGAAGGATGGGGGTCACTCGGCGAGTGATACGATCCACTCCCTTCCTCACCGGAACTTGACGGCGATGATTCCTCCGCGACTACTTGTGTGCAAATATCCTCCTCAACCATCGGTGGAGTTTGCTTGCCCTTGGCGCCCGAGGGTTCCGCTTCAGTCGATTTTTCCGTTGATATCCTTTTAAGGTGATCAGATTTTACATACATGTATGTATAAAAAGGAAAATAAATGATCAGATTTTACATACATGTATAAATGACTTAGAATTTCTCTTTTTCTTCAAAATGATTCGACATGTAAGATATTCTCATATTTGCATGAACACAAGTTGTAATGTGTAAGATATTCTCATATTTTGGTGCAATTTAATATGTACATATGATACCTCAAACAATTAGGTCAAAACGGTCAAATTATATATTAATACAAAACCCTAATCGGCAAAACGGTTACACTTCCCAGATGTGCATTTTATTACATAAAAGTGTACAGGGTATATAATTTATTCAAATACTAATCTATTTATCATGAATTAATATAATTTTTCCAGAATTTATTTAGTAAGTCTTGACCTCCTAAAAATTCAAACTAATTTCGGCTGAACTGACTTTGTTTATTTTACTGAGAATAAAATNCTAGCTGATAGAAGTCATAGAACAAAATGTATTTCAAAATATATTCCATCACTGATTTCAATTTCAGGAGCCCAATTTTTTTACTAACTATTTAACTGCAGGAAAGCTTACTATAAACCACTGAAAAAAGAAAGCATTATACGATGACTTATCTGAATTACAGAATATGTGGCGTAGTTGTCCACTTACAAATGAATTAATCAACTAATTGATCTCAAGGTTATTCCAGATTGTAGATAGGAGCACATCTCAAGCTTCAATTAAAAATCCATCCAAAATACAAATTAAAGGACAAAATTGACCAGAATTAGCGGCCATCAAGGACAAATAATAAAAAGGAATGCATACTCTATTGTCAGGAGTCAGGACAGCTAGATAACCTGCTGGCTGTTGTGCTGGTAGCCTTGGCATTTTCACCTTCACATGCTAATAGAAAATAAAATGGTATCTAGAAATAGAACTTTACTGAATCAAGACTAAACACATGATTCTAACCCTGCATATATACATGATTCAATTTTCTAGATAAAACACAAAGAATAGTGGATGGAGACAAATCACACTAAATATAATTATTAAACTTTTTAAAATTTCAAAATTGAACTTTACTGAATCGAGACTAAATACATTACTCTAACCTTGCATATTTATCCCATCAAACATATTTCATTCAAATTTCTCTCCATCCTACTCTCAAACCATCCTCACACTCCCTACTCCCTACCACTTCTCATCATTTAATAGGGCACCTATGTAATTTTCTCTCCCTTTCATTTTTTCATCTTACTTCTAAAAATACATTTATATTACGATGGAGGAAGTAATGTTGTTTTCCTCTGTTAAAAATAACTGTTAAAAATATGTGGTCACTTTTCCAGATGCACCCTTCTGCTATGTTTGTAATATATTATTAAACTCTTTGAACGGAAACAAATCACATATAACAGAACTTATTAAACTCTTTGAAATTTCAAAACAGAACAAAACCACTAATTTTCAGTGATAATAAACTACTAATTAGATGCTTGATTGCAAAATTAACAAAACTATTTCAGTAAAATACAAACCAAATTCTCGGATTAAGAATAAACATGCATCCCCTGCGATTACAAATGGCTACAACAGATCATCGATTCATCGATGAATCCATCCATTCATACAATCAATCAATCCATCCATTCAACCCTAATCCATCCATTCATACAATCAATCAATAATCCATCCATTCATCGATACAAACAATCAATCATCGATCCATCCATTGATTCATCCATCCATTCATTGATTCACTCATTCATTCATCCATTCCATTAATCGGAAAAAAGAGTCGGCAGCGACAGGGGTACCTGGATGAGGCGGCGAGCAGAGGAAGAAGAGGAGGCGGCGGCGGTGAGGATGCGGCCGTCGGCGGCTGTGAGGAGGCGGCGAGCAGAGGAAGAAGAGGAGGCGGCGGTGAGGACGCGGCCGCTGGCGGCTGTGAGGACGCGGCCATCGACGGGCCCCTGGTAGCCTCCTCACCGCCGCCGCCGGTCGCCGGCTCATCGCCGCCACATCCTCACAGCCACCGCTGGCCGCGTCCTCACCGCCGATGGCCGCCTCCTCACCGCCGCCGGCCGCGTCCTCACCACCACCGATGGCCCCCTCCTCACAGCCGCCGGCGGCCGCCTCCTCACCGCCGATGGCCGCCTCCTCACAGCCGCTGGCGGCCGCCTCCTCACTGCCGCTTGCCACCTCCTCACAGCCGCCGGCGGCCGCCTCCTCACAGCCGTCGCCAACCTCCTCACCGCCGTCGCCTCCTCTTCTTCCTCTGCTCGCCGCCTCATCCAGGTACCCCTGTCGCCGCCTCCTCTTTTTTCGATGAATGGAATGGATGAATGAATGAATGGATCGATGAATGGATGGATGAATCGATGAATGGATGGATTGATGATTGATTGTATGTATAGATGTATAGATGTATAGATGAATGGATGAATCGATGAATGGATGGATTGATTGATTGTATGAATGGATGGATGAATCGATGAATGGATGGATTGATTGATTGTATGAATGGATGGAATCGATGAATCGATGATTGATTCTACATAGCTTGACATGCTACTCCTCTGTAATTTTCAAATCTCTTCCTAATTCTTTTCTTCTCCCAACTTTGTAACTCCTCCATTCAATTTCTGTGCAAGATAAATTAACATGGATTTTTCTGGTAGTGGACAAAAATACCTAAGATTCCATTTTCTTTGGTTTCAGACAAAAATTCTTTATATTTTATTCTCAGTAAAATAAACAAAGTCAGTTCAGCCGAAATTATGTTTGATTTTTAGGAGGTCAAGACTTACTAAATAAATTCTGGAAAAATTATATTAATTCATGATAAATAGATTAGTATTTGAATAAATTATATACCCTGCACACTTTTATGAAATAAAATACACATCTGGGAAGTGTATCCGTTTTGCCGATCAGGGACGAAGAACCGAGGGATCCTCCAGTTTCATCACCTCCGCAATCAGAACATCTAGTTGCATCACCTCCAAGATCAGAGCCTGCTGTTGCGTCACCTCCAATTGAAAAGGAGACAGAAGTACAATCAGGGCTTGAAAAGGATCAATCAGAAGTACAAGTTCAGGAAGTGCCTCCGGCACAGCAATCAGAGCATGCACAATCAGGGCCTGAGCGGACAATGCCCGATGAACTAGACCCATCGCAACCACAGCCATCGCAACCGGAGGAACCTAAGGGTGCCGATGTGCCAGTGATGGTAAGGACACACAAGCACAAAGGAAAAAGTGAATCGAAGAAAAGATATATGATAACGGCATTCCGAGGAAGGGACAAAGATATCAAAGATGCCGATTTTGATGACAGAAAGTTAACAGGCCTCAAGCAAACCATGGAAGATTATCTCAATTATATCAACTGCCCGGATGTGCCGCATGAGTTTCAGAATGGCCAACCATTCATCCATGCCTGGCAACTAACAGAAGGACCGTGGCAACTAAGGAGGTGGCATGAATGGTACATCAGGGCAAGCACCATAAAAGGCCTTTCATCGTTCACAGTTGCCGTGCAGGAGAACATCTTCTGGAGCGGGCCATGCCTATTCCAAGTCCATTTCTCCGATATGCATGCCCTCTACCGTCGGAAGAGGCTCGACGCCAATTTGGTCGGNGCGGCGGTGGTGAGGAGGCTACCGGGGGCGGTGAGGAGGCTGGCGACGACGGTGAGGACCGGCGGTGGCAGTGAGGAGGTGGCCGGGGGCGGTAAGGAGGCGGCCGGCGACGGCAGTGAGGAGGCAGCCGGGCAGCGGTGAGGAGGAGGCGGCGGCGGTGAGGGCTACCTACCTCCTGGCGCGAAAAGGAGGCGGCGGCGCTCTCCTGGCGCGAAAAGGAGGCGGCAGCACTAGGTTTTTGCTGGCGGAGGTGGCTGAAAATTTCGGCAGCCTGGCGGCGGCTCTAGGGTTTTCGCGCCTTCGGGACTTAGGGAAAATTGAGACTCCCGCGCGCCCATATATAGCGAAACCAATTTTCGTTGGTGGCCGGCTTACCTCGCCGCTAGCGAAAATCTTTTTCGCTGGCAGCCATATTAGGCGGGCCGCTAGCGAAACAATTTTCTCTGGCGGTCGCATTACCTGGCCGCCAGCGAAAAAGGTTTTCGCTGGCGGCCTGATTATGCGGCCCGCTAGCGAAACCCATTTTCGCTAGCGGCTGGCTTACCTGGCCGCCAGTGAAAAAGGTTTTCGCTGGCAGCCGGAATAGGCGGCCCGCAACCGAAACCCTTTTTCGCTGGCGGCCGGCTTACCTCGTCGCTAGCGAAAACCTTTTTCGTTGGCGGCCGTAAGTGTCCTCAACCGCCAGGAAAAACGTTTGGCCCATTTCAATATTTATTTCTTTGCACAACTAAATGTAAAAATATCCACAGAACTAATTACAAAAAGAGTCGGTAATAATCCGTACAAAAATTCATCATCCATCTTAGGTCACCATAATTACATATGTAGATTAACCTTTGACATTCTTCCCTACTCCCTTGTTCCTCATGTATGGCTTCAGGGAATCACCAATCATTGCTTCCGCGACCTTAATGTTGTTTGTAAAGTCCGTGAAGAGTGTCATGTTCTTGTACTGATTATATGCCTCAACATCTTGGACATCATCAACTCCTAAAATCTTTTGTTTCCCTGAGACAACTATATCTTTCTTCAACTGAGATGGATTGGTCACATAGAAAACCTGAGCGGCCCGATCGGCAAGTACCCATGGGTCATTCTTGTGCCCTACGTTGATGAGGTCGACGATTGTTAGCCCAAAAATGTCGACAACCACGCCAGATGGGTGTTTCACCCATTGGCACTGAAACAGTGGAATCTGCATGTTGGATCCATAGTCCAGTTCACAGATTTCTTCTATGAATCCATAGTATGTGCTCTTTTGTCCAGTTGTGTCGATTGCCTCTACTCGAAGGCCACTGTTTTGGCAAGCACTCCTTTGGTCTTTCGCTTTGGTATAAAATGTATACCCATTCAGATCATATGCTTGCCATGAGGTGTAAACACTTGATGGCCCGTCAGCCAACCTCTTAATAGTTTTTTCCTCCGTAGTATCGCCATCTGGTAGGCCGAGGTTCTTGAACCATTCAGTAAAGGCAGCCTTGTGTCGCTTCATGATCCATGCATCAGAACGCCCTGTATTCATTGCTTGTAATTCCTGAAGGTGCTGATCTATGTACGGCTCCACTATCGCGAGCTGTTGCAGCACAGTGAAATGAGCTTCTTTCACTTTCTTGTAATCATCGTCGTGGATTCTTTTCTGCCCTTTTGTCCCTCTTCCAGATAATCTACCTTCATGTCGAGGTACCGGTAAACCAATTGCTTTCCCCTCTTTTAGGTAATTAATGCAACACTCAACGACTTCCTCGGTAGTATATCCCTCTATCATCGATCCCTCTGGGTGGGCACGGTTTCGTACGTAGCCTTTTAGAATGGACATGTACCGTTCGAATGGCCACATCTGATGCAGGTACAGGGGACCAAGTGCAATAATTTGAGGCACAATATGAACTATGAGGTGTTCCATCATATTGAAAAATGACGGCGAGAAACACATCTCAAGCTTGCACATGGTCTCTATAGCGAAAGTGCGGAGAGGACCTAACTTGTCAAGATCAATTACTCTTTGTGAGATTGCATTGAAGAAGTAACACAGCTTTGTGATGACCACCTTAACATGTAATGGTTCGATTGCTCTGATGGCGATAGCGAGGAATACTGTGAGCATTACATGGCAATCATGGGAATTGTAGCCTGAAAATGACAAATCATTCATGGATACCAGTCGCTTAATGTTTGAGGAGAAACCAGTAGGCACTCTCACCCCACGTAGGCATTTGCACATTGCCTTTTTCTCCTCATTTGTCAAGGTGTAGCAGGCCGGTGGAAGATACACTTTTCCGTTACCCTCATCTACAGGGTGAAGCTCTTTCCTTATCTGCATATTCACGAGGTCCTTACGGGACTTCAGCCCATCCTTTGTCTTGCTAGGTATGTCTAGTAAAGTACCCATGGTGCTATCGAAGACATTTTTCTCTAGGTGCATGACATCGATAGAATGACGTATCTCCAAATCTTGCCAGTACGGAAGGTACTTAAAGAAAATTGAGTGCTTCTTGAATGGCCCGCTAGCGCTTGCTGGCTCTTTGGCCTCATTTCTCTTCCGCTTGTTGGTTTCCTTCTTTTTGGCCTTTCCAAAAACAACCTTGAGCTTTTTTCGTTATTGTGAACACTTTATCACCCTTCCATGGTTCTGGTGGATCACCATCCTCAACAGTGTTGTCGAAATATTCTGCTTTGGAGCGGTACAGGTGATTCTTTCTTAAGTAACGTCGGTGCCGCATGTACACTAGCTTCTTCGATCCCTGAAGATACCTGTACACTGTACCATCAACACAAATAACGCAGCCTGTCTTCCCCTTGAGCTGTCCTGATAGGGAAAACAGTGCGGGCAAGTCGTTGATGGTGACAAAGATAATTGCATTAAGCGTGAAGTAATTCTGCATGAATTCGTCCCAAACCCGGACCCCGTGATTCCACAGATCAGCCATATCCTCTAGCAAAGGCTCCAGAAACACATCCATGTAATTGCCAGGTTGTCGTGGTCCTTGTACAAGGATGGTCAACAAAATATACTTCCTTTTCTGACACAGCCACGTAGGGAGGTTGTACATGGTTAGGAGTACTGGCCACGTGCTGTGTGAGTTGCTCAAGTCACCAAATGGATTCATTCCATCGGTGCTCAATGCAAATCTTACATTTCTTGGGTCCTCTGCAAACTCATGGTACTTTCTGTCAAATTCCTTCCACTGTCGAGCATTTGCCGGATGTCGAATCATCCCATCCTTTTTCCGCTTTTCATGATGCCAGCACATCAGTTCGGCATCCCTCGGGTTCGAGAACAAACGCTTCAATCGATCTTTCACCAGAAGGTACCACATGACCAACTGGGGGATCTTCTTCTTGTTGTTGTCTTCTACCTCGTCTTGGGTAACATCCTGATGCTCGGACTGGCTACGGCTTGTTTTGTATCGACTAGTGTTGCATGTTGGGCATCTGTCCAAATCCTCGTACTCTTTACGAAACAGTACGCAGTGGTTAACACAGGCGTGTATCTTTCGCACACCCAGAGATAAAGGGCAAATAAGCTTCTTCGCTTCATAGGTGCTGGTTGGCAGGGAGTTGGGTTGCGGAAACAGTTTCTTCAACAGAACCAACAAATCGTTGAAACTACTGTCCGACCAACCGTTTCTGGTCTTCAATCTCATAAGTTCAAGCACCGTCCGCAACAATGTGAAATCCTTCATGCAACCATTTGCCTCATCGTACAAAAGAACCTTCGTTGCCTTTTGTAATGATTCGAAGTTCTCCAACCCACGAGCGGACCCAGCTACAACCTCAGGTTTAGCATGACGCAACATCTCTTCCAAATCAAAATTACCATCATCTACGCAAACATTACCATCATCGACATCATCAACTATACTGTGCTGACCATCATCGCCACCAACATCATCATCAACATTAATGGGCTCTACTTCCTCTTCTCCTTCTTCTGCTACTACCATCAAATCCTCGTCCCAGTTGAACACTTCATCCTGTACTATCGCCCGGTTGGGAACTTGTTTGCTTGGGACCTCTCCATGATGTGACCAATTTGTGTAGCCTGCAACAAATCCATGCATCACCAAGTGTTGCTCGATTATAGATGGGTCGATCCAAATTTTCTGATTCTTGCAATGTAAGCATGGACATCTAATTTCCTTTGTCTTCTTAGATGCAGCATTCTTCTTAGCAGCTTTCATGAATATGTCAACTCCTTCAATGTATGAGGACCGGTATCTCTCTCTATACATCCATGCTCTGTCCGCCATCTATGCATTATTTGCGAAAAAATATGTACAACTTCGTCACTTTATATATTTTCGATAATATGTCACATTAAAATTATACTAATTAATATTTAGAACCACTATAATCTAGACAAGATAATTAAAGCTAGCCAAAAATCTATAAACTACAAACAACTAGAAAAAATAAAAAACTAGCTCTTTTTCTCTTCTTCTCAGCGTTCTCTGCAGTTAACTAATATATAAATCTGCTACAAATAAACATATCAAAACTAGATATATATATGGAACATCGATCATGCACAATATTTCTTATAAAGTTTGCCCATTTTAAGCTCCAAATAACAAATAAAAAATAGTTTTCTTCCCCGTGTCACATACTTTTTGCTATGCAAAATCTCAACAAACAACCAATAAAATTGAAAAAAACTTTACAAATGGAGTAGGAGAAAGTATATGTAACCTCTGGTGTAGTAGATCTTTCAAAAGATTGAAGATTAAAACCTTCCCCTCTATGTATTTGTTCACAAGAGAGAGAAAATCGTGCTCAAATGTCATGGCTGCTAGCTGGACTAGTGATATAGGTGATGGTATTTTTCCTGACGGTCAATATATGTCGGTTCATTCGAACCGCCATAGAAAATATTTAGGGGTGGCGGCGGCTAGAGTGGGCCGCCAACGAAGATGTAGGAATCTTCTCTAGCGAGCCACGTCACCTTACCGCTAGCGAAAATGTGATATGTTCGCTGGCGGTGTCTTAAGATGGCCGCCAGAGAAAATACCGCATCTTTGCTGGCGGCTAGCTTTAGGAGGCCGCCAACGAAGATGTGTTTTCGCTGGCGGCCCGAGACCCCCACCCCCCCTATCTTTTTAGCTGACGGTTTCACCTCGTTTTCGCTAGAGAAAAGTTTTTCCAAACGCCATGAAAGATTGTTTTCGTAGTAGTGAATGGGCACATGAGCCCACGATCAGTTTCTCTCCTCGTCCGACCCCATTTCTTATTTTTCCCTGGTTTTGCGACAAAAGGAATTAGTTCCTTATCTTCACACGGTGAGTGTAAATTATACTTTTAAATCGTAATATTAGATATAACGTGTCTTATTTTTTAAGTGTCTATACAAATATAATCTCAAATATCATATATATACGTCTCTCATTTTCTTAATGCCTTTATCAATATAATTTTGACTAAAATAATAAATAATAAAAAATCTTATGAACCTTGCACCTAGGCGAAATATCATTTTCTTCTCTCCTCTCCTCTTCTCTGTATACTGCATAGGCCTCTCCACCTCTATCCGGACTCCATAGCACCCCATCTCTATCTAGGCCTCTCCGGCCATCTCTATTTAGGACTCCATAGCAATACGTTGGGATTTGATTTTATAAGATCAAGCAACCACTAAAATCCGTATAAAAATACGTTGAGATCCGATTTTATAATATTGAGGATCTTTTAACAATACCCTCTAAAAGATTATTAGTCCAAGATGCGAACGAGATGATTAGTCCAAGATGCGAACGTTCCGCATTCTAATTAATGTGAGTAGATTCGACATAGATGAACGGCTTATTTAGCCTATACGAAGTCCAAGATGTGAACGTTCCGCATTCTAATGTGAGTATATTCGATATAAATGAACGGCTTATTTAGCCTATACGAAGCACGAAGCCATCTCTATCACGGACTCCATAGCAATACGTTGGGATCCGATTTATAAGATTAGAGAACCAATACGAATATCTCTATCCCGGACTCCATAGCAATACGTTGGGATCCGATTTTACAAGATTAGAGAACCAATAAAATTCGATTTTATAATACTAGAGATACGTTATCTGGTATTTGATTTTTGATTTATGATTTAAGTACGATTTTAAAACTCAACGACTTCTAAAACTCTAAAACTCAATGACAAATGACAAGAGGGTATTTTGATTCAAAGACTGATTTTAAAACTCACGACTTCTAAAACTCAACGACAAGATGGTATTTTGATTCAAAAACGATTTTAAAACTCAACGATATGATCTACAAGATGAGAGATCTTAAATAGATCTTAAGTGACACGATGAGAGATCTTAAGTGAACTTTTTTTCCTTTCTTCTAAGCTAGCTTTCTTCCTCCGTGCCACGGTACCACACCGCAACGTAACCTCCTCCCTTGCTCTTCCCGTGCGCTTTCTGATCCCTCGCTTGGCTGAACATGACAAGTACTGACAAGCATGGAAGGATTCATTTTCACAACTAATTAACCGTGTAACATAATATCGCACCCACTGGAATATAAATTAATACGTCTTTATTTATTTTCTACCACTTGTTCAACCATACAAAAAGCATCAAAACATGCTTTCATGGGTTGATCCACGAAACAAAACGGCACCAAACCAAGATGTGTGAAACGAAAGCCGCATAAGAACAAGATGATCGATCCTCCTAATCCATCCCCTGCTGTCAGTGGAGTACAGCTACTAGCAGGTAGCTAGCTACTTCCCTTGGCGTACCGCAGCCGCGTCGTCCGGGCTCTTGTGGGCGTCACGGCCGACAGCGGGGTCGCCGTGCCCGACGGCAACCTTGGCCACCTCAGTGGCGGGCGTGCCGGGCCTCGCCTTCTGGTACAGCACCAGATAGCCGAGGACGCCGAAGATGCCGAGGCCAGCGAGCGCCATGGTCCCGGGCCCGTACGGCATCCGGCCGCGCTGGTGCAGCACCTCCCCTGGGCCGTGGCCGCGTCCCGGCGGGCGCATGGAGGCCTCCACCCCCGCCGCCCGGACCTCCTCCGCGCTCATCTTGTGCGTGTCGGCGTTGCGCCGCCACTCCTCCGTGCCGCTCTTCGCCATTGATGCGTAGTATTTGCTCTCGATCTAGCTGTGTGCGCGCGCGTGTGGTTTTGTCTTTGGCTGTAGCCTTGTGGGGCGTACTAGTTACCTGTGCGTGTTCTCGCGAGCGAGACGTAAGTAAGCGGCAAATTAATTAAAGGTTGGTTTGCATCAGAGGGCGTGAACAAGGGAGGGGGGTACACGTAGAGCGGCAGGTGTTGGGCACCAGCGAGGGCTGCATGCCACCTGCCTGCCGCGTGGTGCATTTCGTGATTTGTTTACGTTGCGTTGCGTCGAGATATCCAGAACGTGACACGACGCCCACCGTCCACCTATAGTCCCTACAGCTAATCGCCTAATACCGAGGGTGATGACAAATCTTTTTTTTTTTCGTGTTCAGCTCTCAAGTGTTGTCCAACTGAGATCCAACGGCCAAGGGGACACACAAGACTACTGCGAATGCGTGATCAGCCCATTGGTGTTGATCTGCACCCCTAGGGTCACTCATTCGTTTTCACTGTTAGAGAACTTATCTTTTATCCAATGTCTCAAATATAAATATCTTGTATGAATTAAAAATCGGTTCTAAAAGCCCAAATCCCTAAATATATATTTAGTCTCGATTAGTATTATCAACCAATATTAAAAATATTTCTTTAGTATCGGTTGGTAGCACCAACCAAGACTAATGCTGATGGATCTTTCGTCCCGGTTGATGTTACCATCCGGTAATAAAGATGTATTTTTAAGTACCGGTTGGTACAACCAACTCATACTAAAGATATTTTTAGTACCGGTTGGTGTTACTAATCGGTACTAAAGATGTCTACAGAGTTAATTCAAAAAAAAAGTATCTCTATTCAAGTCAGATTTATAGAGTAGATGAGATGGTAACGTGCGTAAGTGCTAAGGTGAGGGATCTTGAGTTCGAATTCCATGTCCCACATATCTTTTTTACTTGGTATGCATCAACCGGTACTAAAAAATAAGGATCTTTAGTTTCGATTTACTGGCCACGGTTACTATAAAGATCTTGACTTGGTATGCATCAACCGTTACTAAAAATCAAGATTTTTAGTCTCGATTTGCTGCTGGCCACGGTTACTATAACCACGATTAATGAAAGTTTTCAACCAGTGAAGATGATTTCTCTACTATGTTTCGTCACGAGTCCACACATGCCAATCTTTTTCGATAGCTTTGCTTGTCTATCGTGCAAGCTTATAGGAAATCAATTTACCTACCTACGGAGTATCTATCAATCAATTATATATCCTATAGTTCATCAAATCCAGTCCTATACAAACTTCATTTATCAAATCCAGAGACTGAAAATCATTTAATCCAACGTCTCATATCGTCCCACGTACCTCTCTCAGCCTACGCACGCATCCCCCACCCCCTCCGCACCCACCTCAACCCCGGACCCGCCGCCACCCGCTCTCCCCTCCTCTCTCTCTCTCTCTCTCTCGCCCACCCCGCCGCCGCCTCCATACCCCAACGCCGCGCCCTCCCCTCGCAACCCAAGACCGAAAACGCCGTCGCCGCCGTCGCCATCGCGCCGCTGCCGCTCCCACGACACTTCTCTCCCCCTCTCATGCCGATCCCTCCCCTGACCCCACGCTCCTTCCCCTACGCCGCCGCCGCCCCCGACCCTGCTCTCCCCTTCTCACGCCAATCCCTCCCCTGATCCCCCGCTCCTTCCCCTGCGCCGCCGCCGTCCCCAACACTTCTCTCCCCCTCTCACGTCGCTCCCTCATCGCCGCCACCGCCGCCGCCTCAACCCGCTCGTCCCACGGACCCCCTCACGGTCATCTCCCCGCACACACTCCCTCTCCCCTCTCTCACTCGCACACCCGAAAATCACTCACGCATCCCACACTAGCCGCAGCGCCGCCGCTGTCGATTCTGACGCCTTATCGAATCCCGCCTCCAGATCGTCGTCGCATGGATCCACCGTGCCGCCGCTGGGGGTCCAACTTGATCTAGTCGCAGGCGCTACTGTCTGCTGATACTGGTTCTTGGCTCCACCTCACCGCTGATTGTAGGCCTGCCTCGCCTCCAGGATCTCCCCGACCTCCTCTACTCAGTCTGATCTTTGTGGTCCTCTCCAATCCCCAGGCCGCCGCAACCGTTGGTCCACCGTCGTCTGCGCCTTCATCTCTGTGTCCACCAGTCAACAAGTCTAAGGAGTGTATCACCCAGGTGGAGCCCAGTGTACTCATCACTTCCTCTCGCTGTCACAGGGTGGCAATGACCTCACAACCGGATTCAATTCAGGTGAGGTTTTGATTTCATCTCTGACAGCAGGTTTTGTTGATCATAGTCTCAAGGCTTTCTTCCTTTATCGGTGTAAATATTCCTATTAGTTAGAACAAATCCAATTTTGTGATTTGTTCATGAATTAACTCATTTAACTAACTTGAACTCATTTCTTTACCATTTTGGCTCATTTATTAGGAAAAGCTATGTTTATGTAACTTTGCAGGGTGACGAGTTCAGTATTACTCATGCTAGGACAAAGTCAACAAAAAATTAGATTAGACTTCTTTCACACCCTAAATTAGAGGAAGGTATTTCTCTTCATTTTCTGCATAGCTGCAAAAGGATATAATCAATGCTTGCTTAATACAGTATCATGTGATGCATTTTTCAGATATTTATGTCATCTGTACTACATAGCTTGATCTGGATGACAGCAACTGTGGAGAGCATCTAAGTGGCATGACAATGAGCTATGGTGTTTCAGCCCCAATCGTCTAATGGAACTCAACCGTCGATTTCTTGGTCGTTCAGTTTGACCACTGCCCACCTGCAGCAGCAGATTCTGGTACCCAAAAACTATTTCAATTGTTTTTCGGTGTTATTGATACTTAATCCATTTCTGTAAACATGTATTAGTGTTACCGCAACAGATGAAAGGGCATCTACAGAAGCAGCGTGATTACAAACAGAATAACAGCAATGCTATCCAAAATAAAATATAAATCATTCATCTCCTTCAACAATAATTGTTAACATGTTCTATGTAGATTGAATTCTGGATATACAAATTGCTGGGGAATTGTTACGGTCAATGCTCTTTAAGATTTATGTTCAGGACTGAACATTGCTGGACCATAATTACTCCTACTAAAGGATTGGCGGGGTGTCCTCCATTGAAGATCAATCTCCGTCACCCACTTTCACACCTACTCCAAAGGCTGCTACCAGAAAAGTATCATTTGTTTCCCTTGAACAGTAATGTGTAACATGTAAATACTGTGATCAGTTTGCAGAGTGAAGTAGCGAGTTGTTTCTTAGTGGTTCGGGCACCAAACCAACATATATAGTTCTTTGCTTCCTACATCCTGAACTGCTCTGCTGCCTACAACTAAAAGCATTAGTAATGAACAGCAGTTGTAGTATTGCATTTCTGAATCTTGATATGTTTGCCGTTCATTTGAATCTTAAGAATGTTACTTTTAGTTACTGGTTCTCTTAGCATACATAAGTTTGCATGGAGTATTATGGTTTTCACAGATAAAAAATTAATGTACTCGTATGTCTCATTTCAATGCCACTTTTTATTTGCAGACTGGAACAACTTACAATCTCTTTTGGAAAGGGTTTCTTTAGATGAAGGGGTGGACCAAACTCTCTGTGATTTTGAGAAGACTAAAGTATTATGCTATTTCCTGAATTCTTTTCTCACCTTTGAAAGGGTTTCAGGCTTGCAGATGCTAGATAATGACATCTAGGATTAAAAAAAATACCCTTCAGTGCAAAATTTGCGTACCATTCTTTCTTCCTCCGGACAAAGGAAGATGAGCTTTTTCTCTCTTGTTGTAACGAATTGTACGGCCAAACCTATGTATGTACATGTCGGAGGAGCAGTCCTTCGACAACTCCTTCGACAACGGGGGAGAGCAGATTCCTCCATGAAGATTTAACCAGGGGCTAGATGAGGTAGAGTTCGTTTTCATGGGGAGTCGAGACTGAAATCAAGCACAGATGAATGCAAAGAAGTACACAGGTTTGGGCCACCCCGGGGTGTAATACCCTACTCCTGCGTTTTGAATCACTCCAATGCAAGGGTACAATCAGGACTACTTGATCTAGACCTAAGGAGACCTCTCGCCCATGAACACCTAGATCGACACTCCAGGTTGATTGTCGGGGTAAGTCGGGCCGTCCTCCTCTAAGAGACAAATTTCCTTCCTTTTATAGTTCAAGGAGGGTTATTGCTACCAAAAAAGGTTGTCCTCAGTCTTGTCCTTGTCCCCTCCTCTTTCTTTTTGAGTTTTGCCATCGGTTATTGCTCTTGAACTGCCTCGGGCGCCTCAACAAGAGCGGTTGGGACAGTTGGGCCTTGCCTTTTCGGCCACTTGTTGGTCCTTTGGCTTGGTGGGCCTAGGCCAAGTTAGGAAGGCGCCACCGCTCTACCTTTTTGGCTGAGAGGCACAATTGGGTGTCGTTGAGCATGTCCAACACATGGCTCTGTCCTTGTTGCTTCAAGTGACTCATCGTTGTTGATTCCCTCATGGCTTGATACCTCTTGGTTGCATGCCACCAGGTAGCAGCTTCGACTAGTGATTTCCTAGGCACCGCACGACAATCGACAGGAGGCATGGCCTTGATCAGACTGTCGGGCCCATCACTCCGTATTGACCGCCAGCCAGGCCCACATCACTGCGCTTCGAGGACAATGCCAAGGTCAAGACCTCGCCTTGCCGTTATGCCTAACATCTCCCCATGGCATGCGCGGTGTCCGGGTCCCCTACCTACCTCGGGGCTCGGGCGTGGCTCCACGCCTTCTAACAGGAAGTCTTATTGTTTTGGATGAGCTTCTCGAAGATGTTGGTGACGAAGAAGTTTAAGATAGTTGTCACTTCGGCAGCGCCATTAAGGGTGCATGTGTTCATACGGGCATCTCGGGTTCCAAGACGGTGGGTTTGCGCTAGTTACTTCGCAGATGTAAATCTTGTATGTCTCCACACTCCTTTCTCCGTGAGGGTGTGCGGCCATGAGGGGTGAAGGAGCCCTCGGTCCCAGCCTAGGACGGGCCCTGAGCTCCTTGTCCCGACCTCCTATAGATGTAAATCTTGTAGGTCTGCACACTCCTCAAACTGTGAAGTGCGCGTGACCATGGGTGAAGGAGCGTTGGGTCCTAGCCTAGGGCGGGCCATAGGCTCCTCACCCCGTCCTTTTATATATGTACATCTTGTATGTCTTCACACTCCTCTCTCCGCGAGGGCATGTGGCGTAAGGGGTGAGGGAGCCCCGCGCCCCAGCCTGGAACAGGCCCCAGGTTCCTCACCCCGTCCTTTTATAGATGCAGATCATGTATGTTGCCACACTCCTCTCTTCGCGAGGGCATGTGGCCGACAGGGGTGAGGGATTCCCAAGCCCCAGCCTAGAGCAGGCCCTGAGCTCCTCGCCTCGTCCTTTTCTAGATGTAGATCTTTTATGTCTCCATAGTTCTCTCTCCACGAGGGCGTGTGACCGTCAGGGGTGAGGGAGCACTGGGTCCCAGCTTGGAGCGAGCCCCGGGCTCCCCGTCCCGTCTGCTCATAGACATAGATTTTGTAGGTAACCACACTCCTCTAAATGAGAGAAGCATGCGCCCTTACGCGGTAAGGTAGCCCCTAAGCCCACATCTGGCTAGCTACAAGCCAAGACGACAACCTGGCTACCACCTCACCTAACATACACCTTGTATGTCTGTGCAGTCCTTTCTCCGCGATGGCGTGCGGCCATGAGGAGTGAAGGAGCTCCTAGTCCCAACCTAGCATGGGCCCCGAGCTCTTTGTCCCGACCTTCTATAGATGTAAGTCTTGTAGGTCTCCACACTCCTCAAACTATGAGGTGCACGTGACCATGGAGGAAGGAGCCTCGAGTCCCAGCCTAGGGTGAGCCCCGGGATCCTCGCCCCGTCCTTTTATATATGTACATCTTGTATGTCTTCACATTCCTCTCTCCACGAGGGCATGTGGTCGTAAGGGGTGAGGGAGCCCCCGCCCCAGCCTGGAACAGGTCCTGGGTTCCTCACCCCATCCTTTTGTAGATGCAGATCATGTATGTTGCCACACTCCTCTCTTCGCGAGGGCATGTGGCCGACAAGGGTGAGGGATTCCCCAGCCCCAGCCTAGAGCAGGCCCTGAGCTCCTCGCCTCGTCCTTTTCTAGATGTAGATCTTTTATGTCTCCATAGTTCTCTCTCCACGAGGGCGTGTGACCATCAGGGGTGAGGGAGCACTGGGTCTCAGCTTGGAGCGGGCCCCGGGCTCCCCGTCCCGTCTGCTCATAGACATAGATTTTGTAGGTAACCACACTCCTCTAAATGAGAGAAGCATGCGCCCTTACGCGGTAAGGTAGCCCCTGAGCCCACATCTGGCTAGCTACAAGCCCCGGGATCCTCGCCCCGTCCTTTTATATATGTATATCTTGTATGTCTCCACACTCCTCTCTCCGCGAGGGTGTGTGGCTGTCAGGGGTGAGGGAGCCCCGTGCCCCAGCCTGGAGCAGGCCCTGGGCTCCTCTCCCCGTCCTTTTATAGATGCAGATCATGTATGTCGTCGCACTCCTCTCTTCTCGAGGGCATGTGGCCGTCAGGCGTGAGGGATCCTCGGGCCCCAGCCTAGAGCAGGCCCTGAGCTTCTTGCCCCATCCTTTTATAGAAGTAGATCTTGTATGTCTCCACATTCCTCTCTCCACGAAGGCCTGTGGTCGTCAGGGGTGAGGGAGCCCCGGGTCCCAACTTGGAGCGGGCCCCGGGCTCCCCATCCCATCTGCTCATAGACATATTTTGTAGGTCTCCACACTCCTCTAAACGAGAGAAGCGTGCGCCCATATGCGGCAAGGTGGCCCGAGGCCTCATCTCGTCGCGGGCCCCAAGCCCCGAGCCCACATCTGGCCAGCTACAAGCCAAGACGGCAGCCTGGCAACCACCTCACCTGACATAACAAACAATGAAGTGGTAAGCGTTATTCTAAGAACATGGAGGAAGGGGGACCCCTGTTCCAGTTTTTCCAACAGTAGCCCCCAGCCTTGGGGCCGGCCCAGAAGCTTGCTATGGCCGGATACGGGGCTTCTCTTCGAAGGTATTGTCCAAGTCTTATGCATGGGCCCCACCAATAAACTCGAAGGTGACCAGATGGGCAACGACACCCTCTACATCCTTTCGTGTGCTAGGCGCAGTTTTCATGGCATTCGGCCATGTTCACACATAGCCATAACTTCCCACTCCCGCTCTGGTAATCCAGGCGTTACAACCGTGAAACCGAACCGGCGCAGAGAGAGCTTAAATAATCTCCTTCCGCACTCCAGTCCACTTTTCGCATCCTGAACTCGCCATTGACACCTCCATTCTTGAACTCACCACCGACAATTCTTGCCTCTGCTTCGCCGTTTTCTCCACCGCCAACCATGCCACGCGCCAATCGCACTGCCGTTCCTTTGGAGGGGAGCGTTGTCCCACCATCCCTGATCACCAATGAGCACATGCTGGCAGTGACGAAGGAATTGATGATGGCGTCGATCCATGGTGAGGTGGAGATCGCCGTGAGGTAAGGGGAGAGCCATACTAGGCCCACCAACACCCGAGAGGCGGTGTATTGCATCGCCTACGCCGCCGAGGGCTTGGTTCCCCTCTTCTCCGGTTTTTTCTTCTGCATCTTGGAGTTGTATGACCTGAAGATGCTGCATCTCACCCCCAACGCTATAATGACTCTAGGCGTCTTCGCGCATTTTTGCGAGATGTTCGTGGGGGTGAGGCCATCGGTAGATTTGTTTCGCTGGTTTTTCAACGTGCGGTACGTGTCCAAGAACAATGCATCGCCGGTGGGCTGCGTCTACTTCTGCCATCGGGCCAGCAAAGAGTTTCTGCAGGTGCCAAAGAAAGATAAGTGGGACGAGTGGCGCCAGAAGTGGGTTCACATCGGCATTGACGCCCATGACCAGCTCCTTCTCCCGACGTAGGCTGCCCAAAAGCAAACATCCTAGACATAGATTCTGTCCCCGGACCCCCACTTGGCACCTGTCTTCGCTAGGATCTCCTAGTTGATCAAGGCCAGCGTGACAATGTACATGGTCGCAGCCGATTACCATAAGAGGGGGATGGCTCCTCTCAACTAGTGGAACCGTGCCTGCTGTCTCTACACCAGCCATGGGGATGCCACCAGAATTCAGCCCACCGATCTGCCCGTGGAGGAATCGATATTTTTTGTCGTCGTCATTGAAGGATGGGATAACAGCCATTATCGACCTTCCTTTGGGGTTCCTTTCACTCTACGAGGACCCCAACCGTGTTCAAATCCAAAAGCTCCTCCCCGAGTTCGACGCGATGGGCATTACGGAGAAGCGGGGCAGCCCCAAGGTACTCGATACTGTGGCCACCGCCATCAATGCCGACATCGACACCTCCTTGGAGGAGGAGGAGAAGGAGGAGGAGGAGGAATCAGACCCGGGCTCCCCTCCGGCTCCCGCGAGGCCTCTGACTCCGTAGGAGGGGAAAAGACCATTGGCCTCGTCCGCGGCACCAAGCTCCAAGAGGAGGACACGGACGCTAATTCTCTCCCACAACAGTAATGATGATGATGATCTGGGGGCCGACGCCATGACGGGGGGCCCCTTCGAGTTGCGCATCTTCGTTGCCGCCTGTGACACACTGCCAGTGGGCTTTATGTCACCGCCAGCCACTACCCTAGAAGCCACCAGTGCCCCGAGGGAAGAAACCCCAAGGGATGTTGCCCCGAGCACAACGGTGGCCCCGGGTGGCGATGCCCCAAGCCGCACTATCACCTCAAACAAAAGGAGGGCGCCTCCCACAACAGTGATGATGATGATGATCTGGGGGCCGACGCCATGACGGGGGGCCCCTTCGAGTTGCGCATCTTCGTTGCCGCCTGTGACACACTGCCAGTGGGCTTTATGTCACCGCCAGCCACTACCCTAGAAGCCACCAGTGCCCCGAGGGAAGAAACCCCAAGGGATGTTGCCCCGAGCACAACGGTGGCCCTGGGTGGCGATGCCCCAAGCCGCACTATCACCTCAAACAAAAGGAGGGCGCCCCTGGGCGGCCTGGCCTCGGGAGGCGGGCCCGCCAAGAAGCGCTCTCTTCGGAAGGGAGGCGCATCTTTAGGCATGGGCGACGACCCTTATGCCCTGATTAAATGGGCGTATCCCATGCCCCCGGCCATGTGAGTCGCAAATTCCGCGCTCGCATCCTTTTTGCTTTAGATTTGTCCTCTGCTTTGATTGTAACTTTCCTTTGGATTTCTCGCTCGGGCACAGGGACCAACCAACACTTGTGGCCGTCCCGGCGGCCCAACCCACAGGCGACGCCCCTTCCACTGTCGTTGATACCACTCCTACCCGCAAAATGCAGGGAGAACCGACATAGCGAACGATGGGGATGCCAATGCCGGTGGACCCTGCTTGCCCCGACACTTAGGGTGAACCGGTGCAGGGGGCAGCACAAGAAGAGGTGGCAGTGGCCGTCGAACCCAAAGCGGGAACGCCCGCCGATAGAAGATTCGGCGGCCGTCGCTGGTGATGCCGCTGAGATTGCCGCGACGGGCCACCAGACTCAATGTGGGGTCAACTCTGATGGTGAAAGACGTAGCAGCCGCGGCTGGAGACGCCGTTGAGGTTGTCACCGCAACGGACCCAAACCTGGTTGCCTCGGAATCTTAAGATCAGGCCCTGGTAATGGAGGCCCCGGCCATCACCACGACCATCCCGACAGCTGGAGCTGATGTGGATTCCCTAGCTCCCAAAATCGAGAACCTGAGCCAGGCCTCTGGGGACGCCCCTGCCCCCGAGGTCTCACTCACGGCCTAAACATTCCTGTGCCCCGAGGCCCTAGGGCCCGAGACATCCCGGGCTCTGGCTCTCAACGCCCGGCCCCCTTCACCAGACGTCGCCTAGGAAGGGGCCAAATACTTCAGCCTCCTACAAGAAGCGAAGGCCATTGCCAGTAAGCTGCGCCATGTGGGACAACAGGAGTGGGCCAATCTCCACGACCACTACACCTCCCTTTTAGCACGGGAGAGGACAGTAGAGGGTGCCATAACCCAACTCACAGTTGGGCCAGTAGCATCGGCGGTTACCTCCACTGTCCAGGCCTAGGAGCAAGAAGCGTGGCTAGCTACTGAGGAAGGATGCCTCGCTGCCAAACGACAACGGGTCGATGCAGAGATGGCCACGTCCTAGGCCCGTGTGGCAGAGCTGGCTATGGCCCAGGAGTAGGAGAAGATGGCAGCCGAGGAGTGCCTCTTTGCATCACTAGCTCGCTCCGAGGTGTTGGACGTGCACAAAGCTTAGATCTCGACACAGGAGCGAGGGTTTCAAGCCCGGGAACTACAAGCTGAAACCCGCGAGGCTGAACTCGCCGGTCTTGAGGAAGCCTTAAACATGTAGGCACAAGTGGTCGCTACGAGGGAGGAGGCCGCCTTGAGGATGGTGACCTCCACCTGAGAGCGGATGTATGGGACTGTCCACACTGAGCAGTCCCTCGCGTGCTGGGAGGTGAACCTCATCGAGAAGGGGGAAGACTACTACTCTCGCATGGAGCAGTTGCAATTGTGGTGGTCGGAGCTAGAGATCAAGGAGGATGGGGTCCTTACGTGGGAGTCCCTGGTGGAGGAGCGAGAGGTCGCGGCCATAACCCGGGAGCAGGCTTTCTATGCAATGGAGGAAGAAGCCGAGTCCTCCTGAAAGAGGGCCGCGGACCTCGAGGCCGAGTCTTGGGGTGCCGCTTTGCGCCTTCATGGCCCCAGGGCCCAGACCGACGTCGCAGACATGGCCATGAGCCCCAGTGCCACAGGTTCCAATGACCCTCTCGCCACTGACCTAGCTCGGTTAAAGGCGCAGGCGGAACGCCTACGCCAGTCCCTCGACTATCGCCGGCATGCCAACCAAATGCTGGGTGCAGAGCTTAAGGATGTTGTCGCCCGCCTTTGAGAGATTCTCCTTAGCTACTACCTCCCAGCCGCAGATGTCCAGGACCTAACGGGCGATGCCCTGACACTGGAGTAGCTTCCCCGGCACGTGCACAAGCAGGCATCACAGGAGGGCCGTGCACTGGCAACCGCTGTGGCGGAGCATGTCCTTGCCTTCTTCCGGGCCCATGATCCTGACTTCTCCCCAGCCCTAGCAATTCAAGGCTTCCCCTCAGGTACTGAAGCTGAGGCACGGAAGGCCATTGCCAAAGCCGTCGCGGTCATGACCACCTTCTTCAACCATGGGGAATACGTGAAGCCAGAGGGCGAGGAGGAAGAAGAGGAAAAGAACGCTTGATTCAGCTGCCCCCCTCACTACTTACTTCTGGGCTTGTAAATGAATATTGTTTTATTTTTGCTGTATACAATCTGAAATTTTCCTTTACTCTGTTTTATATATATATATATATATATATATACTTACAACAATTGAGAGGCGACCGTCCTCGGGCCCTTCAGCAGATGACAAGGCATCGCTTCGGGCCTATGTTATGTTGAAGTATCCTACCCCCGACCCCTTGGGCGGCAATGCTCCAACCCTGGCCTAGGTTTTATTGAAGCATCCTGGGCCCTTGAGTGGATAGCATGGGGCTACCACAACCCCGGGATCCGGGTTCGGCCTTTCCATTTCTGTGCTTGTAGGGCCCCACCCCTGGGGTGTAGCCGCCAGGGACTTGGCAAGCCCCCAGCATGCCCCGGGGGTATCCGACACATTAATCCCTTGGTTCCTGCAACTTCATTAATGAACACGGTTAAACTCCCACAGCTTCGTCTTTCCATGCTACTAATCCCTGTCACTCTATTCTTCCAACAGCCTCCTACAACCCCTGCCCCCATTACTCCGAGTAGCACACATAACAAACGACAAGTATCGGATCCTAAAAAAGAACCTCGTGCCGATAGTTAAGCCGTCCGGCCGCTGTAGCCCGCCCCGGGCCTGCGGTCGCCCTTGAAAGGGTAGGTCCCAGGCCCCATTGCTTCAACAGCTGCCGGGGCTTAATTCTTAGCTAGGGCTCAACTTTGAACCCGGCCCCGTGTTTGTTAGCAACTTACATGGAGTAGCCAAAACCATGGCCATATTCACTATTGTGGGAATGAGAGAGATCACAATACACAGAGAAGAATAAAGACAGATGAAAAATGTAGATAAAAGAACTAAGTTGGCATTAAAACTAAAGAATGTAAAACTTTAGCACTTAACTTGAAGTGAAAATCTTATTGATGAATGTACATCATGGTATATGCCATGACAGTAGACCCCGGCCAAGGTTATGATTTTTTGAAGAATCAACCCTTGGCTTGAGCACAACACACTTACAACTTTTAGCTACGGGTAGAACTTGCGCAGTTGTTCTATGTTCCACGGGTTCAGAAGAGGGATTTCGTCTTTGGTAGCCTAGTTGCGGGACACTAACCACCAAGAAGGGGCCTTCCCACGCTGGGGATAGCTTGTTCTTTCCAGCTTGCGTAAGGACGCGGCAGAGGACCAAGTCCCTGACCTGGAGGGTTCTGGTGCGGACCTTATGCTGAAAGTGGCGTTTTTGACTCTGCTGGTGCCTTGCGGCCCGCAACGAAGCCCGTCTTCTGCATTCTTCGAGATAATCGACGTTGTCCTACAAAAGTTATTCGTTGTCGGGGTCGTGTCCATATCGCGCTACCCGAGAAGAGCCATGTGTTAGCTCAGACGGGAGGATGGCTTCGGCCTCGTAGACAAGGAAGAATGGCGTCTCCCGTGTTGCTTTGCTCAGAGTGGTTCGATTAGCTCATAGGACCACTGGGAGCTCCTCAATCCACCCCAAGCCATGTTTCTTGAGTTCGTTGTACGATCTTGTCTTGAGACCCCTCAAGATTTCTGCATTAACCCTTTCAACTTGCCCATTGCTCTCGGGATGGGCGGGTGAGGCAAAACACAGTTTGATACTAACATCCTCGCAGTAGTCCCCGAACAGATCGCTCATGAACTGCGTGCCATTGTCGGTTATGATGTGATTAGGAATCCTGAATCGACTTGTGATTCCTCTTATGAACTTGAGTTTTGAATTCTTGTCGATTTTTGTGACCGGGAAGGCTTCCGGCCATTTGGTGAAATTGTCTATGACTACAAACAAATGTTCATAGCCACCAATCGCTCGGGGAAAAGGCCCGAGGATGTCTAGCTCCCGACCTCAAAAGGCTAGGAAAGTGGTATGACTTGAAGTGCTTGTGCCGGCCGATGCACTTGCTTGGCATGAAATTGGCATGCCCGACAACACTGCACCAAGGTTGCAGCGTCTTGCAACGCCGTCGGCCAATAAAAACCATGTCAGAAAACCTTTCCATCAAGGGCGCGGGATACGGAATGTTTGCCACACTCTCCTTCATGTATGTCAGAGAGGATCTCAACACCGGCCTCGCGACCAATGCATTTGAGAAGTACACTGTTGGTGGCTCGTCAGAGGAGGTCCCCTTCTACCATGACGTAATGCTTAGCCATGTGTGCAACCCTTTCCGCTTCCGCATCATCTTCAGGTAGGTGAGATTGGATGTCACGCCCAGAAATTCGCTAACCCGAATTCCAACCAGAATGTGTATTAAAATCCCTGTCTAGGACCGGCTAGGGTACACAAACGACAAAATTGACATACAGATCCACGCCATACAAACACCATAAAAATCTCTTACAAAAATGCAGTGGAAAAAGGAAATAAGCGATTCTAGTTAACTAGACGCTCGCAGCGTGGCAACTCCATTCCACGGGCACCCTTGACGGCAGGCACAAGCCTGCTCCTCTGAGTAGCCTTCATCTGACGCGTACTCCAACTCTGATGTGGGGGGGGGGGAAATGAAGCAAGACTGAGTACTACCGACTGTACTCAACAAGTCATACCGGAAAGGGAGTAATGATGCAAGTAATAACAAAGGAGGCTGAAGGGGTTATTTGCATAAAATACGCGTTTAAAGACAATAGTTGAATGCGATAAAAACAGTTGAGTTAATTAATCAAAATTGAACCATCGTTGCCCAACGCTACACCACGTTGCGATAGGCCCAAATCACCACTTGAACTGCACTAGTTCCATTAGGTCAAGTTATTAGAAGTGTAACTAATCACGGTGAATCTGGTTTATCGTCCATAACCGCGGGCATGGCTATTCGAATAGTTCTACTCTGATCAGAGGTGTACAACTGTACCCACAAGACACAGTCCCACAACACGTTACCGTGCACCGACATACCACCACGGTACACCGGAAAGGAACTGCGACAGGACCCTTCGCACAACCCCTCCTAACCAAGCACACCATACCTCAGGTTTTGCCCCCACCTTTAAACCAAGGCAGGCAGCCCCCTCTCGTGCCTAGGTGAATCCGGCAGCCGATCAACGGGTAAACCCCCGCTGACCCAACTCCATCACGCCCACCCTCGCCTGGATGCGTCGGCTAGGAAAAAGTCATACTACAAGTCCAGCCATTACCCATGCTGCTTGTGGAAAGTACGATAATTCTTCCAGGGTTTCCTGCGAACCGGTCCTTAACTGTCATGAGCACGACCATCAAAACCAAGTGCTCACAACCCACCATTATCCAGGTTTTAGTTGGACTAATTATTTAAATATTCACGATTCACCATCATGAGCCAACATTAAATAACCATCGTTAAATAATAGCGAAACATTAATTATCCCCATAATGTGCTAATGTTTCTAAGCAGGGCTAAGCATGTCCTAACCTAGCTACTACTCAAATTACCTCCCAAGCTATCAACGGATTCAAACAATGGAACCTTAAGGCTGAGTACAATAGGTAAATAAGCCCATAAATGACATTATAAAATAATGCAATATTTAGAGGAAAATAAGACATTCGCAATTTAGGTACAATATGCTCAAGTGAGTAAGCATGACTTGCCTTGCTCCTGCGCTGGATTGACCTCGGCAACAACCTCGAAGTAAATCGGAAAGTCGGAATTACCGAAATCTAAACGAAAAGCAAAGCACACAAGCAAACAGGCTATAAGTCTACTGAAACAGAGAACAAAACCATTTTTAATGGATTCTAGACATTTTTATGAATTTTTTGCAACTTGAATGTGACTCAAACGGAGTCCGGATGAATTAGTTATGAATTTTAGAAGATTATCTGTGTTTTTACTATCAAAAGAAAAGTCCTTATTCAATTATTGCGCAATAAACCCTAGGGCTGACGTCAGCGGGAGGGTGGCGGCGCCGACAGGTGGGCCCCACCTATCGGTGGCACGGGGTCCCGATCCATGGTGGACCGAGTCCACCGGTCGGCGGCGGGCAGCACACCACGTGGCGCACGCGTGCCGCTGACTCGGCGGGCACGCGGCNTGTGAACCCACATAGGCGTTCTAAGTTCCACTACTGACAACCCATGTGTTCCAGCAAAACGCTTTGATAAAAAGGAATGCGTAGCACCAGAATCAAAAAGTGTGATGGCTGGAATTGAGTTGACAGGAAACGTACCTAGTACCTCTTCTGGTGCAGCATGCGCCTCCTCTGCTGACGCATGGTTGACGCGGTCATGAACAAACTTGGGTCCTGCGTGCCTTGGTTTCGGGCACTTGTCGGGGAAGTGACCGGGCTCGTTGCAGTTGAAGCATACCAATGGTTGATGGAGCTGGCTGAGCTAGGGCCATTGGTGGGCGCGAGGTTGAGTTGCGGTTGAGCTGCCCACCGTTATTGTTGTGGTTGCCAGTGTTGTTGGTGTTGAAGTTGCTGGGCTGGTAGGGTCGGTGTTGGCGAACAATCATGGTGGAAGGTCCACCCTGCTGTCCGGCGATGAACCGTGGCTTCTGTTGATTCCCCTGGTGCGCCCAAAACTGAGCTGTCTTCCTCTTTCGGTCCATCTTGTTGCGTTGATCCTCTTGATGGATCGCCTTGTCAACCAGCTTCTCGAAGTCAGCATAATCACCCGAGATTAGCTGGTTGGTCAACTCATCATCCAGGTCGAAAAGAAACTTTTCCTGCCTTTCTGCATCGGTGCGCACGTCCTCTGGGGCGTAACGCGCAAGACGGTTGAACTCATGGAGATACTCCGTCACAGTCCGGTTACCTTGGTGTAGTGATCTGAATTCCCTCTTCTTCTGGGCCATAATGCCGTCGGGAATTTGGGCCTTCCTAAAACTATGGCAGAATTCCGCCCAGGTGACTTTAGTTTCGGGTGGACGGGTGACCAAATAATTATCCCACCAGGCTAAAGCGGGACCCTGCAACTGGTGGGTGGCAAAGGCGACCTTCTCTTGATCGTTGCATTGTAGTACGTTGAGTTTCTTCTCAATGGCATGGAGCCAGCCATTCGCCTCCATGGGGTTAGTGGTACTTGAGAAAATTGGTGGCCGAACGCGAACGAACTTCGGCAGCTTGGATTGGGGTGGAGGACCAAATTGTTGGCTCTGCTGAGCATGCTGCTGCTGCTGGGCCTGTTGTTGCATCTGCTGCATCATCTGCTGTTGCATCTGTTAGTGCTGCTGTTGCATCTGTTGCATCATGGCCATCATCATCTGAGTTTGGCTGGCCAACACCTGAGCAATAGTGGGGTTCTCAGGTGGTGGGGAAGGGGGAACGTTGTTGTGTGCTCCATTGGCTTGTGTTCCCGCCGATGGATCCTCCTGACCGCTGGTGTTACCACTCGTTCTTGTGTTGACCATCTGGAAGAGAAGAACCAGCAGAAAGAGATGGAAGAAAGAAAATAGTTGCTCAGAAACTAAGCTTTAATATATTATAATTAAACTGTAATTGTTCTGATCTAATTTAAAAACACTTCCAAACAGCAAGCAGAATCCTTATTGAGATAGCCATACCATAGGCACATGATATCGACCATCAGCTAACCCCCAAGCAACAAACCTACCACACAGAATCTAACAAGAAATCAAACTAGGAAAAATGGTAAAACTAAGGGTGGCGAGCCTAATGCTCGAAACGACTCCTGCGGTCGGTGGAGTCGTAGCCAGGCTCCTGCTCGTCTCCTGGCTCCTCCGAACGGCTCCTGGAATCCGCCATGGCAGTGTCTCCACTGATTGGCTCTGAACTAGAACCACTGCCGTAGCTGTTGCTGGGTGTGGCGTGCAACCAACCTCCGCTGCCACCGGCTGGACCCTGGTACGCAGACGCTGGGGCGAAGGTGATGGCGAACGCTGGTGAGGTCGGTGGAGCTGGCGCTGGAACTGGTGCCGGAGCGGGTGGTGGGTTCCTTGGTGCAAGCTGGATATGTACTGGAGCTGTGGTCCTCTTCCTAGACGTAGTGCGAATCCTGAGTCCACCTGGCGCTGGACGTCCATGCAGCCTAACATTGTCGGCCTTGAGCCGAGCGACCTCGTCCTCCAAGCGTGCAATCTTGATCAACTTCTGGTCATTGAGAGTCTTGGATGCCTTATGGAGGTCGGCGTGCATCTGGTCTAATCCCTTCATCACTGTGCACATCCGTTCAAAGGTGGTGCCGTTCTCTGCAGTCGTCGAGCGGAAGGTGCTGACGTCGCTGTTGGCAGAACAACGAGGGTGGTAGCGGTACGCAGAGGCGCAAAAGACGTAGGAGTGCCTATCGCTAATCCTGGTCATCATCCTATAGGCGGCCTCCTGACAGACGTGCACCACACTACCTCCAGCAGCCTCGGTCACCATGTTGGGGAGATTGGTGCCCACAAAGCCATGGACCTCCAAGTGAACTCTAAATGGGAACTCGCCACTGAGAGGCTCGATCGTAGTGTACTCCGGCGCTTCGGGGTACCCCACAACCAAAGTCATGCGGGCAAGCTCTGCCACACAACCGTCCATATCCTAACCACGGTGCGTAGGGGGAAGACCTGCCATCTACAGAGAACAAGGGATGGGAATCAATGCATGCTCAAATCCAAATTAAAGAAAACAATTCAAAGAACTTAGATAAAAGAACGAATAACAAAAGAAAATTTTTGGTGCATGAAACATTTTATAAGAGTCAAATAAACACTAACACAACACCTAAATAATAGGAAAATAATATAATAGTAACATTATTAAAATGGAAATAATAGTAAGAACCAAAATAAATAGATTTTGCTTCTCATATGACCTAACTAGGGCCTAATCCACCTTCCTGACAAATTTTCGAAGCGAATCCAAACGAAACCCGAAATTTATTATCCCCAAAATTTTTAAAACTCCAGACTAACTTTAGTTAAGGCAGTTCCCCATCAAATAAACGATCCAACTTTTTCCCATAAATCCCAAAGACCAAAGATCCTGAATTTTATTTTCCCAAAACAATTCCAAGTTAAGGGTAAATGCACATGAAAGAGTTTCAGAGGGCTCTTAGGGTTTCCAGTTGGCTCGTCCTACGGTCAAGGTCGGCTCTGATACCAACTTGTCACGCCCAGAAATTCGCTAACCCGAATTCCAAGCAGAATGTGTATTAAAATCCCAGTCCAGGACCGGCCAGGGTACACAAACGATAAAGTTGACATACAGATCCACGTCATACAAACACCATAAAAATCACTTACAAAAATGCAGCGGAAAAAGAAAATAAGTGATTCTAGTTAACTAGACGCTCGCAGCGTGGCAACTCCATTCCACGGGCACCCTTGACGGCAGGCACAAGTCTACTCCTCTGAGTAGCCTCCATCTGATGCGTACTCCAACTCTGATGTGGGGGGGGGGGAAATGAAGCAAGACTGAGTACTACCCACTGTACTCAGCAAGTCATACCGGAAAGGGAGTAATGATGCAAGTAATAACAAAGAAGGCTGAAGGGGTTATTTGCATAAAATACGCGTTTAAAGACAATAGTTGAATGCGGTAAAAACAGTTGAGTTAATTAATCAAAATTGAACCATCACTGCCCAACGCTACACCATGTTGCGACAGGCCCAAATCACCACCTGAACTACACCAGTTCCATTAGGTCAAGTTATTAGAAGTGTAACTAATCACGGTGAATCTGGTTGATCGCCCATAACCGCGGGCATGGCTATTCGAATAGTTCTACTCTGATCAGAGGTGTACAACTGTACCCACAAGACACAGTCCCACAACACATTACCGTGCGCCAACATACCACCACGGTACACCGGAAAGGAACTGCGACAGGACCCTTCGCACAACTCCTCCTAACCAAGCACACCACACCTCAGGTTTCGCCCCCACCTTTAAACCAAGGCAGGCAGCCCCCTCTCGTGCCTAGGTGAATCTGGCAGCCGATCAACGGGTAAACCCCCGCCGACCCAACTCCATCACGCCCACCCTCGCCTGGATGCGTCGGCTAGGAAAAAGTCATACTACAAGTCCAGCCATTACCCATGCTGGCTTGTGGCAAGTACGGTAATTCTTCTAGGGTTTCCTGCGAACCGGTCCTTAACTATCATGAGCACGACCATCAAAACCATGTGCTCACAACCCACCATTATCCAGGTTTTAGTTGGACTAATTATTTAAATATTCACGATTCACCATCGTGAGCCAACATTAAATAACCATCGTTAAATAATAGGGAAACATTAATTATCCCCATAATGTGCTAATGTTTCTAAGCAGGGCTAAGCATGTCCTAACCTAGCTACTACTCAAATTACCTTCCAAGCTATCAACGGAATCAAACAATGGAACCTTAAGGCTGAGTACAATAGGTAAATAAGCCCATAAATGGCATTATAAAATAATGCAATATTTAGAGGAAAATAAGACATTCGCAATTTCGGTACAATATGCTCAAGTGAATAAGCATGACTTGCCTTGCTCCTGCGCTGGATTGACCTCGGCAACAACCTCGAAGTAAACCGGAGAGTCGGAATTACCGGAATGTAAACGAAAAGCAAAGCACACAAGCAAACAGGCTATAAGTCTACTGAAACAGAGAACAAAACCATTTTTAATGGATTCTAGACATTTTTATGAATTTTCTGCAACTTGAATGGACTCAAACGGAGTCCGGATGAATTAGTTATGAATTTTAGAAGATTATCTCTGTTTTTACTATAAAAAGAAAAGTCCTTATTCAATTATTGCGCAATAAACCCTAGGGCTGACGTCACTGACGCAAGGGCTAACGTCAGCAGGAGGGCGGCGGCGCCGACAGGTGGGCCCCACCTATCGGTGGCACGGGGTTCCGGTCCACGGTGGACCGTGTCCACCAGCCTGCGGCGGATGGCGCACCACATGGCGCACGCGTGCCGCCGACTCGGCGGCCACGTGGCGGGCACGCGGCGGGGCGAAGGGCGACGCGGCGGGGAGGACGCGCGCGGGCGGCAGCCGAGCGACGACCGAGCGAGCGTTGGCCGAGCGGGGCGGCGCGCTAGCGACGCTGAGAGGAGAGGGAGTGAGGAAGGCGGCGGCGCTCACTGAAGATGAAGGAGACGATGGTGGCGGCGGCGCTAGGGTGCATGGGAGGCGGCGACGTTAGGGGAAAAAGAGAGAGGGGAGCGCAGGGTGGCCGATCTATAGGAGGGTCGGGGCTAGGTTTCGGCCATCGGCTCAGGATTTCTCGCCGAAGCTCGGCGCGGGAGAGGAGAGAGTGGGCGGGATTCGGTTACAAATCCCGGCCTCTACGGCGCAGGGAGGTGGCGCGGAGTGGGGGAAACGGGCACGGTCGGCGAGGGCGACGCGGGGAGGTGGGTGGCAGCAGTTGCGGAGGCGGGTGGGCGCGGGAGATGTGGGCGGCGCGGGGCGGCGGGAGAGACGGCCCGGGCGGCGGCCCCACTTGTCGATGGCCCGGGAGGAGGAGGGAGGCGGCGTGGACTTCGAGCAGCTCGGGCCGCGGCCTTGGGCCGGCCCGAGAGGGAGAGGAGGGGCGGCGCGGGGTGGTGCGGGCGGCCTTGGGCTGGCCCGGGAGAGGGAGGAAGGTGGTTCGATGGCCCAAAAAGGAGGAAAAAGAAAAATAAAAAGGAAAAAGGATTTCCCAGGGATTTATTTATTGCGATGGAGGTTTTTAATTGATTAAAATTATTTCTAGGGCTTTGAAAATTCCACTAAAAATCCTGTTAACGTATTTTAACATGGGGAACACAAGAAAAATCCCACCATGCCATTTCCACTTGATCAAATATATTTTTAAATTAGAATTTTGCTCTAGGTTAATAAGGAAAATTTATTTTACGCGATTTATTTCATGAATTTTAACCTGGAAAGCAAACTTCGAGGTGTGACATTGGAGCAGATATGCCCGGATCTCATTCATCCAAGAAAGTTTTTTGGCCTCAACCCCAAGCACTTCAGTCGGGGTCCGGGGGCCAGCTTGGCTATTGAGCCCGGGGCACGTTGAGGCTCAAGGACCGACTTGGTCATTGGGCCTAGGGCACATATCCTACGAGTTTGAGGTAGCTTCATTGAGGGGCCCGGGCATGCTTGCGAATGGGCTAGAGAGGATTTCTTGGAACACTCCCGGGGAAACAGGGGCCCGGGAGGACGCTAGCCTCGACAACTCGTTGGCAAGCATGTTGTCACGGCGAGGAACGTGATGTAGTTCGAAGCCATCAAAACAGCGCTCGAACTTTTGCAACTCATCCACGTATGATATCATTTGTGGATCCATGCATTGGTAGTCCTTAGATACTTGATTCACGATAAGCTGGGAAGCGTCCCACACCAACAACCGGCTAATACCAAGGGCACTTGCTGCTCGGAGCCCAGTGAGCACGCCCTCGTATTCTGCCATATTGTTGGTGGCCCAAAAATCCAACTGTATCATGTATTGCAGCTCGTCGCTAGTTGGCGATGTTAGAACAATACCAGCTTTAGCCCCATTGTAGGTGAAAGGGTCGTTGAAGTTCATGAACCATCAGGATGGCATGTCGCTCGATGGGCCAGGCCCCAGGGGAGTTGAGTCAAGCGCATCATCCACATCGGGCACCGGCGTCCACTCAGTAACAAAATCCGCCAGGGCTTGGCTTTTGATCGCGCAACGTGTCTTGAAGTGGAGATCAAATTCCTCAAGCTCGACAACCCATTTCGCTATCCGATCCGTGCCCTCTCGGTTATGCAAGATCTAACCGAGGGGGAACGAAGTGACTACAGACACCCTATGAGACTGGAAGTAGTGTTGTAGTTTCCTGGATGTAATAAGAATTGCGTAAAGCATCTTTTGCGGTTGGGGGTAACTTGATTTGGCATCCCTCAAGACCTCACTAATGAAGTAGATCGGGCGCTGCTGAGTTCGCCAAGCGTTTGGCTTGATCTCCACGGAGGGGCCTTGCCTACACTCGAGGCACAGTCTCGAGGGAGCGCATACGCCCATTTACCTCGAGGGTTCCCCAAGATATGGGTTCCCGGGTGGAGGTTCCACGAGCTACGATTCCCCAGGTCCCGGGGATTCAGGGTTGTGCTCGGTCAAGTCGTCACGGGCCGACACCTCGCTAGACCCGAGGCTCGGGTCCGTGTCAGTCCTAGCCACAACAGCTCCTTTCTCGAGAATCGAGTTTTTTGGCAGTGGCCGCTCAACAGCAAGGGTCGCGCTCACCACTTGGGGTATTGCTACTATATATAACAGTAACGACTCGCCGGGGGCCGGAGCTACAAGAACACGCTAGGATGAAAGATACTTTTTGAGCTGGCAAAAAGCTTCTTCCGCTTCCTCCATCCAAGTGAAACCCCCAAACTTTTTAAGGAGCTTAAAGAAGAGCAACGTCTGTTCCCCAAGCCGCGATATGAAGTGGCTGAGTGTGGCGACGCACCCAGTCATCTTTTGCACTTCTTTGGGGCGCGTTGGGGGCCACATTTGATCGATGGCTCTAATTTTTTCAGGATTTACCTTGATGCCCCAATTGGACACCAAGAACCCAAGAAGCTTGCCTGCCGGGATGCCGAACACTCAATTGGCAGGGTTCAGCTTCAACTTGTCGTTCAAAGATTGCTAAACGTTTCACCCAAGTCGTTGAGCAAGGTGAACTTGTCCCTCAACTTGACCACCATGTCATCAACATAAGCCTCGATGTTTCGCCCAAGCTGTAGTTTAAAAGTTAGGTGCACAATACACTGATAATTTGGTCCAACGTTTTTCAACCCAAAAGGCATGTATATATAACAGTAAGCCCCCATGGGGGTGATAAAAGATGTTTTTTCTTTGTCCTCCTTCGCCATATGTATCTAATGATAACCAGAGTACGCGTCCAAAAAACACAAACAGTCACACCCCGCAGTAGAGTCAACTATCTGATCTATGCGTGGCAAGGGGTATGGGTCTTTGGGACAAGTCTTGTTTAGGTCGGTGCATTCTATGCACATATGAAGCTTCCCGTTTGACTTGGGGACGACAACGGGGTTGGCGAGCCACTCCAGGTGTATGACTTCATGGATGAAGCCCGTCGCGACCATCTTGTCTACCTCCTCCCGGATGAAGGCTTGTCGCTTCGGGGCTTGTCGTCGCACCTTCTAGCGCACAGGCCGCGAACCTAGGCATATGGATAAGCGGTGCTCAATCACCTCCCTAGGGATCCCAGGCATATCCAACGGTTACCATGCAAACATGTCGGACTTTGCCCGGAGGTGGGCGACGAGCTCGCTTTCCTATTTGGGGTCCAGGGAACTGCCAATCTTGACGGTCTTGGACATGTCGTCGCTGAGTGGCACCTCCTTGACGGTGTCAGTGTCGCTCGCGGCGATGCGTGGCTTGGCAATGGAGGGGATCGAAGGGCCGGCAGCATCCACGGCCCCAAGGCTCATTGGGACCACGGTCGCCTCCCACTGCTTCACACATGCCAAGGCAGTCTTAACATACCCGACCACCGTTATCTGTCCCGAGGGCCCTGGGATCTTCATGGAAAAATACACATAATGCGTAGCCGCCATGAACTTGACGAGCACTGGGTGCCCCAAGACAGCGTTGTAGGGGAGATTGCACTTGCACACGTTAAAGATAACGCGCTCAGTGCGAAAATTGCCCTAATCCCCGTAGGTAATGGGCAATTCCACTTATCCTAGTGGATAGGTGAATCCCTTCGTAATCCCAATGATGGGAAGTGAAGGGGTTAACTTCATCCCCGGGGCCTTGATTTTGTCAAAGGCCTTGGGGGATAGCATGTTAAGGGCCGCACCCCCATCGACAAGGATGCGACCCACCTTGACGTTGCAGACGGTCGAGGATACCACCAGTGCTAGCTGGCCTTCCCCGAGAACCCGGGTCGGGTGGTCCTTGGGGCCAAACGTGATTGGAACCCGAACCATTTTAGCTTCCGGGGGACCTCGGGGCCCGGCACTACCACCAACAGCTCGCGCCTCATAGCCTTGAAGCTACGACGTGAGGCATGGGCACAAGCACCACCATCAAGAGTGGCAATGACATCTCAGGTTCTTCGAACTCAAGATCATCGTCGCCCTCTTGCTTGGGGGCAGCGGCTTTGGCCTACTTCCATTCCTGTTAGAACTTTTGCACACGCACGCCCAGGTTTTGGACGGCGGGCATTCGGCCAAGTCGTGTGTGTAGGAGTTGTGGACCAAGCACCACTTGCCTTTTCCTCCTGCTGAGGGGAGGGGGGATAGATGGTGTGGCCTTCTGCCTCTTTCCTCNGCCCGCCTCTCTCGTGGGCTTCTTGTCGGCCGCCAGAATAAAGTTCTCAGTGGCCTTCTTCTCCTTCCTCTTCTTCCTCCGGTTCCGCCTTGAGGAGGAATGAGAGGTACCCTCAACAACATCGTCGAGCTCGTCATCACCATGCTGGGTCGGTTTGGGCCGCAGGTTGTTCCTAGCCTAGGCCTCCTCCTTCTGCATGCAACGATCTGTGAGGTTGAAGAGCTCAGCCGCGGTATGGATTGCCCCCATCCCCATTTTCTCCAGCATGCGCTTATCGCGCACTCCAGAGTGGAATGCATGGAACACCGCATGATGGGCGATGTAGGGTATGGCATTTCATACCTGGCTGAATCGCTGCAAGAGCTGGCATAAGGTCTTGTCCTTACATTGTTGTACTACGTGTAGGTCCGCCTCAGTCCTAGGGCATGGAAATATGCCTTGGAAATTTGCAACTAATTGGCGACACAAGTCCTCCCAAGACTGCACGGAGCCCTCGGGGAGGTTCATCATCCAAGACTGAGCCTGGGTAGTGAGGGCAACAAGGAAGTAGTTTGCCATTACCCTCTCGTTACCACCCATGGCCTAGATGGCCGTGGTATATATCTGCAAGTACTCGGTAGGGTCGATGGATCTAATGTGCTTCTCCAGCAAGTTGGGCCGGAATTTCGGCGGCTAGTCTACCTGCCGGTGGTTCGCGGACAACACCAAGCAGCCTGAGCCGTATGGCGCCTTTGTAGAAGGTGATGGGACGTGGTTTGCCTGAGGCAACCTAAGCTGCGTGGCACTAGACGACGCCTAGGGGCCTGAGCTGCGTTCCACGTCCCTGTGCCGCTCTCGACGGTGCTCGAGCACATCCCGGGCATCTTCGTCTATCCACATCCTGCTCAAACGGGCGCGGAGATTGTCACAACCCTAATTTTAGTACAAGGTATTTATGATTACTTATCTCTATTTGTAGATTGCATATTTAATCATTTGCATTAGCTTCTACATTCAAATAAATTTTTGGAAACAAAGCAAAATCTTATTTGGCAAATTGAACTAACATCTATTAGTGCATTAAGTTGAACAGAATGGTATAGATTTTATAATTTATTCAAATACTAGATTATTTATCAGGATTTAATATAATTTTTATAGAATTTTTACACTTAGTTGTGACCTTTTTAAAATTCAATTTAGATCTCAGCATACCCCTTTTCATCTTTTTGCCAGAATTAAAATATTTCAAATTTTTGAGTGAAACTTTGAAAAATGGAAACTAGGTAACTCAAGGTATCTCCACACGAGGCCACATAATTTTGTCATACTTTTAACTAGGTCAAACTATTTAACAAAGAAAGAGAGAAAGAAAATTCTTGTAAATTCCTGAAAATTACCTAAAACAAAAACAGATGTTACTTCTGTTCCTCACCCATCTCCCTCTCAAATACATAGACCACCACATCCTGGGCCCACATGTCATTGTCCCTGGGCTAGCTCCACCCTTGGTGCACACCAAATTCGCGTGGGACCCACAGGAGACATTCAAAGAGAGATGGCTGACATGTAGCTCATGCCGTGGCACCGTTTCTCTCTTCTTCTTTCAACTTCAACACTCCCAGCTGCTCTCTCTCGACTCACATTTCATCCCGGCGCCAAGAAACCATAGGGGGGAGAGCTCCTCCTCGTCCTCCTCGCCCTCATCTTCTTGCCGGCCGCCGGGAAGATGCCTTCACCGCCGCCCATCTGGTCATCGTCGTTGCCATCTTTCTTGTGTTCCCGACTCACCCCAGCACTCCGTAGCCTCTTCTCTGATTTCGCGCCGTTTCTTGGAGCCGATCTCCGGGAACGCCGACCTCGCCACAGATGTTCTGGAGCGCGGCCAGACCGTTGTCAACACGCAGCCGCGGGATCGCGTTGTCGTTCCCGTCGCCTCGAGGTGAATCCGGCTGAGCTGCTGCGCCATCAACTTTGCCTCATCATCCTCTTCGAAACGCCCCAAGAAACCACGGATTGGTGCAGTGAGGAGGGAGATCGACCACCGTCTTCTCCAAGTCCGACCTAGCGACTCCGTCGTCGTTTCCCGTTCAACCGGTGAGCCATTTGTCGATTGCTTGCAGTGGTAGTGACCTTAGGTGGTGTTCTACATCCTGCATATGATGTTCTTGACATGCATGCAATAAATCGAGCCGTCCACACCGCCGCATCCTTACGAGCATGGTGTCCCGAGCGCTGCTTCTTGTAGCCGCCGTCTGTGTTGGTTTGGCCACCATCGGTTGGGTAGAATAGAGGAATGGAATCGCAAAGACTTGCTCTACATTTTCTCTTTGGACCTCGTCCCCATTCGAGCAGCCGTTTGCCGCCGGCGAGCTTGAGATCGAGCTCAGCCATGGCTGCTTCTGTGTCTGTACGTTTGGAGAAGAAGCTGGACTTTGTTGCAAGTTTTGGAAAATCCCAGGGATCGTTTTGCAAAAGTTCAATCCAAAAGAAATTTGAAAAAAAATTAAAAATAGGCAAACTTCAAAAATGCATAACTAATTCATTTGAGCTCATTTTTTAGTGAACCAAATTTCTGTGTATTCCTAAATTTGTGCTCTTTATGTTTGTAAAATAAAACTTTGCAACTTCTGTACAGAAAATATCACTAAAATTGTGAGTAGCACAAAAACACTTATTTTGCACCTAGGACTTGTAAAATCTCTAGGAAATTAATGGTTAATCCCAAAATTATGAAGCCACTGCTGTTCATCTTAGAAGTATGTACCCTTTAATCTGGATGAAAAGAATTTGACAAAACTACCTCCTAAAACATGCCTAAAGATTAAATAACATGTTCTCTTTGTGGAATTTGTAAAAATCCTAACTAAATCATTTTAACTGCAAATGTAGTGAACCAAGTTTTGTTATAACTAGTGAGATATCCTCTTTTAATTAAAAATGATAGCACTTATGAACTATAACTAGAAAATGATAGCATATGTGTGACCTAGGGTAATTCATATGTAATTACAGAAATGCCATTTTCAGAGCATATGGCTTGTTATTTTTTTTAGCTCTCAGACCATAAATGTAAATGAGATGATTCTTGCTTCTAAAATCATTTTATCAAACTCTCAACCTACTGTAATTAGGCCATTATTTATAGAGCATGTTGCATATGTATGTTTATTTGAATCTTATTTGCATTATTGCCTCTTATTAGTAGATTCAGACGTTCAGAGTATGTGGAGCAAGAACCTGAGATTGAGTGTGATTTCTCACAGCAGCAAGGCAAGCATCTAAGCATATAGAATCCCTATTTTTACTAAAATGATTTGATTGCAAAACAATATATATGCATGTATTGATTTATTCCAAAATTATCGGTATTGGATAGAGTTGTTTATAACCTAATTGCTGCATATCCTTCCTTGTTTCATTGTTATCATTTATCCTTGTAACCTCTGGATGGAAGTACTTGGGAATGTTTTATTGTTTTACCGATGCTTAGCTATGCTTAGGTCTAGGCCCCGTTCGATACTCATAAAGGGGGAAGATAAAATTTCAGATTATCGTGGCATGCTTTTCAAACTGCTAAACGATGCGTTTCGTGCGAAAATTTTTTATATGAAAGTTGTTCTAAAATATCAAATAAATCCATTTTTCAAGTTTGTAATAATTAAAACTCAATTAATCACACGTTAATATCACCTCATTTTACGTGTAACACTTAATCTTCATCTTTATCTTTATTTTTAGGAGATTCAAACACCACCCTAGTAGTGTTAAAAATTGATGGATGGAGCCATCAATTGAACTTATTCACCACCTGCGATTTGTGGACATAAAATCTGATTATTTCACTAAATGATTCATATGGAAAACATGCTTTAACTTGGACGAGTGATAGGGCGATGACGGGATTGTGGTTTTTCCCTGATGCAAGTAGCCTCATCTGGGTTGTTAAGGACCGAACATGTTGACATATATTCAAGCACCTTACGTACTTCCACACGCCGGGCATGGGACGGCTTGACTTAGTACTATGTTGCACTGTGATCATCTATGCTTCGCTGGTCATTCGTGAGGGTAGTTTTCCCTTTGGAGTGCCCTGGGTGTGCCTGGTTTTGGCAGGGGGTTTCTCCCGCGATGGTAAGCCCGCCTTAGCCACATCGCACACACGTGGCTAAGTCGTCAGGGGCCTAGGCATGGTTTAGGTGGTTGGGGTGTGTCACACCCCGAAGTTTGTCTCCCAGGTTAAAATTCGTAAATTAAATCACGAAAAATAAATTTTCCTTCTTAACCTAGAGCAAATTCTAAATTAAAAATATATTTAATCAAGTGGAAATGGCATGGTGGAATTTTTCTTGAGTTCCCCATGTTAAAATACATTAACAGGATTTTTAGTGGAATTTTCAGAGCCCTAGAAATAATTTTAACCAATTAAAAACCTCAAGCGCAATAATTAAAACCCTGGAAATCCTTTTCCTTTTCCTTTTTCCCTTTTTCTTTTTCTTTTTCTTCCTCTCGGGCCGTCGGCCCATTTCCCCCTCCCCGGCCTAGCCGGCCCAAGCTGACGTCATTGCTTTGATAGCTTGGGAAATCCTTAATTGATTATAATGTCATCTATGTGCTTATTTACCTATTGTACTCGGCCTTATGTTGTAATTACCTTATTCCTTTGATAGCTTGGGAAATAATTTGAGTAGTTGCTACAATAGAACTTGCTTAGCCTGGCTTAGAAACATTAGTTCACTAATGGGATAACTAAAGTTTCATTATTACTGGATGATGATTATCTCATAATGGTTCATGATGGTTAATCGTGGGTGATTTAATAATTATTTCAACTAAAATCTTGAATAATGGTGGGTTGTGAGCACATGGTTTTGATGGTCGTGCTCATGACAATTAAGGACCGGTTAGCGGGAAACCCTGGAAGAATTACCGTACTTTCCACAAGCCAGCGTGGGTAATGGCTGGATTTGTAGTATAGCTTTTTCCTAGCCGACGTACCTAGAGGAGGGTGGGCGTGATGGAGTTGGGTCGGCGGGGGTGTACCCGTTGATCGGCTGCCGGATTCACCAAGGCACGAGGGGGGCTGCTCGCTGCCGGGTAAGGGAGCGGGGGCGAAACCTGAGGTGGGTGCGCTTGGTTAGGAAGGGTTATGCGAAGGGTCCTGTCACAGCTCCTTTTCCGGTGTACTGTGGTGGTATGTCGGCGCACGGTAACGTGTTGTGGGACTGTGTCTTGTGGGTACAGTTGTACACCTCTGATTCGAATAGCCGTGCCCGCGGTTATGGGCGATCAACCAGATTCACCGTGATTAGTCTCATTCTCTAATAATTTGACTTAATGGAACTGGTGTAGTTCAGATGGTGGTTTGGGCCTGTCGCAACGTGGTGTAGCGTTGGACAGTGATGATTTAATTATGATTAATTTACTCAACTGTTTTTACTGCTTTCAACTATTGTTTTTAAATGCATATTTTATGCAAAATAGCCTTTGCAGCTCTCCTTTGTTATTACTTGCATCATTATCTTCCCCTTTCCGGTATGACTTGTTGAGTACAGTGGGTAGTACTCAGTCTTGCTTTATTTTTCCCCCACACCAGAGTTGGAGTATGTTTCAGAGGAAGACTTTTCAGAAGAGTAGGCTTGTGGTTACCATCGAGGATGCTTGTGGTTTGGAGTTGCTACGTTACGAGTGTTTAGTTTGTTTTCTTTTTCCGTTGCGTTTATGTAAGAGATTTTTTTTATAATGTTTGTAAGACGTGGATTTGTGTATCAATATTGTTGTTTGTGTACTCTGGCTGGTCCTGGACAGGGATTTTAATACACATTCTACTTGGAATTCGGGTTAGCGAATTTCTGGGCGTGACAAGTTGGTATCAGAGTCGACCTTGACCGTAGGACAAGCCAACTGGAAACCCTAAGAGCCCTCTAAAACTTTTTCATGTGCATTTTCCCTTAATTTGAAATTGTTTTGCGAAAAATTCGGGATCTGTGGTCTTCGGGATTTTTTTTAAAAAATGTGTTCCTTGCATCAAAAATCTTGTTTTGTTACCTAAGTTCTTTAAAAATTGTTTTTAAAGTTGGTTTTGAGCATGCGTTGAGTCCCGTTCCTTTGCCCTCTGTAGATGGCAGGCCATCCCCCGACGCATCGTGGTCAGAATATGGAAGGTTTCATGGCAGAGCTTGCCCGTATGACTTTGGTTGTAGTGTACCTTGAAGCGCCGGAGTACACTACGATCGAGCCTCTCAGTGGCGAGTTCCCGTTCAGAGTCCGTTTGGAGGTACATGGCTTCGTGGCCACCAGTCTTCCCAATATGGTGGTCACCGCTTCAGGAGGATCTGACGAGCACGCCTGTTAGGAGGCGGCTTACCTGATGATGGCCAGGATGCGAGAACTACATGGCCACGCTCTCCATAGCTCAGCGTATCGCTATCACCCTCGTCGCGGTAGCTCTTCTAACAGCAGCACCTACCGGCCCGCAGCAGAGGAGAACGACACTACCTTCGGACGAATGATCACAGTGATGAAGGGTCTGGACAAGATGCACGCCAATCTTCACAAGGCATCCAAAGCTCTTAATGACCAGAAGTTGATCAAGATTGCCCGTTTGGAGGATGAAGTCGCTCGGCTCAAGGCCGATAATGCTAGGTTGCAGGGACGCACAGTGCCAGGTGGACTCCGGATTCGCACCATGCCTAGGAAAAGGACCTCAGCTCCCGTGCGTATCCAGCTTGCGCCAAGGAATTCACCACCCGCTCCAGCGTCAGTTCCGCCGCCGCCACCAGGGTTCGCCACCACCTTTGCCCCGGCGTCTGCGTACCAGGGTCCAGCCAGTGGTAGAGGAGGTTGGTTGCACGCCACGCCCAGTGGTAGCAACGGCAGTGCTTCAAGCTCAGAGCCAACAAGTGGAGACACTGCCATGGCGGATTCCGGGAGCCGTTCCGAGCATTAGGCTCGTTACCCTTAGTTTTCCGTTTTCTTAGTTTGATTTCTTGTTAGATTCTGTGTGATAGGTTTGTTGCTTGGGGTTAGCCGATGGTCGATACCATGTGCCTATGGTATGGCTATCTTATTAAGGATTTTGCTTGCTGTTTTGGAGTGTTTTAAATTAGATCAGAACAATTACAGTTAAATTAATATATATTAAAACTTAGTTCTGAGCAATCTGTTTTGTTTCTTTTCTATTTCTTTCTGCTGGTTCTTCCCCTCCAGATGGTCAACACAAGGACGAGTGGTAACACCAGCGGTCATGCGGATCCATCAGCGGGATCACAAGCAAATGGAGCAAATAGCAACGTTCCTCCTCCGCCAGACGCAGATGATGGCGGCTATGATGGGATCAAGAACCTGTGCTGTCCAGAAGTAATATGTGGAGCTAGGAAGGCCAAATATATGTGAGTGGTACACAATCCAATGACAGATAGTAATGTTGAATAAAAATCCCAAGTCACGTGCCCTTAGTTGCTGGTCTACTCGTGTCCTAGACAGTAGTGGTAACAATGATGGCACAAATGAATATGACACTAGTAAACAGCAAGGAAGGACTGGCAGGCAACCTTTGGCGAGTCTCAGCAAAAATAGCAAAACCGCAAGGCTGATAGGCTCAACGGAGCGCGTCGTGAGCTCGAGGCACTAGTGGAAATCAACTTTTCTTTTTTTTTCTTTTCTTTTTTTTTATTTTCCAGGAGCACAAAAATAGGAACACCACAAAGTTACAGCTCAATCGGAGTTGATATGTGGCCTATGGAATTTTTTGATACCACTATTAAGAGAGTGCAGAAACTTGTGAGCTCAAACAAACAATTTTGCAAGCCAAAGTTTGGACTTCCGGCTAGGTTTTCCAAAGGGAATATAACCTAGTCTTTTTGCGGTGGAATTGGGATATGGTGGCAGCGGAGTATGTAGGGTGTTCTGGTGATGCGTGGTGATTTGATGGGTGTTTATGATGGAGGAACGACTCTCAAAGGATGAACCCTAACACATGGTGAAAGGTGGCGGCTAGGGTTACAAAGGAAAAACACACGACTAGACTAAAACACGCACTAGACCAGCAACAAGAACTTAAACTAGGACTCAAACTCAACGCTACGGACTCTGAAAAAGAATCATGCAAAGGCTAAACACGGTCTAGGTTAAGGTAACTAATGACTAATTTTTTTTTTGCTTTTCTGTACACTCTAGGATTATTGCGAAAACAAAAACTAATCTAGGGTAAAGAAACTGGGCGAACCTGATGGTGAACCTAGAGCTCTGATACCACTTGATGTGCACTAGAGTTCCCGACCTTCCGAAAGGTTCTGATAAACAACGATTTAGACGGAGTCGCGACACAAATCGATCCGGCTTCTTGAACGCGCACGCTCTTGAGCCCCACAATCGCAGCACCACGTCTCCTCTGGTTATCGCCCGTGTCAAAATGCGGGTGACCTCACCGAGAAGGCTAATCCCTGTTTGCCAATCGAAGAACACAAACAAGAACGAGAATACAACCAAAATTGCAGATGAATGATTAAGCTCACAAGTTGGGGTCTTACAAACCGATCTAGCGGCGAAACTGTTCTTGACAGATTAATCTAAGCAAAACCTAAAACCTAAAGATAGCAACGGCTACTGATATATGGAGTTCAGGGTCGTGCATGCACCCCTTGACGCAACCCTAATGGGCTCCAACACGATACACGGCCCAAAGGCCCAAATACGGCGTCGCAGCGCCGGGACAGATTCTGAATGTCAATTTGTTTGGTCAATTCCTGATGACTCGTAATGAATTTGGACATGATACTAGAACCATTGGAAAGGTTATCTTCTTAGCTTTCCATCCATATAAAGAATGCCCCAATCCGAGCACGTATGCGACCTGGGCGCCCGTTTTAGTGCAGACTGGTCCTGGACTCCGAATTGCACCCGAAGTCGACTTGGAGAAGGTCTTGGTTTGGTCCCCAATCAACTTCTTTGATATTCCATGCATTCATTATGCTCGGCTTCTTTTCCTTCATCCAAGCAAGTACCTCTGCAAACGAAAACAAACAAAACTCATTGTGTAGCAACGTATGTTCAAAAATATAACAAGTAAATCTTATGTAGAACTGGTTAACCTTTGGCTGATTAATACACAAGGTAGTCATGGTTATATCCGAGCTAGTTGTGTCCTCATCAGTATATCCAAAGGTTTAGGGACATAAGGAACAGATTTTACAGCCTCAGCTTGACCGATTCTCAATTGGCCGATCTGGCGTTTCAAGGATTACTCGGGCCGATACAAGAGAGGTTCTCGTCACAGGAATTTGACAGTCTAGCGCAGCTAGCACAGAGTGTATCGGCCCACGAGCAATGATTCCAGGAGGTAAAAAAGTTTGCAAAGAAGATCAATACGATCTATCAGTATGCCTCCGACGATGATGATTCGGAAGATGTTGATGTCGACCTGGCCGAGTGGGCCCGGATGAGGAAGCCGACAACTTGCCAATGGGCCAAGAAGGGCGACAAAGAAGATAAATACGACTTCGACATCAACAAGGCCGACAAAATATTTGACTTACTTTTGCAGGAAAAGCAGATCCAACTACCAGTAGGTCATATACTGCCATCGGCCGAAGAGATCAAGAAGAGAAGATATTGCAAGTGGCACAACTCTTATTCACACTATACAAATGAGTGCAAGATCTTCCGACAACAGATTCAATCGGCTATCGAACAAGGCAGGATTAAGATTGACGACGCCAAGAAGCCGATGAAGATAAAAGGACACCCGTTCCCAGTCAACATGGTACGGGCGGATAGGGCCGATGGCGGTGGCCATTGGACTGGCAAGCGACCTTATCAGACCTCTGAGGGCCTGATCAGAAAATACCAGCGGAGGCAGGAAGAACAAGCTCAAGACTGCGCCGATCAAGACAACTCTTACGACCCACATTGGGAGTGCGAGTTTTTCCGGTTCTGCTGGAATGAGGGGATGAGGTTGCCATCTGTTCAGGAATGTCCTGCGTGCAATGGGGCAGAAGATTATTATCAAGGCAGCTCAAGCAAGCAAGCGCACTGGCCGGCCAAGCAAAGAAAATCTGTGCATGAAAGGCTAGGGCCGATGCGCCAAGAGCAACATATAGAAGACGAGGAGCAAGTCCAGAACCCCCAATGGTGCCCAAGTGATGTATTCACCAAGACACAAAAATGGCGGGTTCAGAGGCTAAGGAGGAAGGAGCAAATCCAGGAGCAACAGGCAGAGATAGCCCATCGGCCAGCCAAGACCAAAAAGGAGTGGAGGATAAAGTCCACGGTGGTCACGGCCGATGAGGGCACCTCCGAAACAGCTCGGGCTTCTGTGGCTTCAAAAGGTAAAGGAGTGGCATCGGCGTCTGTTAACATGGTTTTTATTCTGCCAGCAGAATACAGCGTGCAGGCGGCCGATGAAGCAATGGTCGACGACGAACAATCTTCGGCTAGACTACAGTTGTCACCAGATCAAGCCATATTTGACAAGCCAGTTGACGACAGCTACAGGCACTTGCGGCCGTTATACATCAAGGGATTCATCAATGGGCGGCCGATGACGAAGATGCTGGTCGATGGCAGCGCGGCGGTCAATTTGATGCCATACACAACCTTCAGGAAGCTTGGAAAAGTACCTGAAGACCTTATCAAAACAAATATGGTGTTAAAAGACTTCGGTGGCAACGCGTCCGAGGCGAAGGGGGTCCTAAACGTAGAACTCACCGTGGGCAGCAAGACAGTACCCACCACCTTCTTCGTCTTCGACGGAAAGGGTTCCTACAGCTTGTTGTTGGGACGGGATTGGATCCATGCGAACTGTTGCATCCCTTCAACAATGCACCAATGCCTCATGCAATGGCAAGGGGACCAGGTTGAGATCGTGCAAGCCGATCGGTCAGTACACGTGGCCAACGCCGATCTCGCAATATGGGAGATGGAGGGAATCGACTGCTTATCCGGGTGAGTCTGGGATGCCGATTTCCTCAAAGTAACTGACTGCGACATCGAGACGATTGAAGATCAAGACAAGCAGTTACTTTAACAAAGATGTGCCGTCCGCCGTTGAAGATGAACAAGCTAGTCCCTACACAGATGATGCGGTGGACGAGCTCGATGGCAAGTTGGGACAGGGTTTTACGTCGGCCGATGAACTCGAAGAGGTTGACATCAGTTCAGGTGATAGGCCTAGGCCGACGTATGTAAGTGCAAACCTACCAAAGGAATATAAGAATAATTTGATAAATCTTTTGAAAGAGTTCATAGATTGTTTTACATGGGAATACCATGAGATGCCAGGATTAAGCCGATCGATTGTAGAACATCGGCTACCTATCAAACTAGGCTATCGGCCATTTAAACAATCTCCTAGGAGGTTTAAGGCCGATATGTATGAAGCTATCAAAGCAGAGATCACACGGCTTTACGACGCCAACTTTATCAGACCCTGCCGATACGCGGAGTGGGTCTCCAACATAGTTCCAGTATTGAAGAAGAACGGCAAGCTAAGGGTATGTATCGATTTCAAAGATCTAAACAAGGCAACACCAAAGGACGAGTACCCTATGCCATTGGCCGATTTGCTAGTCGACGCTGCATCTGGGCATAAGATTATCAGTTTTATGGATGGAAACGCAGGCTACAATCAGATCTTTATGGCTAAGGAAGACATTCATAAGACAGCTTTCAGATGCCCAGGGGCAATCGGCCTGTACGAGTGGGTTGTCATGACCTTTGGCTTGAAAAATGCTAGAGCTACTTATCAGAGGGCCATGAATTATATTTTTCATGATCTTATCGGTTCTTTGATTGAGGTTTATATAGATGATGTCGTCATAAAGTCAAAAGAGTATGATATGCACTTGGCCGATTTACGCAAGGTACTAGAAAGGGCAAGGAAATATGGTTTAAAGATGAACCCTAACAAGTGTGCCTTTGGCGTATCGGCCGGTCAGTTTTTGGGTTTCTTGGTCCATGAGAGGGGAATTGAAATTACACAGAAGAGTATTGATGCCATCCAGAAAATCAAGCCTCCAGAAAACAAGACTAAGTTACAATCTCTGCTCGGGAAGATCAACTTTGTCCGGCGTTTTATATCAAATCTTTCAGGCAGAATAGAGCCATTCACCCCACTGTTGAAGATAAAGGACGATCACGAATTCGTATGGGGTGATAAGCAACAGAAGGCGCTGGACGATATCAAAGAGTATTTAACCTCTCCCCCAGTTCTAATCCCTCCACAGAAAGGGGTCCCATTCAGGCTGTACCTATCGGCCGATGAGAAATCCATCGGCTCAGTCTTGGTTCAAGATATTGATGGTAAGGAAAGAGCTATTTTTTATCTCAGTAGGAGGATGTTAGACGCCGAGACAAGGTACATGCCGGTGGAGAAATTATGTTTGTGCTTATATTTTTCATGTACTAAATTGAGGCATTATTTACTTTCCAACGAGTGCATTGTGGTAAGTAAGGCCGATGTGATGAAATACATGTTATCGGCCCCTGTATTAAAAGGAAGAATTGGGAAGTGGATTTTTGCCTTAACAGAGTTTGACCTCAGATATGAATCGGCCAAAGCGATCAAAGGACAAGCCCTGGCCGATTTCATTGTTCAACACCGGGATGATTCAGTCGCATATGCAGATATCGTACCATGGACGCTGTATTTTGATGGATCTGTCTGCCGACACGGATGCGGTATCGGCCTGGTCATTATATCCCCTCGGGGGGCAAGTTTTGATTTTGCTTTTACTATCAAGCCTTATTATACTAACAATCAAGCAGAGTACGAAGCGGTGCTGAAAGGCTTGCAGTTATTGCATGAGGTTGAGGCCGATTCCGTGGAGATCATTGGTGATTCACAACTGGTACTTAATCAACTTTCTGGAGAGTACGAATGCAAAGATGATATCCTCAAAGTCTACAATGAAGAGTGCAAGGTGTTGCTTCAAGCATTCAAGATTGTGACAATGAGGCATATACCCAGGAAGCAAAACTTCGAGGCCAATGATCTGGCTCAGGGGGCACCGGGATACAAGCCGATGGCCAAGGATGTACGGGTTCAAGTCACCGCCGTGGACGCCGACGATTGGAGATTTGCCATCATTGATTATTTGAAGAATCCTTCCCAATCGGCGTCACAGAAGATGAAATACAAAGTATTGCAGTATGTTCTGTTAGATAATGACTTATACCATCGGACGGTTGATGGTGTCTTGCTCAAGTGTCTAGGTCCTGAGGAGGCCAAAATCGTTATGAGCGAGGTCCATGAAGGGATTTGTGGAACACATCAATCGGCCCATAAAATGAGATGGCTGTTGAATCGCATTGGATATTTTTGGCCGACAATGCTAGAGGATTGTTTCAAATATTATAAAGGATGTCACGATTGTCAGAAATTTGGAGCAATTCAGCGAGCACCGGCATCGGCTATGCATCCAATCATAAAGCCGTGGCCGTTTCGTGGATGGGGAATAGATATGATCGGCCAAATTAACCCGCCATCAAGTAAGGGGCACAAATATATCTTGGTGGCTACAGATTACTTCACAAAGTGGGTTGAGGCCGTTCCCCTTAAGAAGGTTGATTCCAAAGATGCGATTCAGTTTGTCAAGGAATATATCATATATTGGTTTGGGTTACCTCAGACAATAACCACCGATCAGGGATCAATCTTCGTGTCCGACAAGTTCGTCCAGTTCGCCGACAGCGTGGGCATTAAATTATTAAATTCTTCTCCTTACTACGCGCAAGCTAATGAGTAGGCAGAGGCTTCTAATAAGACTTTAATCAAGCTAATCAAGAGGAAAATCGACGAACAGCCGAGGCAATGGCACATGACGCTGGCCGATTCCCTTTGGGCGTATCGGATGGCTTGCCACGGTGCGACTCAAGTACCTCTGTATCAGTTGGTTTATGGACATGAAGCTGTACTGCCATGGGAATCCAACATCGGCTCAAGAAGGATTACTTTGCAAGACGACTTGACAGCCGATGAGTACCATCATCTTATGATTGATGAGTTGGATGACTTGGCACATGTCCGATTGCGTGCATTGGAGAAACTAAAGCGCGATAAGGATCGAGTTGCTCGTCATTATAATAAAAAAGTTGTTGCCAAGTCGTTTGAAGAAGGGGATCTTGTATGGAAGCTAATAATGCCGATTGGTTCCAGAGATAATAAATTCACAAGTGGTCACCTAATTGGGAAGGTCCTTTTCAGATTCATCGATGTGTCCCTCACAATGCTTATTTGCTTAAGGGGCTAGATGGTGAGATTTATGGACAAGCTCTTAATGGCAAGTACTTAAAGAAATATTATCCTAGCGTCTAGATTGATTCATGATCGGCCCCTCAACCGATTTATGATAACAGCCGATGTGCTATGCATCGTCTCTAGATGGCCGATATATGCTATCGTCCTTAGTTCAAATTTTACAACATGAGCCCTCATCTTCTAAAATTTGGAGGGTATATATATATACAATCACAAAATTTTTCAAGGTATTTTTTTTCAAACAATCAAACAATCTTTCAAGGCATTCGGCTTTCTGGCCAATGAGGTTATTTATAGTAAAGGAATATCTGTTTGCAGGATGAATTTCAAGCTGGACTTTTTAGATTAAGATCGAATTCAGATTTCTGACCGATAAGATCAAAGGATATTTGTTTGAAGGATTTCACAAATAATATTCAAGTTGGAGTTTTCAGATCAAATTCGGTTGCTTGGCCGATAAGGTTTGCGTTTACACAGTATAAAGACAAAATATGCTACATCATCCTATGAAGTCTGTAATAGCTGCAACAGCTTTACGGCGAATCTGTTCGATGTCTTCTATAGCCTGGGCGTCATCGGCTATCGACCCTGGGATCGGCTTCAGCGATTTGCTCAGGGTCGCAAGGTACTTGGCCGATGCATTCAGCTTTGCCGTCTGGTCTTCTATCGCTTTAGGCGAGGCAGCTATCCCGGCTTCGACTTCTTAGATTTCTTGACGAGTAGATTTCAGCTTCGATTCTAGCTCCGCCTCGAGACGACGGAGTTCTTCAAGTCTGTTTTTCAAGACGATCGGCTCCACCGCTAGCTCGTCCAGTTTGGTCTTGTCAGCGTTAACTTGGGCCTTGCAGGCAGATAGAGACGATTCCAGTTGGTCACGCTCTCGTCGCTCTGCGAGTCTTTCTTTGGCCTTGTTGAGCTTGAATCGGTATTGCTCCAAGAAGATGACCGGTGTTAGGACCTCCATCAGGTCTTCGGGCAGTTCGTCTTGAATTTCTTGTACCCTGACCCTGATGGGGGTGCAATCTTCCACCAAGTACTCCAGCGAGGACTCCAGCCGATTGGCGATGTCGGTCAGCCGGTTCTTCAGATAGTCAGAGATTGGTGCCCTGGCTGTGCTAGGTAGCTCCTTGTCCTCATCGTCAAGAAACTGGCCGATATCAAAGGAGAACATATCGGCCAGGTTCTACAAATATCAACATGGGTCGAGGTCAGCCTTATTAAACAGGAACCGGCAGAAAAGGGGGTCCGAGTAATCTTAGTTACCTGTGTTGGAGCATCAGTGGTCCTTGCATCGGCCTCCCTTTGGTGTGTCGATGCAGTAGACGAGGGGGTTGGCCGATGTGGTGAAGATGATGGAGCCCTAGGCTGAAAAGGCAAGAAATTGGTAAATAGGGTTATATAAATAGCAAGATAATGCAAAAATCAACTCTTACCGAGACAGTCGGAGAGGGTGGTGGAGAAGGAGGAGTCCTCAATCGGGCTTTAGCTCGTTCACGCCTCTGAAAGGTTGCCTTCTTGGTTCTTGAAGGGGCCGATTAGGTTCTCTCCTTGAGTATAGACGACGCAGCAGCCTGAAAAGATGTCAAATTATAGCATACCAATAAGAAGGGGATTGCAAGAAGTCCAGTAAAAGAAGTATTTTAACCTTGCGGACTGCATGTCTAGTCTTCCTTGGTGGGGCAGCACCGGCTTGGTCATCGGCCGATGGGATTGTGGTGGTCTTGGCCGATGGTTTCTTGACGGTCTCAGCCGACGAATCTTCTTCTTCAGACACATCGGCGGCTGCTGCATTGATCTCCTCCTCCATCACTTGTTCATCAAGGAATTCTTTCATGGGGGGTCCAGCTCTTCGAGATCGGTTTGGTCGTCAGTTTTGGCCTTCTTGCTGGATTTTTGGGATTTGCCCTTGGCTGGTGCTTTCCTCTTGGGATTTTCTTTAATCATCGGCCCTTGAAGTAGCGTTGAAACCTTTGGGGCAGTAACGCCGATGATGGATTCCAGGATAGTTGATCCTGATGGAGCTATGGCTTGAGCATAAAAGATTTTCCGTCCACTGTTGCTCACGGATGGTATCGGCCCGTTTGGGACTTGAGGGCTGATACCCTGGATAAGCTCTGTCACATAAAATTTGGCCGATTGGTGGAAAATATGAGCGGCCCACTCTTGCCACCATGCCTGGAAGCTGATGTGGACAAAAGCGCTTAGATGCAATCGGTCGCAATCGCCAAGATTTGGGAGCTCGATTTCAAACGCCTTGCTCATGACCAGTGCCGATGGAACCGTGCCTCTGCTCTCTAGGAGTCTATGAAGATACAAGCTGATAGGGAGTTGCCCAAGCCCGCACTGTCGAGTAGCTACCATTGGGTTGTAAAACTCATAAGATAGGCTGGTGCTTCTTCCTTGAAATATGCCTACTGGGAGCAGGCATGGGGTGAGGCCGATCATGAAAAGTTCTCTTGACTCTGAATCATCATTTATTAAACTCAGCTGAAGATCGTCAGGGAGTTCAAAGTCTCGGTCCAATGTGTAGACAAACATGTCCATCCTAGCTGATGGGGGGCCGGTGAAGAATCGAATGAACCATGTAGACATGTCTTCGGCCGATTGGTCTGCGCCTGGGTAGACAGAGGTTGCTTCCCCATAGCACATGCATCTTCTGGTCCTGGGGTCTTCATGATCAGCATATTTGGAGGGGAAGCAGGAGTCCGATAGTGCAGGCCGATTCACCATGGTGTTGGTGTGGATGGTAAGCCATAGTTGAACAAACCACCATGGTCCTCCATGTACCACAGTCTGTTTTAGCATCAAGTATTGTGTGGAAACATGGAGCAGCCGATAGACAGCTCCCAGGAGGTATCGGCCCAAGGGGATTTGTTTCTTGTCGACCAGAGCCTGAGCCAAGTGTTGACAGTTTGTAGTGGGGCCGCAGGTCGATCCACAGAAGACAAATCTCTCCAACCACAATGTCAGGAAGGCTACATGTTCTCGATCTGAGACCGATCCCTGTTCCATGTGTTCAGAGATGTACCCGGACCAGCCTCCAATCTTCTTGGTCTTCAGCTTGTGGTTGCTATGTATTAGGAGGCTGAAGGGATTGATCTCGGAGTCAATGTCCAACCCTGTCAGTATCTTGACATCGATTAGAGTGGGGGTCATCGGACCTTGTTTGAACACAAAGGCGTTCAAGGTACTTGACCAGAAATAGCTGGCGGCTGACATGAGTGGCTCGTTCTTATTGGTATCGGCCAGGGATAAAGCGATACATCGGCCGATCCCAATTTCGTCCCAGTGGACTTGTTTGGCTGCAGCGATTCTCTTATGTCAGGTTCTATATCCGTTAAGCTTCGACGGCCAAGATCTGAAGCATTAATCAGCCAAGTTGGGTCGCAGTCACCCATGGGGCCTAGTAAGAAGCGATGTGATTTGTCGTCGGTGGGGATCAGGATTTGGTTTTTGAAGACCTAGGTCATAAGAACGACGATGAAAATATAAGACCCAGGAGGCAAAATTTTGAATCCCTAGTTTGAAGAAATCGGCGGAAAAGTGAGAATGTGGATTTAGAAGGGATTGACTTACCACAGGGACCTCGGAGGCGTAGAACGGAGCGAAGGCCATTGTTGTCATCGAAAGGGGTCGCTGTTGAGGGGGTCGATGTCGATGGGACGCCGAGGGGTCGCCGGAGTTGAGGAACACGAAGGGATTATCGAATCGGCGGCGGAGGGATGTGAATCTGGATTTGCGCGGTTTTCAGCCAAGCTCTAGTAAGGAAGTCGATGGGTTCCTCGGAGCTAATTCCGCCACATTATATAATGAAGCGGAATTGGGGGGCATGTGTTAACAACGGATTTTGGTAATCGACTTGGAAGTGAAAGAGGAAACCGAAGCAGAGAAGAAGGATTGAGTTGGAGTCGGACCATGCTTCGTATCGGACTCGGTAACCGTATCGGACTGGGGAGGTGCTGCCAGAAAGGACGTATCGGCCGATACGGATTCGATGTGATTGTTGGCCGATACAGGTTGTAAGTTGACAGAGTCAGCGTGGGCTTGGTCTAGGCTCAAGTTAAGCTTTTAAGGAAGTTGCCAAATAGAGATAAAGCTCGGTTTTAGGCAATTGTATCTTGTAAATCAAGTAGGTTTAGATCTAATATGTGGCAAGAGTCTGCCGTAAAGACTTGTTGTTTGTTAGAGATAAGATCGTGTCCTACAAGGACCCTGTTGTAATCTCGGGTATAAATATCCCGGTAGTTTGTACATAGAAACTCTCTCAATCAATCATACAAAGAACAATCAATCTACTTTCGGCGCATCGCCAACCCTCGCAAGAGGTTAGCTCTCGATGAGTTCTTGCCTCCCCAGAGCAGAGGTAAGAACTTGTACCCGACGATCTACATCGTCGGGGCTAGCGTGTCGCTTTAGGCACGTTAAGCCCTGGCGATGTGATCGTCGTTTATCATGTTTTAGCTAATCTTGATGTGGCTTTCTAATTCCATCTCGCCAGCGGTTAACTCGTTTTAGGGTTTATTGCCGATGACGATTGAATTGGTTTGCTCGTTTAGATTATCTAAGGCATCTACCATCCCCAAAAGCAATCGACGGCTTGATTTTCTTTGTGTTAAGTTTCGATTCACACTTTGAGTTGCTATCGACCTTAGTCCTGTTTTGAGATCTAACACAAAGCCTGCTTTTGATTGTAATTAAGGATATCACTGGGGTTTCAGCCAGTTTTATCTGATACGCATGTTTATTATAATTTTTTCATGTGTATCTGCCATCTACATAAATGGATTGATTGATAGGAATGCATCTGTTATGGATAATTCTCTAGGGTTTATCTGTGGTTGATATGTTTATATTGGTTGATTGGTTCATGTAGATTTGCACTAGAGTATTAGCTAGTGTAGTTATCTTTATTGTTCTTATCGGCCGATGCCATTAATTGACATCAACATGTTGATGAAGGCCGATAAGATCCATGCTTTAATTTTAGTTTATTGCGAGTGAGCCAATACAGCTTTGCCCTATCGGCTGGGCTATAACAATGTGACATCGGCCTATCGGCCGATCGACCATTGTTTTCTGACATGGTTTACTTGTTTCTTTTTTATTGTAGATCAAATCAACTGGCACACTCTGCACACGACTAGGCAAGCCTTTTGGACCTGCACTGGAGTAAAGCAAACCTCCCAGGCCGCCATGGAAACGTGGAACCCGTTTGGTTGCAAGGCGGGTCTAAATTCTGCGCCAACAGGAAGTCAAGAAGCAAGTTGATGAGCAGTTGCGGAAAGGATACATTCGCCCGAGTACGTCACCTTGGGGTGCTCCGGTGATCTTTGTGGAGAAGAAAGATAAGACCAAGAGAATGTGCGTCGACTATCGCGCCCTCAATGATGTGACCATCAAGAACAAATATCAGCTACCTCGGATCGATGATTTGTTTGATCAGCTGAAAGGAGCAACATGGTTCTCCAAGATAGACCTGCGATCAGGATATCACCAGTTGAGGATCAAAGAGGAGGACATTCCGAAGACGGCATTCATCACTCGGTATGGATTGTTTGAGTGCACGGTCATGTCTTTTGGACTTACCAATGCACCGGCCTTTTTCATGAACTTGATGAACAAGGTGTTTATGGAATTTCTAGATAAGTTCGTCGTGGTCTTCATCGACGATATACTCGTTTACTCCAAGTCCAAGGAAGAGCACGAACAACACCTCCGCCTGGTACTCGAGAAGTTAAAGGAGCACCAATTGTATGCCAAGTTTAGCAAGTGCGACTTTTGGCTCAAGGAAGTACAGTTCTTACGCCACATCATCACCGCTCAAGGAGTGGCGGTAGACCCGTCAAATGTGGAGTCTGTTACCAAGTGGAAGCCTCCGCGCACGGTTTCACAGATCAGGAGTTTTCTGGGACTCGCGGGTTATTACCGTCGGTTCATTAAGAACTTCTCCAAAATTGCCAAGCCAATGACACAGTTGCTGAAAAAGGATGAGAAATTCAACTGGTCAACAGAGTGCAACCGAAGTTTTGAGGAGCTTAAGAAGAAATTGGTGTCCGCACCAGTATTAATTTTGCCGGATCAGACGAAAGATTTCTAAGTGTTTTGTGATGCGTCCCGCCAAGGGTTGGGATGTGTGTTGATGCAGGAAGGCAGAGTGGTCGCATACGCTTCACGTCAACTGCGCCCACATGAGAACAACTACCCCACTCATGACTTGGAATTAGCAGCAGTGGTTCACGCTTTGAAGATCTGGCGACACTACCTCATTGGTAATCGTTGCGAGGTCTACACCAACCATAAGAGTTTGAAGTATATCTTCACTCAGCCTGATCTGAATCTCCGACAGCGCCGATGGTTGGAGTTAATCAAGGATTATGACTTGGGGATACATTATCACCCTGGCAAGGCCAATGTGGTGGCCGATGCTTTGAGCACGAAAAGCTACTGTAACGCTACTTTTACCGAGGAAATATGTGGCAGATTGCAACGGGAGTTTGAACACCTAAACCTGAGAATTGTAGAACACGGGTTTGTGGCTACTTTGGAGGCACAGCCCACACACGTGGAACAAGTACGAGCAGCCCAGGTCAATGACCCTGAGATAGTTGTACTCAAGAAGAATATGAGAGTCGGCAAAGCACGCGACTTGACCGAGGATAAACATGGAACGATTTGGATGGGAGAAAGAATATGTGTGCCGGAGAACAAGGAACTAAAGGATCTAATACTTACAGAAGCCCATCAGACCCAATACTCAATTCATCCTGGCAGTACCAAGATGTACCAAGACCTTAAAGAGAAGTTCTGGTGGGTCAGCATGAGAAGGGAAATCGCCGAATTCGTCGCGCTCTGTGACGTATGTCAGCGAGTGAAGGCAGAGCATCAGAGACCAGCAGGGTTACTACAGCCTTTGCAGATTCTGGAATGGAAATGGGAAGAGATCGGGATGGACTTTATCACAGGTTTGCCAAGAACATCAACAGGGCACGACTCTATTTGGGTGATCGTGGACCGACTCACCAAGGTCGCTCACTTACTCGGGAAAGAAATTGGCAGAACTTTATTTGGCAAGGATCATGAGTTTCCATGGGGTACCTAAGAAGATTGTGTCTGACCGAGGGAGCCAGTTTACTTCGAGATTTTGGCAGAAACTACAAGAAGAGTTGGGAACTCGTCTGAACTTCAGTACCACTTACCACCCCCAAACTGATGGTCAAACCAAACGAGTCAACCAGATCTTGGAAGACATGTTGAGAGCTTGCGCACTTGACTTTGGTGGGGCTTGGGACAAAAGCCTGCCGTACGCCGAGTTCTCCTACAACAATAGTTACCAAGCTAGTTTGCAGATGGCACCGTTTGAAGCATTGTACGGCCGGAAGTGCCGCACTCCGCTCTTTTGGGACCAAACCGGGGAACGTCAGTTGTTCGGAACTAAAGTCCTAAATGATGCAGAAGAGAAAGTTAGGACAGTTCGGGAAAGATTGAGGATCGCACAGTCTCGGCAGAAGAGCTATGCAGACAACCGTCGAAGAGAGCTCATCTTTGAAGTTGGGGACCATGTGTACCTTCGGGTCACACCACTTCGAGGTGTGCATCGCTTCCAAACCAAGGGAAAACTAGCACCACGTTTTGTGGGGCCATACAAAATTCTGGAACGCCGAGGAGAAGTTGCTTACAAGCTTGAATTACCCTCCAATATGCTCGGCATTCACGATGTTTTCACGTGTCTCAATTAAAGAAATGTTTAAGGGTACCCGAGGAGCAAGCAAACCCGGATCAGATCGAGATTCAAGAGGACTTGACTTACATGGAAAGACCTACCCGCATCCTCGAGACTAGCGAGAGGAGGACCAGGAACAAGGTTACCAGGTTCTGCAGAGTTCAGTGGAGTCATCATTCAGAAGAAGAAGCCACTTGGGAAAGAGAAGACGAGTTGAAGGCCGCCCATCCGCACCTCTTCGCCGAATCTCGGGGTCGAGATTCCGTTTAAGGGGGGGTAGGTTTGTCACACCTCGAAGTTTGTCTCCCAGGTTAAAATTCATAAATTAAATTGAGAAAAATAAATTTTTCTTCTTAACCTAGAGCAAATTTTAAATTAAAAATATATTTAATCAAGTGGAAATGGCATGGTGGAATTTTTCTTGAGTTCCCCATGTTAAAATACATTAATAGGATTTTTAGTGGAATTTTCAGAGTCATAGAAATAATTTTAACCAATTAAAAACCTCAAGCGCAATAATTAAAACCCTGGAAATCCTTTTCCTTTTTCTTTTTCCCTTTTTCTTTTTCTTTTTCTTCCTCTCGGGCCGTCGGCCCATTTCCCCCTCCCCGGCCCAGCCGGCCCAAGCCGCCGCGCGCCTTGCCGCTTCCCCTTCCTGGGCCGGCCCAAGGCCGCCCGGAAGTCCTCGCCGCCTCCCCGCGTCGCTCGCCCGCTGACGGGTGGGGCCCGCGGCCGAGTCCGTCTCCGACTCGGCCGGCCGCCGCGCCGCCCGCGCCGCCGCGTTTCTCGGCGGGACTCCCGGCCGCCCTAGCCGGCCTATTTATTGTTTCCCCCCCGAGGCCTCCTCCCGTTTCCCGAGCGCCGCCGCCTCTCCCCAAAACCCTAGCGCCGCCGCCCCTAACCCTAGATCGGGAGCCGCCGCCGCCTCCTTCGTCACCGCCGGTGAGCACCACCGCCGCCCCTCCTTTCCCCTCTCCCGGCCGCCGACCGTGCGCGCCGCCGTCGCCCGCGCGCTCTCGCGCCGTTCGCCGCCGCTCCGCCGCCGCCCGCGCGCACCCGCCGCCGCACCTTGGCCGCGGCTCGGCTGCGCCGCGCGCCCGTGCCGCGTTGGTGCCGCACGCGCCGTGGCCGTGCTGCCCGCCGCGTCGGCGCCACGCGTACGCCACGTGGGGCGCCGCCGCCGCCAGCCGGTGGACTGGGTCCACCGTGGACCAGGATCACCGTGCCACCGACAGGTGGGGCCCACCTATCAGAGCCGCCGCCGCCCGCTGACGTCGGTATGACGTCAGCCCAGGGATGATGTCAGCTCTAGGGTTTTACTGCGCAATAAATCAATTAAGGATTTTTTCTGTTATAGTAAAAACACAGAGAACTTCAAAAATTCATAACTAATTCATCTGGACTCCGTTTGAGTCCGTTCAAGTTTTAGAAAATTCATAAAATGTCTAGAATCCATTAAAAATAGTTTTGTTTTCTGTTTTAGTAGACTTATAGCCTATTTGCTTGTGTGTTTTATTTTTCGTTTAGATTCCGGTAATTCCGACGCTCTGGTTTACTTCGAGGTCGTTGCCGAAGTCGACCCAGCGCAAGAGCAAGGCAAGTCATACTTATTCATTTGATCATATTGTATATCAATATTGTCGTTTGTGTACCCTGGCTGGTCCTGGACAGGGATTTTAATACACATTCTGCTTGGAATTCGGGTTAGCGAATTTCTGGGCGTGACAGGGTGTGGCTAGGAAAGGACATGTTATGAGCTTGCATCACTTTTAGGTCACACCTGTGTGCGTGTGAAACATTTGATCCTTGTTCATTTCGTGTGGGTAAAGATGTACCCCTCTGCTCAGAGTAAAACTATTTAAATAGTCGTGTCCACGGTTACAGGACGATCGCTTGATGTGTTAGTCAGTCTATGTTAGCATCAAACTTAGGTTAAATGGCTTGGTTTAGTCTTGGATATGAGGATAGTTATGTTTGTAATCCATGGTTGGGCAATGGTAGCCCATGGATGGCGATGAGAGCACCGGTTGTGCTTATCTATGATTCAATTTTAGATTTACATGCCGGCTGTCCAAAAATTTCAGATTATGCTATCTTAAAAATGCTATGTTTTCAACTTACTAGTTGCTCAATTAAATTGGCTTTATGCAAAACTTAAACCATTATACCATCTTTTTAAGGTAGAAGCTTGCATACTCCTCTCTTCTATGTGTATATATATTAATATGTAAGACTTGCAAGTACAATATGTACTTAACCCAATGCCTGCAAATTTTTAGACGAGGATGTCGGCGTAGTTGGTTGTTCTTACTACCCTACCGAGGGCGGTGAGGGTAGTGAGTACCCTTTTCAGCTTGGTTCTTGCCCCGGTTGGTTGCCCTTGTGGGATGGTTAGCAAACCACGGGTTTTACTTTTGCTTATGTGAAATTATAAAACTTTCGCTGCTATATTTTGTGTTGTATGATGGGTTGTTGAACCCCATTATGAAATATGTACCTTGCGGTTCTTTTATCCATATTTATGCATTTGTGATGTTTATCAATTGCTTACGATGAAAGTGCAAGGCTAGTCGCTTTTCCTAGGGACTAGCTAAGTATGAGTATGAATTTTGAGCAATTGAGATGTTGTAGAGCTTTAGCAATTTGAGTCAAGTCTTCTAAGATGTGTAACACATTTGGTCACCACCTTCGTGTGGTTTGACATGTATGTCTCAAGCTGAAGTTCACTGGCATGCTGAGTCCGAATAATATCTCGTTTACTCATTATTCGACATTATGGATTTTATATCGAATGGTGTCAATTTGTGATCATGGGCACATTGAGAGATGAGTAGCTATTGATGCGTGTATGGATCCCACTCATCCAAAATTATGTGGTGGTCACAAATTGCACTTATCCCACATGAAATGATACTAAAGTTTCTAAGCATGGCTAAGTAATTATAAGTTAAACCAATATATAAGGCTTAAGCTAGTCATATTATAACCCATAGGATAATCAAGTCATTTTCGGCCATAATATTGGGAAACAGGTTCAAACCACCCAATGGCATTCAAAGATAAATGCACATTTGAAATAAATAGAGAATTTAAATGTAGGATCAACATGCTCAAAAGGATCGTGTTTAGGATCTGTGTAACTGGCCTTGCAAACAAGCGTCTTCAATTCGTCTTCGGAAGCTTCTCCAACAAACGAACGATCCTCCAAAACGACGAAAAACTAAATCCTAGTACGCAAAACAAGGAAAACACTAATTAAAAAAATAAACAGTACAATTAAAGTGCATAAATAGGTAGAGCGTGAATTTAGATGAATTAGGCCTCATTTTGAGTTCAAATGAATTAGTTATGAATTAATGAAGTTTTAATTAATTATATCCTATAAAGAAAATAATTAAATGATTTATGACATCATATTGAATTATTTTTGGACTGAAAAAGGAAGAATATGACATCAGCCCTAGATTGGTTCACCGTAGACCGAGTTCACAGAGATGGTGCACAGGAATGGATGGCCGAGATAGACTTGACCGAAGTTGACTGAGATCCAACGGCTTGGATTGGACCGGGATCAATGGATGCCATGCAGGACAGAGAGACGATGTGGCACTGACAGGGCGATGATGTGGACGGCCACGTCAGCACGACGCTGGCGAGCACTGGACGGTGGCGGACACCAAGGTCACGGGAAAAAAAGAGCACAAGACGACTGTCTTTACCAACACTTATGCGACGACGAACGGTGTAGAACGACGGCCGGCGGCGAGGTCCAAGCGATCTTCGGTGGAAGAGGAGGTGGACGGCCTTCGAAAAGAGATGGCGAAGCTAGTGGTGAAGACTTCGACGAAGGGCGGCCACGGGAGCGGCGGTGAAGCTCCGCTGAAGGCTTGCCGGCGGCGGCGACGCTCGGCTGCGCGTCGACGGCGAACAGCGGCGGGTTTCGACGCAAGGGAACCGGCGGCCGAGGTTGCTCTCGCCCTTGCGGAGCCAAAGGAGGCGACAACACAGATCGGTGTCGACAGAGAGGCGGCACGACGTAGCCGGAGTTGTGGTGACGACGGAGAGAGAGCGGAGAGAGAAAGCAAGCGCGGGAAGATGGCTAGAGCTCGGGAAAAACTCGGGAAAAGGTGGAAAAGGTGGAGAAGGTTCGGGGCATCCTTTATATAGGCTCGGGTGAGAGAGATCAAGCTCAGCACGGCGAGATTTCACCGGGGAAATTTAGGGTTTTCGCTGGAAAAAAGGAAAGATTTTGAGACAAGAAATTGGAAAGGATATCCTTGGTATTTTTTAGGGGATTCGGAAGGAATAGATGGACAACAATTCCCCTCAAACGATTTTGGAATCGGGCAACGGGATCAGCCGAATTTTGGAAGGGAAAGCGGCTCGGACACAGCGGCATCGGTCACGGCTGGGAGGCTGGAGGTGGAAGAAGCACTGTAGACGTGGGGAGGTCATACGGACTTTTTCTCTGTCCTGGGCCGGTTGAAGGAAGGACTCCAACTGGACTTCTCTGGGGAGAGGCAGGCCTGCGGGATAGAAAGAGGGGGGGAAATGAACTTCAGGAAGAAGGGCCGGCCCGAGGAGGAGAGTAGACTTTTCCTGTTTTGGCCCGAAAAGGAAAAGAGGAGTCTTAATTACCATTTCAATTAAATTAATCAGCAAAATGATCTTTGAATTTTAAAAAATATTTTCAATGCTCAAATAATTTCAATAAAAACATTAAAAATAATGAGACACTCAAAGTATTTTAAAAAATTATAATCAGATCATTTAATGATTAATTTATTATTTATATAATTACTAAAATGTTCTTTGTATTATTAAAATTAGTAATTGAGCTCTGAAAATTCTGAGAAAATTCCAAAAAGTGTAATTAATTATGGTGAATTTAATAAAAAATAAATCCACCCATGATTTATCGAGGCAATTTTTATCTAGCTTGATTTAATATTCGAATTTTCCATAGATTTTACTTAAATGCTTGCTTTAACTATTAAATAAATTCTAGAAAATTCTTTTTTCACAACGATTTATAACTTGGCGATTTTTAGGGTGTGACAACGGGCCTCGTACTCCTCGTCCTGACCTCCTATAGATGTAAATCTTGTAGGTCTCCATACTCCTTAAACCTTGAGGTGCGCATGACCATAAGGGGTAAAGGAGCCTCGGGTCCAATCCTAGGGCGGGCCCTGGGCTCCTCACCCGTCCTTTTATATAGGTATATCTTATATGTCTCCACACTCCTCTCTCCGCGAGGGCGTGTGGCCGTCAGGGGTGAGGGAGCCTTGGGCCCCAGCCTGGAGCAGGCCCCGGGCTCCTCGCCCTGTTCTTTTATAGATGTAGATCTTGTATGTCTTCACACTCCTCTCTTTGCGAGGTCATGTAGCCGTCAGGGGTGAGGGATCCCTGGGTCCTAGCCTGGAGCAGGCACCGAGCTCCTCGCCCCGTCCTTCTATAGATATAGATCTTATATGTCTTCACACTCCCGTCCCGTTCCCGTTTCTCCAACAGTACAAATGATGTTTTCTGGGCAATCAACCTAGAAAAGTAAAGAATTGATCAAAAGATAAAGCATTTTCAAGGAAGTAAATAGTATTTCGCAGTATTATTTTATTGTTGTCCCACTTCTTTTTTTTTTCTCTCTGCAATATGTGATCATCCGGTTAGACATGTTTTTCCCATTTATGCGTTAATAGATCAAGAGAAATATCAAATACTCCCTGTTTTGTTTGTGGATGGAATTGGTGGTTCTTTTTATGCTTCTAACGATTCATAAAAGGGAACATAGCATCTAAGTGAAGGCCTCATATTCAATTCCATTTCTCCTTTAATTTCTATGAAACAACATTGATTATCAGAATTAGTGAGTTTCCAAGTGATTCACTTTTGTTGTTTTGCTATTGAGGGTGGATCAATTTTTGTTTCTTAAATTTCTATATAGATATATTTCAGTGTATGACAATTATACCCGTGTAGATCAATTATTTATGTATAGCTCAATCTTTTACATGTGGGCCTTAAGATAACAGCGAGCAACTTTTGTTTTTTAAATTTCTATTTAAATATATTTCAGTGTATGACAATTATACCAGTGTAGATCAATTATTTATGTATAGCTCAATCATTTATATGTAGGCCTTAAGATAACAGCCATATGGATATAATAATTTGGACAGCAGTATACTAGAAAATTGCTACTCATAATTAGACACACAATAAGTCAAGTTGAGAATTAGCATGTAACTGTATATTTTCATCTAATGGTTTTACATATTTTGAACCGCCTTATTTACAAGGCATTCAATGGTTTATGATGATTACAGAACTCATGGAGGGGCTGTCCGGGTGAAGCGCCAGGGGGGCGGCAAGCTCAGACCGGATCATGTGGTGGCTGTAGGCTATATATATCTTCTTTTTTCTAAGGACCAGATTATTTTGTGTTGTACTTGTGGTTGAGCTTGCCAGTCATATAATGTGCAAATAAATGATTATTGAAAGAATTTCCTACTTGCCACTAAAACCAAACCAAGGTTCCTTATATGCGACTTAAAATTCTCTTTTTACCTTTCTCATGCCATTTCATGTATAGTCATTGAACCGTTAAGTGAAATGTAAAGTGACCATTTTGCTCTTATTGTAGTTTATGTGTATTATTAGATTTTGTACTAGGAACTATGAAAATATTTTTTTTTGGTGATGTGAATGTATAACATTTGCATTATTAAATGCCATGCGTATATTACTAGTATTATATAACTCAAAAAAGTAACCACCACGTCTGCTTTATACACTAGAAAAAATCTCACATTAATTAAAAACAAGTAACCGTTAAATTGTAGTGGATGTAAATTATAGTGTTGTAGATTAATCGATATAGTTTTATTTAAATATAGTTATACTTATAAAATATAATTTTACATTAAATCTAATTCTAATTTTGATATATATTCTTTACAAGTCATAACTGAAATAGAAAGCAAGAGTTCTATATAAGATCCAGATTTATTTTCAGTTCCATATAAAAATTTTAATTGTATTTAGAGAAATAAAAGATAAGAGCGATATATCAAATTCAATTTCACTTTTATGCAGCTCAGCACAAAATTATGCTGTGAAATCCGCTTGTTAAGATAACAGCAGCAAATGACGAACCATCCACGAACATAACCTCAATTTGCAATGTGCTTTGAAGTAATAGCTCACAATTCCTCGGTGAAATATTCCACCATCAAAAAGTCTATTCTAAACAAGAATATTTATTCTGAAATGCTCTGACATGAAGCATGGCCTATATATATCCATTCTTCTAGCCACAGCTGCTCAAAGTAGTTAATTTACATAGGCAAAGATGAGGTCCCTTGGTATCCTGCGCCTGGTCTTGGATTTTCACTCTTTTTTGTATGAACTATTAAATTTAAAAATTTTGCACAAACGTAATGGCCTTCTCTGATCACAAATCAAATCTAACATCCCATTTTTCCATCCATGTAAGCATTATAAGTCCAATTGTTTTTCCTGAGCTGGAAATAAGGCATCTGCAATCAAATAAATTTTCTATCAAAATCATTACCAGACTTGATAAAATGTATTGCGTAAAAGTGGCATTAGGTATGCACCAAAAAACAGCCCATGAGATTATATATGCACCAAAGTGCCCCGTTGTAGATATGTCGGAGATATGATTTAGATTTAATTCTCAAAATTTAGTTTAGAGAACAGGTTTTGGTTCTCTCTTGGAGTTGCTTCAAGGATACCAAGAAGAGGGTAACTGATGCATCTCTTATCCTCAACAACTGCAAAATTCTCTAATCAATAAACTGTTCTTGTATTAGCCTAGCACAATCTGCACGCGTCTGGATTGAAATACAACACTAAGCATAATTGGTTAGCTTGGTCATTGACAACTGTTACATTCATGGGCCTTAGCATAGTTACTAGTGAAAGTAAACACGACACTGAAAATTTACACGAGTGAATCAAACATCGGTACATAATGTCTGAGCATAGGATTTTCATGAGCTGATAAAAAGTCCTTGAGCATATATCGAGTGTAACAATAGCAAACAAAAATCAAGAAGGGAAATGGGGGAAAAGAGAAACAAAAACTCGACCATGTATACTACTTAGGGCCCCTTTGAATCGTAGAAATGAAAAAAAATAGAGAAATAGAAAAAACATAAGATTCTGAGACAGGAATATAAGTATAAAACAAGGAATTGCAAAACACAGGAAAAACACACAAGAATGATCGTTTGATTGGACCGCAAAAAAATGCAGGAATCGGATGAGAGATATATTCTCAAAGGAATTTTTCCAAGAGGTTGGACCTCTTGCTAAATTTCCTCCAAAACTTGTATGGAATTAGGCATTCCATAGGAATTTCATAGGGTTTCATAGGATTCATTCCTTTGATTCAAAGGGCTATATAGGAAAAAATCCTATAGGAATGAAATCGTCCAAAGATCCTATGATTTTCCTTTGAATCAAAGGGGGCCTTATTTCCTTACAATCAGTACAGATCATGGTAAAATATATTATAGCAAAGTCTTAAGAGAGACTAGAAAGAAAATAAGGGAGCTTTACCTAGTGCCACTTATCTCAACTGCGTAGGGGAGCAGAGGAGGCCTGAAGCATCTGCACCAACCACAGCAAGCTCACATATGGTACAAAGCTGCCCTTCGATGGAAGGAACAAACCGGGATCCACAGTACGGGCAGGAAACATCCTTCTGGCCACGGTAGATTGGAACATATGTGGCACCACAGACAACAAATGGATTTCTGTAGTCATAGTTCAGCTCAGAGCTATCCTTCTTGCCACTGCACTGTTGCTGCACTTGCCGGGCCCTCTTTGCTTGGCCCTCATTAGGGTTGTTCTCCAGCAGCATCCTTGCAAAGTGCTCTGCAGTAGCAAAGTTCTTTTGCTTGTAGCACAAACCCATGGCACTTCCAAGCACAAGCCTCATATGAACTCTCTGAAGCTTGCAGTTAGTGAAGTAAGCTGCCAATTCTTGTTGGCGGTTGACATCGTCTCTCAATTCCTTCCTCTTAAGTTCCATCCTCAGGCCAAGAACATACTCCCTCACAATCTCGATCAACTCTTTCATTTCATCCACTTCCCTCCTCGAGTCTACCACAATAAGAGGGATGGTATGCAAGATGTTAAGGAATTGCCTCAGGGCTTCTGGGAACTTACCTTCCGTGGTGGCCTTGTAGGCAGCCTTGAGTCTGTCTTCCATTTGTGAGAAGGTGAAAACAAGTGCAGGAGGGCCTCTCACATTAGGACTTGCAGACTCACTCCAACCTTTCTCAACAGCAACCGGAATAATGGGGGCAGTTGCAAGTGCATGAAGATATGAGTGGCTGCCCATGTGCAGATCGAGACATAGGGGCTTGAGGGGAGCAAAGTTTTTGATGCCCAATTGACGGCTAAGCAACCTCATTGCAGTGTCAAAGTCTCCTGCTGCTGCGTGCTCCCCGGCAAGAGAAGATTTCTGAGTCCAAATCTGGCTGACAGGCATACCTGGAGGAGGAGCAACAAAGACCGCTGAGCGTGCATTGCCGGCGTTTTTAGGGGTCTCTGCTTCAGGCGGAAGTTCCAAGTCTTCTAGGTCCCAGCCACCTTCCTCGCCATTCTCCTCATTTGTTTCACCCTCAGCATCAAAACTATCACCACCGTTCGCCATTGCTTCACTTGCATCAACCATATCCAGGTCCTCATCACCCCAGTCAGCACCAGCAGCTTCATCGTCTTCCTCAAGTTCAGCCTTCCCAGTAGCGTCCAGTCCACCCTCAAAGATACCACGCATCACCCTAAGCAATGGCCAATCACCACTGGCTGTGAGAGGTGCAGGGGGGATCAAAAGAGAGCGAGCTTTTCCTTCAGGTAGAGAAGGAACATTTTCACCCAATTCAGCAGCAAGCCTATCAGCAATATCTGTGAGTCCATGGGTGGCAGCAGTAATATAGGCAAGAGGTAGCTGTCCAGAATTCTCTAGAATCTCAACTCTCTTCATAGAATCACCAAGATACAGGGCATTGTGGAATTGACCCATCAGGTTATTGTTCTGTCCAGCAATTTTGCACATGAAACCCACCTTGTCCATGTAACCAGTAATAAGATATAGGAAAGCAAGCCTCTCAAAATTCTTTGTACGTTGGTACGCATATTCCACAATACCAACGTTTCCCTGCCTCAGGGCCTCAATTCCCAACCGGTACCAGTGATCTTTGTCATCAATCTCTTTTGCAGAAGCAACTGCAATTTGGATGTTACCACTCTCAAGAGCGAGGTTAAACCTAGTCTTCTCATCTTTCACAAAGTGGAGGGCAACTTCTGGAAAGCCCTTCTGTTGCAAATAAGAAATCACAGCCTGCCCACACAGCTGGGAATTCTTAATCATACTCATCACATGATCATATCGTTTCCGTAGAAGGGCCAGCTTGAAAATGTATTCAGAAGCATCAACTGTGATCATCTTGTTCTTTCCATCACGATCTAGGCAGAAAATATTATTCCCAATAGCCCTTGTTATGTAAATAGGAACATCAAGGGTTTTAATGATTCCACTATCTCCATTGGGAAGACAATACTTGATATGGTTCAAGGTAGTGTAAATAAACACACCATTCTCATCCCAGGCACCACTTTTCACACGGATGGTTTCATGCAGTGTACAACGATGGGCAAGCTTCTTGTTTGCTATAACCACCGCATGCTTGCTCAGCAATGCAACAGATTCCATATCACTTGACCAAACAACATATTTAACAGCAGGTGCCTGGAGCTCGCCAAGAATTAACCTTTGCTGCAAATCAAAGATGGTCACTCGATCTTCAGCTTTGCACAGCAAGTTACCAGTCCCAGCATAATAAATTGCATCCGTCGCAATAGGAAGAGGGCTTTTCTTTACAATTTCGTTCTTAAGATTCTTCACAAGAACTTGATTGCTACTCTTCTCAAGGACTGCAAACCTGTTGCGTGCCACAAAAACAGCTGACCCACCAGCTCCCTTCTTTGCCTCCTGCAAATAATCAGACCTTCCAGCAGAATCCTTTGGAACTATATAGAGTTCATAGGAGCCTCCATCCACATCAGAGCAAATCAGGACAGCATTTTCAGTTGGACTGTACGATAGTGTCCTGGGTGACTGGTTCAAGCTGACCGATCCAGGTCTTCTTATTGGAGCCAACTGAACCTCCTTCTGCGTGGAGTATTCAAAGAACCGAAGAAAACGGTCCTTCACATAGAAGACAGTATCACCACTCACAGAGAAAGCTGGGCGTTCTCTCTCTAATTTAAACACAATCATACCATTGTCATGACCAGCGGCAAGAAGATTCATCTCAGGGTGGGCAGCAAGAATCCAGAAACGATCATGTTCCCGCCTGAATGTTTGAATACCAGTTCGCTTGGTGGCATCCCAGATGCGAATGCTTTTGTCCTCTGAGTTGGACACGATGATGTCTTGCTTTGCATGGAACATCACACAAGACACATTATTCATGTGCCCCCGCAAAGTATCAACTTCCCAAGCCTTGGTGTCTGTCCAAAAATAGCACATTTAGATTGCATTATTTCAAATACCTCAATAGTGGTATGCATATAATAATGTTTGGCCAGTCTACCAATATGCAGAAGAATCAAGTGCTATGCAACAAGAGTGGCCACCTTTAGTCCCATCCAAAGTGAGATACTCTAGGTCGGGAGCTAGTTACTAATTGAGTAATTGTGAAACATTTTCTTGCATTCAGCTTGTTTGGTGACAAGTTAGTTACTTCTTCTGTGAAAATATGATAAATTGAACAAAACAAAAAGAATTCATAATAAAACCAAATTCATTGTTTTGCAGTACTGTTATATGGAAGGATGAATGGATAAAAACACAAATATGTAAGTGTTTATCAATGGAAAATGATAATAGAAAAGTACAGGGCATAGTAGCAATATTACCGTTCATTCTCCATAGCTTCACTTGCCGGTCATCTGCCCCAGAAACAATGAGAGGCAATGTGAGGTGAAATGACGCCCAGTTCACCCCACGGTCATGACCTTCCAAGACATATTTTACAACTGCATCAACACCTCCAAACAGATCAGTGTTCATCTGGGTGAGGCGCAGGATGTCATCCGCAGGTGACACCGTCTTCTTCCTCAAAGCACCAATATCCCATACACGGACAGTCTGATCCAGTGATGCTGACACAACCAGGTCCTCCTTGGGATGGAATGAAGCGCACATGACATAGTGGTTATGTCCAGTCAGCACGGCCACACATGTGCGTGACTGCCAGTTCCAGATCCGGATTGTCTGGTCATCACTAGCACTTACTATCCATGGGTACTCGTGGTGGAATTGCACGGTGCGAATATAGTCAAGGTGCCCATGAAGTGTGAAGAGGCAGCGGTGTGTCTTGTAATTCCACACCTTAATCTTGTAATCATCACCTGCAATGCATCAAAGAAATCTTAGAATCTACGATTCAACAATTCCATATCCCAATCGTATTAGCCCACAGTTATGCCAGCAATACAGCCAGACGGACACCAGTGTGACTTACTTTCAAGTTTCAACAGATCCCAAAGTTGAGGTTTCAACAAATTCCAAAGTTCCATGATGGCACCTCGCCATTGCTAACTTGCTATGGTATCAGATTCACAACTATAAAAGCTGCTTCTCTATGGTTAAGGCCTACACATCGACTCATATCGTACCTCTTGTTCGAAAGGATTGCAAAATCGATGGAGATCCCGGTCATAAATAGAAACGAAACGTCACCGAGCAGTTCGTCTTAAGCTAAGATGATAGAAGAAGCAACACCAGATCCAACCAACCAGGATCACTTGCACAACCAAACCACCACTATACATCAAACGCGACCTAATCGTAGACCACGTGGGCGGGGTATAGATTCTACCTCGAGGGTTGCCATTGCAGCATGAAACGGATCATGCTGCAGAAATCTAAGGCCTTCAAGACCGACGTCCACCAATCTAACGAAGGATACGAGCAACCATAACCAAACGCGCGAAGGGAAGCAAATGGGCGAGATCTAGGAGGATTGAATGATTGATTTACCTCCGGAGACGAAGAGCGGCTGGGTGGCGTGGAAGTGGACGCCGCGGACGGGGCCGTCGTGCTCGTCGAAGCGGTCGAGGAGGGTGCCCATGCGGTAGTCCCACATCTGGATCACCCCGCTGTGGAGGCTGGCCAGGATCCATGGCCGCCGCGGGTGGAAGCTCAGCCCCTTCACCCGGTTGCTCTTCGTCTCGAACTTGGTCAGCATCTTCGCTACCCGTCCCCCAGCGCGACGGCGGCGGCGGCGGCAGGCGAAACCCCTAGCCGCTGAGGCGAGCGGAGGAGAGAGAGAGAGAGAGAGAGAGAGAGAGAGAGAGGAGGCGGTGGATCTGATCTGGCGCGGGAAGGAGGTTGGGGGAGAGGATGGTATGGCCTAGGCGTTGGGTGCTCAGGGCGGACGAAGGTGGGAGATCTTGGTTTCGGACGTGGTGGTGCGGTGGTGGGAGGCGTGGCCGCCGTTGGATCTGGAGACGGGGAGACCTGGGCCGTTGGTGACAACTGCACTTCTGTTCTATCAAGCATGCCTTTCCTATGACTACCCTTTCTAGAGGTAAGTAATTACATCCAAGGAACATAAATAAAGCTAATCACCTCCAATTCCGTGTAACACGTTATTCATAGACATATTTTTCATGGTTGTTTTGACAATTGAATGTATTCACCCTCTTCGCTATTGAGTGGTGACAAAATTTATGTGTAGTTGTATACATGTATGGGTATGTTTACAATGCTCTGCGTATACGTGATTTCAGATTTCTTAAAAATTTATATAGTTTGTAAAGGCTGTTGTACAGTACCTTACATAACATCTGTGATTCTGGATTTTTATGCTTTATCTAATTTTCTATACATATTGCACAAATTACATGGTATGTATGGAACTATGACTTTGTTTCGCTTCAAATTTTACTTCTATTGCTCTCTGCTGAACTAAAATATTATACTTCAGTCATATTCTTATGGGGATAATCAATGCCCCTTTGGAATAAATCTATCGTAGTGTCTTGGGTACCCTCTTGCCATATGCACTTATATTGTAGCTCATTGAGATTTTTTATGTACTCTTATGCAGATCCAAACTTCTAAAAGAAACAAATGCTCATCTACTGTAAACACTTGACTACTTTCAAGGGCAAATTGAAGCCACCTGGACTCATTAGGTGCTATGGACCTGCACTCTAAGTAATCACGTATCTCATTAACTCCTTGCTTAGATGATTCAGCAGTTGTGCTTCTACGTTGCAAACCAACCTTAGCAAAATCAGAACCCTTGTTAAAGTACTTAAATAGATATTTTTTCATACCATCATGGTTCACTCTTTCCACATTTATGTGCGCTTGATATCTTACCACCAAATCAACATTATGTGGAACAACATACTGATCATCAACAGTAATGCCATTCTTGTCAATAGCTATGCTATTTTTTGGCCTAGCATATCGAACATGGGCACATGGCCATTTGGCAAGACTGTTGTTTTCTCACAATAATTTTTTGGGTACTTATTGTAACACTCATCAAAAGCCATGCAAGGACATGATTTTTTGGCTGCACCACATGGAACATAGATCATAAATTTTGATATAGCCTCATAACCAATTGGATCATCAACAGGATTTGTCAACTATGCTCATATGAAAATATCAACCTCTTCAGCTGTTAATGGACTGCTCTTGTGTAACCATAATATAAGATGGACATGTGGGAGCCCACCCTTCTGAAATTCGGTGGTATATACCCCTAGAAAAAAATAGCAAGTAAGCACTGTGTACATAAACATGAACATAGTGTAGTTCAGAATGGAAAAAAAGAAAGAAATGAGAAATTACCGGCAAATATTGTGCCAAAAAACATATTCTTTGTAATATCATCCATAAATAGGTTCAACCTTATATGGAATACACGATTGACAATGTCAAGTCTATCAGAGGAATGTTGGTCTGGTACCATAGCCAATGCTTCTGTCACCTTTGACCACAGGGGTTTGATGTAAAAGTGATAAATAGATCAGGACAACCATATTTCCGACAGAGAGCGACACAATCAAGATAATTTTGGTACAAAAACCATGGCCCTCTAACCTATGATGAAGGCAATATGATCCTTTCACCAGCTTCTGACCATTCTATGATATCCATATTAACTATTTATCATATTTCCTTAAAAGGAGTAGTTATGTACTTAAGTTGAAATGATTTGGTTCGATAATGTTTCAATCTAGATTCTTCCATGCAGTAATAACCATCAATTAAATAGGATTGTGTTCTTGTCTTGCATCGCATAGGAGTGTTGAAGTCATCAACTCTATCATGGAGTATGTAAGCAAAATACTCTGAGACAGTAACATACTTCTGTTTGATGGCTGCTGATTGTGGGCATTATCGATATCCAATATTTTCATGGTAGCCATCTTCTCCATATGAAAAAAGAATTGGGTATTGTATTGCCATGAACTTACAATGCTTTTCACTGACCTTGCGCAGTTGACCAGCTTTATCCTCTACCAATAAATCATGACCAACATCGCTTGCACCAAAATTACCAACCACTAAGCCAACAACCTCAGATGCTCTGGGTGCACTAAATACATCACCGTGCTTGTTAGGCACTCCAAATAATCTTATGTAGTATCGATCATCAGATCTTTAGGGCAATCTCTCACGAGCAGTCCTAAACAACTGAACAATTGGATTGTGGGTGTTGAACATTTGTATAAGGGCAGCAACAATTTGTTCCTTAGGTTGAAAGCTTCTATTAGCATAGGTGGCAATTTGAATTCTATTCCTAATTTCATTCTCAGTATCAAAAATATATAGCTGAGCATATTCTCGTCGTTTACCTTCCTTTGGCAAGAGAGATCCCATGCGGTGACAAAGCTGTCCACTTATCTTAAAAACATATGGGGCTCGTCCATCATTGATAGAATTTATAATCTTAACACCCATAGATGTGAAGGCAAACATTATAATATCGAATGTTCTCAAAGAAGTGAGCTGATATTGAGTGGTTCATCCATGTGAGAGACTAAATAAAGGTTCAGGAGGTGGCTTGTATGGAGGTAATATAATACTTCCTTCTCTGCAGTAGGTATTATATGACGGTGATGATGTGGTACGACGCCGATCAATACGCTCCTCATACCAAAAATATGCACCACAATAGCGGCATGTGTTGCTCGGAGGGCCAAGATTCAGCGGAGAAAAGATAGTACCTAGCAACAAAGAATCACACTTGTAAGCTTAAAAACTTAATCGCAATGGAGGAAGTAATTTGTAGGCTTAAGCAAATGCTCCACATATTGAGAACAACAGCCACAACGCACATAGAACCATATGGTATATGTAGTCACTGTTCGTAATGCCAACCACTCATCAGGTATATTCAGATGTGAATTTCAGCAAATGTGCACAGTAATTATTCATCAATGAATTTTATGATCAGTCGATATGGTAACTATGAACCCAGCATCAACGAATCAACTTTATTGAATCATCGAATTGAGCATTGATCAGCGAACTTCTATAACTATCAGCATGCCAAACATCGATGACTGAACTTATATTACAATATCATAGACCAGACCAAAAGTAGCTATCCAAAATGCATTGGTATATGTCATCCATATGCTATAGTTAACATCATACATTAATTAATAGGACCAACATAGGTACTGTTAGGCTAATAATTATAAAGAAAGGAATATAAAAGAGAGGAATCAGTACTTAACTTTTGTTTGATGGAATATAAGGCTAAAACGAAACCTAACAAAATTATTACCCCCTAAGATAAGTCAAATGTATATATTTTTAGTTAATATAAAACTATATAGTACATGGGATTCCTCTACTATTCTACGATAAAAAGAATAAACAATAAATAATAACCCAAGCTTACATTCTTGCAGGTGTCGGTACATACACTTAATAGCTAGCCCTCATGAAATTGAGCATCCCTTGAAGTACATTGTGTCCAAAACAATAGTAAATTTCAACCATGAGCTAGAATGTCATAAATTGATCCAAATGGAATGGTATGATGAGCATTTGTCAGCAAGCTTTAGCACTGATCAGCACGACAAACATTCATGAGTGAGCCTTTGTTTTGACAGCAAGAACTAAGCTATGAGATGTAATCAGATTAAACTAAGACGTATAGTCTGTCCATTAAAGCTAGCAACTCACATCAGTAGGAACAATGCATTTGCTGCGAAGCATATAATTATAGCAAAAAAGAATGTGGTAAAAAAAAGAAATACATAGAAGAGGCCCTAGAAATTAACTTACGACGGTGCTTAGTTGATGGAGCTAGAAAGGCATGGGAGGTTGACAATGAACCTACGGATACCAACTCCTAGATTAGTAACTATTAAAATCACCTAACAGGTAACACCACCAAGTAAAACCGTAGAAAAAAACACAGGAAATTAAGTGGTACATACTCTGCCTTGAGGATGCCAACATACATGCCTTATGCTTCTTATGTGATTGAGCAACTGTCATAGAATCTGGTCGTGGCAAATATAATTAAGGACATAAATGTTATCTTCATGACAAACTCAATAAAATAGATACAAAAGCGGTGAAACACAATAATATTCATTCACATTATAACGCAGCTGGTCGAATACGTGTCTATAGCATGTATGCAAGTAGACAAGGCAAATATCAATGGCACAAAAGGTGCAGCATGGCAATTATACCGATGGGCTAAGCAGACAACTGGCGCCGCATAGAACGTCTAGAAGGCAAATGAAAATCTGTAGGAAAGATGTCATCACCATCTGATAGTGCATCAGCTGGGAGAGTATGAAGATAGGAAAAGAAATTATTTCATTGTTTGTATCAATCATGCAGGTTGATCGTATAAATAAGCAGAACATGATAATAATAAGTGAAGGCTAGGCAACTAATTTAAAACCTGTTGGTGGATCAGTAAAGGTATGTTGCCAGCGCCGCCAACGCATATTAGGAAGCGGTGTACCATTAGACGTAGACATCACATCACCTAAGCATGACAATGATAGCGAAAAAAGAAAATTAGGGGAAAAAGCAAATCGATACAGTCTCAAATGTTTTTTTTCATTCTACCCAAATCACGTAGGTGGCACATAGGTGGTGGAAAAGCTTGGTGTTTCAAGAGGGAAATCGTGGAGTACATGTATAATGTATGGCACACGATCGACAGAGTGCAAAAATGGTTGGAAAAAAAGGCCCCCAACCAAATACTACTGTAAAGGTTAATCTTGCAGTAATTTTGCACCCATAACTGTAACAAAAAAAATATTATCTAGTATAGCAACTCATCCAAACAATTTCTCATCATAATTTATATTGTACAACAAATAGACAAAAGATTGAAAGGTGGTGTATAAAGCCAGCATATCTGGATAGAATAAACATTGACCTAACCTTGACACATGCAACAGCATGTACTCATGCCTAATAGTTGCAACAGGAACTCCATACAGAGGAATAATCAATCTTGTCAGTAAAATATATGTTTAAAAAAACATAATCCCATATTTGCATTTGGGTTATTGGGTAATTCCTTTAATAAGTGTTCAGCGGTAAGCCATTTCAAGTGTCAATTCCTTGATATCCACGTCCAATATTATTTCTGTTAGACCCTTTCTCTCGTTATGTGAACCACATGTCAGGTAGGCATACGTGATGAAAAGTGTAAGAAAAAAAAACTGAGCTAAAATTAGGTGACAAATCTCAAATCATATGAGAAAAATGCGAACTACATTACTTCACTAAAAGATAAAAAGGTACCTGCAAATTCTCATCAAGTAGGTAGGTGAAAGTTAATCTCTAAATAGATCAGCAGCAACCCCCAACAGCGGCTGTTGCATTCCTTGTCTGCATACAATGGATTAACCTGACACACGTACAATACATAATAAGCAAAATACCCTCATATAAGCTAGATTGGGAGAGCTAAATCATGATGAGAGAGAGAACCGGTACAGGGACGAGAATAAGCTATCAATGAATACCTGGATGGAATTGACAATGCTGTTGATGCCAGAAAGCGGAGTCGATGGATGCGAAGCACTCACCCAAACGTTGGGATAGCTCATGATAGCCAAGGGGTCGGACGAACTGTGAGGTGTGAACAGCAAGGGTGGAGGACGAAGGAAGCAGATAGAGGGCTGTGGGGGAGATATGAAATGGCGAGGAGTGCTGGGCTGCCCACGAAAGTTAGTGTGAAACGGGGGAAAAGAGGGAATTGTGAGAGAGCGGCGTGGAGGGGAGGCAGGCGATTGAGGCAGCGACATGAAGGGAAGTGGAGCTCAAGCAGACGATGTGCGAAGGGGAGGAGGAATACAACGGCGTGCGTGAAGGAAAGAAGGATTACGACGGCGGCGCGGCGCCGCGAGGGGAGGTGGACAACGGTGGCTGCGGGGATGCTAAAGCCTGAGCTCCACTCGATACGCTCAGGGATTTGGTTGTCTCGATCCACTCGATACGCTCAGGGATTTGGTTGTCTCGATCTTTCGGTGAGTTGATGATAACTATGATTTGAGAGAAACGTTGATGACCCGACTACAACCATATGATACGTTGTTGTGTTGCGCCTTAGCAATCGATACACCTCTCTATGGGTTGTTGATCTTACCGGTGCAGAAAAATTTATTCCTGCAAGCAAATCGGAGAAACAAGGTGTTGTGTCACCTATATTGGGTCTATGGGCTTGTAACTTCATCTGGGACCTCGGCCCAAGTGGGGCCCATGTGGGGTGCGCCCCAATCTGGTGGAGCACGATTCTAGGGACCCCTTCATCGTCCTCTCACCCCCTTAAATAGCTTGGTACCCCTTCAGGGTTTCTAGGGTTCGTTTAGATTAAAATTTAGCATTCTCTACTTTGCCATGTAATCCCGTGATTGGTTAGATCACCGGTTTGCTCATTACAGAACCCCACCTGTGATACTTTTACTGATTCCATCCTACATCTTTATTTCGCACATTGAGTTGCTTGTTTATCTTGTTCTTGCTAGTTCTCGATTGCTTGCAGAAACAAATACCCTCATGGTTGGGCTGACCGTGAATCCGTCGAGATTCACGACTGTCTTTGGAGTTGGTGCAATGATTGTTAAGGCGCAACGTCCCTGGACAGTTGTAGTCGGATCGCCAACGTCGCTCCATTCAATCAACTTATCCTCTTATCGAAAGATCGGGACACTCTCACGCACATCAGGTGGTATCAGAGCTTTCGTTGCTCGGTGAGTTTCTATCTACCTATAACCATAAAAAGCCAAAAAGAAAATTCATACATTACCTAGCCATCTTTGTGCCGCTGCATTGTTCTTTTCAGATTTTGCTTTGTTGAATTTTGCGTTGCATTGTCATGTCAAGTTGTTGGTTTTAGCGTTTAGTCCATTTAGAGTTTCGAGTTCTGGTCACATTTAGTACCACTATTGTCGACGCCGCCGTGTCTTTGTTATCGTCGGGATTTTCGAAAACGAAATCGTGTCGCTACTAGAGTTTCGTTTTTCTCGTTTTGGGCATTTTTTGTTGGCCAAGTTACATCTAGGGTTTGCCTATACCGGCCTTTGTGTTTTGCCGTGGTTTGTGTCCATTACGCGTGAGGAAGATGGAAGGAGGATATTAGATTAGATTGGTTTCAGTTCAGTTTGAGAAGAAATAGTAGATTGGATCAGCTGAAAATCAGTTTCCTTTTTATGCGGTGCACCAAATCCGAACTCTCCAACTCCCCCTGGCCGGCTCCCAATCCACCTCCCCACCGTATGGTTGTTTTCTCCTCCACCATAGAGTTGTTAGACACATTCAAGAAAAAATTTTCAGTGTCGGTTCATGATCTGATTGCAAAAACGGAATCGGTATAATTTCAGCATTCCATTTTTGTATAGATCAAAATTTAGGTCTTGGACTTTTATGTTTAAGTCCTGTAATTTTTATATTTATATTTGAGTCCCTGTAATCTTGCATTCAGGTCCTTGAGTCGTTTTTGCTGAAAAAAATCAAAAAAAAGAAAAAAAAGGCAGAAAGGTGCTAAAATAAAAGAAAACAAAAGCCACACCAAAAGAAGAAAGAAAGAAAAAGAAGAAAAAAAAAGAGAAAATCAGCTGTTATCTTTGAGTTTGCTTTTGTATATCAGAGTTGTGCTTGAGTTGTTTCTAGTGTTATGTTGTGGTATCTTTTATGTCTAGGTTTGCATCTCTAGTACGTTCTAGCTTAGGACCAGCACGGTACTGACTTTGAACGATTAGTCAACTTTGCATTCTCTGTTTTGAGCATTTGCTATTCCTTTGCTACATATTTAAAACTACCCAAAGCTTCACAGATTTGATTGCAGCAGTACAACAAGTGTTTGCCAAGACATCGATACATCCAACCTACATTGAGTCTAGGTTGAGTCGGTGTGGTCACCTTTCTGCTTGCTTTGTTAAGATCTAGTAAGAGCTTGGTTAAAAACTTGAGTGTGTGTGATATTTGAGCCTCCACTACCTAGTAGTTGATAGGAGCGTGTATATTCTTGTGTATGTTTTTTATTTGCTACTAACCATGGTAGGATTGCTCAAGGAAATACGTGATGGTCATGCTCAACATCAACTTCGTCACCTTCGACGAGATATGACGACTTCTCCACATGATGCATATGAGGTACCTGACTATAATTTTGCACGAGTTGAATCTAAGTTAACATTCTACGATGGTAAGTACGATTCTGTTGCTTATATTGATTGGGAGCTAGTAGTAGACAACGAATTTGATAAATATGATTTTTCTGATGCTCAAATGATTAAGATTACTAGTAATAAGTTTACTTCTTGTGCTTTTTTTTGGTGGAGTCATGTTAGTAATAAACTTAAAACTTGGGATGAATGCAAAACTATGATGAGAAAGTGTTTTATAAGTTCTTATTACAAATGCACTCTTCTTGAGAAACTAGAACATCTGAAACAAGGTGATAGAACTGCTAGAGAGTACATCTATAAATTTAAAGTTTGTATCATCTACAGTGGTCTAAAAGAATGCAATGAAAACACAATTCGTAGATTTTTCAAGGGTCTTAATTATGAAATTCAGGTTATGCTTACTAATGTGACATATAATCATATTGAACACCTATTCATGCTTGCTCGTAGCATTGAGAATCAAATCATATCAAATGCGAGAAAGCATGTACAATGTGAATTATTTTCTGTTTCTGAATCTCCTATATCCTTGTGCAATGAGAATGTGCAAACATGAGATGAGCAATCTTTTGTGTCTCCTGTTAGTAATATTTTGCAGAGAGTTCAGAACATTCAACAAAAGAAGAAGAATGATGTTCTTGAGAAGAAAGAGAAGAAACTTGAAGCTCCTGCGATGTTTGAAGAAAGTTTGCAAGGTAAATAAAACAGTGCTGAGATAAATGAAGGTGAGTATTCTCAAGCTGCGCTACACATGTCCACTTTTTATGCTATAGTAGAGCAACCATTAGTGGAACCAACTGCTGAGATTTCTTTGTCACAAGTTGATTTATTTTGTATTCCTTGTGATAAAGAAGAGTTATGTGATAATGCTTCATTTATATCCATTCCACAACTAAAGAATGAACATGCTATTCCTGTTGTTAATTCTTTGTGCGCTGATTTTAAGCATGTTGTTCAAATTGCTAATGAAGTTCAGGATAGTAAATTGCTATATTCTTTAAATACGTTGGGCCATGTTTTGTTTGATGATTTTTGTGAGCTTGATAATTTGAAGGAGAAATTATTTGCTATTAATTTGCCATGTCCATCTAATACTATATTTTATATCTTTGGCAAATATAATGATAGAGAAGTATATTTGGTGCATAGAGTTCACATATGCTCAGATTTAAAACCTTCTTTAGCGGTGGATAAAAATTTCAAGCTAGAGAGACATGTTATTGTTAATCATACTACTTTAATTTTATCTAGTTTTGATTGGAAGAAATATGTTATTTTAAACGGACTATGCGAAGAGCACCATATGAAAAAACCGAGGATGATTTTCCGTGAAGAAGGAGAGGATGATGTGACCATAGCTACTATTGATATAACCATTGCCCACATCATAGTTCAACCGAAAGATATCCAGATCAGGCAGTCCAAGTTTTGGAATCAAGTCGACCACTTGCTACAGTGTTATTTCAAATGGCCGCCAAATATGCATGCAAGCTCCGTTTTGGCCCCATGAGTACTTGATGGAAAGCTCTTGGAGTCCTCTTTCCAATGATCTAGCCTTATCTCTAAATTCCATCTCAGTAATCCGCAATTGAAGAAACAAATTGCTGTGTCACCTATATTGGGTCTATGAGCTTGTAACTTCATTTGGGACCCCGGCCCAAGTGGGACCCATGTGGGTACGCCCCAATCTGGCAGAGCACAACTCTAGGGACCCCTTGGTCATCCTCCCACCCCCTTAAATATCTAGGTACCCCTTCAGGGTTTCTGGGGTTTGTTTAGCATTCGCTACTTTACCATATAATCCCGTGATCGGTTAGATCACCGGTTTGCTCGTTACAGAACCCTACCTATGATACTTTTGCTACTTCAATCCTACATCTTTATTTCGCAAATTGAGTTGCTTGTTTATCTTGTTTTTGCTAGTTCTTGATTGGTTGTAGGAACAAATACCCTCATGGTTGGGCTGACCGTGCATCTGTCGAGATTCACAACTGTATCTGGAGTTGGTGTAATGATTGTTAAGGCGCAACGTCCCTGGACAGTTGTAGTCAGATTGCCAACGTCGCTCCATCCAATCGACCTATCCTCTCATCGAAAGATCGGGACACCCTCGCGCACATCAGGGGAGGTGGAGGATAGCCTTGGGACGGAGGCGAACGATAAAGGTGAGGTAGATGATTGATGCGGCTGGTTGAGCTCATTGTCTTGTGTGAGGCGATGGTGTTGTATTGGCCGGCGCACTTGTCCACCCTGTACGGGCAAGGAGAGCCAGGACCAAACGGAGGATTCATGAAGGGTAGGCGGAATAGAGCGACGGAGACTGGCGGCAGCGCATAGGGGAGGCGGAGGGCGACGGCGGCACGTGCGATGGGCGAAGTGAAAGAGGCGCTTTCAATGAGGGTTGTGTGGACCTGGGTGTGGTTGCGTGTTGCGGTTGCAAATTGTGGAAGGATAAGGTTCTGCGATGGATGGTTCAGATTGAGAAAGCACAGCAGATCAAGCGGCTGCGAATGGAGGGATTACTGTTGTACTGTAGCAAGATGGAGGCTCCATGTAGCGACGGGAAAAACAATAGGTTTATTATGATCTCACATTTTCCGATTTACTAGTCTATAAAAAGATGCACGATATGTTTATCTCTATTATTTTAAAAATCTGTAGTGGTTTTGTCCAGAATTCCATACATTGTAACCGATTCCTTATCCTCCGTTGGTTTTAATCCTTTCTTTATCCCATAGTCATGCGGAAGACACATGAGCAGCCAAGTTCGTCTCGCTCTCGTCCGTCGCCTCACACCTTAGACACCACCTCCTTGACTTCGCTGGCGCTCCAGTTCATGACGTCCACACCAGCGCTAAGCTCAACCTCAAGCATATTGACGCTAACCTCAAGCTATGGCCGTGGCAGCTTCTGCTCTGCTCGGCAAATTAGGAGATGGAGACACAGATCAGCATTGTGCCGCATAGTAGGAACACGCTGTCATCAGAGCAAAGCCACTGACAATGAGCCATCCACTGCTAGGAAAAGCATTATCGCAAGCGGCCGAAAACGATCTTCGCGGGCGGGTCGGCCGTCCGCCTGTAAGAAAACGACTGTGAAGATCGCCGATCTTCGCAGGCGGGGCGGCCGTCCGCCTAGGAAGATAATTTTCGTAGGCAGACGTTGGCTAGTCCGGTCCGCCTGCGAAAATATGAAGCTGCCGTCTGTAAAAAAAATATCCGCCTGCGAAGATAGGTAAAAATTTTTGAAATTTAATAATAATTTGCCCATAAATTTAATAATAATTTGCCCGTTAATAGAAATTCTTGCAGGTAGATTATTATGTACATATATTGGAAGATTATCAAGCATTTGATACTGAGAAATTTACATATATTGCATAACTCAAAAGTATTGCCAAAATATATATATTACAATATTTTTTTACATTGTGACTTCAAATATGCCATCTAGTTACATTATGGCATAGCAGTGTTCCACTCCCGAAGATTCTTGAATTCGTCACTTGTCGCTAGAGCACCCTCTGGGTTGAAGAAATCTCCTTTCACATGACAGCACTCATGGTGGATGAAATGGCACAGATCACGCTGGACATTTGTGATGCCTGTATCGTCAAAGCTTGTTCGACGTTCTAATCTTGACAACTACATGCATTGAAGATAAACAATATATTAGTACCATAAATATGTGAAGCTGTCTAGTACATAGTATAGAGACTTACATCCTCTGCGTTAGTCCTGTATCTCTCATTAACCCTAAGGAATTCGCACGCGTAATTCCCGCAAAGGACAGTTCCTCTAGGTTGCTTGTGACACTTCAGGACATATCATAGAAAAAAATAGTTAAAATTTTCAATTAGTGAAACAATTAAAATACATTAAGTGAGTGGAGTATTACCGGCCAATAGGTACGTACTAGCAGCTTCTCCCTTGTTCGGGTCTGTTCTCCACCCTTGAACTTGTAGTATTGGTACGCACTGTATGGATGTCGTACCGTTTCACATTAAGGAGGATATTTATTTATAATACATTCATATAAAAATGCAAGAGTCATAATCACTTACTACTGTAAGATTGTTAGAAATTCTTTGTATTTCTGGTGTCTGTAATCGAGAGGGTCCAAGACTACCACGGTTCCGTCTTTAGGGTGGATGAGTAAACAGATAGATCGCTACATATTAACAACAGTATAGTTAGTTAGTACCAGCTAAAATAAGACATATGTGTAGAAGATAAATGTACAGGACTTACTTAAAATTATAAGCGGCCATGACGACTCTCTTATTTTGAAAGTGCAAGAAGGCTCGTCCAATGTACTGTGCGACAGTAATCAATTTCTCCTTGTGCAAGCCCTTCTTGTATTCAGCTATCTCTTTTGGAGTCTTGCCCTTCAGCTGATCTGACCCTGGTGCTAGCCTCACGGTATGTTGTGTCTGACAGATCCAAGTTGGATCCAAGAAGCCGATAGGTTCTTTTTTCTTCTTAGCATCCATGTATTGCATCCTACGAGAGAAGTTTGTTAGTAACAATCATATGGATTTGTATTGTACATATTTTTCATGTAATTAATTAAAACTCATACTCACATGCACCAAACACCGACATAGTTAACGTCCATCTTATCCCGACGATATATGGCGTGGAGATCTGAGAAATCTAGCCATATGTAACCTTCGGTGCCGAAACAATCTGCCGGTGATCGAGCTGTTATATTGCCCAAGCCTTTCTTGCTGGCTTCCATGTAGAAGGTATGTAATCTTCTCATCTCCCATGGTCCTTCGTTTAGTGCCCAATCCGGCAAGAGTGCTTTCCCATGTTCGTACTTTTCCGGGCAATCATCAGTTGGCCAGTATGTTGGCCCGGCTAGTTCAGCGGCCTTCTGGGGGTCATCATCTCTGAGTTTGGCACGTTCCTTACCCCCTCTGAAGACGGTTACCATGAACTTCTCCTTGTTCTCATCTTTGGACTTGGAGTCATGGCTCCTAAGCACTCTAGGCACCTCGGGGTCTTTCGCAGGAGAAGGGTTTTCAAATATTTCTGGCTCTATACCGTCCCATTTCAATCCTGGTACTTCTTCTATATTTGTCCCGACTGATGCCACAAATTGCACCTCTGGTTTTGCCGCTGTAATCTCCATTTGGACATTCGGCACTACAATCTCCATGGGCACCTTCGGCACTTCAATCTCCGGTGGCACTTCTGGCACTGGATTTTCCTTATGCATCTTGGGTTCCTCCGCCTTATCAGTCACCTTCCTCTTAGGAGGTATCGGAGGTTTTCCCAACCCCGGTTTTGGCACCACAGGTTTTCACGTGGCATCGGTGCCCAATCCAAAGGATATGTCATTCTTGTGCCAGAGAATTACAAGATCGACCGCATCCCCAAGTACAGATACACCATCTGCAGTAGGGAAGTCTATGTAGTAGGACCCAAACTCTTCGTGGACCACTTGCGGCTGCACTTTGGCATACGCATCGGGTATGAACTCTTCATTATATGTTCTCCCAGGGATAGCAATGGCTGTAGCGGCCTCAAGAGTTTTCCCGGAGCGTCCAATGGGAATGTGCAATCTGCAGGGTGTATTCTCCTTGAGGTCATCGAAGGGGTAATCTGGCTCAGGTTCTTTGGTTTCGGGGGGAGGCAAAAGCATGTGCTTGACGCAAAAATCCATCATTTGCTTTTCAAAATCCGTAGCCCCTTCGTCTCTAAGTTTATCCTTGTACGCTTCACGTTTCTTGTGGGGGTCATGTTTGAACCCTTCCTTCCAACTCATCTTGGATGACACACCTCAAACCCTACCCCCATGCTCAGGAGTACCCAGCGCCGTACTGAGCATATCTTTCTCCCTCTTAGGCTTGAAAAATCCTTTCTTCTGTGAACTAGATAAATTCTCTATTTTATCGGCAACGCCCTACAGCTCCGGATCTTCAAACGATACTTTGCCTTCATCCGTGATCTTCGGAGTTCTAGCTCTTACCCAATTCCTTGATCTCTGTGTCCATTCCTCCATTGGTACCGGAAGCCCCACCTTCCTCATGTCCTCCTCCTCTTTTGTCCACTGCTCCACTTTGGTGCGTATCCCACGGAGCCTAAGCGATGAGGAAATTTGTTCTTCTTGGCCAACTCTGAAAACTTATGGCTCCTTTCAATTTCTTCCGGGGAGTTCTTCAACGTCATAAAGTCGTCCCACTGACTCGAGGTTATGTTGGCATACGTCGTAAACGGTGTACGTCCCGTCTTCACAAATTTCTTGTTTAAGGTGGTTTTCCAACCACGCCAAGACTTGGCCATTGTTTGCAGTGCACAATTCCTCACTGCTGCCTCTGATCCATCCGGGAACTGGATGATTTTCTTCAACTCTTTCCATAGGACTTCCTTATCCCCATTCGATACATGATCCCAGTCCTTGACCGTGATGGGGATCTTTTCCCTTACTATTATGCCACACTGTGAACTGAATTTCGCACGTGCCGTCTTAGGGGCGAGCGGCTCTCCTTTTGGCGAAACATGGGTAACAACATGGAACCCCTCATCCTTTCTATTCACGCTTCTCTCGCCCCTCCTTTTCTTTGCCTTTGCTGACTGTTCGCTTTTCTTTGAGCCGGTTGTGTTAGCTGGGACCTCGTCGTCTTTCGATGGATCTTTTTTTTTTGGCTGCCGTTTTGAACGCTGTGGCGTCGTTTCCTACGAGAAGGTATATATCAAAGTTTCGAATTAGCTCGGGCTAATAGTTATCACGGTGAACATTTTACATATTAAGTTTACTTACCCCTTCTTTAGGGGGAATGTAGTCCTTGTCGCCTTCTTCACCGTTGCCCTTTCTCCTTCTCTTCGGGCTTGGGCTTGGACAAGGATCGCTTGGCGACGAGTACTCATCGTCAGCTACGTCGCTGTCGGAACTATCTTCCGGTGGGACCATTGGTTCCGGAGCAACTACAATAGGAAGGGATGGCTCTTCCTCCCCTAAACCCTTCTCTTCAGTCCCTTTAGTACTATCGGCCATCGTTTCAAACTTCTAACATAAAAAATAAACTATATATGAACATTCTGCGAAACTGTGTATTAAAAACTTGTGTACATAATTGCAAAAGGTTATAATAAAAACTTGTGTATATAATTGTAAATGTTATAAATTAGTACAAACTAATTTGGTAAATTAGTACAAACAAATTTGATAAATTAGTACAAACTAAAATTAGTACAAACTAATTTGCTAAAAAATTAATAAGGTGACCATATCCTCCACATGTTATAAAAAAAAATTCAACAAACCCTCCCAAATGTTATTAAATTTTTTTTGACAAATTCACATATCCTGCAAAATTGAACATACCCTCCCAATTTCATTCACATATCACCCACATTCCCAAATTTACATTCACAATCAACATATAACCCCTCATTCACATATCACCCACCCCTCATTCCCATTCACACCCACATGCACACACATATAAACCCCCTCACAGCCACATGCACACACATATAAAAAACAAACACCCACATGCACACACGTCCGTGGATGACGAACGGCCGACGACGAGGTTCGGCCGTGGACGACGAAGGATGGGCCGACGACGAGGTTCGGCCGTGGACGACGACCGACCGAAGACGTCGTTCGGCCGAGGACGTCTTCGCTCGTGGACGACGACCGGCCGATGAAGCCGTTCGGCCGCGAGACAGTGACTGCGAGCGAGAGAGAGAGGTGGCGGCGGCGACTGTGGAGGGGCCGACGGCGCGGTGGAGCTGCCGGCGGCATGACGGTCGGCGGCGGTGGAAGGGCCAGCGGCGGTGGAGCGCGGGCGGTGTTAAGTTGGAGCTCACGCGCGCGCGGTGGACGGTCGGCGGCGGCGGCGGAGCGGTGCAGTNGTGTGGTGAAATAATTAATATAGTACAAACTACAAACTATGAAAAACATACAAAATTTATTCTAACTCAAAATAATATAATTCCTAATGGGTTAGGTTAATAATCTCATGGACTTAGTTTCTGTGAAATAAAATGTAGCACATACAGTACTAGAATCATCTCTAAAATTCGGTATAGCTAATAAAGACTATAGTATATCACCTAGCTTGTAAACTTCATAATAAAATCATGCTAACTCTAAAAATTATGAAACCAATTTTGTTAAACTCCTGGGGACCAAGCCCTCACTGCAGCAGCCCAACAGTTCACAAATCTTGGACCTAAAATGCACCTGAATACTAATAGAGCTTAATTAGCCTATGTCTAGTATAGAATTATAAAATTCATAACTCACAAATTCAAAGTAATAAAATAAAAATTCCTTCACCATAAATCATGTTTAGTCAGTACCTATCTACTATAATGAATTCATGCATATTAGAAGCATTTTGGAGTTTTGTATGATTTGGTGTTTATACACTACCGTTATTTCGTATAGTGAACAACATCGCTTTCGGTGAGAAGTTTGGGTTTTATTGCTGAGTGTGAGGGAGATTCAAACTAAGGCAAGTTCCCTCCTCCTTTGAACACTTTGATCCTATGTTTTTATTGGGCAAACGTTTTTCTATTGCAAAGTTGCATATGTTATATGTTTGGGAAAATTATTTGAAAGTCATGAAATGATAGTTATGACCTATTTGTTGCATAATCCTCCTTGAAAATTGTCATCGTTGATGTTTGTAACCTTAGAATGGTTTAGAGTACTCTCCATGTGCTCAAATGGGCTTATAATTGCTAAATATAGTGTCATATGCTTAGCCATGCCTAATGAGAGGATTTTAAACATTGTGATCACCTTATATATTTGAAAATGGGCAATTTACAACCTCTGGACAAAGGTGAAGCCTCTGGTTATTTGTGAAATAAAATAGAGTTAAACATATTTCTAGACTTGGGCGGTGAGTGGTGTACATATGGTAGTAGTTGTGCACTGATAAGGGGAGTGCTCGCCTGAGTCGATTAAGGACCGAACTCTATGTTACCAACTAAGTATGCAGTACTGTCACATGTGTTAGTATGGGATGACCTTAGCTTATAAAATTGTTTAGTGTTTAGCCTTGCATATTGGTAGGCCGGAGTAGAATGAATTAGTCTGAGCGATGATTCATAGGAACTACCCATGTGTGTGTTGAATTTATTGCTAGCGAATATTACTAGCTGTGTGTGTTCTGTGAGGGGACGGATGGTCTGCCTCATAGCATGGGCGTCTAAGTCTGTCCAATTCAATGGTATAGTGCCTCGTGGGGCAACGGATGAGTTTGCTACCACGACGTTAGGTTTAAGACGTAGGCCCGCCACCTAACGGCTCTGGGTCATTCCTAGGGTGATTCACACTTGCCGTCGCTAATGCAAGGCTAGACACTAGGCAATGTAACAGCTACGTTGTGACCTCTAGTCCGCACTCAATTTGTAGAGTGTGGGGTGCTAAGCCGGCACCAAACCAACTGGAGTGTAGCCTCCGGGCTTCTATCATATCATGCGGATTTGTACGAACTCTGCAGAGTTAAACTAACCGGTTAGCCGTGCTCACGGTCAAGAGCGACTTGGGGAAATAGCATGAGTGTAATTTTATCCTTTCTAAAACACTTTATAAAATGGTTGAGGATGGAAATTTGATGATGATTTTGATGATAATGATGACTTGCTACCAGGGAAGGTGCAAGTGTGATGTTTATAATTTATGATGATGTTAATGGAAAGGGATGATGATTATGTTGCTAAAATTATTTATATTGATCACCATGCTTTACTTTATATACTTATTCTACAAATGTTTACAAAGTTATCATTTACGAAATATTATGAAACAACTTAGCTTTATGCAAATGAACCTATAGATAGCCGTTCTTTGATATTTAGAGCTTGCATGTATGTAGGATTGTATTGCCTTGCGAGTACATTAACATGGTTAATGTAGTGACACTTGTACCTTTGGTGGTTTGTTTGTCTAAATTGTTTTGCAGGTTTAGTTGAGTGCTATGGGTTCCGTTGATCTCTTCAGGACGGTTCATTAGGGGTCTATCCCTAGTTGAATTGCTTATGGGTCTTGGGTAAATAAGCTTCCATGTGAACCTTTAATTATAAGGCCGTTTGGCCGTATGTATCCTAGACTTAGATTCTAAATTATTTGTGTATTAGTAGTCTTTGTTTATGAATATCATTTGCTTTGATGAAAGTGTCTTGCTATGTTCTAGCTTATAGAACTATCCAGACATGAGTATGGACGTTAAACAAACGAGATGTTGTAGAGCTTAGCAAATTGTCAAGTCTCCTGGGATGTGTAACACATCTGGTCGCTACCTTCGTGTGGTTTGACGGGCACGTCTCAGGCTGAAGTTGACTGGCATGCTAAGTCCTAACAATGTCTCTTTTGCTCAATATTCGGCACTACGTTATTTATATTGAATGGTGATTAGTTGTGATCATGGGGCACATTGAGGATTGAGTGGCTATAATGCGTGTATGAATCCTACTCTTCCAAAATCATGTGGTGATCACACATGACACCGGACAATATAATTTTCGGGTTCTCGACAAGAATTTTATATTTCATTAACTATTTTAGATTATTTAATTAGCTTACAATCTTATATGAATCCTATTATGCAAATGCATTTAAGACCCAAAAACAATACAAATAAAATATGCATAGCAAGATTTGATGTATTTCATGTTTACATGTTAATTTATATGACCTTTATTTATATAGCCTTAATAAAGTTCATTTCTCATTCTTAGGTTTTATTTATTTAGTTGTCTTGTAATAAATTTCCATTATTTTAGCATATGTGTATTTTTGCATGAAAGTCCCAACATTATAATTATGGAAAAGCAAACTCAATCGAAAACAAGCATTAAATGCAACCCATATCATGCCCAAGAATTTTAGTTTTGTGATTCTTTTATTATAATGAAAACATGTTTGAAATTAATATAGTTTGTAGTTTCTTTAAAGTAAACTATATTTTGTTTGTTAAGCACCAACTTAAATTGTAGGTTTAGAAAACTTACAACTCAGAGCCATTAGGCCATGATGTGTTTGTGTAACTTCTTTTATTACTAAAATAAAATGTGATGGAAATTTATTAGGTGCTAAAATGAAGGAGTTTAGAAAGTTCTTATTTTAGAAAGCGAGATTTGTTTTAATTTACCTCATTTCTCGGGATAACTTGGCTAGCTAACCCTCAATTTAAATTTTTATGAAAAAGGAGTACAAAATTTAAAAAAGAAATTATGTTTTGATGCTTCGTTGAAGTAAATATTTTGAAATTCAAAATTTGGGTATGTTACAATCTACCCCTTAAAATTAAATCTCGTCCCCGAGATTTTGGATGGGTTGAGTTTTATGTTTCGGTTTGGTTTCAGTTGATGGAATGGGAAATTTATCAGGAAAAACTCTCAAATCACAGATGGATACATCGAGTTGGTCTCATTATATGTGGCTATATACTTGGATAATTGGTCATAATGGGGTCACTGTCATATATACACGTGGATACGGAATTAATTAGGCTGTTTCCTATACATGGAGGTGGGCTGCGATATGGCATGTGTAGCAAATTTTTTTTTCAGATCATGGATGAATGCTATGATGCCATGATGAATAAATAATGTGATGTATGCATGAGATGATTCAATGCGATATTTTATGTTGTATTGCGTACATGCCATAGGACAACCTGTTAGGTTTGCTTAGGCTATAAGATATGGTTGTAGAATTGCTCATTGGGTAAATTGGTTTGTCCCTGGATGAGATAGGATGCAAGGCTCAAGTTGTTGTGATCAATTTATAGCTTATTTGAGCTTATATCTTCCTACCTTTCTATTAGAACAGCAAACTAATCTATTAGGAAAATTCACACAAATATGCCTTAGATTGGTTTTTCATCCATACAATAAGTTATTACATAAAGGGAATACATAGCAACTATATACGTATATTACATAGTTGAGGTCTTTTTGGCTGTCAATGTACATGTGGTTGAGTAAACCCGGCAAATTGGAGTATAATCATATGCTGCATGGTGCCTGTGGTATACCCTCCTGAAAAAGTAATTTGGTTGGTATATAGTTGCCATCTGCAAAACATAACAGGGTTATAGTAGAGTCACAACTTTAAGGTCAATAGAAAATGTGGATTGTAAATGTGTTTGGAAGCACACAATCCTTCGAGGAAATATACTTTTTTTTATTTAACCAAACTACAACCTATATTAATTTTGAATATTGTTTTCATTGTAATAAAGGAACATTTTTGAGTTGCTGCAATTTACAAATTTTGCATCCAACCATAAAGGGATACAAAATTTGTATACCGAGTCATCTCAACTCAAATTACATTGTTTGCTAATGGCCTGTTCCTAACATGGTATTATCATCTACAAAGATATAGCAAGAGTAATTAAGGTTAGAGGCAAAAATAAGATCATTAGGAACTTGTAATGGAAAATGAGGCGAGAACGCACAATCTTTCTGGAAGATTGGTCCTGGACCCTATTCAAGGTTTTCTTTAGAGCATAAAAGGGTAATGAACTTATATAGGCTACGTGCTGTGATAAGGTGCTACCCCCTTAAAATTTTAAAATTTTGGACATAGGACAAATGCAAAAAGGAAATAGACAACTAGGGAGTCAATTCTGTCCTATGTATTTTTCTGGCTGAAAACATGTGTTAAAAGCCAAACTTGAGAGGTGATAAAATTGAAAAACCATTATATTATGGTTACTAACAAAGTTTTTATTTGATTTATTAAAGAATTTTGATTTTAACACTTATAGATTATTTTATATAAAATAAATAAGACACTTGGTGCAGGTCTGAAATATACTCTTACCTCTGCTTGTTGAATTTTTATCTTTTAAACTACTGAGGAAAAATTGTCAGAAAATTAATGAACCTTCCTCGGTAAGTATTTAAGCTAATTTCCAAAATTTGTCAATTTACCACCTATGGTTTGGGCTGTACAAAATTATCAAGTAGGGTATCTACAGATCTCAGAACACAGTTATGCTTACTAATTGATTTATCACCCCATGATGCAAAATCCCAAAAATCACACAAAAATTCATGAATCCTACTGGGTTAGTATAAAAGTTGAATGTAAGACTTCATAGGTTTATCATCTATGGTTTAGCCTATACAAAATTCACAAGCAACCTGATTCAAATTCAAAATAAGCATAACAATCACAAGATGAAACTTTAAATTAAGTTTTAGGTTTTCTAAATTCATCATGTTTAAATCACAAGAAGTTAGAGTGGTCCAGAGGCTATATGAATTTTAGGTGGTCCATCTAAACAATCAATCTAATGGTTTTAGCACAACAATTTCAATCTACCACAAAACTACCCATTCTAGGTCATATCAATAAAATTTTGAAATACTGGGATGGAAAAGTTCAAATACCCACCAAATTCATTTTTGGTACAGAAATAACATAAAGAAGTGGAAATCCTACCATGTCTATCAAGTTTTAAATTTTAGCAATCCATTTTTTAAAACATACAAGTCATAGGCCATTCTCAATCCGATATTTTGCAAATTTCAAACTAGTCAACTGAAAAACTTTGCAAATGGATTTTGAAACTTTTCAAAACACTTTACTACTGGTACTTAATGATTAATAAGTGATTTCAAACACGCTTTTACAGAAATACCATTTTTTAAAAAAGTTTTCGGTCCTATAGAGCAAGAATAGGAGTTTAAAATCAAAATAGAGACTTAGAGAAGAGTAATTCTCTAGAGATGGATAAGATGTAAGAATATAGTAGGTTTTCACAAATAATTTGTAGCTGAGAAAAAAAGTTCTCAAATTAATTTTAAGAAGCCAATCTAAACAACCATTTTAAAAGGAGTTCCTATAGTTGGACAATGCTCTGATACCAACGGTGTGGGGCACGCCAAATTTTATATCGTCCGGTGCCATTTGTGACCACAGTGACCACAGTCAACGGGAACGGAGGCAGCCCTTGACTGAGTGCATCCTCGTACTCACTGGACAGCCCGCCGCCGAAGCAACCGGTGCGCTTCTCGGGGCGAGCACACCCGCTGGACGCGGGAAAGTGCTCATTCCGCCACTCTCACCGCGCGACACGTAGAAAGCGAAAGCCTCTCGTAGCTCCCCGTCAATCAGACGGCGACTCTCTCCACGTCCTATTAAGAGGTTGGTGGGAGAGTACGAGAGTGATGGAGAGGAATCTCCATCCAAACCCATGGTGGCTCGCTTGGCTACATCCGTAGCCCAGCTGTAGGCTGAGAACAGGTGGTTGAGGGACACCGTGGCAGAGGGGCAAGTAGACCTCGCTGAGGTCAAGGTGGACCTTGCTTCTCTCCGTCGTGGCCTTTGTATCTAGCTTTACCGCTTGTACAAAGCCACAGGGAAGGCGGACCTCTACCGTGCGCAGAGCCCATAGATCTTCCCTTTATCCCTTAGGAGTCGATTGGCGTGTTAAGATTTTAATTTTAGTTTTTATTTTTTATTTTTATTTATTTTAGTTTCATCATGTAATTGCACCTATCAAATAAAGTTATGAATAAAATTGACTCACCGGACTTCACCGGGTGAGTCCTTTGCTTTCACTTTTGTCTTTGCGTCTTTTGTAGCACCCCAAGTACAAGAATAAGTGTGGGAGTGATCTTGTGTTCACACGATGCACTCACATACAAGATCACCCACGTCCGTGCTACACCACGCAATTGCACATTCACAAGACGAGATGAGCATCCATGGCACGCACGGTTGCTCATCATCGTGCTCATATGCGCATCGGTTTGCACGTTATCCCTCATCTCCTTAATTTTTGAGTTCGATTAATTCTTCCATATCTAACGTTAACTCAAGAATTAAAATGAGTATTGCCATGATTATCTAGAGTATTTGACTTTCTTGCAACAATGACATACATGCCTTATATTCCTTGAATATTACCTCTTGCTGTGAATCAATTATTTAGGACCACATGTTCTCTATGTTATTGATGCATGAGAGATGGCCCGATAATATGAACCTTACTCTTGGTGATGAACCCTTGGGAATTTTATAAAGGAAAATAAAATAACTTTACTTACTCCTCATTGATGTTCCCTTCCTACCAAAGCCATATATCGAGCTTCATGATAAACCTTATACATATGTTGCTTGTCATCATTTTGAGTTTTGTCAAATGGGTGACCCTTGTTAGATCTCTTTCATATTTTCATGATACAAGTCTTGTGCAATTAGCCACCAAAAACATTGCTCTTCCCACTGGAGGTTTAGCAGAAAATTTTTTTTCCGCCCACCATATGCTAGCTTCCACACTAGAAGTATGCATCCACTATAACCATCCACAAAATAAAGACTTCCAAACCTATGGTTACTCCTTCAATGATCCATGCCAAATGAGACATGAGCGAAAAAAAGAGGGAAAAAGAAAACTCTGCTCAAAAGAGAATGAAAACAAAAATGTTCTCGAGCCTGATAAAAAAAGAGATAGAAAATTATCATGTTCTCTAAAATAAAATGGAAGAAGGGGGATCATACAAAAATGAGTCATCATCCCATTTTTCATTTTCCACTTTTGCCATTCCACCCATATATCTAGGTACACAAGTTTGATCATGGTTATATGATTTGTATCTTCCTGGATTCTCTATTTGACTTTACAAAATATTTGATGCAAGTTTGTCATTTCTTATTCCCTACCCTGAGCTCCACATAGACCTATTTAGAAGGTAGGATAAGAAAGGCAACATCGATGCCTTGGTAAGTAATGAAACACCTTTGAGTGATTCGAGAGAATCAATTAAGGAGTATTATAAAAGTTATGTTTTTATGAGCATCAATGAAAACCCCCAAGGTAGTTCATCAGAAGGAGTAAAGGTGACTTGATTCGAGGACCGTTCTATTCTTCAATCGCCCAAGATGACATAGTAAACACTTCAGGGTTCACAACAAAGGTATGTCTTGGAATATTTGGGGTGTATATCATTGGGTAAGAAAACCATTACTCTAGTAAATCCATGAGCTTTACTCAGGGATGAGTAAAGGATAAGTGTGGGGGTGTTGTTGATGGTCGTTAAGTACAAACATAAACCGTCAACTCATGCATGGTTAATAAAAGATATAGTATCAAAACTTAGTGGTAGGAGTTTTATACTAACCATTTCCGCTAGTTTTGGTACATATATGTATGCAGGTCAATTAGGAGAAAATACACTCGCCATGCGACAAAAATGAACCTCCGACCAATCATGTGCGAGTACAAGGATTTGAGTGCCCACATGTCAGTCTAAGCTAACTTAAAGTTGGGCCAAACCATCTTTAACCGTCATAGGGGCCCACCTGTCAGTCACAGAGCAAAGTCGATGGCCAGAGACAATGGGAGTGGTTCGGCCGAACCATCCTTGGCACCCCCAGCTCCCTCCTTCAACGTGGCAGCTCCCTATTGGATGGCAAAGGCGGTTATGGGTGCTTCGACCTCCCTAACCGCCATTACAACCGCCATACTCACACTATAAAAGGACGAGGCCATCACACACTTCATTTGGCGCCAACACCAAGAGTAGAGTACAACTCTCTCATATTTTATACTTTACTATGGTAGTTTGATTAGAGAGTGAGGGGAAGCTCCAGAAGGAGTGCCTCGACATATCAGAGTTTTCTCCGAGAATTTTACGAAGGAAAGCCGGATTGTCGGCATTCTTCCAACGGAGTTCCGGATAGAAGCCAGGATTGTCGGACTTCTTCTCTCGCTTGTACCTCAGCGGATGCTTCCTTTTATAAAGTAAGTATTCAAGTTTCCTTATGTTATTTAATTAATTTCTTTAAGTGAGATATATCCTCATCGATGCGAGTTCGTTGCTTAGTGTGCAGCTCAGTGTTCTAGTACTAGGACTCTGGATAAAGAAGGAAGTTCATGCACAAGGCTACAGCAGTAATTAATAACTTAGACGTGGTGCCTAGGTTAGAAATTACTTTATTTTGTTGTGTGCTCCACGGAAAGTGAGATAGGCGGCAGGTGATGACAGCCTTGTACATCCTTTGTATTCCTCCACGTTCGGGTACATCATAGAGCTCAAGGCCGGACTTAGCCTGGTAGACCCTAGGGGAGGGTTGGTGCATGAAGCATACGATAGAGTTTTACCTTTAACTTAATTAATTAAAAGACATAGGAATCCTCTCTATCCAACTATAGGTTGTTGTGTCCTTGGGTTGAATTCTAATTAGTAGATATACACACACGTTCCTCATGTTTGATACCCTTTGGTCACCCTAAAGGGAAATGCTCTAAGGTATTCGTGCGCTTGTGGATTATCTGTGAACGTAAGAATACCAACGCTAACCTGTTCTTTCAAATCAAAACAACACAAACTTGAGTTAACATGATTGGTAGTGATACTACTCTATAACTTGCTATTTTCTCACGCAATTATAGGATGTTCCAGATCTGAACATATACAAATTTTATGCACCAAATATACTCCTCTATCATTATATTTACCAAAGATATGAAATATAGTATCAGTTGGACATCTCAAATCAGACTTAGTAAATAATTTCTCCTTCAAATTATCGAGCTTACAAAAATCATCAAATTGAATATAGCCCAAAGTATTTACAGTAGATAACAATTCATGTTCCTCTACTTCATTAGCAATGTGAACAACATGCTTAAAATCAGCACATAAATAACTAACACTAGAAATAGCATGTTTATTCACTAGTTGTGGCATTGATATAAGTGAAGCATCATCAAACAACTCTTCTTTATCAAAAGGAATAGCAAACAAATCAACTTGTGACAAAGGAATCTTAGCAATTGGTTTCACTAATGGTTTCTCTACTATTGCATGAAAAGTGCACAAATTTAATTCATTAACAGCACACTCACCTTGATTAATTTCAGTACCACTTAGTTCACTTTTGATGCTCTCTTCAGATGATGGAGGTGCATCGAACTTGAGTGTGAACAATGGGAATGCCGGCTCATTCATATCTGTCTCCTCCTCTTCATGATCATAGACTTCCTGCAAAGGGTTAGTAATAAGAGGCAAAAACATAGCATGTTGCTTGTTCATATCCTCCTCTATTTGACTTTCAACATTGCAAGCAAGTTTTAACAAATGAGAAAGAGATCTATAACTTTGACAAACAAGCATGTCCTGAATTTCTTTGTTAAACCCACGTAAAAACTTCAATTCTGTAGCTTCTTCGCATTTATCTAAACCACACCATAATAAACAAGCATGCATATCATGATAGTATGAAGTAACAGTTCTGGTATCTTGTTTTAAACATTGTAATTTGTTGAGCAGAATATCAGCATAATACATAGGAACATAAACATGTCTCAAATATCGTTTCAGATCTTTTCAATATTAAGGTATTTTGTTATGCCTACAAAGATGTTTCCAATCATGAGAAGTATTTTTATTTAAAACACTACAGGCACAAAAAACCATATGTTTCTTAGATAAGTTACGCTTTTGAAATTATTTATCAATCACTAACTTTTATTTAATGTAAGCATGAGGATCATAATTTCCTTCAAAATAAGGTAATGCGGATTTGATCTTAGCTAGAACAACGTCATTTATCTCACATGTGTCATGTTGATCACTCCTCATATCTCGACAAAGATGTCAATGTTGAGCACAGTTTTTCCTAATTCTTGTATATCCCTGCCATTATTAGTAAAAAACAAGAAACATACACAAAAAAAATATGTACACTCCTATCAACTACTACGTACTGGAAGCTCAAACATCACACACACTCAAGCTTTTAACCAAACTCTTACAAGTTCTTACCAATCCAAGCTAAATGGTGACATACACCGACTCAACCAAGCACCCCAATGAAGGTTGGATGTATTGATGCCTAGGCAAACACGTGCTGTACGGCTACAATCAAATATGTAAAGCTCAGGGTATTATCAAGTGGTATCAGAGTTTTCGTTGTTCGATGAGTTATTTTTATCTACCTACAACCAGAAAATAGCTATACAACCCTGAAGGGGTACTTAGCTATTTAAGGAGGTGGAAGGATGACCACGGGGTCCCTAGGGTCATGCTCCACTAAATTGGGGCGCACGCTACATGGGCCCCACTTCGGCTGGGTCCTAGATGGAGTTTGAAGCCCATAGGCCCATTATAGGTGATGCAACATCTTGTTTCTATGATTGCGGCCAAATGAGATGGAATTTGGAGATGAGGTTGGATTCATTGGAAAGAGGACTTCGAGAACTTTCGATCAAGTGCTCACGGGCCCAAAACAGAGCTCATATGCATATTGGCGGCCGTTTGAAGTCAACACTATAGCAGGTGGCCAAATTGGATTCCAGAACTTGGATAGCTTGATCTTGATATCTTCCTGTTAACCTAAGATGTGAGCAATGGTTGTATCAATAGTAGTCATGGTCACATCACTCACTGACCACTCCTTCACGTTGGCGCTCAAGTACTACATCGTCAACACATACAGCACGGACACGATTCAAGGCGAGCCTATGGCTTCATTGGTAACCGATTCAGTTAATCACCCAAATTCCTCATAAAGTTCTAAGGTGATAATGTGAAGACCAGGCTCATGATAAATTATTAAGAACTAACTGTTGATGGTGAAATTTGGTAATTGCCATTAGTCAAAGTGATTTGAATTGACGCCGTAATTCCAGCATGATGCAGTTGGAAAGTGTATCAGATAGCTTGGTTAGTTTAGATCTGTATTCATAATAGATTTCGGAAGTAAGGCAAGTTTTTAGTTTTCCTTATGTGTGGGAGATAAATCTCTGAGCTGATCAAGTCATGTTCAAGTCAGACTCAGTTAGATAAAGGGTATAAATATAAGTGCTTGTAGGCCTTGTAAACAACAACATTTCAATAATACAACTTTTGGCGTATCGCCACCTTTTTCAATCTCAATGAGTTCTTACTTTTTGAGCGAGGCTGCATCGGTACGATCTTTGGCGAGAAAGTAAGTTTTGTCAACTTGGCTTGTATCGGCTTGGCTTCGGTTAGGTCCGATATTCTATTCAAGTTGACACAAACATTGCCTATAAGATCTATCGGCTCTTTCTTTGATTGCTTTATTGTCTTAGATTTCAATAGATCCATCACTTTGTATAAGATTTATTGGCTTGTTTAAATCTATTAGTTATCATTAATCTCGTACTATCTTGGTTAGCTCCGGTCTACTAGGTTGTGACTTACTAAATAGATTTATTGAAGTTTGTTAGATTTTATTCAATGTTTCATTGAAGTTCTAGCCAATGAATTTTCTTGTTATAATCTCTAAAGTGCTACATCGGCTCATGCTCAGAGGTATATAATCAATAGTTAAATCTTTATTAACTTTAATCTTATACTATCTAACTTTAAATCTTATATTGTCTCGGTTCAATCCGATCTATCAAGATTGTTTCTAATGAAGAAAAGTTTATAGTCGATTACATTTAATTCAGTTCTAGCCGATGATAGCATAATTGACTACTTTTATTCAATTACTCAGTTTTCATCAGTTATATAGCCGTTGATCCTAACTCTATCAGCATCGGTTGGGCAACATGATTTCATATTGGCCCATTAGCTAATTGGCTCCTTAAAATAATACGATTGTTTTTCTATCTTGTTAGTTGCAGGATCAAACTAACTGGCACGTCCTAAACCTGTTTTTTGAATCTGCACTAGAGTTAAAGCAAATTTCTCAAGCCCTCGTGTGTTGGACAAATTTTGTAGCAACATTAACAAACCTTACTTTCTCTAAATAAAACTAACAAACCTTAATCTCTTCTCTCTGATACAGGCCTGCAAGTATGCGATAGCATTAACCCAAGCAAGATCCGACGATCGGCAAGTCGTACACTCGTAGAGAGGTAGTGGAGGGGGTGCAACCTCGAGTGGCAGCTATTGGGATGCAATCTCCAGCGGCAAAAGGGTCACTACTAGAAACCTCATTTTTGGCGTCGTAGGGGTTAAATTTTCGCAGACGGGTATGGTCTTCGGAGCCAAAATCCCGCCGGCGAAGACGATACCTGGGATGGAGGGGGTGGTTGTCACGCCCCGATTTTCGATCGGCATTAAAAATCGTTAAATAATACATTTTCCAAAAATTTAATAAAAATTAAGAGTAATTAATCAAATGAAATTAGCAAGGAAATCAAAATTTTCCTTTAAAAATTATGGCCGAAAATATTTTTGTAATATTCCCCGTGCCCTAAAGTACTCTCCAAAATTTTTCGTGAATTTTTGGAGCTAATGAAATAATTTTAAAGTCACAAAGTTCATTTAACTGATTAAATTAAAGGAAAAACAAATTAAAAAGTTTCCCCTTTGTTTTGGGCCGTTTTTGGCCCAAAATTCTCCTTTCTCTCCCTTCGGCCTAGCTTGGCCCGTTGGCCGCGCCCGCACCTCCCTTCCCTCTCTCGTCCTGGCCCAAGCCGCCCGCGCCCGCCCCTTCTCCTTCCCGGGCTGGCCCGAGGCCTTGGCCCAAGGCCGCCCGAGAGCTGCCGCTCCGCCCGCACCGCCTGTGCCGCTGCCGCGTGGGTCCCGCAGCCGAGACCGTCAGCCGTCCGGCCGCCGCCCGCGCCGCCGCGAATCCCGACGGGATTCCCGGCCGCCGCCCCGCTCGGCCTATTTATTTCCCCCCAAGGCCTCCTCCTCGTTTTTCCCCGCCGCCGTTTCCGTCGCCGGTGAGTACCGCCACCGCCCCCTTTTAGCCTCCCGCCCGTGCACCGCCGCTCCGCCGCCGCCCGTGCGCCGTCGCCTCGCGCCGCCGCCCGCGTGCACCGGCCGCCGCATCCGGCCGCGGCCACACCGATGCTTCCCGGCCACGCCTCCGGCCGGCCTCTGTCACCGTTGCAGCCCGGACAAAGGGGAAACTTTTTAATTTGTTTTTCCTTTAATTTAATCAGTTAAATGAACTTTGTGACTTTAAAATTATTTCATTAGCTCCAAAAATTCACGAAAAATTTTGGAGAGTACTTTAGGGCACGGGGAATATTACAAAAATATTTTCGGCCATAATTTTTAAAGGAAAATTTTGATTTCCTTGCTAATTTCATTTGATTAATTACTCTTAATTTTTATTAAATTTTTGGAAAATGTATTATTTAACGATTTTTAATGCCGATCGAAAATCGGGGCGTGACAACCACCCCCTCCATCCCAGGTATCGTCTTCGCCGGCGGGATTTTGGCTCCGAAGACCATACCCGTCTGCGAAAATTTAACCCCTACGACGCCAAAAATGAGGTTTCTAGTAGTGACCCTTTTGCCGCTGGAGATTGCATCCCAATAGCTGCCACTCGAGGTTGCACCCCCTCCACTACCTCTCTACGAGTGTACGACTTGCCGATCGTCGGATCTTGCTTGGGTTAATGCTATCGCATACTTGCAGGCCTGTATCAGAGAGAAGAGATTAAGGTTTGTTAGTTTTATTTAGAGAAAGTAAGGTTTGTTAATGTTGCTACAAAATTTGTCCAACACACGAGGGCTTGAGAAATTTGCTTTAACTCTAGTGCAGATTCAAAAAACAGGTTTAGGACGTGCCAGTTAGTTTGATCCTGCAACTAACAAGATAGAAAAACAATCGTATTATTTTAAGGAGCCAATTAGCTAATGGGCCAATATGAAATCATGTTGCCCAACCGATGCTGATAGAGTTAGGATCAACGGCTATATAACTGATGAAAACTGAGTAATTGAATAAAAGTAGTCAATTATGCTATCATCGGCTAGAACTGAATTAAATGTAATCGACTATAAACTTTTCTTCATTAGAAACAATCTTGATAGATCGGATTGAACCGAGACAATATAAGATTTAAAGTTAGATAGTATAAGATTAAAGTTAATAAAGATTTAACTATTGATTATATACCTCTGAGCATGAGCCGATGTAGCACTTTAGAGATTATAACAAGAAAATTCATTGGCTAGAACTTCAATGAAACATTGAATAAAATCTAACAAACTTCAATAAATCTATTTAGTAAGTCACAACCTAGTAGACCGGAGCTAACCAAGATAGTACGAGATTAATGATAACTAATAGATTTAAACAAGCCAATAAATCTTATACAAAGTGATGGATCTATTGAAATCTAAGACAATAAAGCAATCAAAGAAAGAGCCGATAGATCTTATAGGCAATGTTTGTGTCAACTTGAATAGAATATCGGACCTAACCGAAGCCAAGCCGATACAAGCCAAGTTGACAAAACTTACTTTCTCGCCAAAGATCGTACCGATGCAGCCTCGCTCAAAAAGTAAGAACTCATTGAGATTGAAAAAGGTGGCGATACGCCAAAAGTTGTATTATTGAAATGTTGTTGTTTACAAGGCCTACAAGCACTTATATTTATACCCTTTATCTAACTGAGTCTGACTTGAACATGACTTGATCAGCTCAGAGATTTATCTCCCACACATAAGGAAAACTAAAAACTTGCCTTACTTCCGAAATCTATTATGAATACAGATCTAAACTAACCAAGCTATCTGATACACTTTCCAACTGCATCATGCTGGAATTACGGCGTCAATTCAAATCACTTTGACTAATGGCAATTACCAAATTTCACCATCAACAGTTAGTTCTTAATAATTTATCATGAGCCTGGTCTTCACATTATCACCTTAGAACTTTATGAGGAATTTGGGTGATTAACTGAATCGGTTACCAATGAAGCCATAGGCTCGCCTTGAATCGTGTCCGTGCTGTATGTGTTGACGATGTAGTACTTGAGCGCCAACGTGAAGGAGTGGTCAGTGAGTGATGTGACCATGACTACTATTGATACAACCATTGCTCACATCTTAGGTTAACAGGAAGATATCAAGATCAAGCTATCCAAGTTCTGGAATCCAATTTGGCCACCTGCTATAGTGTTGACTTCAAACGGCCGCCAATATGCATATGAGCTCTGTTTTGGGCCCGTGAGCACTTGATCGAAAGTTCTCGAAGTCCTCTTTCCAATGAATCCAACCTCATCTCCAAATTCCATCTCATTTGGCCGCAATCATAGAAACAAGATGTTGCATCACCTATAATGGGCCTATGGGCTTCAAACTCCATCTAGGACCCAGCCGAAGTGGGGCCCATGTAGCGTGCGCCCCAATTTAGTGGAGCATGACCCTAGGGACCCCGTGGTCATCCTTCCACCTCCTTAAATAGCTAAGTACCCCTTCAGGGTTGTATAGCTATTTTCTGGTTGTAGGTAGATAAAAATAACTCATCGAACAACGAAAACTCTGATACCACTTGATAATACCCTGAGCTTTACATATTTGATTGTAGCCGTACAGCACGTGTTTGCCTAGGCATCAATACATCCAACCTTCATTGGGGTGCTTGGTTGAGTCGGTGTATGTCACCATTTAGCTTGGATTGGTAAGAACTTGTAAGAGTTTGGTTAAAAGCTTGAGTGTGTGTGATGTTTGAGCTTCCAGTACGTAGTAGTTGATAGGAGTGTACATATTTTTTTTGTGTATGTTTCTTGTTTTTTACTAATAATGGCAGGGATATACAAGAATTAGGAAAAACTGTGCTCAACATTGACATCTTTGTCGAGATATGAGGAGTGATCAACATGACACATGTGAGATAAATGACGTTGTTCTAGCTAAGATCAAATCCGCATTACCTTATTTTGAAGGAAATTATGATCCTCATGCTTACATTAAATAAAAGTTAGTGATTGATAAATAATTTCAAAAGCGTAACTTATCTAAGAAACATATGGTTTTTTGTGCCTGTAGTGTTTTAAATAAAAATACTTCTCATGATTGGAAACATCTTTGTAGGCATAACAAAATACCTTAATATTGAAAAGATCTGAAACGATATTTGAGACATGTTTATGTTCCTATGTATTATGCTGATATTCTGCTCAACAAATTACAATGTTTAAAACAAGATACCAGAACTGTTACTTCATACTATCATGATATGCATGCTTGTTTATTATGGTGTGGTTTAGATAAATGCGAAGAAGCTACAGAATTGAAGTTTTTACGTGGGTTTAACAAAGAAATTCAGGACATGCTTGTTTGTCAAAGTTATAGATCTCTTTCTCATTTGTTAAAACTTGCTTGCAATGTTGAAAGTCAAATAGAGGAGGATATGAACAAGCAACATGCTATGTTTTTGCCTCTTATTACTAACCCTTTGCAGGAAGTCTATGATCATGAAGAGGAGGAGACAGATATGAATGAGCCGGCATTCCCATTGTTCACACTCAAGTTCGATGCACCTCCATCATCTGAAGAGAGCATCAAAAGTGAACTAAGTGGTACTGAAATTAATCAAGGTGAGTGTGCTGTTAATGAATTAAATTTGTGCACTTTTCATGCAATAGTAGAGAAACCATTAGTGAAACCAATTGCTAAGATTCCTTTGTCACAAGTTGATTTGTTTGCTATTCCTTTTGATAAAGAAGAGTTGTTTGATGATGCTTCACTTATATCAATGCCACAACTAGTGAATAAACATGCTATTTCTAGTGTTAGTTATTTATGTGCTGATTTTAAGCATGTTGTTCACATTGCTAATGAAGTAGAGGAACATGAATTGTTATCTACTGTAAATACTTTGGGCTATATTCAATTTGATGATTTTTGTAAGCTCGATAATTTGAAGGAGAAATTATTTACTAAGTCTGATTTGAGATGTCCAACTGATACTATATTTCATATCTTTGGTAAATATAATGATAGAGGAGTATATTTGGTGCATAAAATTTGTATATGTTCAGATCTGGAACATCCTATAATTGCGTGAGAAAATAGCAAGTTATAGAGTAGTATCACTACCAATCATGTTAACTCAAGTTTGTGTTGTTTTGATTTGAAAGAACAGGTTAGCGTTGGTATTCTTACGTTCACAGATAATCCACAAGCGCACGAATACCTTAGAGCATTTCCCTTTAGGGTGACCAAAGGGTATCAAACATGAGGAACGTGTGTGTATATCTACTAATTAGAATTCAACCCAAGGACACAACAACCTATAGTTGGATAGAGAGGATTCCTATGTCTTTTAATTAATTAAGTTAAAGGTAAAACTCTATCGTATGCTTCATGCACCAACCCTCCCCTAGGGTCTACCAGGCTAAGTCCGGCCTTGAGCTCTATGATGTACCCGAACGTGGAGGAATACAAAGGATGTACAAGGCTGTCATCACCTGCCGCCTATCTCACTTTCCGTGGAGCACACAACAAAATAAAGTAATTTCTAACCTAGGCACCACGTCTAAGTTATTAATTACTGCTGTAGCCTTGTGCATGAACTTCCTTCTTTATCCAGAGTCCTAGTACTAGAACACTGAGCTGCACACTAAGCAACGAACTCGCATCGATGAGGATATATCTCACTTAAAGAAATTAATTAAATAACATAAGGAAACTTGAATACTTACTTTATAAAAGGAAGCATCCGCTGAGGTACAAGCGAGAGAAGAAGTCCGACAATCCTGGCTTCTATCCGGAACTCCGTTGGAAGAATGCCGACAATCCGGCTTTCCTTCGTAAAATTCTCGGAGAAAACTCTGATATGTCGAGGCACTCCTTCTGGAGCTTCCCCTCACTCTCTAATCAAACTACCATAGTAAAGTATAAAATATGAGAGAGTTGTACTCTACTCTTGGTGTTGGCGCCAAATGAAGTGTGTGATGGCCTCGTCCTTTTATAGTGTGAGTATGGCGGTTGTAATGGCGGTTAGGGAGGTCGAAGCACCCATAACCGCCTTTGCCATCCAATAGGGAGCTGCCACGTTGAAGGAGGGAGCTGGGGGTGCCAAGGATGGTTCGGCCGAACCACTCCCATTGTCTCTGGCCATCGACTTTGCTCTGTGACTGACAGGTGGGCCCCTATGACGGTTAAAGATGGTTTGGCCCAACTTTAAGTTAGCTTAGACTGACATGTGGGCACTCAAATCCTTGTACTCGCACATGATTGGTCGGAGGTTCATTTTTGTCGCATGGCGAGTGTATTTTCTCCTAATTGACCTGCATACATATATGTACCAAAACTAGCGGAAATGGTTAGTATAAAACTCCTACCACTAAGTTTTGATACTATATCTTTTATTAACCATGCATGAGTTGACGGTTTATGTTTGTACTTAACGACCATCAACAACACCCCCACACTTATCCTTTACTCATCCCTGAGTAAAGCTCATGGATTTACTAGAGTAATGGTTTTCTTACCCAATGATATACACCCCAAATATTCCAAGACATACCTTTGTTGTGAACCCTGAAGTGTTTACTATGTCATCTTGGGCGATTGAAGAATAGAACGGTCCTCGAATCAAGTCACCTTTACTCCTTCTGATGAACTACCTTGGGGGTTTTCATTGATGCTCATAAAAACATAACTTTTATAATACTCCTTAATTGATTCTCTCGAATCACTCAAAGGTGTTTCATTACTTACCAAGGCATCGATGTTGCCTTTCTTATCCTACCTTCTAAATAGGTCTATGTGGAGCTCAGGGTAGGGAATAAGAAATGACAAACTTGCATCAAATATTTTGTAAAGTCAAATAGAGAATCCAGGAAGATACAAATCATATAACCATGATCAAACTTGTGTACCTAGATATATGGGTGGAATGGCAAAAGTGGAAAATGAAAAATGGGATGATGACTCATTTTTGTATGATCCCCCTTCTTCCATTTTATTTTAGAGAACATGATAATTTTCTATCTCTTTTTTTATCAGGCTCGAGAACATTTTTGTTTTCATTCTCTTTTGAGCAGAGTTTTCTTTTTCCCTCTTTTTTTCGCTCATGTCTCATTTGGCATGGATCATTGAAGGAGTAACCATAGGTTTGGAAGTCTTTATTTTGTGGATGGTTATAGTGGATGCATACTTCTAGTGTGGAAGCTAGCATATGGTGGGCGGAAAAAAAATTTTCTGCTAAACCTCCAGTGGGAAGAGCAATGTTTTTGGTGGCTAATTGCACAAGACTTGTATCATGAAAATATGAAAGAGATCTAACAAGGGTCACCCATTTGACAAAACTCAAAATGATGACAAGCAACATATGTATAAGGTTTATCATGAAGCTCGATATATGGCTTTGGTAGGAAGGGAACATCAATGAGGAGTAAGTAAAGTTATTTTATTTTCCTTTATAAAATTCCCAAGGGTTCATCACCAAGAGTAAGGTTCATATTATCGGGCCATCTCTCATGCATCAATAACATAGAGAACATGTGGTCCTAAATAATTGATTCACAGCAAGAGGTAATATTCAAGGAATATAAGGCATGTATGTCATTGTTGCAAGAAAGTCAAATACTCTAGATAATCATGGCAATACTCATTTTAATTCTTGAGTTAACGTTAGATATGGAAGAATTAATCGAACTCAAAAATTAAGGAGATGAGGGATAACGTGCAAACCGATGCGCATATGAGCACGATGATGAGCAACCGTGCGTGCCATGGATGCTCATCTCGTCTTGTGAATGTGCAATTGCGTGGTGTAGCACGGACGTGGGTGATCTTGTATGTGAGTGCATCGTGTGAACACAAGATCACTCCCACACTTATTCTTGTACTTGGGGTGCTACAAAAGACGCAAAGACAAAAGTGAAAGCAAAGGACTCACCCGGTGAAGTCCGGTGAGTCAATTTTATTCATAACTTTATTTGATAGGTGCAATTACATGATGAAACTAAAATAAATAAAAATAAAAAATAAAAACTAAAATTAAAATCTTAACACGCCAATCGACTCCTAAGGGATAAAGGGAAGATCTATGGGCTCTGCGCACGGTAGAGGTCCGCCTTCCCTGTGGCTTTGTACAAGCGGTAAAGCTAGATACAAAGGCCACGACGGAGAGAAGCAAGGTCCACCTTGACCTCAGCGAGGTCTACTTGCCCCTCTGCCACGGTGTCCCTCAACCACCTGTTCTCAGCCTACAGCTGGGCTACGGATGTAGCCAAGCGAGCCACCATGGGTTTGGATGGAGATTCCTCTCCATCACTCTCGTACTCTCCCACCAACCTCTTAATAGGACGTGGAGAGAGTCGCCGTCTGATTGACGGGGAGCTACGAGAGGCTTTCGCTTTCTACGTGTCGCGCGGTGAGAGTGGCGGAATGAGCACTTTCCCGCGTCCAGCGGGTGTGCTCGCCCCGAGAAGCGCACCGGTTGCTTCGGCGGCGGGCTGTCCAGTGAGTACGAGGATGCACTCAGTCAAGGGCTGCCTCCGTTCCCGTTGACTGTGGTCACTGTGGTCACAAATGGCACCGGACGATATAAAATTTGGCGTGCCCCACACCGTTGGTATCAGAGCATTGTCCAACTATAGGAACTCCTTTTAAAATGGTTGTTTAGATTGGCTTCTTAAAATTAATTTGAGAACTTTTTTTCTCAGCTACAAATTATTTGTGAAAACCTACTATATTCTTACATCTTATCCATCTCTAGAGAATTACTCTTCTCTAAGTCTCTATTTTGATTTTAAACTCCTATTCTTGCTCTATAGGACCGAAAACTTTTTTAAAAAATGGTATTTCTGTAAAAGCGTGTTTGAAATCACTTATTAATCATTAAGTACCAGTAGTAAAGTGTTTTGAAAAGTTTCAAAATCCATTTGCAAAGTTTTTCAGTTGACTAGTTTGAAATTTGCAAAATATCGGATTGAGAATGGCCTATGACTTGTATGTTTTAAAAAATGGATTGCTAAAATTTAAAACTTGATAGACATGGTAGGATTTCCACTTCTTTATGTTATTTCTGTACCAAAAATGAATTTGGTGGGTATTTGAACTTTTCCATCCCAGTATTTCAAAATTTTATTGATATGACCTAGAATGGGTAGTTTTGTGGTAGATTGAAATTGTTGTGCTAAAACCATTAGATTGATTGTTTAGATGGACCACCTAAAATTCATATAGCCTCTGGACCACTCTAACTTCTTGTGATTTAAACATGATGAATTTAGAAAACCTAAAACTTAATTTAAAGTTTCATCTTGTGATTGTTATGCTTATTTTGAATTTGAATCAGGTTGCTTGTGAATTTTGTATAGGCTAAACCATAGATGATAAACCTATGAAGTCTTACATTCAACTTTTATACTAACCCAGTAGGATTCATGAATTTTTGTGTGATTTTTGGGATTTTGCATCATGGGGTGATAAATCAATTAGTAAGCATAACTGTGTTCTGAGATCTGTAGATACCCTACTTGATAATTTTGTACAGCCCAAACCATAGGTGGTAAATTGACAAATTTTGGAAATTAGCTTAAATACTTACCGAGGAAGGTTCATTAATTTTCTGACAATTTTTCCTCAGTAGTTTAAAAGATAAAAATTCAACAAGCAGAGGTAAGAGTATATTTCAGACCTGCACCAAGTGTCTTATTTATTTTATATAAAATAATCTATAAGTGTTAAAATCAAAATTCTTTAATAAATCAAATAAAAACTTTGTTAGTAACCATAATATAATGGTTTTTCAATTTTATCACCTCTCAAGTTTGGCTTTTAACACATGTTTTCAGCCAGAAAAATACATAGGACAGAATTGACTCCCTAGTTGTCTATTTCCTTTTTGCATTTGTCCTATGTCCAAAATTTTAAAATTTTAAGGGGGTAGCACCTTATCACAGCACGTAGCCTATATAAGTTCATTACCCTTTTATGCTCTAAAGAAAACCTTGAATAGGGTCCAGGACCAATCTTCCAGAAAGATTGTGCGTTCTCGCCTCATTTTCCATTACAAGTTCCTAATGATCTTATTTTTGCCTCTAACCTTAATTACTCTTGCTATATCTTTGTAGATGATAATACCATGTTAGGAACAGGCCATTAGCAAACAATGTAATTTGAGTTGAGATGACTCGGTATACAAATTTTGTATCCCTTTATGGTTGGATGCAAAATTTGTAAATTGCAGCAACTCAAAAATGTTCCTTTATTACAATGAAAACAATATTCAAAATTAATATAGGTTGTAGTTTGGTTAAATAAAAAAAAGTATATTTCCTCGAAGGATTGTGTGCTTCCAAACACATTTACAATCCACATTTTCTATTGACCTTAAAGTTGTGACTCTACTATAACCCTGTTATGTTTTGCAGATGGCAACTATATACCAACCAAATTACTTTTTCAGGAGGGTATACCACAGGCACCATGCAGCATATGATTATACTCCAATTTGCCGGGTTTACTCAACCACATGTACATTGACAGCCAAAAAGACCTCAACTATGTAATATACGTATATAGTTGCTATGTATTCCCTTTATGTAATAACTTATTGTATGGATGAAAAACCAATCTAAGGCATATTTGTGTGAATTTTCCTAATAGATTAGTTTGCTGTTCTAATAGAAAGGTAGGAAGATATAAGCTCAAATAAGCTATAAATTGATCACAACAACTTGAGCCTTGCATCCTATCTCATCCAGGGACAAACCAATTTACCCAATGAGCAATTCTACAACCATATCTTATAGCCTAAGCAAACCTAACAGGTTGTCCTATGGCATGTACGCAATACAACATAAAATATCGCATTGAATCATCTCATGCATACATCACATTATTTATTCATCATGGCATCATAGCATTCATCCATGATCTGAAAAAAAAATTTGCTACACATGCCATATCGCAGCCCACCTCCATGTATAGGAAACAGCCTAATTAATTCCGTATCCACGTGTATATATGACAGTGACCCCATTATGACCAATTATCCAAGTATATAGCCACATATAATGAGACCAACTCGATGTATCCATCTGTGATTTGAGAGTTTTTCCTGATAAATTTCCCATTCCATCAACTGAAACCAAACCGAAACATAAAACTCAACCCATCCAAAATCTCGGGGACGAGATTTAATTTTAAGGGGTAGATTGTAACATACCCAAATTTTGAATTTCAAAATATTTACTTCAACGAAGCATCAAAACATAATTTCTTTTTTAAATTTTGTACTCCTTTTTCATAAAAATTTAAATTGAGGGTTAGCTAGCCAAGTTATCCCGAGAAATGAGGTAAATTAAAACAAATCTCGCTTTCTAAAATAAGAACTTTCTAAACTCCTTCATTTTAGCACCTAATAAATTTCCATCACATTTTATTTTAGTAATAAAAGAAGTTACACAAACACATCATGGCCTAATGGCTCTGAGTTGTAAGTTTTCTAAACCTACAATTTAAGTTGGTGCTTAACAAACAAAATATAGTTTACTTTAAAGAAACTACAAACTATATTAATTTCAAACATGTTTTCATTATAATAAAAGAATCACAAAACTAAAATTCTTGGGCATGATATGGGTTGCATTTAATGCTTGTTTTCGATTGAGTTTGCTTTTCCATAATTATAATGTTGGGACTTTCATGCAAAAATACACATATGCTAAAATAATGGAAATTTATTACAAGACAACTAAATAAATAAAACCTAAGAATGAGAAATGAACTTTATTAAGGCTATATAAATAAAGGTCATATAAATTAACATGTAAACATGAAATACATCAAATCTTGCTATGCATATTTTATTTGTATTGTTTTTGGGTCTTAAATGCATTTGCATAATAGGATTCATATAAGATTGTAAGCTAATTAAATAATCTAAAATAGTTAATGAAATATAAAATTCTTGTCGAGAACCCGAAAATTATATTGTCCGGTGTCATGTGTGATCACCACATGATTTTGGAAGAGTAGGATTCATACACGCATTATAGCCACTCAATCCTCAATGTGCCCCATGATCACAACTAATCACCATTCAATATAAATAACGTAGTGCCGAATATTGAGCAAAAGAGACATTGTTAGGACTTAGCATGCCAGTCAACTTCAGCCTGAGACGTGCCCGTCAAACCACACGAAGGTAGCGACCAGATGTGTTACACATCCCAGGAGACTTGACAATTTGCTAAGCTCTACAACATCTCGTTTGTTTAACGTCCATACTCATGTCTGGATAGTTCTATAAGCTAGAACATAGCAAGACACTTTCATCAAAGCAAATGATATTCATAAACAAAGACTACTAATACACAAATAATTTAGAATCTAAGTCTAGGATACATACGGCCAAACGGCCTTATAATTAAAGGTTCACATGGAAGCTTATTTACCCAAGACCCATAAGCAATTCAACTAGGGATAGACCCCTAATGAACCGTCCTGAAGAGATCAACGGAACCCATAGCACTCAACTAAACCTGCAAAACAATTTAGACAAACAAACCACCAAAGGTACAAGTGTCACTACATTAACCATGTTAATGTACTCGCAAGGCAATACAATCCTACATACATGCAAGCTCTAAATATCAAAGAACGGCTATCTATAGGTTCATTTGCATAAAGCTAAGTTGTTTCATAATATTTCGTAAATGATAACTTTGTAAACATTTGTAGAATAAGTATATAAAGTAAAGCATGGTGATCAATATAAATAATTTTAGCAACATAATCATCATCCCTTTCCATTAACATCATCATAAATTATAAACATCACACTTGCACCTTCCCTGGTAGCAAGTCATCATTATCATCAAAATCATCATCAAATTTCCATCCTCAACCATTTTATAAAGTGTTTTAGAAAGGATAAAATTACACTCATGCTATTTCCCCAAGTCGCTCTTGACCGTGAGCACGGCTAACCGGTTAGTTTAACTCTGCAGAGTTCGTACAAATCCGCATGATATGATAGAAGCCCGGAGGCTACACTCCAGTTGGTTTGGTGCCGGCTTAGCACCCCACACTCTACAAATTGAGTGCGGACTAGAGGTCACAACGTAGCTGTTACATTGCCTAGTGTCTAGCCTTGCATTAGCGACGGCAAGTGTGAATCACCCTAGGAATGACCCAGAGCCGTTAGGTGGCGGGCCTACGTCTTAAACCTAACGTCGTGGTAGCAAACTCATCCGTTGCCCCACGAGGCACTATACCATTGAATTGGACAGACTTAGACGCCCATGCTATGAGGCAGACCATCCGTCCCCTCACAGAACACACACAGCTAGTAATATTCGCTAGCAATAAATTCAACACACACATGGGTAGTTCCTATGAATCATCGCTCAGACTAATTCATTCTACTCCGGCCTACCAATATGCAAGGCTAAACACTAAACAATTTTATAAGCTAAGGTCATCCCATACTAACACATGTGACAGTACTGCATACTTAGTTGGTAACATAGAGTTCGGTCCTTAATCGACTCAGGCGAGCACTCCCCTTATCAGTGCACAACTACTACCATATGTACACCACTCACCGCCCAAGTCTAGAAATATGTTTAACTCTATTTTATTTCACAAATAACCAGAGGCTTCACCTTTGTCCAGAGGTTGTAAATTGCCCATTTTCAAATATATAAGGTGATCACAATGTTTAAAATCCTCTCATTAGGCATGGCTAAGCATATGACACTATATTTAGCAATTATAAGCCCATTTGAGCACATGGAGAGTACTCTAAACCATTCTAAGGTTACAAACATCAACGATGACAATTTTCAAGGAGGATTATGCAACAAATAGGTCATAACTATCATTTCATGACTTTCAAATAATTTTCCCAAACATATAACATATGCAACTTTGCAATAGAAAAACGTTTGCCCAATAAAAACATAGGATCAAAGTGTTCAAAGGAGGAGGGAACTTGCCTTAGTTTGAATCTCCCTCACACTCAGCAATAAAACCCAAACTTCTCACCGAAAGCGATGTTGTTCACTATACGAAATAACGGTAGTGTATAAACACCAAATCATACAAAACTCCAAAATGCTTCTAATATGCATGAATTCATTATAGTAGATAGGTACTGACTAAACATGATTTATGGTGAAGGAATTTTTATTTTATTACTTTGAATTTGTGAGTTATGAATTTTATAATTCTATACTAGACATAGGCTAATTAAGCTCTATTAGTATTCAGGTGCATTTTAGGTCCAAGATTTGTGAACTGTTGGGCTGCTGCAGTGAGGGCTTGGTCCCCAGGAGTTTAACAAAATTGGTTTCATAATTTTTAGAGTTAGCATGATTTTATTATGAAGTTTACAAGCTAGGTGATATACTATAGTCTTTATTAGCTATACCGAATTTTAGAGATGATTCTAGTACTGTATGTGCTACATTTTATTTCACAGAAACTAAGTCCATGAGATTATTAACCTAACCCATTAGGAATTATATTATTTTGAGTTAGAATAAATTTTGTATGTTTTTCATAGTTTGTAGTTTGTACTATATTAATTATTTCACCACACAAATATTTAGTGATGACTTTGTTACTGAAAGCGTCAAGTTTCAGTACATGAATCTTACTATCATGGTTCTGTGAAAACACTAAAATTTAGTTCATCTCAAAATGAGTTAACATGATTTTTCCTATGGATTTTATAAGTTATCAAATTAATTATGACCATTTATAATTAATTAAAAGTGGATGCATTATATATACTAGTTGCCCCAGAACTCAATTCATCTAAATAAAGTTGAGAATTTGGTGATTCTAACAAATTCTAGTTCAATTCATTTAGTTCTAGAATTAATTTCCTACAAATTTTATAAATTAGATTGTGCTTTATGCCAATATCCTTTACACAAATAATTAGAGATATTTCTTCTACTGTAAGTGGCAAGTTTTATATTACCATATTAAAGATCATAATTTTATGAGTCTTCTGAAATTTGGTTCATTCAAAATGGAGCTAAGATGAATTTTCAAGGAATTTACAAAGTTTGTATAATTTTTAGTTCAATAGAAAAGCTTTTAACCCATTTTCATTATTTCTCCAGATTTTAATTATATGGGCTCCACATGTCAGTATCTGTTCATTTTGCAAGAAGGCCCTTTGTTTTTCTTGAAACCAACCCGCACTAACCCACGTGTTTATGTCATAGTCTGTAAAGAGTCCTCGTTTTCTTTTATATTTACGGTTTAATCCTTGACCCACATGTCAGTGTGTTTGATTATTTATATCTAGAACCCTGAATTTAGTCGAATTTACAAAACGTGGTCCTTGGCATGAGTGTACAGGCAGGGAGCCATGGCTGCAGCTCGAGTGAGCTCGCCACCGGCGAACGGCACCTCGGATTGGGTCGCGGCCAAAAGCAAAAAGGTAGAGGGGACTCTTGTGAGCCCGTTGGTGGTCTAAACGTGGACGATGGTGACTCGAGTCAATGGCAGTGATGGCGCAAATAATGGTGAGGCTCGGCATGATGGTGCATATTGCGCTAGAGCCAGATTGAATTTAAATGGGTGCATGCATGTGGTCTTATGGGGCACTAGGGTACTCACCAAAAACTTGGCCGGGGTCATCGTGGCCTGGACAGCAGCGGCAGCACGCGTAGCAGCTTGGCGGCGGTGCTTCTCCTCTGGAAAAGGCGATAGCAAAATCTCCCCGAAGAGCTGGCATGCATGCATGTCCACAACGTTAGAGAAGTCCCTAGGAGGCTACACATGCGAGGAATCGAACTGTGGCTCACCGGAGAAGAAGAAATCGATAATGGCGCTCGACGGCCGGAGTTGGAAATGACGACGGTGATCTCCATGCTCAGTGTGACTTTGGTTAGGATTCTTGGGGGCTTTTGCAGAGGACCATGAGGGGAAGTTGGTGACTGTTGGCGTAGAATTTTGACCCGCCCTGCAACCAAACGGGTTCCACGTTTCCACGGCGGCCTGGGAGGTTTGCTTTACTCCAGTGCAGGTCCAAAGGCTAGCCTAGGTGCGTGTAGGGCGTGCCAGTTGATTTGATCTGCAATCAACACGATAAACAAACAAACCATGTTCGAAAACAATGGCCAATCGGCCGATAGGCCGATATTGCATTGTTGTGGCTCAGCCGATAGGGCAAAGCTATATCAGCTTACTTGTGATAAAGTAAGATTAAAGCATGGATCTGATCTTATCGGCCTTCATCAACATATTAACATCGATCAATGGCATCGGCCGATAAGGAACATCAAAGATAACTACACTAGCTAATACTCTAGTGCGAATCCATATGAACCAATCAACCAATATAAATATGGCAATCACAGATAAACCCTAAAGAGTAATCTATACCAAGTGTATCTATATTCGTTGATCCATTCATGTAGATGGCAGATACACATAAAATCTTATGATAATCATGTGTATCAGGAAAGACTGGCTGAAACTCCAGTGCTATCCTTAATTACAACCGAAAACAGGCTTTGAGTTAAATCTCAACACAGGACTAAGGTCGATAGCAACTCAAAGTGTGAATTGAAACTTAACACAAAGAAAATCAAGTCGTCGATTGCTTTTGGGGATGGTAGATGCATTGAAAGATCTAGCCAAGCATAATAATTAAACCATCGTCGGCAGTAAACCCTAAAACGAGTAGATCGCTGGCGAGGCGTAATTAAAACACTTGTCAAAACCATCCAAAACATGATAAACGACGATCACATCATCGAGGCTTAACGTGTCTAAAACGACACGCTAGCCCCGACGATGTAAATCGTCGGGCACGAGTTCTTACCTCTGCTCTTGGGGAAGCAAGAACTCGCCGAAGTTAACCTCTTGCGAGGGTTGGCGATGCGTCGAAAGTAGATTAAAACAAACTAGTTGTTGTATTAGGTTGCGAGAGAGAGTTTCTATGTACAAACTACTGGGATATTTATACCCGAGATTACAACAGGGTCCTTGTAGGACGCGATCTTATCTCTAACTAACAAACAAGTCTTTGCGGCAGACTCTTGCCACAAATTAGATCTAAACCTACTTGATTTACAAGATACAATTGCCTAAAACCGAGCTTTATCTCTATTTGGCAACCTCCTTGAAGCTTATCTTGAGCCCAAACCAAGCCCACGCTGACTCTGTCAACTTCCAGCCTCTATCGGCCAATGACCGTATTGAATTCGTATCGGCCGATACACTCTTCCTGCTAGCGCTTCTCTCAGTCCGATACGTTCACCGAGTCCGATACAATGCTTGGTCCGACTCCAACTTAATCCTTCCTCTCTGCTTTGGTTTCCTCTTTCCTCTCCGAGTCGATTACAAAAATCTGCTGTTAACACATGCCCCCCAATTCCGCTTCATTATATAATGTGGTGGAATTAGCTCCGAGGAACCCATCAACTTCTTCGCTAGGGTTTGTTTGAAAACCGCGCAGATCTAGATTCGCAGCCCTCCGCCGCCAATTTTTTCGCGCACTCCTTCGCTAGCCATCCGCGCTTATCAACTCCGGTAACACTTCGGCATCCCATCGGCATCGACCCCCACATCGGCGACCTCCTCAAGTTCATCAATGGCTTCCTTGCCGTTCTATGCCTCTGAGATCTCCGTGGTAAGTCAATCCTTTCCGAGTTCACCTTTTCATTTTCCCGCCGAATTCTTCAAAAATAGGGTTTCTGCTCTTGCCCCCCAGGTCTCATTTTTCATTTTATTCCCATGTCATAGGTCTTCAAAAATCAGATCTTGATCCCCACCAACGACAAGTCACACCGGTTCCTGTTAGGCCCTATGGGCAATCCTGACCCAACCTGGTTGATAGACGCAGAAACCAACAGAATCCCCTTCAAGGAAGTAAAGCCCAATGTTGCTTCATGGAAGCACACCTTCAGGTCTTGGCCGTCCAGGCTCAATGGCTACAAAGCTTGGTACAAGAGGATTGCAGCGGCCAAACAAGTCCACTGGGATGAGATAGGAATCGGCCAGTGTATTGCTTTGTCCTTGGCCGATTCTAAGAAGAATGAGCCTCTTATGTCAGCGGCCACCTACTTCTGGTCTAGCACCTTGAATGCTTTTCTGTTCTGGCAAGGTCCGATGACCCCAACATTGGTTGATGTCAAGATGCTGACTGGACTGGATATTCACTTTGAGATAAACCCCTTCAACCTCCTCATCAATAGCAAACACAAACTAAAGACCAAGAAAATTGGAGGTTGGTCTGGATACATATCTGAGCATATGGAACAAGGGTCTGTCTCAGAAAGAGAGCACGTGGCCTTTCTAACTCTATGGTTAGAAAGATTTGTCTTCTGTGGATCAACCTGTGGCCCCACTACAAACTGTCAACATCTAGCTCAAGCCCTGGTTGAAAAGAAGCAAATTCCTCTTGGTCGATACCTTCTTGGAGCTATCTATCGGCTACTTCATATTGCCACCCAAGATCTGATGCTAAAGCAAACAGTGGCGCATGGAGGTCCATGGTGGTTCATCCAGCTATGGTTAACAATCTACACCAACACCATGGTCGATCGGCCTCCATTATCAAACTCTGCCTTCCCATCGGACTACACTGACAACGAAGATCCCTCAACAAGGAGATGCATGTCCTTTGGAGAAGCAACCTCTGTTTATCCTAGAGAAGAGCAATCAGCCGAAGAGATATCCACCTGGTTCATCCGGTTCTACACTGGCCCTCCATCAGCCAAGATGGACATGTTTGTATATCCTTCAGACGCGGAATTCGAGCTCCCTGCCGATCTGACCCTGAGCCAGCTGAATGATGACATGGTCTCAAGGGAAATCTTCATGATCGGCATCACTCCTTGCCTGCTCCCAGTAGGCATATTTCAAGGCAGGAACACCAATCTATCATACAAGTTCTATAACCCCATGGTGGCTGCCAGACAATGTGGGTTAGGACAACTGCCGATCAGCCTACACTTTCATCGGCTCCTAGAGAGCAGGGGTACAATCCCATCGGCCCTAGTCATGAGCAAAGCTCTAGAGATTGGAGTACCAAACTTGGGCGACTGCGACCGATTATGGTTGAGCCTCTTCATCCATATTAGCTTCCAATCATGGTGGCAGGAATGGGCTACTCATCTATTCCATCAATCGGCCAGATACTACTTGACAGAACTTATTGACAATATCAGCCCCCAAGTCCCTGATGCTCCACTACCATCAATCAACAACAGTGGGCGGAAAATTTCTTATGCTCAAGCCGTGACTCCATCAGGATCAACTATTCTGGAGTCGATCATCGGCCTCACTATCCCAATGGTATCATCACTACTCCAAGGGCCAATGACCAAAGAAAACACCAAGAGGAGGGCGCCAGCAAAAGAAAAAGCTCAAAAAACTAGCAAGAAAACCAAGACTGATGATCAAGCCGATCTTGATGAACTAGGCCCCTCCGTGGAAGAATTCCTCGATGAACAAGTGATGGAGGAAGAGGTCAATGCAGCAACTGCCGATCTGCATGAAGAAGATCCATCGGCCGACACCACTAAAGAGCCATTGGACAAGACCACTGTGATCCCACCGGCCGATGACCAAGGCGACGCTATCCCACCAAGGAGAACCAGACATGCAATTCGCAAGGTTAATACAATCCCTTCCTTGAATTTATGTAATCTCCTTCTGCTAGTATACTATAATTTGATATCCTTTTCAGGTCGTCGCGTCGTCTTTGCTCAAGGAGAGAACTCAATCGGTCCCACCGCCCAGGACTAAAAAGGCCACCATGCAACAGCGCGAGCGAGCCAAGGCCCGATTGAAGACACCTTCTCCTTCTCCACCACCCTCTCCGATTGCCTCGGTAAGAGTTGATCCTTTTTGTCTTATTCTTTTGATAGTATAGATCTGATCGTCCCTTCTTACCCCTCTTTAGCCGCTTGCTCCATCACCCGTACCGCATCGGCCTACCCCCTCGCCCACCGTGGCAAGACAACAGAAGGAGGCCGATGCACGCACAGCCAATGCTCCAACACAGGTAACCAAGATCATTTTGATCCCTTTGCCGATCCTCGTTTGACTAAGCTAACCTTACCCCATCCTACTGCTTACAGAACTTAGCCGATATGTTCTCTTTTGACATCGGCCAATTTCTTGATGACGAGGACCAAGAGCCACCTATCACGGCCAAGGCGTCAATCTCTGACGATCTGAAGAACCGGCTATCCGATATCGTCAAGCGGCTGGAGTCGTCATTGGATTACTTGGTGGAGGACTGCAACCCCATCAGGAGCAGAGTACAAGAAATTGAAGATCAATTGCCTGAAAACCTGATGGAGATCCTGACACCGGCCATCTTCTTGGAACAATACCGATTCAAGCTTCAGAAGGCTAAAGAAAGAATCGCGGAGAGGCGGGAGTGTAAGAGCTTGGAATCGGCCTTATCCGCCAGCAAAGCTCAAGTCAATTCTGATAAGACCAAGTTAGATGAGCTGGCCGTTGAGCCGATCGTCTTGAAAAACAAACTCGAAGAACTTCACCACCTCGAAGCAGACCTCGTGTCAAAGCTGGAAGCAACTCGCAAAGAAATCCAAGAAGTCAAGGCTGGGATAGCTGCATCGCCAAAGGCCATAGAAGACCACACGGCGAAGCTGAAGGCATCGGCCAAATACTTGGCAACCCTAAGCAAATCCTTGAAACCAATCCCAGGGTCAGCGGCTGATGACGCCCAAGCATTAGAGGATATTGATCAAATCCGTCGTAGGGCTATAACAGCTATCGAAAAATTCATAAGCTGATGTAATATATTTCATGTCCTCCTTGTAAACTGATAACCTTTTGTCTTGATTATCATAAATCTCATCAGCCAAGCAGCCAAATCAGATCTGAACAAATCTGAAGAAATCCAAGCTCAGGCAAATCATACATTGCATCAGCCAATAAGCGAATTTAATGTGAACAGACCTGAAGTAGTCCAAGCTCGAGAAAGCTTTTAAAGTCCATAAATTTGAACCACTCTTGATAACCTTGTGTTTCAAGTCCATAAACTTGAACCACTCTTGATAACGTTGAAAAACTTGAAGAATTTAAAGTCCATAAACTTGAACCACTCTTGATAACCTTGAAAAACTTGAAAAATTTAAGTCCATAAACTTGGATCAATCCGATAAAACAGATAAACTTGAAGAATTTTGTGCCTGTATATATATATGCCCCCCAAATTTTGGAAGATGAGGGCTGATGTTGTAAAATTTGAACTAAGGGCGATAATGCATATCGGCCATCTAAAGACGGTGTATACCACATCGGCTATTATCATAAATCGGCTGGCGGGCCGATCATGAATCAATCCAGACGCTAGGATAATATTTCTTTAAGTACTTGCCATTAAGAGCTCGTCCATAAATTTCACCATCTAGCCCCTTGAGCAAATAAGCATTGTGAGGAACACATCGATGAATTTGAAAAGGACCTTCCCAATTAGGTGACCACTTGCCGAATTTATTATCTCTGGAACCAATCGGCAATATCAACTTCCAAACCAGATCCCCTTCTTCAAATGACTTGGCAACAACTTTTTTGTTATAATGGTGAGCCACTCTATCTTTATCTCGTTTGATTTTCTCCAAGGCCCGCAACCGGACGTGTGCCAAATCATCTAACTTATCGATCATAAGATTGTGGTACTCATTGGCTGTCAAGTCGTCTTGCAAAGCAATCCGTCTTGAGCCGATGTTGGTTTCCCATGGCAGCACAACTTCATGTCCATAAACCAACTGATATGGCGGCACTTGAATTGCACCGTGACAGGCCATCCGATACGCCCAAAGGGAATCGGCCAGCGTGGTATGCCACTGCCTCGGCTGTTCGTCGATTTTTCTCTTGATCAACTTGATTAAAGTCTTATTAGAAGCTTCTGCCTGCCCATTAGCTTGCGCATAATACGGAGAAGAATTTAGTAGCTTGATGCCCATGCTGTCGGCAAACTGCACAAACTCATCGGACACAAAAATTGATCCCTGATCTGTAGTCAATGTTTGGGGTAACCCAAACCGATATATAATATGCTCCTTGACAAACTGAATCGTGTCCTTGGAATCAACCTTCTTGAAAGGGATGGCCTCAACCCACTTGGTGAAGTAATCTGTAGCCACCAGGATATACTTGTGTCCTTTACTTGATGGTGGATTGATCTATCCGATCATGTCTATACCCCATCCTCGAAACGACCACGGCTTTATAATTGGATGCATAGCCGATGCCGGTGCTCTCTGGATTGCTCTGAATTTCTGGCAATCTTGACATCCTTTATAATACTTGAAACAATCCTCAAGCATTGTTGGCCAAAAATATCCGACGCGCTTCAACAGCCATCTCATTTTATGGGCTGATTGATGGGTTCCACAAATCCCTTCGTGTACTTCACTCATAACAACTTTGGCCTCCTCGAGACCTAGGCACTTGAGCAAGACACCATCAATCGTCCGATAGTAGAGGTCGTCATCTAACAAGACGTACTGTAAGACTTTGTATTTCATCTGTCGCGACGCCGACTGGGAAGGATTTTTCAAATAATCAATGATAGCAAACCTCCAGTCGTCGGCCTCCACAGCAGCTATTTGAATCTGAACATCTTTAGTCATCGGCCTGTACCCTGATGCCCCCTGAGCTAAATCATTGGCCTCGAAGTTCTGCTTACTGGGTATATGCCTCATTGTCACAATCTTGAAAGCTTGTAGCAACTCCTCGCACTCCTCATTGTAAACTCTGAGAATATCATTCTTGCATTCATACTCCCCAGAAAGCTGATTAATGACTAATTGTGAATCACCAATGATCTCTATGGAATCGGCCTCGACCTCTTGTAATAACTGCAAACCTTTGAGATCTGCTTGATTGTTAGTATAATAAGGCTTGATAGTAAAGGCAAATTCGAAGCTTGCCCCCCGAGGGGATATGATGACTAAGCCGATACCGCACCCATGTCTGCAAACAGACCCATCAAAATACAATGTCCATGGCCCAATATCTGCATATGCAATTGAATCGTCCCTGTGTTGGACAATAAAATCGGCCAGGGCTTGTCCTTTAATTGCTTTGGCCGATTCATACTTGAGGTCAAACTCTGTTAAGGCAAAAATCCACTTCCCAATTCTCCCTTTTAAAACGGGGGCCGATAGCATGTATTTCATCACATCGGCCTTACTTACCACAATGCACTCATTGGAAAGTAAATAATGCCTCAACTTGGTACATGAAAAATATAAACATAGACACAGTTTCTCCACCGGCGTGTACCTTGTTTCAGGATCTAACAACCTCTTACTTAGGTAGAAAATAGCCCTTTCTTTACCATCAATGTCTTGAACTAAAACCGAGCCGATAAACTTCTCATCGGCCGATAGGTACAGCCTGAATGAAACCCGTTTCTGCGGAGGGATCAAAACCGGAGGGGAAGTTAAATATCCTTGATATTATCCTGTGCTTTTTGTTGCTTATCACCCCATACAAACTCCTGATCATCCTTTATTTTCAACAAAGGAGTGAATGGCTCTATCCTGCCTGATAGGTTTGATATAAAGCCCCGGACAAAGTTGATCTTCCCGAGCAGAGATTGTAACTTGGTCTTGTTAGTTGGAGGCTTGATATTTTTGATAGCATCGATGTTTTTCTGTGTAATCTCAATTCCTCTTTCATGGACCAAGAAACCTAAAAACTGACCGGCTGATACGAAGGCACATTTGTTAGGGTTCATCTTTAAACCATATTTCCTTGCTTCTTTCTAGTACCTTGCGTAAATCAGCCAAGTGCATATTGTACTCTTTGGACTTCACGACGACGTCATCGATGTAAACCTCAATCAGTGAGCCGATGAGACCATGAAAAATATAGTTCATAGCTCTCTAATAAGTAGCTCCAGCGTTCTTCAAGCCGAAAGTCATGACAACCCACTCATATAGGCCGATTGCCCCCGGACACCTGAAGGCTGTTTTGTGAATATCTTCTTCGGCCATGAAAATCTGGTTGTAGCCTGCATTCCCATCCATGAAACTGATAATTTTATGTCCAGACGCGGCATCTACCAGCAGATCGGCCAACGGCATAGGGTACTCATCTTTTGGCGTTGCTTTATTCAAGTATCTGAAATCGATACACACCCTTAACTCGGCAGGGTCTTATATAGTTGGCATCGTAAAGTCTTGTGATCTCTGCCTTAATAGCTTCATGCATATCGGCCTTAAATCTCCTAGGAGCTTGCTTAAATGGCCGATAGCCTGGTTTGATAGGTAACCGATGTTCTACGATCGATCGGCTTAATCCTGGCATCTCATGATACTCCCATGCAAAACAATCCATAAATTCTTTCAAAAGATTTATCAAATTATGTTTATATTCTCTTGGCAGGTTAGTACTTACATACGTCGGCCTAGGCCTATCACCTATTCCTATGTCAATCTCTTCGAGCTAATCGGCCGACGTAAAGCCTTGTCCCAATTTCCCATCTAACTCATCCACTGCATCATCTGTGTAGGGACTGGCTTGCTTATCTTGGGCAGCGGATGGGACATCTTGGTTAAAGCAACTGCTTGTCTTGATCTTCAATTGCCTCGATATCACAATCAGTCACTTTGAGGAAATCGGCATCCCAAACTCGTCCGGATAAGCAGTCGATTCCCTCCATCTCCCAAACTACGAGATCGGCATTGGCCACGTGTACTGACCGATCGGCCTGCACGATCTCGACCTGGTCCCCTTGCCATTGTATAAGGCATTGGTGCATTGTTGAAGGGACGCAACAGTTTGCGTGAATCCAATACCGTCCCAACAACAGGCTGTAGGAACCCTTTCCATCGAAGACGAAGAATGTGGTGGGTATTGTCTTGTTTCCCACGGTGAGGTCCACGTTTAGCACCCCCTTCGCCTCAGATGCGTTGCCACCAAAATCCTTCAGTACCATGTTGGTCTTGATGAGGTCTTCCGGTACTTTTCTCAGCTTCCGGAAGGTTGTATACGGCATTAAGTTCACTGCCGCGCCGCCATCGACCAGCATCTTCGTCATCGGCCGCCCATTGACGAATCCCTTGATGTATAACGGCCTGAGGTGCCTGTAGCTGGCGTCGGCCGGCTTGTCAAACACGGCTTGGTCTAGTGACAACTGCAGCTTAGCCGAGGACTGTTCATCGTCGGCTACTACTTCATCGGCCGTCTGCACATTGTATTCTGCTGGCAATATAAAAACCATATTAACAGAAGCCGATGCTACACCTTTACCTTTGGCGGACGCAGGAGCTCGAGCTGTCTTGGAGGTGCCCTCATCGGCCTTGACCACGGCGGATTTTATTCTCCATTCCTTCCTGGTCTTGGCCGGCCGATGGGCTATTGTCGCTTGCTGCTCTTGGATTTGCTCCTTCCTCCTTAGCCTCTGAACCCGCCGTTTTTGTGTCTTGCTAAACACGTCGCTTGGGTACCATTGGGGGTTCTGGACTTGCTCGTCTGCCTCGTCCTGACGATCGTGGTGCATCGGTCCTAGCCTTTCGTGCACAGATTTTCTTTGCTTGGCTGGCCGATGCACTTGCCTGCTTGAGCTGCCCTGATGAGGGTCTTCTGCGTCATTGCACGCAGGGCAATCCTGGATGGATGGCAACCTCATTCCCTCATTCCAGCAGAAACAGAAAAACTCGCACTCCCAATGAGGATCATATGAGTTGTCTTGCTCGGCGTAATCCTGTGCTTGTTCCTCCCGCCGCCGCTGGTATTTTCTGATCAGGCCCTCCGAGGTCTGATAAGGTCGCTTGCCGGTCCGATGGCCATCGCCATCGGCCCTGTCCGCCCGCACCATGTTGACTAGGAATGGGTGTCCTTCTATCTTCATCGGCCGCTTGGCATCATCGATCTTAATCCTGCCCTGCTCTATGGCCGATTGGATCTGTTGTCGGAAGATCTTGCATTCATTGGTATGGTGAGAATATGTGTTGTGCCACTTGCAATATCTCCTCTTCTTAATTTCTTCGGCCGATGGCAGTATATGACCTACTGGCAGCTGGATCTGCTTTTCTTGCAGGAGTAAGTCAAATATTTTGTCGGCCTTGTTGATGTCGAAGTCGTACTTATCTTCCTTATCGCCCTTCTTGGCCCACTGGCATGTTGTCGGCTTCTTCATTCGGGCCTACTCAGCCAGATCGACATCGGCATCTTCTTCATCATCTTCGTCGGAGGCGTAATGATAGGCCGTATTGATCTTCTTTACGAACTTCTTCGCCTCCTAGAATCGTTGCTCGTGGGTCGATACTCGTTGTGCTAGCTGAGCTAGACTGTCAAATTCCTGAGATGAGAATCTCTCTCGTATCGGCCCTAATAATCCCTGAAACGCCAGATCGGCCAGTTGAGAATCGGTCAAACTAAGGCTGTAACACCTGTTCCTTATGTCCCTGAATCTTTGAATGTACTCTGGGACCGATTCATCAATTCGTTGCCTGTTGGCGGTGAGATCAGACAGTTTCATTTCTTGCACGCCGTTGTAGAAGTACCTATGAAACTGCTTCTCTAGATCCATCCATCCTCTAATGGAATTGCAGGGTAACGAGGAGAACCATGTAAATGCTGACCCTGACAAAGATAGAGGGAAGAACCTCACCCTCAATGCCTCTATGGCCGATGCCTCCCCGCACTGTGCTAGGAATCGGCTCACGTGCTCGTACGTCGAGACGTTGTCCTGCCCTGAAAACTTGGAGAAGTCCGGGATTTTGTATCGGGCTGGCAGTGGCACTCTGTCGAACTCCTCGGGGTACGGGTGCCGATACACTGTAGAGTTCTCCTTGGGCTTCAAGCCAAACTGATCTCGCATCACCTCGGCTATCATGTCGGTCCAGTATCCTACGGGCTGGTGTGGGAAGTCCTGGTGGTAGGACTGCTGCAGGCCCTCTGCCCGATATTGCCTGGGGGAGTACGGTTGAAAGTGATGATTCAGGTTCTGTGCATCGTACTGCCCTGCGGTATACTGCTGGTAGCCTTGCGGCACGTTGTAAGCGGTCGGTGGCGGAGGGTTATTGAACACGGGGACTTGAGGTTGTCCGGCTGATGGTGGGTTTACTGGAACTTGCTGCATCGGCTCAATCACCGGTTGTTTCCCCTTTGTCCATTGCACAAATTGTTCCTCCGTGATGTGCTGGGGACTTCCTCCCGCTTGCTTGGCCAGGACCAGTGGCATGGTTGGCACCAGCTGAGCCGATGGAGGCGGGATCGACGCCGTCGGCTGTGGGGTTGTACTCAAATTGGTCCTCAGGGCCCGATAAGCAGGGAACTTGTTTTCGGGCAAGAAAATCGGCCCTTGAGGCTTCTACTGATGAATTGAGCCATCTAAGATTGACTTGACCATATTGGTCAATGTGTTCACCAGAATCCCTGACTGGTTGACTAGCGCAGAGTGGACTACGGAGTCGATGCGGTCTTGCAACATCGGCACGATATTTTCTTCAGTTTTTACGGCATGGTCGTGGGCTGCCGCCGACGTGCTGGCTTCATCTCCAGGGCTCGGCAATACCATCTTGGTTTTCTGAATAAGGGTGCCTTGCCGAGTCCTGGAATACGTCTGCAGGTACATATTCCGAAACTGCTCGACCAGCTTGTCCATCTCAGCTGTTTGCTCCTCGTTGAGGTGGTCGGCAGTCACAGCGACGACATTCTCCTCAGAGATCTCACCCTGCTTAGACATGTTGCAGTGATCTTGTTGTCGTTGAAAAGCTTGTGTTCTTGATGTCCCACCAGGTGTGCCAAGCGTGTTGCCATAGAATTTCGACCCGCCCTACAACCAAACGGGTTCCACGTTTCCACGGCGGCCTGGGAGGTTTGCTTTACTCCAGTGCAGGTCCAAAGGCTAGCCTAGGTGCGTGTAGGGCATGCCAGTTGATTTGATCTGCAATCGACAAGATAAACAAACAAACCATGTTCGAAAACAATGGCCAATCGGCCGATAGGCCGATATTGCATTGTCGTGGCCCAACCGATAGGGCAAAGCTATATCAGCTTACTTGTGATAAAGTAAGATTAAAGCATGGATCTAATCTTATCGGCCTTCATCAACATATTAACATCGATCAATGGCATCGGCCGATAAGGGACATCAAAGATAACTACACTAGCTAATACTCTAGTGCGAATCTATATGAACCAATCAACCAATATAAATATGGCAATCACAGATAAACCTTAAAGAGTAATCTATACCAAGTGTATCTATATTCGTTGATCCATTCATGTAGATGGCAGATACACATAAAAACCTTATGATAATCATGTGTATCAGGCAAGATTGGCTGAAACTCCAGTGCTATCCTTAATTACAACCAAAAACAGGCTTTGAGTTAAATCTCAACACAGGACTAAGGTCGATAGCAACTCAAAGTGTGGATTGAAACTTAACACGAAGAAAATCAAGTCATCGATTGCTTTTGGGGATGGTAGATGCATTGAAAGATCTAGCCAAGCATAATAATTAAACCATCGTCGGCAATAAACCCTAAAACGAGTAGATCGCTGGCGAGGCGTAATTAAAACACTTGTCAAAACCATCCAAAACATGATAAACGACGATCACATCATCGAGGCTTAACGTGTCTAAAACGACATGCTAGCCCCGACGATGTAAATCGTCGGGCACGAGTTCTTATCTCTGCTCTTGGGGAAGCAAGAACTCGCCGAAGTTAACCTCTTGCGAGGGTTGGCGATGCGCCGAAAGTAGATTAAAACAAACTGGTTGTTGTATTAGGTTGTGAGAGAGAGTTTCTATGTACAAACTACCGGGATATTTGTACTCGAGATTACAATAGGGTCCTTGTAGGACGCGATCTTATCTCTAACTAACAAACAAGTCTTTGCGGCAGACTCTTGCCACAAATTAGATCTAAACCTACTTGATTTACAAGATACAATTGCCTAAAACCAAGCTTTATCTCTATTTGGCAACCTTCTTGAAGCTTATCTTGAGCCTAAACCAAGCCACGCTGACTCTGTCAACTTCCAGCCTCTATCGGCCAATGACCGTATTGAATCCGTATCGGCCGATACACTCTTCCTGCTAGCGCTTCTCCCAGTCTGATACGTTCACCGAGTCCGATACAATGCTTGGTCCGACTCCAACTTAATCATTCCTCTCTGCTTCGGTTTCCTCTTTCCTCTCCGGGTCGATTACAAAAATCTGCTGTTAACAGTGATGCGACGACTCGGCTCGAGGTGGTCCATGGCAGCCGGAACAGCGACGACATCATGGCGGCGGCACTCGGTGCACACTCCGAGACCCCTGTGGGCACGGCGGTGATCCCGACGATTGGCTGCATGGTAGAAGGAGAGATTAGCTGGGATTGAAACGACGTCTCGAGGAGACAATGGAACGCAAGAAGAGAGAAGACGACCATGGCTCTATGGCAATGGTGGCCTTTGTCTTCCTCACGGTCAGCGATGAGTTTGAGGGTGATGGAGAGGCTAGGGTTCCTCCTCCTCGGTCTGATCAGTACTGGGGAGGAGAGGAGAGATGTGCGACGCTATATAGGTGGTCTCTCGGCGTCGGACACGATCGCAGACACGCGTCGACTTCAATCCACTGCTCTTGGTCTCTCTGTCTCGTGCTTTGGACGGCTGAGAGAGATGGAAATCGATGAGGAGGTAAAGGAACAGACGTGGAGCTAGCCAAGGTGACTGCCATGTGGGTCCACCTCGTGGTGCACAAGATTAGATTGAGAGGGATGGGTAGAAAGTTCAGTACATATAGAATTTTGAAAATTTCAGAATTAATTCTATCCTTCTCTCATTGTAATTCAACAGTTTATTTTGTGGAGTAGATGAATTTGGGTGGATTTTTGTGGAGATAGATAAAATGATATGGTTTCCATTTTCCTTGGTTGCACTCAAAAACTCCTTTTATTTTATTCTCAGAAAAATAAAGAAAATAGGCCTGGCTTAAAATAAATTGAATTTTTAGGGGGTCAAAACTAATAAAATAAATTCTGCAAAAATTATATTAATTCATGATAAATAAGATGGTATTTGAATAAATTATGTTTCATATACACTTTCATATAATTTAATGCATGTTTAGATGAGGCATTAGTTTTGCCGATTAGGGTTTAGGATTAAACCGGATTTTGACTTCTTTGACCAATTTAATTAAGGGTCTAGATATGAAGATAAAATCATGCCAAAATTCCAGTGAGTCTAAACCATTGAGTAGAATCCACATGAATTTTTTCAAGATTTTATCTTACAGCAATTATTTTTGAAAATTCACTAAGCTTATCTTTACTTATAGGTTTCATATTATAATAATGAGATTAAATGATTATAAAATTATATTTAGGCTGTATTTGACCTGAGATGATTGTTATCAAGTTTAATTTCCTTCTCACCATGCTTGATTTCCAAAAATAATTGTAGGTTTAAATGTGTTAATGCCTGGGTTAGATTAAAGGAAATACTTCTAGTACCTGTCATTATGTCCTTTTAATTATTTACCTTATATTAATAAATGATGATGTAACCTATTATGAAATGCAAGAAAGATCCAAAAACACTTAAAAGACTCAAATTGCACCAACCAAACTATGCAAATGCATGCACACACTATGTTTTAGTTTTATTCCTTTGAGCTATCAAGAAAAATATTTTAAATTATTCACAAACTTGTATATTAAAACTAGTCATATTAGACTCACCTAGCTCTTTAGTTGAAAAATATTAGTATCCCTATTTAGGAAAAATTATTTTCGACAATTTTAGATGCAAAATTTGAGATTCAAGATTTTGGGTATGTTACAATTCTTGAGAAAATTCTTACAAAGACTAATCAGCATACAAAGCTCACATTAATTTTAGTTTGAATTTATCACATCATTTGATGCCTTAACAAAAATGTTCAAGTCAGCTAAAATTCTGGAATATTAGATTAACACTTAGCCTAATTAACACACTCACCAAATTAAATCCATAACTCTAGTCCCAGTGTCTTCTACCAAATAACTAACTAATATGTGCTTAACTACCCAGTAGGTATGGCTTAGCTAATGTCAAATGATTACCCACGAAATGATAGTCCCAAAACCCCATCACAGTTCTAATCTGCTTTAAACATTGTCATTTGGCCATATTCATCTTTTTACCACAGTAAAACCGCAACACATCTACGCTTTATCTTTTGCACAAATGAAGAACAAGCTATCATGAACTTCTAGTAAATTTGGTTTAATCTAAAACCTCTTATAATTAAATATAAAGCTATGTGCAAGACAACTAAACACCATTACTCCCAGACTTAGAAAATTTGAAGCTTCTAGGCCTCCAACACCATTTCTCTCTCTGTCATGCGGGGCCCAGTCCTTGTGGGATCCACCTGTCGGCCACACAACCTTGCCACCTCATCCTCCAAACCCAGGAACGGCTGACACACAGCCGGACACACGTCGGAAAGCCACCATGCCACCTCGCCGACCAATCCCCCCATGACCTTCACCACTCGACGCGTCACTCCACCCACACGTGTACATCCTCTCCCTCACCGTGTTCCACCCAGAACCCTAGGGAGATCACCTTGGGAGATCACCCAGAACCCAGAACCCATCTTCTCCGGTGCCGTCGAAGTCCATCGCCATCGCCATCCTTCTCTGGTGAGCTTCGCCACAGACCAACTATGGGAACGTGATCCCCTATCGATGCCTAACACGTCCATGTCCAACTTTCTCCTTACTGTGCAGATCGAGTTCGCCGTGCCACTGTGTTCACGCTCTCGACCTCCGCGGGTGCAGTCGTCGTGCAGGCTACGTTCTCGCTGCACGGTGCGAATCTGTCCAAGCCGCTTGACCATCGTCATCGCGTCCTCACCAGGACCCCGTGGCCATAGCACATCAAGCCGAGGAGCCTCTAATTGCGAGATCGAGCATCATCTTCCTCCACTTTGGCCACCGCCCCCTTCCTGATTTTGGTCGCTACGGTAGGTCCCCGACCGATTCCTCTCACGTGTTGCAATCCTAGGGCATCACTAATCTCATGCATATGTCTCCTTGCCAGTTGGTTGGCCATCCTCGCTGCGACTGTCGCCGTTCAAGTCTCTTCGACCCTAGTCGGACTTTCGGTGAGCATCCAAGAGGACCTAAAACCTTGTGAATGCACCGCTTTGGCTTCGTTCGAGCTAGAGCTCGGCATGCACTGCCATGCCGAGAGACCCCCACTTGCGCCACCGCTACTGCCATTCTCAACCACCTCCATCGATCTAACGACCATCTATAGGTGCGCACAAATCCTCCGCACACTTTTGCTTTTGTCCGCACCACGTAAATCCGCGCCGTTCGCCGTCGGCGAGCTCGCCCGAGCTGCAGCCATGCCTCCGTGCCTGTAGGCTTAGGCCAGGGACTTAGTTTGTAAATTTGATTAACTTCAAGGTTTCATTTAAAAGAAGAGCTAGTCACTGACTTGTGGGGTCGGACTTATATGTAATAACTTTGAAAATACAGGGACTCAATGAAAATGTTATTAGACATGTGTCTTTAGACTGCGGGTTAATTTCCCACTCTTCTAGGGTGTTTTATGTAAACCCTGTTTCACTGACTGGTGGGTCCATTGAGATAAAATCTGGAAAATATAAGGAAATTAGCTAAAGCAATTTCTATTAAGTTGAAAATTGTATAAACTTGTAAAATTTGTATTACACTCATTTTAGCCCCATTTGAGATTAATCATATTCCTGTAGATTCACTAGAGATTCACTAGAGTATTATCTACAGTATATAAACTAAAACATAACACCTTTTATGCAGGAAAATAACTCCTAGAACACTACAGTAAACCATACAGTACTACAACACTTCCAAAATTTGTGTATAGTAAATTATTAGCATAATATACATTATGATTTGTAAAATATGTTGGAAATTCATTCAGGCAACAAAAATTATGAACTCAAATTTATTAGACTTAGAAAGTTATTCACTTATTTACTAGAAACCAAAGTTTAACACATTATGTATATTAAACACTTGTAAAAGTCTATATAACTTATAGTTGACTTTATGTACCCTATAGGTTATAAAATTTATAACATATTCATAGTAGCTCTAAAAATAGTGAAATCAACTTTATTAGACTTAGAAGATCACCCACTTTACTGCTGTAACTAGATACCTACAACAACTTTAATAAAGATTTCATCTAAGTTTAAATAGGGCTTATATAACCTACTACTAGTATGTAAATTAGAAAATTTCATAACTCATAAATTCTAAGTGATAAAATAAAAATTATTTCACCATAATTCATGATTAATCAGTACTTAATCACTTGAGTAAATTCATGAAGGTTAGAAGCATTTTGGATTTTTGAGTGATTTGGAGTTATTTCGGTTGCCGTTATTTCGTATTGTGATCAAAGCCGATTTTTGTGAGGAGATAGGGATTATTGCTGACCATAGAGAAGATTCTAACTAAGGCAAGTGCCCCTTCCTTTGAACACCTTGAATCCTATGTTTTATGGGCAAATGTTTTATTTTTTACTTTGTATGCGCTATTTGGTAAGACATTATACCTTATGGATAAAATGGTAGATACAACCTATTTGTTGCATGAACCTCCTTGAATAATTTCACTCTTTGCTGTTTGTAACCATAGGAATGATTGGAGTACTTTGGTTGTACTCTAATTGGTCTAATTATGCTTACCATATGTCATATGCTTAGCCATGCCTAGCTCCAAACTTTAAAATGGTAATGGATTAAAACCTTTCTATAATTTGAAATTCTTTAGAACTTATGAATAGAGGGGTAGCTCTGCATATTTGTGAAATAAAATGATGAAAAATGATGGATTTCAGACTTGGGCGGCAAGTGGTACACATATGGTAGTAGTTGTGTACCGATAGGGGAAGTGTTCGCCCGGGTTGATTAAGGACCGAACTTTGTGTCACTCACTATTGTTTACCGTACATCCACATGTGCTATTTATGGGGTGGTCTTAGCTAATTAAGTTATTTAATATCTAACCTTGCATTCGGGAGGCCGTTGTAGTAGAGGTAGCGGTGACGGTTTGTGGAGCTATCTTTAGGAACTACCCATGTGTGTGTGTTGAATTTAAGGCTAGTGAATATTACTAGCTCTGTGTGTGTTTCTGTGAGGGGACGACTATAATGTTCCACCTCACAGCATGGGCGTCTATGTCTGTCCAATACAATGATAACGTGCCTCGTGGGGGAACGGTTGTGTTGGCCGCCACGACGTTACGTTAAGGCATGGGCCCGCAACTTAACGGCTCTAGGACATATGCCTAGGGTGAATTCACATTTATCGTGCTCATGCAAGGTTAGACATTAGGTAATGTAAAGGCTACGTTGTGAGCTCTATACCACATTCAATGTGTAGAGTGTGGTGGTACTGACTGGTACCAAACAAACTAGAGCGATTCACATCATGTGGGTAAAGCTGTACAAACTCTGCATAGTCTAAAAACTAATCGATTAGCCGTGCTCACGGTCTTGAGCGATATAGTGAATTGCCATGGGTATATATCTATGTTTTAGAAATGTTTTTGAACTTGATTTGCATACTTGAAATGATGATTTTGCTCGGTGTGGGCTGAAAATGAAATGTGCTGCTTGCTGCCATGGAAGGCGCAAGAATGATACTATGATGAAATATATGATGTACTGACACTTGTTTCTTTTGTGGTTTCCTTTAGTTGTGTTGCAGGTAGTTGAGTGCTGCGGGTTTCGCCTATTTCTTTTAGGACATGATTCATTAGGTGTCTACCCCAAGTCGGTTGCTTGTGGTCGGGTAGCCAAGCTTTCGCGAATCTACATTTATTTGGCCGGTTAGCCGCTTGTAGGTAATCTATCTAATTATCTCTATTTGTATCTAAGTCCTTAAATAAGTATTTTGTTTTGATATCTTGGCTTAGATGAAAATGCAAAGCTAGCAACTTCCTGGGGCTAGCTGAGCATGAGTATGAATTTTGAGCAATTGAGATGTTGAAGAGCTCTAGCAATTTGAGTCAAGTCTCCTGGGAAGTGTAATACATTTGGTCGCCGCCTTCGTATGGTTTGACGGGAATGTCTCAGGCTAAAGTTGACTAGCACGCTGAGACCCGGCAATATCTCCTTTTATTATTATTCGGCATTGCGGATATTACATCGAATGGTGTTAAATTGTGATCATGGATGTGGGCACCCGGAAATTATACCGTCCAATGCAATTTGTGACCACCACATAATTTTGATTGAGTGGGATCCATACACGCATAAATAGCCACTCATATCTCAATGTGCCCATGATCACAAATTAACACCATTCGATATAAAATCCATAATGCCGAATAATGAGCAAAGGAGATATTGCTGGGACTCCGCATGCCAGTCAACTTCAGCCTGAGACGTGCTCGTCAAACCACACGAAGGCGGCGACCAGATGTGTTACACATCTCAGGAGACTTGACTCAAATTGCAAGAGCTCTACAACATCTCAATTGCTCAAAATTCATACTCGTGCTTAGCTAGTCCCCAGGAAAAGCGACTAGCCTTGCACTTTCATCGCAAGCAATTGATAAACATCACGAATGCATAAACATGGATAACAGAACAGCAAGATACATATTACATAATGGGGTTCAACAGCCCATCATACAACGCAAAATAAAGCAGCGGAAGTTTGATCTCACATAAGCAAAAGTAAAACCTGTGGTTTGCCCACCATCCCACAAGGCAACCAACCGAGGCAAGAGTCAAGCTGAAAAGACTACTCACCACCCTCACCGCCCTCCGTAGGGTAGTAAGAACAATCAAGTTCTCCAACGTCCTCTTCTGAAATTGCAGACATCGGGTTAAGTACAAGAATGTACTCGCAAGACTTACTCTTTAATATATATATATAGAACAAAGGAGTATGCAAGCTTCTACCTTAGAAGATGGCATAATGGTTCAAGTTTTGCATAAAAGCCAATTTGATTGAGCAAGTAACAAGTTGCAAATACAGAGTTTCTAACTTAGCAAAATCTGAAATTTAATCTCAAATAAGCACAACCCGTGCTCTTAATACCATTTATGTACAAGCAAAGTCTGTGCTCTCTATACCATTTATATATAAGCACAATCAGTGCCTTCATCACCAACCATGGACAACCATTGTCCAACTATGGCTTATCAATATATCCATTTCATATCCAAGACTAATCAACCCATTTAACCCGGTTTGATGCTAACATAGTTGAGCTAACACATCAAGCGGTCGTCCTGTAACCGTGGACACGGCTATTCGAATAGTTTTACTCTGATCAGAGGGGTACATCTTTACCCACACGAAATGAACAAGAATCAAATGCTTTCACCACCACACAGGTGTGACTCACAAGTGACACAAGCTCATAACATGCCATTTCCTAGTCCCACCCCAATCACCTAAACTCCACCTAGGCCCCCGACGACTTAGCCACGTGCGTGTGTGATGTGGCTAAGGCGGGCTCACCATCGTGGGAGTAACCCCCTGCCAAAACACGGCACACCTGGGCACTCCAAAGGAATAACCATCCTCATGATTGACCAGCGTAGCGTAGATGATTACAGTGCAATGTAGTACTAAGTCAAGCCGTCCCATACCCGGCGTGTGGTAGTACGTAAGGTGCTTGAATAGATGACAACATGTTCGGTCCTTAACAACCCAGACGAGGCTACTTGCATCAGGGAAAACCACAATCCCTTCATTGCCCTATCACTCGTCCAAGTTAAACATATTTTCCATATGAACCATTTAGTGTAAGTAGTCAAATTTTATGCCCATAAATCGCAAATAGTGAATAAGTTCAATCGATAGCTCCATCCATCGATTTTAAACACTACTAGATCTAAGCATGGCTAAGCATCGGTAAACAAGTAAACCTTCCCAAGTATTTCCATCCCGAGGTTACAAGGATAAATGGCAACAACGAATCAAGGAAGGATATGCAGCAATTAGGTATAACCAATTCTAACCATTACCGATAAGTTTGTAATAAAACAACACAAGCATATATATATCGTTTTGCAATCAAATCATTTTAGCAAAATAGGGATTCTATATGCTTAGATGCTTGCCTGTCTGCTGTGAAAAACCACACTCTAACTCAGGTTCTAGCTCCGCGTACTCCGGAACGTTGGAATCTAAATTATCATAACGTATAACACTAATAAACATCCAAATAAGCGAAAAATCCAAAATGGTCTAAAATGCATGAAGTCCTCACAGTGGGTTGGCCATGTCTTAAAATGATTTTAGGTGAAGAAATTTCTATTTTAGTATTGTTATTTTGAAAGTTATGAATTTTACAAATTTAACTAAAAGAGAATTAGTTACTTAATTAAATTTGTTTTAGGAGGTAGTTTTGTCAAATTCCTTTCATCCAGATCAAAAGGTACATACTTTCTAGGTGAACAGCAGTGAATTCATAATTTTGGGATTAACTATTAATTTTCTAGAAATTAAACAAGTCTTAGTTGAAAAATAAGTGTTTTTACATGACTTACAATTTTAGTTTTATTTCCTGTACAGAAAGTACCATATTTTATTTTACCAAATTAAAGTTCATACTTTACTGGTTCTAAAGAAATTTGTTTCATTCCATTTGGAGTAAAAATGAATTTTCTACAAATTTTACAAGTTTTAAGTTAACTATTTCATATTTGAATTTTAGAAATAAATATCCTACTGTGAGCATGGGTTTTTATTATATAATATTAAATTTTACAATTTTATAAACCTACTGAAATTGGTTTCACCTAAAAATGAGTTATATTTAATTTTATATGAATTTTACAAGTTTGGAACACTTTTTAGTTGAAAAGATATAGGTTTAACCATTTCCTCTAATATTTCCCAAAATAAAAACCCTTGGGTCCACAGGTCAGTGAAAGTAGTTTTGCAGGAAAGCCCCTAGGGTTTGCAGAATCAACCCGCAGTCCTTTAAACATGTGCTAATACAATCTTCATTAAGAATCCCTAAGGTTTTCGCTATTTATAATCAGGTTCTGGGCCCAGTTGTCATACTAATAAATCTTACACTTAGAACCCCGCAGGTTTTAAACTTTTACTAAGCTGGTTCCTTAGCGCTAAACTAACTGGGGTCCACTCGTCAGCGGCTCGATAGCTGAGGAGGCAGGACAGCGGCGCTCGGCGAGCTTCTCGCCGGCGGCAACGGCGAACGGCGGCCGATCTCGGCGGGCAACTAAAAGAGAAAACGTAGAGGACATCAAGACGAAGCCATCGGTAGTTGTTTCATCGGCTGCGATGACCGGGATCGATGGCGACGACGGCGCAGGCGGCGGCAGCTCTCGGCATGCATATGCATGTCGAGCTACGGCTTGGTTTAGTGCGAATTGATGCATGCATGAGTGCCAAAAGGGCTCCTGGAGACTCACCGAAGCGTTGGAGATGGTCGGCGATGCTGGGAAGACGCCGGCGATGGAGAAAATGTCTTCGGCAGCGGCAGTGAAAGGCGACTTCACGGTGACAGCCCGCTCTGATCGATGATCTGCTAGGAAGAGAAAAGGGACAGCTCAACGATCACCTAAGGATGCTTCATACGCGAGGAATCGAAGTGGGGCTCACCGGAGATGGAGTATTTGGCAATGGAGCCCGGCGGCCGGAGTTTAAGAAGAAACAGCCGATCTCCAATTTCACGGCATCCTAGTTCGATTCTTTCGGTCGGCTAGCTCCTGGGATTGAGACGAGGACGATGGCGCGGCGGTTGGTCTTGATCCGGTCGGAAACGGCCGGACGATGATGATGTCCGGACGGCGGCGCTCTGGAGCTCTCGGGAACACGGCGGCGTTCCGACGTCAACACTGCGCGACAAGAGATAATATCAACGGGGATGGAGTCGGCATCATTATAAGGTCACAGAACACAAGGAGAGGAGAGGTGACCGTGGCTCAATCACGGCAGCGATGGTCGTCGTTCTCACAGCCGGCGGCAAAGATGTAGGTGACAGGGGCAAAGCAAATGCTCTCTCTCAGCTTGGTCTGCTCAGGAGCAAAATGGTAGGGGAGACGAAGCTCTGGGAAGGTCAAGGGCGAGCTCGGCGGCTGCCACGGTGGTGGACACGCGTCGAACGCCACCAGCGTCGACCTCTCTCGCCCTCTGTCTCTCTCTCTGTGTTGAAGTGGTGGAGAAATATATCTACCGAGTTAGAGCTAGCCCTTGCGACTGTCAAGTGGGTCTAGGGCATGCTAGGCTAGGTAAGAAGGAGAGGGATGGGTAGAAAAATTGGTAGACCCAGTGCTAGGCAAAAATTAAAGTTATTCTCTTTTTAATTTTCCTTCTCCTTCTTGATAAATCCATAACTTCATTTCTGTGCAAAATAAAATAATTTGGATTTTTCTGGAGGTAGTTAGAAGTACCTAGGTTCCTTTTTCTTTGGTTCACTCAAAAATTCTCAATATTTTAATCTCAGAAAAATAAAGAAATTCAGTTCATCCGAATTTTGATTGAATTTTTAAATGGTCCAAACATACAAAATAAATTCTAGAATAATTATATTAATTCTTGATAAATAGTGTAGTATTTGAATAAATTATAAACCCTATATACTATTATGAGATAAAATACACATATGAGATGTGTATCCGTTTTGCCGATTAGGGTTTAGAATTAAACTATAGTTTGACTGCTTTGACCTAATTAATTGGGGTATCAACTGTACACATTAAATTATTCCAAAATTATAGTGTGATATATATATTGAAATAGTATCTACATGAATCTCCCCATGATTTTATATTGCACCAATTATTTTTAAATAATCACTAAGCTTATCTTTACAAATATGTTTCCTATTATAAAATATAATTAAGTGCTGTAAAATTATACTTAGATGATTCTTGACCTAATATGATGTTGTTGGGCATGATTTACTTTTAGTTACTCAACTTCATATATTTCATATATATATATCCTTATAAATATACATTAAGTATTTACTTCAAGTTTTTAAGTTAATGCTCTTGAGTCCTAATATGAAATGCCAATAAAATCCATAAACAAGAAAAAGAACTCAAATCTCAACAGTACATCATACAATTACATGCACACACTATGTTTTATTTTCTTTCTTTAAGCTATCAAGAAAAAGGTTTTAAATTAATCACGAATTTGTATATCGAAATTAGTATTCTTAGACTCGCCCAGGGTTTTTGTATGGAAAATTTTAGTGTCTCTAATTCACGAAAATCATTTTCCATATTTTAGATGCAAGAATGGAAATTTAAAATTTTGGGTATGTTACAATGGACACATTAAGGTTTGAATGGCTATTTTTGCGTGTATGTATCCCACTCAGCCAAAATCATGTGGTGGTCACAAATGGCATCGGACGGTATAAAATTCTATGTGCCCCACATACCATGCGTACCACAAGCCAGCGTGGGCAATGACTGGTCTTGTAGTGTAGCTTTTTCCTTTCTGATGTACCAGGCAAGGGTGCACGTGATGGAGTTTGGATGGGCCCTGCGACAGTCTATGCGGCTTCCAGATTCACCTAGGCACAAGGGTGGCTGCCTACCTTGGTTTAAGGGTAGGGGCGAAACCTGAAGTATGGTCCTATCACAGTTCCTTTCTGGTATATCGTGGTGGAATGCCGGCGCATGAAAACGTGTCATGGGGCTGTCTTGTGGGTATAGTTGTACACCTCTAATCAGAGTAAAACTATTTGAATAGCCATGCCCACTGTTATGGGCAATCAATTAGATTCACTATGATTAGTCTCATCATTAATAATTTGATTTAGTGGAATTGGTGTAGTTCAGGTGGTTGGTTGAGCCTGTCGCAACGTGGTGTAGTGTTGGGCAGTGATGGTTAGTATTGCTTAATTATATTATACGGTTTTACTACTTTCAACTACTGATTTTAAATACCTACTTTATGCAAAAGAACCCCTAGCCTCCCTTGGAATCACTTGCATTATATATTCTCTTGGATGACTTGCTGAGTACAGTGGGTAGTACTCAGTCTTACTCTGTCTCTCCCACACAGAGTTGGAGTACTTCTCGCATGGAGGTTACTCGGAGGAGTAGGCTTCGTTTTGCCGTCAGGAATGCCCATGGAGTGGAGTCGCCACGTTGTGAGCGTCAAGTTAATTAGTTTTAGCTCGAATTCCGCTACATTTGTAAGACTTTTTATGACGTTTTGTAAGACATGGATCTGAGTATCAACTTTATCGTTTGTGTACCCTGGCCAGTCCTGGACAGGGGTTTTAATGCACATTTTGTTTGGGAATTCTGGTTCGTGAATTTCTGGGCGTAACAAAGGAGAGATGGTGACACAGAGATTATACTAGTTCAGGCCCTTGGTAAGAGGTAATACCCTACTCTAGTTGTATGTAGATTGGATCTGTATCGATGTATGCACAACACAATGTAGGTATAGCTCGTGGTGCGTCCCTTAGATTAGGGTTTCCCGATCCACCTTATACAGACTCGAAGGCAGCCGACTAAGATAGGTAAGATATCCCTCATAATCTGGGTACCCTCCTCCTATTTACCTGGGATAAAATTAATTTCCTTATCCAACTATTCATGCATTATACAAGCTTAAGCCTACTTGGCCCAGACCGTATTACACAGCCAAAAGCCTAATAATCAATACCCAGGTACCACGTACCTCACACTCAATTATCTTGATTCTTGAATTGTTCCATCAATAGATCTATTTTGCATTTGCTATCCTTGCTTATTGCTGCCATCAACAAATCAAGTAGATATTTGGTCTTTTGCAAACATATCATTGTGCTCCAGTTTGAGTTAGGCAACAGAAAACCAAGGCACGCCCCTATGCATGTCCATTTGACTTTGATATTGCTTCTTGTCATCTGCATCAATTGTTCTCCAATATGTCTTTTGCTAGTATCCTAAGTCATTTTCTAGTATATCAATGTCATCTACAAATCAATTTCCTATTTTTCCTATCAAGTCCATCATAGTCCATCGGTTCATCGAAGTCATGCTTGTCAATCACTATCACCATCTCACTAGTTCTATGTTGGAACTAGTCTTTTTCACTTCTCCAGCTTCCTGTCGGAGTTGGCCATCCTCATCGTTCTACCATCAGCAGCAGCTCCACGTCAGAGTTATTATTCATCATCACCAGCTCCAATGAACCAGCTCCACATTGGAGCTGGCCTTGTCATCATCAATTCCCATCGGAGTTACCATCATGATCAGCTTCCCATCGAAGCTGAATCATCAGTTCACCAGCTCCATGTCGGAGCTGACAATCGTCATCAGTCAAGGACCGAAGAACAGTTTGTGATGGTCCATCATCTTTATCATCATCATCATCTGCGAATCAGCAAAGAGCTGAAAAATAGTTTGTGAAGGCTTCAAGGTACACTACTACAGAAAAGCTTTTCCTGGACGGGAGGGTCGAGCAGCCGCACGCGATAATGCATTGTTGCATGCGGCTGCTTAAGCCAACCGCATGCGATGATGGCCCATATATCACCACCAACCCTGAGTTGTGGCTATTTGAACCCGAAGTAAGGAACTAATAGGGGGAAGGTTTTCAACTCGAAATCTTTACTTCAACTAGATATAAAAGGTAAAATACTTGCTCTCCTCCTTCATTTGCCTCCGTTTATTTCAAATTTTGTCGGTTAAATGCGGAGAAATTTGCATTTTTATGACAGGACATTTTTGAGTTTTTTTTTGCAAAATCTAGCTCAAAATAGAAAGATTTGATTAGCAAAATGTTATGTTAATCACTAGTACATACTTCTTTAATGTAATGTTGCATTAATTTTGAAGAAATTCATGTATTTTAAAGTTTTGTGGGACATAACCTATGCTATAATTTTTGTTGCAGTACGATTTTTTTATAGATAGATCGGGCATGGATGTATGACATTCATAGAACTCATCCGGCATTCATTAAGGAAGCATGCAAATTTGTTGACCAGGCAAAGGCACATGCTTTGAGGGAGAATATGAGGACAATTTTTTGTCCATGCTCTGATTGCAAGAACCAAAAATTATTGAGAGATCCCAAAGAGATATTGGGGCACATAGGTGGAGCATGGATTCATGAAGGATTACAAGGTTTAGACCTAACACGGGGAAATCGCCGCTCATAAAGATAACGGTAATACAGAAGGTGAAGAGTTCAATTAAAATATGGATGCGGCAGAGAATTTTGCAATTGAGGATATGTCTCGTGAAAGGATGGGCGAGGATGGTTCCACATATTGTGTTGATTTGGAGGCCAATTTTGATCTGGATGATATGTTGCGGCATGCTGAGTCAGAGATCCTTTCGAGTAGAGGCTATCGGTTAGAGAATTGGGAGGCACTAGAGAAGTTAGCGTTTGGTGATAAGAATTTCCTTTATGACGAGTCCAAGAAATGTGATAAGGATTTCACAGTGTTGCGTTTGGTGCTTGAACTACTCAGATTGAAGGCTAAACACGGATGGTCGGATACTAGCTTCAATGAGTTGATGAGTCTTTTGAGAATTATGCTTCCTAAACCTAATTTGTTGCCATCCAATACGTATCAAGCGAAGAAACTGATATGTCCATTATCTCTAGGTGTTGAAAAGATTCATGCATGTGTAAGTCACTGTATATTATACCACAAAGAATACGCTGACTTGGATAGGTGTCCAACCCGTGGGCGAGTTAGTACAAAATGGGTAACGGGGCCTCTGATGGTGAGACTATCGACCAAGATTCATCGGTGAAATCAAAAAATAAAAGATTTCGGCCATGGTGATGTGGTATCTACCAATAAAAGATCGCATGGAGCACCTCTTCTCAAACCCTAACGATGCCGAGTTGATGAGGTGACATCAAGAGAATCGTAAGGTAGATGGTATGATTCGACACCCCGCTGTTGCTCGGCAATGAAAAACCTTTGATTCAAAACATCCAGAATTTGCAAAGGATCTGAGAAATTTGAGGTTTGCACTGAGCACAGATGGAATGAACCCATTTGGTGACCTAAGCAGCTCACATAGAACATGGCCAGTTCTGCTTACCATGTTCAACCTTCCTACATGGATTTGTCAGAAATGAAAGTACATTCTCTTGACTATCCTTATACAAGGGCCAAAGCAACCTGGCATCGACATAGATGTTTTTCTTGAACCTTTGATGGAGGATATGGAATATACGTGGAAAGAAGGGTTACGACTTTGGGATGAGTACCGACAGGAGTACTTTTCTCTACGTGTTATCATATTCGTTACAATCAACAACCTACCAGCCAACTTTTCGATGCCTGGCTAGATTAAAGGGAAGATAGGTGTCTTATCTATATAGACAACATGTCGTACATGTATCTGAATGTCTCGTGCAAGAGTATACATGCTGCATCAACGGTTTTTACCCCGGAGACACAAGTATCGTGCGATGGCGAGATTTTTTGACAAGACAATTGAGGACGCGACTGCTCCTAAAGCAAAAAGTGGTACTGTAGTGTTTCAATTGACAAAAAACATTAAGACTATTTTTAGGAAGGGAACTAGGAAGGTGACAGCAAAGAGGAAGAAAGCAAGAGAGGATGAAAATACGTTACCATTCAAGAAGCACTCAATTTTCTTCAAGTACTTGCCATACTGGCAGGACCTCGAGATTCATCATGTCATTGATGTCATGCACCTTGAGAAGAATGTATTTGATAGCACCATCGACACTTTACTAGACATCCCGAGTAAGGCGAAGGACTGACTCAAGTCATGTAATAACCTGGTAAATTTGGACAATAGGCAAGAACTTCACCCAAAAGAGCTGGCAAATGGAAATATTGAGATTCCTCCTGCCTATTACTCAATGACACCAGATGAGAAAAAGAATTTCTACAAATGTTTGCAAGGGGTCAGAGTCCTCAAACATCAGGAAGCTAGTCTCAATGAAGGATCTGACCATCTCAGGATACAATGCTCATGATTGTCATAGGATGCCAACGGTGTTCCTCCCTATGGCTATCAGGGTTGTCAAACCAGTTCACATGAAGGTGGTGATAACAAAGTTGTGTTACTTTTTTAATCGAATATCACAAAAGGTATTTGATCCTCTGGAATTAGACCCACTTCAGAACTTTGCAATAGAGACCGTTTGCTCGTTTGAGATGTATTTCCCTCCTTCTTATTTCAATATGATGGAGCATTTGATTGTTCACATCCTTCCTCAGATTATTGAACTAGGTCCATTGTACTTACATCAAATGTGAGAATACAAGCGGTACATGGCGGTTCTAAAAGGTTACGTCCGCAATCGGGCTCATCTAGAGGGATCGATGACAGAAGGATACACAACTGAAAAAGTTGTTGAGTCTTGTTTGGATTACATGAAGGAAGCCAATCCCATTGGGATACTTGTGCCTAGACACAAGGGAATATTAGCTGGAAAGGGGACTGTAGGCAAGAAACGGTTCTACGATGATTATTACAAAGCAATGTCGGCAGCACACAACAGTGTACTGCAACAGCTCACTATTGTTGAGCCTTTTATTAAACAACACATGGAAGAGATCAGACTTGCTAGTGCCGGAAGAACTGTCGACTGGGTTGCAAAAGAACAAAAGCAACGTTTCCCTCCATGGTTGAAAGATCAAAACCTCTCATTTGGTGATTCTATAGAGGAATGAACATTGCATAGGCTCGCATCTGGCCCGTCAAGTCTTGTGACCTCATTGCAAGGGTACAACATCAATGTATATACATTGTATAAAACAACGGACAATAAAAGCACAACCCATAATAGTGGCATTCGTGTAGAAGCGTTGGACACATCGGGTTAGATGAAATCAAATTATGGGATGATAGACGAGATTTGGGAACTTGACTATGGACTAAACATTCAAATCCTCGTGCTTCGATGCCAATGGGTGAAAGACCAAAAAGGCGTTACCCTTGATGACTACGGCCTAATGATCGTCGACCACAGTAAAACAGGGCACAAGGATGATCTGTGGATACTCACAGAGCGTGCAGCACAGGTTTTCTATGTAAAGGACCCTTTAGATGAGAGGATGGATATCGCCGTATCTGGAAAGCAACATATCGTCGGCATTGACAACATTGAAGATGCGACTGATTACAACTAGTACAATGACGTGCCATTGTTCACTGATCTTAATAAGCGGATCAAACGCATAGAGCGAACCCTGAACGAAGAGAATATTCGATATGTGTGCCCCGATGGTGTTGCAGAAACAATTAAGCAGTAGTTTTGATTATAATGAAGTATGTAATGAAGTTGTGTTCAAATATGCAGTAATGCAAAGACATGCCGTTTGATTTGTGACTAAGTATACATTGGAAAATATTATTAGAATTTATGAATTTTGAGACAAATCTAAAATAATATTTGTAAGTTGTGATCATATAACTATGATTGCAGTTATATTAATTAAATTTTGTGATTATCTTTCCATGTGACCTTTTAAGCCGCCCGCATGGAGAGATCATCTTTCCATGCGGGTGGCATAAGGGGCCACATGGAAGGTTCTTCTTTCAATGCAGGCGCTTAAGCCGCCCGCATGGAAAGATCATCTTTCCATGCGGCCCCTTATGCCGCCTGCATGTGATGATGCCAGGCTATATAAGTCCCCACACGGGACTTGGAAAATTTCTAACTCCCGCAAACACCAGAACCCTAGACCATGACGCCAGGCTGCCCAAATCCGATGCCGCTACCGACACCGCCGGACCGCCTCCTCATCTCCGTGCGCCGCCGTCGGTGGATCCCTCCCGCCGACCACCTCGTCGTCGCGCGCGCTGACCGCCCCCTTCCCACCGGTGCCACTGTCCTTATCACCCGCGCCGCCTTCGTCCCCACCAACATCGTCGTCCCCCACCTGCGCCGCCCTCCTCCCGCGCTAGCCTCGTCCCCGCCGTCCCCAACCCACACTGCTCTTCTTCCCGCCGGCGCTGCCGTCCTCACCACCCGCGCCGGCCTCCTCTGCGTAATTGAATTTTCATTTGTGCAAATTTTGAGATGAAATTTGAGATGCAAAGTTGTAAATTTTAGATGTAAATTATGTGCAATTTTATATGTAAATTATGTGCAATTTTAGATGTGCAATTTTTTTATATGTGCAAATTATTTCGAAATTTTAGATGGTAATTTGAGATGCAAAGTTGTAAATTTTAGATGTAAATTATGTACAATTTTAGATGTGTAATTTTATATGTAAATTATGTGCAATTTTAGATGTAAAATTGTTGATGCGAAAACACGGCGGCCTGAAAGTTCTGCTTAGCTCCAGTGCATGCCCAAATCTTGCGTTCAGGTTCAGAGCATACCAGTTGGTTTGATCTTGCAACCAACAAGATATACAATAAAACAGATAAGATCTACGATAGCCGATCGACCGATGAGCCGATGACGTATCATATAAACCTAGCCGATGCAATCTAATCGAATCGGCTGTAATGTGTAGGATGAATAAGATTAAGCAAGCCTAAAACATGTTCCATCGGCTATAGATGTAATGAAATGTGCAGTCTATAGATAAAGAATATATTTGATTAAATCATAGCTGATGACACCATGCTTAGATTAAAATAGATACTGTATCGGCTAATACTCCGATACAGCCTTATACAAAAATATCAACCTAACTAAATATACCAAGTGCAGGCTTGTTATATTTAAATAGTGTGATATCCTTGTATAAGGGGTAGATATAACATGAAAAGCATGAATAAAGGAATTTAAACAAGACTAAACAGTTATATCAAGTAAGATCGGTTGAAACTCCGATTCTACTCTTATTAAGAATCAAGAGATAGGCTAGAGATTACGGTTCTAATTACGACTAGGGCTGATACAGCACAAAGTGTAAAAAGAAATATAACATCTAGACAATCAAGCCTTTGAATGTTTTTCAGGTGGTGGATACCTTAGCTAATCTAAGCCAATGGAACGATTTGGCCGATACCGACAAAACCTTAATTAAAGCCTGGCTGATACAAGTAAATCGAGCCATCGATTTAGATTAGTTAAGTTATATGATAATTAGTGAGCCATACCTCTTATTGAAGATCGAAACCGATGCAACCCAACTCGAAACATGAACTTGTCGATAGTAAAAAGAAAATTATGGCGATGCACCGAGAGTGTATTGAATTGTTGTTTTTTTTAAAGACCCTAGGCATATATTTATACCCGAACTTGCAGACCTTGTCCATGTCGGACACTACTCAAAACATGCCTAAACAAACAAGTCCTAGGCGGACTATTGCCACAAAATTATTATAAAGAAATAACTAACTCTTATTCCTAATTAATAGATACAATTGTCTCTTCTGGACTCAATTCCTATTTGGCAATATCTTCAAGCTCTTCTCTAAACCGGACATAAACTCTGTTTACCTGTAACGGCAGTCCAAATTCGATTCAAATTACCCGTATCGGTCGATACGGCTTTCCAGCCGATGCGCTATCTGTTTTTAGAAATTATCTTATCCCTTCGAATCCGCTTCGGATCTAACTCCATCATTCGCATATCTTTACCAAATTTTGTTGTCAACAAAAATATGTGCAAGTTTAGATGTAAATTATGTGCAAATTATGCCAAAATTATGTCGAAATTTTTTTATGTGTGTAAATTATGTGCAATTTTTATATCTGCAATTTTAGATGTGAATTATGTCAAAATTTTAGATGCTAATTTGAGATGCATAGTTGTTAGATAAAAATTTTGAGATGTGAGTTTGAAATTGTAGTTTAGGAAATTTTGAGATGAAAATTTGAGATTGTAGTTGTCGACATTTTGAGATGGGTATTATTGAAACACATTTTAGATGCAAAGTTCTTAGATGCAAATTTGAGATTCGATGCAAATTTGCAATTTAAATTTTGTACTTTTGTTTTTTGTGACAATTATGGTAAAATAGTTATGCAATACTTACATACAAATTATGCGATATTACATAACAACTCGCACTAGTCATGGTTATGAGCCAATTTGATGAGATGATATTTACAATATTTGGTATGGCATAATAATTAGAGGTGATTTATTATAGAAATGTTGAACGACAAAGTTTCATCAGAAGCACCCGATCTCACTGAAGGAGATGTAGAGAAAGATGGTGTTGACTCGCATGCGGCGTGTAGTGAAGACTCGTGGCGCACCCCCACCGACCTGCATGTGACGGAAATAATGCAAGTTCTCCCTCCGGAAAATGACCCCGATTATATACCCATCAAGCAGGTAGTAAGTGTCGAGGCCGGATTTCGTATTTTTAACCTAGTTGACGTAGAGATTAGAAGCGTCTAATGGAAACATGAACTTGTTCGTGTAGATGGAAACTAGATGTCGGTCAAAACGCAAGGTGGCCCAGACTGCCCCCATACCCAAGTTAGAAATGGACACAGCCACATTGGCCCTGGAGCCTACGGACACGTCGACAAGTGCAGGAGGGCATACAAAAAGAAGGCGTGGTGAAAGAAGTAGGAATCAACTACTGCAGGAAACACATTACATAGTTGCTCTCAACCAGGATGGGAAGCCCATCGAGCCGAAGGCAACGATGTCAAAGTTCAGCAGCACGTGTGGAGTTCTGGCAAGAACGTACGGTCCATTGAATGTAAAGCTCTGGGAAAAGGTAGACAAAAGCGTGGAATGAGCTACAGAAATACCTTGTGTATCCATTGGGATCGGAGGTGAGGGGGAAAGAGTATGCATTGAAGAAGTTGGGAGACCATTGGAGACAATGGAAGTTAGATATGAACAAACACTATGTCCAGAAGAACAAGTCCCCATTCACGGTGTATGGCAACATATCTCAAGCAGAATGGGATAGGTTTGTCGCGACGATGACAACATCAGAAGCATTGGCGAGGAGTGAAAGGATGTCAGCCCTGGCGAAAAGAAACAAATATCCGCACTGACTAGGGTCAAGTGGGTACGTGTTGGCGTAGAATTTAGACATGCCTCACGACCAAACGGGTTCCACGTTTCCACGGCGGCCTGGGAGATCTGCTTAACTCCAGTGCAGGTCCAAAGGCTTGCTTAGGCGTGTGTAGAGCGTGCCAATTGATTTGATCTACAATCAACAAGATAAACAAGCAAACCATGTAAGTAAACAATGGCCGATCGGCCGATAGGCCGATGTCGCATTGTCATGACCTAGCCGATAGGGCAAAGCTATATCGGCTCGCTTGTAATTGTGATAAAATAACATCAAAATATACATGTTCATGTCAATTAGAGGCATCGGCCGATGAGAGATAAAAGAAATAAATGCACTAGCTAATACTCTAATGCAAACATGTACAAACCAACCAACTTATATAAATACATCAATCACAAGTAGACCCTAGAGGATAACCTATAACAAATGCATTCATATCTGTCAATCTACTCGTACAAGCAGCAAATACATATAAAAACATTATAGTAGTTACATGCATTAGATAAGACCGGCTGAAACTCCGGCGCTATCCTTAGTTACGATCGAAAATAGGCTTTGGATTAGATCTCAAAACAGGACTAAGGTCGATAGCAACTCAAAGTGTGAATTGAGACTTAACACAAAGAAAATCAAGTCGTCGATCGCTTTTGGGGATGGTAGATGCATTGAAAGATTTAACTAAGCATAATAATTAAACCGTCGTCGGCAATAAACCCTAAAACGAGCAGACCGCCAGCGAAGCATAATTAATACACTTATGAAAATCACCCAAAGCATGATAAAGATCACATCATCGAGGCTTAACGTGCCTACAGCGACACGCTAGCCCCGACGATGTAGATCGTCGGGCACGAGTTCTTACCTCTGCTCTGGGGATGCAAGAACTCGTCGAGATTAACCTCTGGCGAGGGTTGGCAATGCGCCGAAAGTAGATTGATTTATGTGTTGTATTGTTGTGAGAGATTTTCTATGTACATACTACTGGGATATTTATACCCGAGATTACAACATTGTCCAGATAGGACACGATCTTATCTACAATTTAACAAACAAATCTTTGCGGCAAACTCTTGCCATAGATTAGATCTAAACCTACTTGATTTACAAGATACAGTTGCCTAAAACCGAGCCTTATCTCTATTCGGCAACCATCTTGAGGCTTATCTTGAACCCAAAGCAAGCCCATGCTGACTCTGTCAACTTCCAGCCTCTATTGGCCAATGACCATACTGAATCCGTATCGGCCGATACGCTCCTCCTGCTAGCGCTTTTCCCTGTGCGATACGTTTACCGAGTCCGATACAAGACTTGGTCCGACTCCAACTTACCCCTTCTTCTCCACCTCGGTTGTCTCTTTCCTCTTTGAGTAGATTACGAAAATCTGCTGTTAACACATGCCCCCCAATTCCGCTTCATTATATAATGTGGTGGAATTAGCTCCGAGGAACCCATCAACTTCTTCGCTAGGGTTTGTCTGAAAACTGCGCAGATCCAGATTTATAGCCCTCCGCCGCCGATTTCCTCGCGCATTTCCTCATTAGCCACCTGCGCCTCCCGACTCTGGCGACTCCTCGACGTCCAATTGGCATTGACCCCTCCATCGGCAACCTCTTCAATCATATCAATGGCCTCTCTGCCGTTCTACGCTTCCGAGATCCCCGTGGTGAGTCAATCCTTTCTATGTCCACATTTTCGTTTTCCCGTCGAGTTTTTCAAACTAGGGCTTCCGCCCATGCCCCCCCAGGTCATTATCTTACATCACTGCTTATATGCCGTAGGTTTTCAAGAATCAGATCTTAATCCCCACCAACACAGATCCCACCGGTTCATTCTAGGCCCCATGGGCAATTGTGACCCAACCTAGCTGATAAACGCTGAAACAAACAGAGTCCCTTTCAAACAAGCCAAGCCCAACGTCTCTTCATGGAAGCACACCTTCAGGTCCTGGTCGTCAAAGCTCAATGGTTACAGAACCTGACACAAGAGGATTGCTGCAACCAAGCAGGTTCATTGGGACAAAATAGGAATCGGCCAATGCATCACTCTGTCCCTAGCCGATACCAAAAAGAATGAACCACTCATGTCAGTGGCCACCTATTTCTGGTCTAGCACCTTGAACGCTTTCCTATTCAGACAAGGTCCGATGACCCCAACATTAATTGACATCAAGATGCTGACAGGACTAGATATCCAATCTGAGATCAATCCCTTCAACCTCCTAACAAACAGCAGCCATAAGTTGAAAACCAAGAAGATTGGAGGCTAGTTTGTGTATATTTCTGAGCATATGGAACAAGGATCCGTCTCAGAGAGAGAACATGTCGCCTTTCTGACCCTATGGTTAGAAAGATTTGTCTTCTGTGGATCAACCTGTGGCCCTACTCTAAATTGCCAACACTTGGCTCAAGCTCTGGTTGAGAAGAAACAAATCCCCCTTGGCCGATATCTCCTTGGGGCTGTCTATCGGCTGCTTCATACTGCCACTTAGGATCTGATGCTGAAACAAACTGTGGCGCATGGAGGACCATAGTGGTTTATCCAACTCTAGTTAACTATCCATACCAACACCATAATTGATCGGCCTCCATTATCAGACTCCTGCTTCCCGTCAAAGTATGCCGATCATGAAGACCCCAGAACCAGAAGATGTATGTCCTTTGGAGAAGCGGCCTCTGTTTATCCTGGAGTAGATCAATCGGCCGAAGACATCTCTACATGGTTCATCCGATTCTACACCGGCCCCCCATCAGTTAAGATGGACATGTTCATCTACACCTCAGATCAAGACTTTGAACTCACTGATGATCTCCACTTGGACCTGGTAAATGACGATATGGATTCATGAGATTCATTTATGATCGGCATCACCCCATGCCTACTCCCAGTAAGCATATTCCAAGGAAGAAGCACCAGCCTGTCTTATGAATTCTACAATCCCATGGTGGCTGCTAGACAGTGCGGGCTTGGACAACTTCCTGTCAACCTATACTTTCATCGGCTCCTAGAGAGCAGGGGTACGGTCTCATCAGCTTTAATCATGAGTAAAGTGCTGGAGATCAAAATCCCAAACCTGGGTGACTGTGACCGATTGCATTTGAGCGCCTTCATCCATATTAACTTCCAAGCATGGTGGCAATAATGGGCTGCTCATATCTTCCATCAATTGGCCAAATTTTATCTAACAGAGCTTATCAAGAATATTAGCCCTCAAGTCCCCGATGTCCCGATTACATCCGTGAGCAACAGTGGACAAAAGATATCATACACAATGGTCCTGGCTCCATCGGGCAACTCTGTTATGGAATCAACTATCGGCCTTACTGCTCCAAAGGTCTCATCGCTGCTCCAAGGGCTGATAGCCAAAGAGGTCACCAAAAGGAAGGCGCCAGCAAGAAACAAACCTCAAAAACCTATGAAAAAGTCCAAGGCTGACGACCAAGCCGATCCTGTCCTGTTAGACCCCTCCGTAGAAGAATTTCTGGATGACCAAGTAAGGGAAGAGGAGGTCGATGCAGCTGCCGCCGATCTGCCTGAAGAAGAAAATCCATCGGCCGAAACTGCTAAGGAACCATCGGCCAAGACCACCGCAATCCCACCGGCCGATGACCAAGCCAACACCGCCCAACCAAGGAAAACCAGACATGCAATCCACAAGGTAATACATTTCCTTTCTTGAATCTATGCAGTCTCCTTCTGTTGGTATGTTACACCTCAATCCCTTGCAGGTTCTTGCATCGTCTTTGTTGATGGAACGAACTCAATTGGTCCCGCTGCCCAGGACCAAAAAGGCCACCATGCAAAAGCGCGAGCAAGCCAAGGCCCGATTGAAGACACCTTCTCCTTCTCCACCACCCTCTCCGATTGCCTCGGTAAGAGTTGGTCTTTTTTGTCTTATTCTTTTGATGATATGGAACTGATCGTCCTTTCTTATCTCTCTTCAGCCGCGAGCTCCATCACCCGTACCACATCGGCCTACCCCTTCGCCCACCGTTTCAGGACAGCAAAAGGAGGTCGATGCGGGCACAGCCGATGTCCAATCACAGGTAAACCAGATCACTCCGAATCCCTTGCCGATTTTATTTGACTGGGTTAACCATGCCCTATCTTAACATTTGCAGAGCTTAGCCGACATGTTCTCTTTCGATATCGGCCAATTTCTCGACGATGAGGACAAGGAGCCACCCAGCACAGCCAAGACATCAATCTCTGAAGATTTGAAGAAACGGTTGTCCGACATCGTCAATCGGCTAGAGTCCTCATTGGAAACCTTGGTGGAGAACTGCAACCCCATCAGGAGCAGGGTACAGGAAATTCAAGACCAGTTACCTGAAGATCTGATGGAGATCCTAACACTGGCCATCTTCTTGGAACAATACCAATTCAAGCTCCACAGGGCTAAAGAAAGAATCGTAGAGAGGCGTGAACGAGAATGCTTGGAATCAGCCTTAACTGCCAGCAAAGCCCAAGTCAATTCTGACAAGACTAGATTGGATGAGCTGGCTGTTGAGCCGATTATCCTAAACAACAGGCTTGAAGAACTCCGCCGTCTCGAAGCAGACTTGGTACTGAAGCTAGAAGCAACTCATAAGGAGATCCAAGAAGTCGAGGCTGGGATAGCTGCATCACCAAAGGCCATAGAAGACCAAATGGCGAAGCTGAAGGCATCGGCCAAATACCTGGCAACACTGAGCAAATCCTTGAAACCAATTCCAAGATCAGCGGCCGATGACGCCCAAGCAATAGAGGATATTGATCAAATCTGCTGCAAGGCCATTGCAGCTATCGAAAAATTCATCAGCTGATGTAATATGTTTTACGTCCTTCTTGTAAACTGATAACCTCTTGTCTTGATTAACATAAATCTCATCGGCCAATCAGCTGAATTTGACCTGATCAAATCTGAAGAAGTCCAAGCTTGGGAAAATCATAAATTGCATTGGCCAATCAGCCGAATCTAATTTGAGCAAATCTGAAACAGTCCCAGCTTGAAAATTTTTTTCAAATCCGTAAACTTGAATCAATCTGATAAATCCAAAGAAGCTTGAAGAATTTCGTGCTTGTATATATATATGCCGCCCAAATTTTGGAAGATGAGGGCCCATGTTATAAAATTTGAACTAAGGGCGATAATGCATATCGGCCATCTAAAAACGATGTGTACCACATCGGCTATTATTATAAATCTTCTGGCAAACCAATCATGAATCGATCCAGACACTGGGATAATATTTCTTTAAATATTTGCCATTAAGGGCTCTTCCATAAATTTCCCCATCTAATCCTTTGAGCAGATAAGCATTATGGGGAACACATCGATGAATCTGAAAAGGACATTCCCAATTAGGTGACCACTTGCCGAATTTATTATCTCTAGAACCAATCGGCATTATTAATTTCCAAACAAGATCCCCTTTCTCAAATGACTTGGCGACAACTTTCTTATTATAATGACGAGCAACTCGATCTTTATCTCGTTTTATTTTTTCCAAAGCCTGTAATCGGACGTGTGCCAAATCATCTAACTCATCAACCATAAGATTATGATACTCATCGGCTGTTAAGTCATCTTGCAAGGCAATCCTTCTTGAGCCGATGTTGTTCTCCCACGGCAGTACAGCTTCATGTCCATAAACCAGCTGATAAGGTGGCACTTGAATTGCACCATGACAAGCCATCCGATACGCCCAAAGGGAATCAACCAGCGTGGTATGCCACCGCCTCGGCTGTTCATCAATTTTTCTCTTGATCAACTTAATTAAAATCTTATTAGAAGCTTCTGCCTGCCCATTAGCTTGTGCATAATATGGAGAAGAATTTAGTAGCTTGATGCCCATGCTGTCGGCAAACTGCACGAACTCATCGGATACGAAAATTGATCCCTGATCTGTAGTCAATGTTTGGGGTAACCCAAACCAATATATAATATGCTCCTTGACAAACTGAATTGCATCCTTGGAATCAACCTTCTTAAGAGGGATGGCCTCAAGCCACTTTGTGAAATAGTCTGTAGCCACTAAAATATACTTGTGGCCTTTGCTTGATGGTGGATTAATCTGACCGATCATATCTATACCCCATCCTCGAAACGGCCACGGCTTTATGATTGGATGCATAGCCGATGCCGGTGCTCTCTAGATTGCTCCAAATTTCTGGCAATCTTGACATCCTTTATAATACTTGAAACAATCCTCTAGCATTGTTGGCCAGAAATATCCAGCACGCTTCAAAAGCCATCTCATTTTATGGGCCGATTGATGGGTTCCACAAATCCCTTCATGTACCTCGCTCATAACAATTTTGGCCTCCTCTAGACCTAAGCACTTGAGCAAGACACCATCAATCGTCCTGTAATATAGATCATCATCTAACAAGATATAATGCAAGACTTTGTATTTCATCTGTCGCGACGCCGATTGAGAAGGTTTTTTCAAATAATCAATGATAGCAAACCTCCAGTCGTCGACATCCACGGCAGCAATCTGAATTGGAACATCTTTGGCCATCGGCCTGTATCCTGATGCCCCCTGAGCTAAATCATTGGCCTCAAAATTCTGCTTCCTGGGTATATGCCTCATCGTCACAATCTTGAAAGTCTGTAGCAGCTCCTTGCACTCCTCATTGTACACTCTGAGAATATCATTTTTGCATTCATACTCACCAGAAAGTTGATTGATTACCAGCTGTGAATCACCAATGATTTCTACGGAATTGGCCTCGACCTCTTATAATAATTGCAAACCCTTAAGAACTGCCTCATACTCTGCTTGATTGTTAGTATAGTAGGGCTTGATAGTAAAAGCGAACTCGAAGCTTGCCCCCTGAGGGGATATTATGATCAGGCTGATACCGCATCCATGCCTGCAAACAGATCCATCAAAATACAATGTCCACGGCACAATGTCTACATATGCAATTGAATCGTCTCTGTGTTGGACAATGAAATCGGCCAGGGCTTGTCCTTTGATTGCTTTGGCCGATTCATATCTGAGGTCAAACTCTGTTAAGGCAAAAATCCAGTTCCCAATTCTCCCTTTTAAAACAGGAGCCGATAGCATGTATTTCATCACATCGGCCTTACTTACCACAATGCACTCATTGGAAAGTAAATAATGCCTCAACTTAGTACATGAAAAATATAAACATAGACATAATTTCTCCACTGGCGTGTACCTTGTTTCAGCATCTAACAACCTCCTACTGAGATAAAAAATAGCTCTTTCTTTGCCGTCAATGTCTTGAACCAGAACTGAGCCGATGGATTTCTCATCGGTCGATAGGTATAGCCTGAATGGAACCCCTTTCTGCGGAGGGATTAAAACTGGAGGGGAAGTTAAATATGCCTTGATATCATCCAGCACTTTTTGTTGCTTATCACCCCATACAAACTCTTGATCGTCCTTTATCTTCAACAATGGAGTGAATGGCTCTATCCTGCCTGATAGGTTTGATATAAAGCGCCGGACAAAGTTGATCTTCCCGAGTAAAGATTGTAACTTGGTCTTGTTGGTTGGAGGCTTGATATTGTTTATAGCATCAATGTTCTTCTGTGTAATCTCGATTCCTCTTTCATGGACCAAGAAACCTAAAAACTGACCGGCCGATACGCCAAAGGCACATTTGTTAGGGTTCATCTTTAAACCATATTTCCTTGCTCTTTCTAGTACCTTGCGTAAATCGGCCAAGTGCATATCGTACTCTTTGGACTACACGACGACGTCATCAATGTAAACCTCAATCAGTGAGCCGATGAGATCATGAAAAATATAATTCATAGCTCTCTGATAGTAGCTCCAGCGTTCCTCAAGCCAAAGGTCATGACAAGCCACTCATATAGGCCGATTGCCCCTGGACACCTGAAGGCTGTCTTGTGAATATCTTCTTCGGCCATGAAAATCTGGTTGTAGCCTGCGTTCCCATCCATGAAACTGATAATCTTGTGTCCAGACGCGGCATCTACCAGCAGATCGGCCAACGGCATAGGGTACTCATCTTTTGGCGTTGCTTTATTCAAGTCTCTGAAATCGATACACACCCTAAGCTTGTCGTTTTTCTTTAACACTGGAACTATGTTGGATACCCAGTCCGCATATCGGCAGGGTCTAATAAAATTAGCGTCGTAAAGCCTGGTGATCTCTGCTTTGATAGCTTCGTGCATATCGGCCTTAAATCTCCTAGGAACTTGCTTAAATGGCCGATAGCCTGGTTTGATAAGTAACCGATGATCTACGATCGATCGGCTTAACCCTGGCATCTCATGATATTCCTATGCAAAACAGTCTATGAATTCTTTCAAAAGATTTATCAAATTATTCTTATATTCCCTTGGCAGGTTAGCACTTACATACGTCGGCCTAGGCCTGTCACCTATTCCTATATCAACCTCTTCGAGCTGATCGGCCGACGTAAAGCCTTGTCCCAATTTTCCATCTAACTCATCCACCACAGGATCTGTGTAGGGACTAGCTTGCTTATCTTGGGCAGCGGATGGGACATCTTTGTTAAAGCAACTGCTTGTCTTGATTTTCAATCGTCTCGATGTCGCAATCAGTTACTTTAAGGAAATCGGCATCCCAAACTCGTCCAGACAGGCAATCGATTCCCTCCATCTCCCAAACTGCGAGATCGGCATTGGCCACGTGTACTGACCGATCGGCCTGCACGATCTCGACCTTGTCCCCTTGCCATTGTATAAGGCATTGGTGCATTGTCGAAGGGACGCAACAATTTGCGTGGATCCAATCCCGTCCCAACAACAGGCTGTAGGAACCCTTTCCATCAAAGACGAAGAAGGTGGTGGGTATCGTCTTGTTGCCTACGGTGAGCTCCACGTTTAGCACCCCCTTTGCCTCGGATGTGTTGCCACCAAAGTCCTTTAGCACCATGTTGGTCTTGATGAGGTCTTCGGGCAGTTTTCCAAGCTTCCTGAAAGTTGTATATGGCATCAGGTTCACTACGGCGCCGCCATCGACCAGCATCTTCATCATCGGCCGCCCATTGACGAATCCCTTGATGTATAACGGCCGGAGGTGCCTGTAGCTGGTGTCAGCCGGCTTGTCATACACGGCTTGGTCTAGTGACAATTGTAGCTTAGCCGAGGACTGTTCATCGTCGGCTACCGCTTCATTGGCCGTCTGCACGCTGTATTCCGCTGGCAATATGAAAACCATATTAACAAAAGCCGATGCTACACCTTTACCTTTTGCGACCACAGGAGCTTGAGCTGATTTGGAGGTGCCCTCATCGGCCTTGACCACTGCGGATTCTATTCTCCACTCCTTCTTGGTCTTGGCTAGCCGATGGGCTATTGTCGCCTGCTGCTCTTGGATTTGCTCCTTCCTTCTTAGCCTCTGAACCCGCCGTTTTTGTGTCCTGCTAAACACGTCGCTTGGGCACCATTGGGGGTTCTGGATCTGCTCGTCGTGCTCAGTCCGACGATCATGGTGTATCGGCCCTAGTCTTTCATGTACAGACTTTCTCTGCTTGCGTGGCCGATGCACTTGTCTGCTCGAGTTGCCCTGGTGAGAGTTTTCTATGTCATTGCATGCAGGGCATTCTTGAATTGACGGCAGCCTCATCCCTTCGTTCCAGCAGAACCGAAAAAACTCGCACTCCCAATGAGGGTCGTAAGAGCTGTCTTGATCAGCATGGTGTTGTGCTTGTTCTTCCCACCATCGCTGGTATTTTATGATCAGGCCCTCTGAGGTTTGATGATGTCGCTTGCCGGTCCGATGGCTATTGTCGTCAGCCCTATCTGCCGGCACCATGTTGACTGGGAACGGGTGTCCTTCTATCTTCATCGGCCGCTTGGCTTCGTCAATCTTGATCCTGCCTTGCTCGATGGCCGATTGAATCTGTTGTCGGAAGATCTTGCATTCGTTGGTGTGATGCGAATACGTGTTGTGCCACTTGCAATATCTTCTCTTCTTGATTTCCTCGGCCGATGGCAGTACATGACCTACTGGCAGCTGGATCTGCTTTTCTTGCAAGAGTAGATCAAATATTTTATCAGCCTTGTTGATGTTGAAGTCGTACTTGTCCTCTTTGTCGCCGTTCTTGGCCCATTGACACGTTGTTGGCTTCTTCATCCGGGCCCACTCGGCCAGATCGACATCGGCGTCATCTTCATCGTCTTCATCAGAGGCTTACTGATAGACGGTACTGATTTTCTTTGCGAATTTTTTCGCCTCCTGGAATCTTTGTTCATGGGCCGATACCCGTTGCGCTAGCTGAGCTAGGCTGTCGAATTCCTGAGATGAGAACCTCTCTCGTATCGGCCCCAATAGTCCTTGGAATGCCAGATCGGCCAGTTGAGAATCGGTCAAACTGAGGCTGTAACACCTATTCCTTACATCCCTGAATCTTTGGATGTATTCTGGGACCGATTCATCAACTCGTTGCCTGATGGCAGTGAGATCAGACAGTTTCATCTCTTGTACGCCGTTGTAAAAGTATCTGTGAAACTGCTTCTCTAGATCTATCCATCCTCTGATGGAATTGCAGGGTAAAGAGGAAAACCATGTAAACGCTGACCCTGACAAAGACAGAGGGAAAAATCTCACCCTCAACGCCTCTATAGCCGATGCCTCCCCACACTGTGCCAGGAATTGGCTTACGTGCTCGTATGTAGAGAAGTTGTCTTGCCCCGAAAATTTGGAGAAGTCCGGGATCTTGTATCGGTTTGGCAGTGGCACTCTGTCGAATTCCTCGGGATATGGGTGCCGATACACCGTAGAGCTCTCCTTGGGCTTTAAGCCGAACTGATCTCGCATCACCTCGGCTATCATGTCTGCCCAGTATCCTGCAGGCTGATGTGGGAGGTCCTGGTGGTAAGACTGCTTTAGGCCCTCTGCCTGATACTGCCTGGGGGAGTACGGTTGGAAGTGATGATTTAGATTTTGTGCGTCGTACTGCCCTGCGGTGTACTGCTGGTAGCCTTGCCGCGCGTTGTAAGCAGTTGGTTGTGGAGGGTTGCCAAACATGGGGATTTGCGGTTGTCTGGCCGATGGCGGGTTGACTGGAACTCGTTGCATCGGCTTGATCACCGGTTGTTTCCCCTTCGTCCATTGGGCATACTGTTCCTCCGTGATGTGCTGAGGGCTTCCTCCCATTTGCCTGGTGAGGACCAGTGGCAAGGTTGATGCTGGTTGAAACGATGGAGGTGGGATCGGTGCCGTCGTCTGTGGAGCCGCACTCAATCGGTCCTCAAGGTCCGATAAGCAGGGAACTTGTTTTCTAGGAAGAAAATCGGCCCTTGAGGCTTGTACTGATGAATGGAACCATCCAAGATTGATTTGACCGTATTGGTCAATGTGTTCACCAGGATCCCAGACTGGTTGACTAGCGCAGAATGAACTGCGGAGTCGATTCGGTCTTGCAACGTCGGCGCAGCGTTTTCTTCGGTCTTGACGGCGTGGTCGTGTGCCGCCGCCGACGTGCTGGCTCCATCTCCAGGGCTCGGCATTACCACCTTAGATTTTTGGATAAGGGTGCCTTGCCGAGTCCTAGAGTATGTCTGCAGGTACATATTTTGGAACTGCTCGACCAGCTTGTCCATCACAGCTCTCTGCTCTTCATTGAGCTGGTCGACGGTCACGGAGACGACGTTCTCCTCGGAGATCTCACCCTGCTTTGACATCTTGTAGTGGTCTTCTTGTTGTCGCGAAGCTTGCGTTCTTGTGGTCCCACTGGGCATGCCAAAAGCGTGTTGGCGCAGAATTTAGACCCGCCTCACGACCAAACGGGTTCCACGTTTCCACGGCGGCCTGGGAGATCTGCTTAACTCCAGTGCAGGTCCAAAGGTTTGCCTAGGCGTGTGTAGAGCGTGCCAGTTGATTTGATCTGCAATCAACAAGATAAACAAGCAAACCATGTAAGTAAACAATGGCCGATCGGCCGATAGGCCGATGTCGCATTGTCATGACCTAGCCGATAGGGCAAAGCTATATCGGCTCGCTTGTAATTGTGATAAAATAACATCAAAATATAAATCTAATCTCATCGGCCTTCATCAACATGTTCATGTCAATTAGAGGCATCGGCCGATGAGAGATAAAAGAAATAAATGCACTAGCAAATACTCTAATGCAAACTTGTACAAACCAACCAACTTATATAAATACATCGATCACAAGGAGACCCTAGAGGATAACCTATAACAAATGCATTCATATCTGTCAATCTACTCGTACAAGCGGCAAATACATATAAAAACATTATAGTAGTTACATGCATTAGATAAGACCGGCTGAAACTCCGGCGCTATCTTTAGTTACGATCGAAAACAGGCTTTGGATTAGATCTCAAAACAGGACTAAGGTCGATAGCAACTCAAAGTGTGAATTGAGACTTAACACAAAGAAAATCAAGTCGTCGATTGCTTTTGGGGATGGTAGATGCATTGAAAGATTTAACTAAGCATAATAATTAAACCGTTGTTGGCAATAAACCCTAAAACGAGCAAACCGCCGGCGAAGCATAATTAATACACTTGTGAAAATCACCCAAAGCATGATAAATGACGATCACATCATCGAGGCTTAACGTGCCTACAGCGACACGCTAGCCCCGACAATGTAGATCATCGGGCACGAGTTCTTACCTGCTCTGGGGAAGCAAGAACTCGTCAAGATTAAACTCTGGCGAGGGTTGGCGATGCGCCGAAAGTAGATTGATTTATGTGTTGTATTGTTGTGAGAGATTTTCTATGTACATACTACCGGAATATTTATACCCGAGATTACAACATTGTCCAGATAGGACACGATCTTATCTACAATTTAACAAATAAATCTTTGCGGCAAACTCTTGCCATAGATTAGATCTAAACCTACTTGATTTACAAGATACAGTTGCCTAAAACCGAGCCTTATCTCTATTCGGCAACCACCTTGAGGCTTATCTTGAGCCCAAACCAAGCCCATGCTGACTCTCTCAACTTCCAGCCTCTATCAGCCAATGACCATACTGAATCCGTATCGGCCGATACGCTCCTCCTGCTAACGCTTCTCCCAGTCCGATATGTTTACCGAGTCCGATACAAGACTTGGTCCGACTCCAACTTACCCCTTTTTCTCCGCCTCGGTTTTCTCTTTCCTCTCTGAGTAGATTACGAAAATCTGCTGTTAACAGTACGATGGCCTTGTGGATGAATGGCGTGAAATGGAACAAAAGTTCGCAGTTGAGGGCAAGCCCCTAGTGGTTGACCTCCTAATAGAAAGGAGTAGGAACTGGCTTTGGGAAAGAAGCACGGGGCAGGTCATGAACGAGGGCGAGATCATGTTTGAGATGCCTGATATCATGAAGCTCACCTCCAAGATTGTAAGTATGGCTGAGAAGGAGAAGTTAGGGGAGTTCGTTCCCAATTGGAAAGAAGGATTTCCATGGGAGGTCAAGGAGTAAGTTGGAAGAAAAAATAGCCAACCAAGTGAAGACATATTTCTACTATCTGGCGACATAGAATCCAACTGCATTCCCAAACCTACATCCCAAAGTGCCTCGGCAGATTGCCTAGATGCCGATCAATGTCGGGTCGGTTGAAACAACTCCATACCCAGTGGATCTTATCACCGGTCTGATGCCATGCAGTTTGGTCGTTTCCATTGGTAGAGCTGGGAAAACAAAAGAGGTTGGGACTGACTTAGCAATACCAGGCCAAGATTTTTACAACAGTCCATTCCGGCCGATTACGCAAGGGTGCAAGTGGAAAAGGTTCATGCCGAACATGCATGTTTGGAGCTAGACATCCCAGCACCTGAGGGGATAGAATTACTCGAGGATGCAATGAACCAGTTCAAATTATGGCATCGTTGAGACATCATTCTATTCAGACAACCACCGTCAACACCAGCTCAATCGACACCAACGAACAGCTGGCCCGCCGGCACCGCCATCCCCACCAGGACCTCCTTCCCCACTAGGGTCTCCTACCCCACATGGCCCACCTTCCCCACAAGGCCAACGTTCCCCACAAGGCCCACCTTCGCCACATCCTTCTCCTCCACCACCCGTTGATCTCGTTCATCAATCTCCTCCTACAGCACAATCAACTCTCACGCAACAGGTTCAACTCCCACAGAAAGCCACATCTGTCCCCATTCCTACCATTGAAGCTCGTAGGCGATAACCAATAATGGTTTCCTAGTACGATCCTAAAGAAAATGCAGTATATGAAGCGAGATTAGCATTTTCGTCATTCATGGGGAGAAGTATGACAGAACCAAGGAAAGAAGAGTCTACATAGCTGTTAAAAGATCAGAAATCAGTACATGATTGCGTGGACGACTTGAATTCTTGGTTATCTGATTGCGTGCCACAAACATATGAATATGGCAAGCCATTCTTACCATGGCATGTCATGCAAGATTTTCCTTGGCAAATGAGATTGTTGCACGAGTGGTACATGAAGGTGACAAAAAAGGGCCTCGGTTTTATTAGTGTCATGGTCCCTAAAACCTATTTCGTTAGGGGACCCAATAATTTCCTGGTAATCGATTTCAAGGACCTGCATGCCCTCTCCAAGCTTGATAAAATGGATATCAATCTCGTTACAATGTTTTGCATGTAAGTTCTTACATATTAATTATTTGGTGCAAGTGAATAAATGAAACAAACTTCCATCTCATCAAAGTTGTGTTGTTTCATAGGTCACAAATCCACGCAGGGCGAAATGTGGGGGAAAAGGTAGGCTAGATAAATCCAACAAGAGTTTGTAAAATGCAACACACGGTGCAACTTCGAGATGATGATCCTGCCTTAAAGAACAAGACCATGGAGGAAAAAGAAGCATATATCAAGGGTTTGTACACTAAGAAGAGGGTCGAGGTGGCCATGTACTTGGGACAAGCAATGCTCAGGCACCAGGATAAAAATATCTTAATGGTCTGTTAACATCAAAATTTGGTAAGCCCCGAAGTCATCATCGGCTTAGGAATCATATCGGCTCCAGAGTCCTGGATGAGCCAATGGAATTATCAAGTTGCCAGTAGTTGGATTCTTGATGGATTTGGTTAAAAAATTAATCAATTAAAGAAATTTTATCCAGAAGAGGCCGAGTTTGAGGAGGATGCACCATGGCAAGTTATCTATTAATTAGGCAGAGTCAATTAGTTTCCTTTTACTTTTAGGAAAGATTGTTTAGAGAACAAATAAGACTTTTATCTTTTACTTTATTTTTAGGAAAGTTTGTGTCTTGTCCAATAAGGAATAGTATCTACTCATGGGTATAAATATGTACACCGGTGTTCTATGTAAGATATCTCTCGATCAATACAACTTTCGGCGCATTGCCACCGTCTTTTCCGACGTTTTAATTATCAACCAACAGAACTTAGCACCTGACGTGGGGTTGCATCGGCTTTGATCTCCGGCGAAGGGGTAAGTCCTATGTTCCGCTGGCCCTAGCAATTGTATCGGCTACATTGGTGTTGTTCAAGGCTGCATCGCTTCGACTTCTTGGATCGCTTTGGTTCGGTTGATATATTTGTCTACCTATTTATCATATATCTAAGTTAATCTAGTTTGGTAGCTCGATTTACTTGTATTGGTTGGGATTTGCTTTAGGGTTTTTGCTGGTATTGGCTAAATTGCTTTGCTAGATTAGATTAGCTAAGGTATCAACCACTCTTAAAATCAATCGACGGCTTGATTGTCTAGATATTATGTTTCTTTTCATACTTTGCACTGCGTCAGCCCTAGTCATGCTTAGAACCATAATCTCTAGCTTGCTTTTGATTGCCAATAAGGGTTTCCTTGGTGTTTCAGCCAATGAGTTATCTGGACGTTGCATCGGCTTACAAAGATTACATACAAGTTGGATTTAGCCAATGACAACAAAGGTTTCATTGATTATCTAATCATTTGGGTTTAATGACATCGGACGTCCAGCCGATGTATGCTTTAACCTTCGGATCAGCGCTTATTCTATCATATCGCTATTAGCCGATTAGTTTCTATTGGATTATATTATTGTTTTATTGCATTATCATCAGTCGATTGTCTTTATATCTATTGATGCGAAAACACGGTGGCCTGGGAGATTTGCTTCACTCCAGTGTAGGTCCAAATCTTAGAAATGGGTTCAGGGCGTGCTAGTTGGTTTGATCCTGCAATCAACAAGATATACAAAGAAAACCATGTTAGATGCATGATAGCCGATCGACCGATAAGCCGATGACGTACCGTATAAACCTAGCTGATGCGATTTGTCTGAATCAGCTGTAAGGTGTAAGAAGAATAATATTAAGCAAACCCTAAATATGTTCCATCGGCTGTAAATACATAATCTATAGGCAAAGATTAGATCTTAGCCGATGAAAACATAATTAGGTTAAGAACAGATACTGTATCGGCTAATACTCCAAAACAGCCTTATGCAAGAGTATCAATCTAGGTAAATATATCAAGGCAGGCTTGATATATTTAACTAAAGTAATATCTTTGTATAAGGGGCAAATATAACATGAAGAGCATGATTAAGATGATTTAAATAAAGCTAAACAGTTATATTAGATAAAATCGGCTGAAACTCCGATACTACCCCTATTGTAAACAAGAGACAGGCTAGGAATCATGGTTCTAATTATGACTAGGGCTGATGCAGTACAAAGTGTAAAAAGATGCATAATATCTAGATAATCAAGTCTTTGAATCCTTCTCAGGGTGGTGGATAACTTATGCTAATCTAGACCAATAAGTTGATTTGGCTGATACCGACAAAACCTTGGACGAGGCATAGCCGATACGGCTAAATCGAGCCATCGACTTAGATTAGATAAGTTATGTGATAACTTAACAAGCCATACCTCCAACTGAAAAACCTGAAGCACAAACTCGTTGAAAAAGTAAAGAGAAAATTGTGGCGATGCCTCGAAACTGTTTATTGAACTGTTGTTTTTCTTTCATAGACCTCGGGCTTACATTTATACTCGTATGTACAGACCTTTCCCTTGTCGGACACTATTCACATATTGCCTAAACAAACAAGTCCTAGGTGGACTCTTACCACAATATTATAAAAAGGAAATGAAGTCCTATTCCTAATTAATAGATACAATTGCCTTATCCGGACTCAATTCTTAGTTGGCAATATCTTCAAGCCCCTCTTCGAAGCCAACATGAAGCTAGGCTACCCGTATTGGCTCAACCGAGTCCGATTCAGGTTACCCATATCGGCTGCTTGAGTTTGATTCTATATCGTCCGATACGGCTCTAGCCGATGCGCTGCCTGTTTTGAAAAACTCCCTTATTCCTTCAAATCCGCCTGAGATCTAATCTTAATTGCTGGTCATATCTTTACCAAATTTTTCTGTTAACACATGCCCCCCAGTTTTGGAGTAAAAATTGATATGTTGCGGAAACCTCAGATCCATAAAAACTAGGGCTCCCATAATTTTCGTGAACCGTTAACCGTGAGCAATAAATAATAACTGTTCTTGGCCTTAACCCTCACACCGTTAACTTTTCAGCACCGCGTAAACTGCCTAAGCTGCTCAAGCCTTCTCTCTCCTCTCCGCTGAACTCAAGGACGCAAGCTCCGGCGATGACCTCCATCAACTCCCAGCGACCGTCTTCTTCAAGCTTCAATGGCAACTATCACCGACGTCCACCTGGTACGCCCCTTGAACTTTTTAAGCTTTATCGGCTTCTTTTGCTCACTGCCTCTGTTCTAGGTTGAATTCTATTCTTAGATCTCCTTTCTCAACAAACTCTTGATTTATTCCTGTTTTTCCTCAATTGTAGCACCTAAAGGACCAAATTGTAATCCCTGTTTTGAAATAACCAACCCATTACTTTCTTGGTCCGATGGGCGATGTAGACCCCTGCTACCTTATTAATGTTGAGATTGATAGAATCCCTTATAAACAAACCAAGCCCAACCTGGCCGATTGGCAAACTATATTCAGATCTTGGCCCTCTAGCTTAGACGGATGGAGGACTTGGTATAAAAGAATATCGGCTTCCAAGCAGTCCATGTGGGAAGTAGGCATAGCCCAGTGCTTAGCCCTGTCCTTAGCTGATATGAAAAAGGATGAACCAATGCTGACATCAACTGCTTATTTCTGGTCCAATACCCTTAATGCTTTCCTGTTTGGCCAACGACCAATGACTCCCACCTTGCTGGATATCAAGATGCTTACCAGTTTGGACATCACCTCAACAGCTAACCCCTTTTCTCTAAAGATAAAATGTGAACACAAGCTATCAACCAAAAATGTAGGCGGCTGGTCAGGTTACATCTCTAAGCACATCGGCACAGGCCCAGTAATAGATAGGGAACACATAGTCTTTCTCAAACTCTGGCTAGAAAGGTTTATCTTCTGTGGATCAACTTGCGGCCCAACAGCCAACATGTAGCATCTGGCCCAAGCATTAGTGTCAAAGAAATCAATCCCCTTGGGCAAGTTCTTACTTGGAGCTATGTATCAAACCCTAAGCCAATCAACATCCAAGCTTCTCTTAGGAACTCCTTCGGCTATGGCGGTCCTTGGTGGTTTCTGCAGCTTTGGCTAAACTTGTACACAATCAATGTAGCTAAAAGAAGTCCCTTGTACTTAGCAAGCTTCCCATCAAACCACTTAGATGATGAAGAAGCTAGTATACGCTGATGCATGTCCTTTGGTGAGGCAGCATCAACTTATCCTGGATCAGGGCCATCGGTTGAGGCCTTCCAAGAATGGTTTGATCAATTCTATGATGGGTTTCCCAAAGCTGCAAGGGTCTAGTTCCCTTATGTCAGTTTTACACATTATGAGCTCCTAGCCGATTTAAGGCTGAATGAACTGAATGATGCATCCGATCCCAGTTGAAGGGAAAACTTTGTATCGGCTATCTCCCCATGCATCCTCCCAATAGGGGTATCTCAAGGCCGTAATGTACAAGTATCTTATGAATTCTATCACCCAACATCGGCTGCTAGACAACTTGGATTGGGCCAGCTCCCTGTTAGCTTATACTTTGCAAGGAAAATTTGGATAAGGGGTCTTGTAACATCGGCTCTGCAAATGGACAAAGTTTTGAGCATTGAAGGACCCATACTTGGATCCCTGAACCATGTAAACATTCATCTTCTGAGAAGCAAACTCTTTGGCAAGTGGTGGAGTGAATGAAAGAAACATTTATTTCATCTATCAGCCAGCTTCTATTTGACTACAATGATTCCATCCCTTAGCCCCCAGGTAATTCAATATTCTTCTCATTTTCAACCAACTTTAAATTTTACCTTTGAAAATCATCTAACTTTTCCCTTACAGGTCCCAGATACTCTTCCTGCAGCTCAAAGTTTAAGTGACCAGCCGATTGTATATGCAACGGCCTTGATGCCGACTGGAGACTTAGCTCCATTCATCATCGGCTTTGCTGCCCCTATGGTGGCATCTTTGCTAGAAGGCCAAGTCAGTGAGTCGATATCCAAGGCTGGTGGGAAGCACAAACCACCGGTCATCAAGAAATTGACAAAGAAACTCAAAGTTGCATCCCCCAAGAAGCCTGTCGATAGCATTCCTCCACTCGACTCTGATGATGAAGCCTTCCTGGATGAAGCAATTATGGAGGAAGAGGTCGATAAGGCTGCAGCTGATCCATAACCAGCCGATGTGGCCACTCCCACAAGATCACCGGCTAAATCCGATACTCAAGCTTCACCACAACCAAGGCAACGCAGAATAATCCGCAAGGTGAAGGTAAAAATACAATCCATCTTCAATCTTAACCTTTTTCAATATATTACCAACATTTGCCTTTTGTAGCCTAAGACTATATTGGCTATGGCTAAGGATAAATACTTCCCGATGCCCCACTTGTCTCCAAGCCCTCGAGCTTCTCCAATAGCATCGGTAATCTTCAAAATTCTTCAAACTTTCGGCATCGGCCGACTACAAAAACATCTAACATTTGTCTCTTTTTCAGCCAAGGGCTTCATCAACTTCCCCCCATCGGCCAGCCCCAAGTGACAAATCTCCTTTTGCCGCCGGTAGCCATCATATAGAAGAACCAGAAAAAACCCCTGCTGCGTCGATGACCCAGATAAACTCACCAACACATAATTGTCATGGGCCTAACCTTGCTCATTCCTAACCATCAGCTTTATCTTGCAGAATCTAGCCGATATGTTCTCCTTTGACATCAGGCAGTTTTTGGACGAAGAAGATGAAGAAACAACCAGTAAAGCTAAGTCCCTAATCTCTGATGATTTGAGAACAAGACTCTTAGATATAGCCAATCAGCTAGGATCCTCCTTAGATGCATTGGTTGATAACTGTGGGCCGATTAGGGAATGCTTCCAGGAAATCCAAGATCAACTCCCTGAAGAGGTCGCAGATATCATGTCCCCTGCCATGTTCCTCGAGCAACATTGTTTTAAACTCCAAAGGGCCAAGCAAAGAATTGCCGATCGGCTAGAGCGCCAAAGCATAGAAGCAACCATCCAATCCAGCCGACAACAAGTCAATGAAAACAAAGCCAAGTGGGATGAACTTACAATCGGCTCATATATAGTACAAAAACGCATCACCGAGCTTGAACAAGAAGAAGCCGATCTCTTGGCTAAGCTGGAACAAACTCGCAAGGAGATTACCCAAGAAAGACAAAGATTAGCCGATCTTCCAAAAGCTATTGAAGACCAAACGGCTAAGTTAAAAGCATCAGCCAAACAACTAGCAAGACTCAACAAGACCCTGAAGCCGATCCCTGGGACTAAAGCTAATGATGCACGTGCAATTGATGAAGTTCAACAAATTCACATACGTGCGATATCGGCAATCCAAAACATTTTGGGTTATTTTAATAGTCCTAAGCTCTTGATACACTTGGTCTTTAATGAACTTGAAACATTTTTGTTGTAATATATTCATTGGCTTCTTAGCCGATTTTGGCTTCCACGCTTGTACTTTCTATGTTTTGTCGTATTTTTGGTGTAAACGCGATAATACATATCGGTCATCTCAAGGCGATGTTATCATACATCGGCTAATCAACCGATTATGAATTGATCCAAACACTTGGGCAATACTTTTTCAAATAATTTCCATTCAAAGTCATCCCAAAAACTTTTTCATAGAATCCCTCAAGCATGTATGCATTTTCAGGTACACAACGATGAATCCGATAGGGCCCTTCCCAATTAGGTGACCACTTTCCAAATTTATTATCTCTGGTCCCTATCGGCAAAATCAACTTCCAAACAAGTTCTCCTTCCTCAAAAGTCTTTGGCACAACCTTTTTATTATAATATCTTGAAACTCTTTCTTTGTCTCTTTTGATCTTTTCCAAAGCATGCAATTGGATTTGTGCCAAATCTTCCAAGTCATCAATCATCAAGCTATGATAATCATCGGCTGATAACTCATTCCGCATAGAAATCCTTCTTGAGTCGATGTTAGTCTCCCAAGGCAAAATAGCTTCATGTCCATATACAAGCTGATAAGGTGGCACTTGTGTAGCTCCATGACATGCCATCCGATAAGCCCATAGCGAATCGGCCAAAGTAGTATGCCACCTTTTAGGTTGTTTTGCAATTTTCCTTTCAATTAACTTGATCAAACTCTTATTAGAAGCTTCAGCTTGCCTATTGGCTTGTACATAATAAGGAGAAGAATTTAACAACTCGATGCCCATACTATCAACAAACTGAATAAATTCAATGGCTACAAAGATAGATCCCTAATCTGTTGTTATAGTTTGTGGTATCCCAAACCGATAAATTATATGCTCGTTAATAAATTCAATGGCATCTTTGGATTTAACTTTCTTCAAAGGAATTGCTTCAACCCACTTTGTAAAATAATCTATTGTCACCAAGATATACTTATGTCCCTTGGTTGATGGTGGATTAATCTGGCCGATCATATCAATTCCCTAACCTCTGAACGGCCAAGGTTTAATAATTGGGTTCATAGCCGATGCTGGTGCTCTTTGGACTGCTCCAAACTTCTGACAATCTTGACTTACCTTATAATACTTAAGGCAATCTACCAGCATTGTCGGCCAAAAATATTCAACTCTTCGAAGCAACCATCTCATCTTATGGGCCGATTGATATGTTCCACAAATACCTTCATGTACTTCACACATAACAACTTTGGCTTCTTCCAAATTTAAACACTTGAGCAAAATTCCATCAATCGTTCGATAATACAAATCATCATCAAGTAAAACATATTTCAAAGCTTTATACTTTAATTTCCTCGACGCCGATTGAGAAGGATTTTTTAAATAATTAATAATATCATATCTCCAATCATCGGCATCAACTTCTACTATTTCAATATCAACATCCTTCAACATCGGCTTATAACCCGATGCACCTTGAACTAAGTCATTGGCTTCAATATTTTATTCTCTGGGAATATGCTTCATAGTAATAACCTTCAAATTCTTCATCAACTCTTGGCACTTCTCATTATAAACTTTAAAGATTTCATTCTTGCATTCATACTCCCCTGACAACTGATTGATCACCGATAATGAATCACCAACAATTTCAATAGCATTGGCTTCAACCTCCTTTAAAAGTTGCAAACCTTTAAGCACTGCTTCATATTCAGCTTGATTATTTGTATAATAAGGTTTGATGGTAAAAACAAACTCAAAACTTACCCCCATAGGCGATATGATTACCAAGCCGATGCCACAACCATGTGTACAAACAGGTCCATCAAAGAATAACATCCAAGGCATCATCTCAACATAATTAAGTAACTCACCTCGATGTTGAACAATAAAATCAGCAACAGATTGCCCTTTTACTGCCTTAGCAGATTCATATCTAAGATCAAATTTTGTTAAAACAAAATCCACTTCCCAACTCTCCCTTTTAAGACTGGAGCCGATAGCATATACTTAACTACATCGGCTTTGCAAACTATTATGCACTTGTGTGAAAGTAAATAATGCCTCAACTTTGTACATGAAAAATATAAACACAAGCACAACTTCTCAATAGGAGTATACCTTGTCTCTGCATCCAAAAGCCTTTTGCTAAGGGAAAATATTGCTCTTTCTTTTCCTCTAAATTCTTGAACCAAAACTAAGCTGATAGACTTTTCATCGGTCGACAGGTAAAGCTTGAATGGAATCCACTTCTAAGGTGATATCAATACTGAAGGTGAACTTAAATATTCCATGATATTATTCAATACTTTCTGTTGTCTTTCAACCCAAACAAACTCTTGATCGGCTTTCAATCTCAACAACGGAGTAAAACACTCAATTCTTCCTGATAAGTTAGAAATAAATCTCCTTACAAAATTAATTTTGCTAATCAAGGATTGTATCTTGGTTTTATTCTATCGAGGCTCAATATCTTTGATAGCATTTATACTTCTCTGTGTTATCTTTATCCCCCTTTCATGAACTAGAAAACCAAGAAACTGTCCAACCAATACACCAAAAGCATATTTATTAGGATTAATCTTTAAACCATATTTCCTTGTTCTCTCCAGCACTCTTCTTCAATTGGCTACATGTCCATCAATCTCTTTAGATTTCACAACCACATCATCCATATAGATTTCAACTAATACACCAATAAGATCATGAAAAATATAATTCATAGCCCTTTGATATGTAGCACCAGCACTTTTCAAACCCACTCATACAAACCGATTGCACCGGGACACCTAAAGGCATTCTTATGAATATCTTCTTCAGCCATAAAAATTTGATTGTATCCTGCATTGCCATCCATAAAAGTAATAATCTTATGTCCAAATGCTGGATCAACCAATAAATCAGCAATCGGCATGGGGTACTCATACTTGGGTGTAGCTTTGTTTAAATCTCTAAAATCAATGCAAACCCTAAGCTTTCCATTCTTCTTGATTACTAGTACTATATTTCAAACCCACTCAGCATATCAGTAAGGCCTTATAAAATTGGCATGATAAAGTCTTGTAATCTCTGCCTTAATAGCATCATATATCTCTGGCTTAAATTGTCTTTGAGGTTGTTTGTATGGTTGATATCCTGGTTTAACAGGGAGCCGATGTTCTACAATAGATCGACTAAGTCCTGTCATCTCATGATACTCTCAAGCAAAACAATCTTTATATTCTTTTAACAATTTAATCAATTCCTTTTTGAACTCATTTGACAATTTAGTACTTACAAATGTTGGCCTAGGTCTATCACCATCACCAATATCTACCTCCTCTAACTAATCGGCCAACATAAACCCTTACCCCAATTTACCCTCAAAATCATCCACAGAAGCCTCTACATATGCATTGGGGCTATCTTTTATATCTTCAAAGCAAAATTTGGGGTTCTCCATCACCGATCGGCTGAATATCACAATCGAACACTTTTAAGAAATCGCCTTTCCAAACTTTAACTGACAAACAATCAACTCCTTCCATCTCCCAAATAGTTAAATTGGCAATAGTAACATTAACTGACCTGTCGGCTTGCACGATCTCTATTTGGTCTCCTTGCCACTAGATCAAACTTTGATGCATTGTTGAAGGAATACAACAGTTAGCATGTATCCAATCTCTTCCCAACAACAAGCTATATGATCCCTTTCCATCAATGATAAAAAATGTGGTTCGAATTGTCTTGCTACCAACTGTCAACTCAACATTCAAGACTCCCTTTGTCTTAGATGAATTCCCTCTAAAATCTTGTTGGTCTTGATTAAGTCTTCTGAAGTCTTGCCAAGCTTCCTAAATGTAGTATATGGCATTAAATTGACAGTTGCTCCTTCATCAACTAACATCTTGGACATCAGCTTCCCATTGACAAAACCGTTAATGTATAGTGGTCTCAAGTACCGATGCTCATTATCCTCAGGTTTTTCAAATACAGCTTGTTCTGGTGATAGTGTCAGCTTTGTCAATGATTCTTCAATCTCCTCATCGGCTGCATGTATGTTGTACTCAGCTGGCAACATAAACACCATACTGATCGAAGATGAAGCTATAGCTTTTCCTTCAACAGATGCTGAAACCTTGTCGGCTTGGATCTCATCGGCTGACACACCATTCTTTCCTGGTACGCTGCAGCCGATGATCAAATCTCTTCATCAACTTCTTACATCTGCTCTCGGTTCATAGCCGTTGTATCCTCCTTTTTTGATTTTTAGTAAAAATTCCAGATGGACACTATTGAGCATTTTGAACTTGCTTCTCTTGATCTTCATCTTCATCCTTGAAATAGTATTGATGAATCGGCCCTAAACGTTGGTGTACTGATATTCTTTTCTGCATCGGCCAATTCTCAATCCTTGGACTTCTTGATTGATGAGAACTACCTTGGAATATAGCATCTGCATCACTGCAACCTGGACAATCTTCAATTGACGGCAGCCTCATTCCTTTATTCTAGCAAAACCTAAAGAACTCACATATCCAATGAGGATCAAAACAAGCTTTATTATCTTGAGCATCTATTTGAATATATCTTGTCTTCTCTGGTACTTGCTGATCAACTTGATAAAATTAAACTTATTTTGTTGATAAGTCTGACAACTTCTCTTATCGGCTTCATTGGTGTGAACCATTTTGACACGAAAAGGATGTCCTTCAATTTTTGTCGGCTTCTTTCCATCATCAAACTTGATCCTGTCTTGTTCTATAGCCGATTGAATCTGCTGCCCGAACACCTTGCATTCATTTGAATGATGTGACCCGGTGTTATGCCATTTGCAATACTTCTTTTTCCTTAACTCCTCACCCGATGGAATCACATGACCTACTAGAAGTTGAATCTGTTTCTCTTGAAGTAATAAATCAAATATCTTATTTGCTTTATTGATATCAAAATCATATCTTTCTTCTTTTCCATTGTCCTTGACCCATTGGCAAACCACTATCTTCTTGTTTCTTGACCACTCTGCCAAACCAATTTCTGGGTCTTCATCTTCTGATTCTGACTCATAATTGTATATATTGTTAGCATTACTAGCTTTCCTGGTAAACTTCTTTGCTTCCTGGAATCTTTGTTTATGAGTCGATACCTTTTGAACTAAATGAGCTATACTTTCAAAGTCCTGTGCAGAAAATCTTTCCCTTATCAGCCCAAGTAATCCCTGCAAAGCTAGTCAATAAGCTGAGAATCGGTCAAATTAAGGCTGTAACATCTATTTCTTATGTCTCTAAACCTCTGAATGTAATATATAACCGATTCATCAGTCTTTTGTCTGATTGATGTTAAATCTGATAGCTTCATCTCTTGAACCCCAGTGAAAAAGTTTCTATGAAATTGCTTCTCCAAATCAGTCCATCCTCTAACAGAAATATAAGGTAATGAAGAAAACCAAGTGAAGGCCGATCTAGACAACGACAATGGAAATAACCTAACTCTCAAAGCCTCCACAACCGATGCTTCTCCGCACTATGCTAAGAATTGGTTGATGTGTTCATATGTGGAAACGTTGTCCTGTCTTAAAAACTTTGAGAAATCTGGGATCTTATATCAGCTTGGCAATGGCACTTTGTCAAAGTATTCTGGATATGGGTATCGATACATGTTTTCACTATCCTTGGGTTTCAATCCAAATTGCTCCATGATCACTTTTGCAATCATGCCAGCCCATTGTTGTTGTTGCCCACCAAATTGTGGTATTTGTTCATAACTATTGTACTGAGGCTGATATTGGTACTGTGGAACAGGTTCTAGCTGATATTGTTGAGGTGATATCGGCTAAGGCTGAAAGCTTGAACTTTGACCCAAGTAAGGTTGATGAGGTTGATATTGAAAATTCTGTGGTACCTCATTCACATATTGTGGTCCCGTTGATGTTTGTGACAAAATCGGTTGTTGACTAGGAATTTGATATCCTTGACCCCCCATTGGCTGTGAGTTTTGAAATATTCCAGTCGATGTTGGTATAATCCTTGGAGCCTGATCTTGTTGAATTTGCATCCCTAAAGAACCTAGGATCTTGGCCCTTTTGCCTTCTCCTTAGCTATAGTTCCATCCATCACCTTTCTGACCACATTGGTTAATGTGTTCACCAACATATTAGATTGATTGATCAAGGCTTGATGTGACCATGGCTACTGTGGATACAACTGTCGTTCACATCATATGTCAACAGAAAGATGTCAAGATCAAGTTGTCCAAGTTCTGGAATCCGATTCGGCCACCTGATACAGTGTTGATTTCAAATGGCCGCCAAATATGCATACGAGCTCCGTTTTGGGCCCATGAGTACTTGATGGAAAGCAATTGAAGTCCTCTTTCCAATGGATCTAGCCTCATCTCCAAATTCTATCTCAGTCATCCACAGTTGAAGAAAAAAGGTATTCCACCACCTATAATAGGCCTATAGGCTTGTAACTTCATCTGGGACCCCGACCCAGGTGGGGCCCATGTGGGGTGCGCCCCAACCTGGTGGAGCATGACCTAGGAATCCCTTGGTCGTCCTCCCACACCTTTAAATAGCTAGGTACCCCTTTAGGGTTTCTCGGGTTTTATTTAGATAAAAGTTTAGCTTCGCTACTTTGCCGTGTAATCCCATGATCGGTTAGATCGCCGGATTGCTCGTTACGAAATTCCAACTTATCATTTATATTTAATTCCTATTTGCAATTCAAATTGCTTTTATCTTATTCTTTTTTGTTTCTTCGATTTGCTTGCAGGAATAAGGTTGATCTGCACCGGCAAGATCAACAACCCACGGAGAGGTGTATCAATCGCTAAGGCGCAACACAACAACATCTCGTGAGTTTGTAGTCGGGTCGTCAATGTTTCTCCTAAATCGTAGCTATCTTCAACTCACAGGTTTATCAAGTGGAGCTCAGGGTTTATCAAGGCTTGATGCACCACATAGTCCAACATATCTTGTAGTGAAACTCTTTCATCCATGGCTGGTTACTCTTCTTTAGCCTTGATCTCTTCTGTTTTAGCTTCATGTTGTCATATACTGGATTCTGCCTCGGTCTTTGGGAAGATAACTTTTCATTTTTGACTAACTTTGCCTTGCCGAGACACAGTGAAGGAATCTAGATACATCTTGTGTAAGGCTTGCGTAAACTGTTCCATCATTGCCTTTTGTTCTTCAGACAGCTATTCAACTGTGATTGGGATGATGTTTTCTTTAGTTATTTCAGGCATGATGGATGTCTTGAAGGTCGAGTCCAACCGGGCGTGCCAAAAACGTGTTGATGCAAAAACACAGCGGCCTGGGAGATTTGTTTCACTCCAATGCAGGTCCAAATCTTAGAAACGGGTTCAAGGCGTGCCAGTTTATTTGATCCTACAACCAAAAAGATATACAAAGAAAACCATGTTAGATACACGATAGCCGATCGGTCGATAGGCTAATGACGTACCGTATAAACCTAGCCGATGCGATTTGTTCGAATCGGCTGTAAGGTGTAAGAAGAATAATATTAAGCAAACCCTAAATAGTTCCATCGGCTGTAAATACATAATCTATAGACAAAGATTAGATCTTAGCCGATGAAGACATAATTAGGTTAAGAACAGATACTGTATCGGCTAATACTCCAATATAGCCTTATGCAAGAATATCAATCTAGGTAAATATATTGAGATTGGCTTGATATATTTAACTAAAGTAATATACTTTTATAAGGGGCAAACATAACATGAAGAGCATGATTAAGATGATTTAAATAAAGCCAAATAGTTATATTAGATAAAATTGACTGAAACTCCGATACTACCCCTATTGCAAACAAGAGACATACTAGAAATCATGGTTCTAATTATGACTAGGGCTGATGCAGCACAAAGTGTAAAAATGTGAATAATATCTAGACAATCAAGTCTTTAAATGCTTTTCAGCGTGGTGGATAATTTATGCTAATCTAGGCCAATAAGCCGATTTGGCCGATACCGACAAAACCTTGGACGAGGCCTGGTCGATACGGCTAAATCAAGCCATCGACTTAGATTAACTAAGTTATGTAATAACTTAACAAGTCATATCTCCAGCTGAAAAACCCGAAGCACGAACTCATCGAAAAACTAAAGAGAAAATTGTGGCGATGCGCCGAAAGTGTTTATTGAACTGTTGTTTTTTTACGTAGACCTCGGGCTTATATTTATACCCGTATGTATAGACCTTGTCCTTGTCGGACACTATTCACATCTTGCCTAAACAAATAAGTCCTAGGTGGACTCTTACCACAATATTATAAAAAGGAAATTAACTCCTATTCCTAATTAATAGACACAATTGCCTTATCTAGACTTAATTCCTAGTTAGCAATATCTTCAAGCCCCACTCCGAAGTTAACATGAAGTTAGGCTACCCATATCGGCTCAACCGAGTCCAATTCAGGTTACCCATATCGGCTACCCAAATCCGATTACATATCAGCCGATACTGCTCCAGCCGATGTGCTGCCTGTTTTGAAAAACTTCCTTATTCCTTCAAATCCACTTCGGATCCAATCTTAATTGATGGTTATATCTTTACCGAATTTTATTGTTAACAATATCGTTATTTACTCAAGCATCAGAATCTACATTGGATATATAGCCGATTGCTCAAAGCCATATCAACATCGGCTAATATCGGCATCGGCTGGAATTACTCCATCGGCTTGTCAGCCGATCGACTCTTTGATCTGCTGTTTATATATCTTGTCAGTTGCAGGATCAAACTGACTAACACGCCCACATCTCATCAATTTTAGGACCTGCACTGGAGCTAAGCAAATCTCCTAGGACTTCGTGTGCCACACGCAGGATCTACGTCAACACATCTTTTGACACACTCGACGGGACAGATTTTGTGTCAACACATTTTTGGCACACCTGGTGGGCACGAGTTTTATACCAACATGTCTAAGGAAGAACTTGATGCCAAGATCTTGATCACAATGGAGGATTTGAAAGAAGAGCAGAGGCAACAGATAGAGTAATCCATGGCTGACTTTCAAAAAGCGTTGTCTTCAATCTTTTGTCATGACGCAATAAGGACCAATTCAGAAGACTCAATCAGTTCAAAGAATTCAGCTCGAGGGGCAAATTGGTGAACAACTTTATCATCATCGACAACAACAAAATCAGCTTGGGCGGCAAGCTCATTAGCATCGGCATGACGAGTCATATCAATATCAGGTAGAGGAACTTCATCAATATAGGCATCTTGTAGAGTATCAATATAACAATGGTTGGGCCGATAGAATTGCAAAGTTAGTAGAGGAGCAATTTGGACTTAGACCTAAGGAGCATATCCACATGTATCAGCAGCCATATGCTGAATGGTTTGATATTGTTTCATTGCCACACCAATACAAGGTTCCAGATTTCTCCAAGTTTTCAGGGCAAGATGATATATCTACAATGGAACATATCAGACGATTCTTAGCGCAATGTGGAGAAGCATCGGCTGAAGAGGCTCTGAAAGTTAGAGTTTTTCCATTGTCTTCGACTGGATTGGCTTTCACTTGGTTTTCATCATTACCATAAAATTCTATCAGAGAATGGACTGATCTTGAGAAGCAATTCCATAAGTATTTCTTTGCTGGAGTCGATGAGATGAAGCTTTCAGATTTGATATCGGTTGAGCAGCAAGAAGGAGAATCGGTTGTGGAATATATTCAAAGATTTCGTAATATCCGCAGCCGATGCTATAGTTTGAGCCTAAGTGATGAGCAACTAGAAGATCTTGTATTCCAAGGATTGTCAGCAATTATCAAGGACAAATTCTTTTTCCATGAGTTTGACAGCCTAACTCATCTAATGCAAACAGTATCGGCTTATGACAGCCGATGGCAAGAAGCAAAGGAGGATCAACTTTGGAGTTATCAAGACCAGAAAGAAGATAATTTTGAAGCATGAGTTCTCATACTCCAAAATTGGGGGGCATATGTTAACACCAAAATTTGGTAAGCCCCAAAGTCATCATCGGCTTAGGAATCATATCGGCTTCAAAGTCCTGGGATGAGCCGATGGACATATCAAGTTGTCAGTAGTTGGATTCTTGATGGATTCGGTTAAAAAAATTAATCAATTAAAGAAAGCTTATCCAGAAAAGGCTGATTTCGAGGAGGATGCACCATGGCAAGTTATCTATTAATTAGGCAGAGTCAATTAGTTTCCTTTTACTTTTAGGAAAGATTGTTCAGAGTCCGAATAGGACTTGTATCTTTTACTTTATTTTTAGGAAAGTTTGTGTCTTGTCCAATAAGGACTAGTATCTATTATGGGTATAAATATGTACACCCGGGGTCTATGTAAGATATCTCTCGATCAATACAACTTTCGGCACATCGCCACCCTATTTTCTGAGATTTTACTTATGAACCGGCAGAACATGACACCTGACGCAAGGTTGCATCGGTTTCAATCTCCGACGAAGCGGTAAGTCCTACGTTCCGCTGGCCCTAGCAATTGTATCGGCTACATTGGTGTTGTTCAAGGCTACATCACTTCGACCTCTTGGATCGCTCCAGTTCGGTTGATATATTTGCCTACCTATTTATCATATATCTTAGTTAATATAGTTTGGTAGCTCTATTTATTTGTATCGGCTAGGATTTGCTTTAGGGTTTTTGCCGGTATTGGCTAAATTGCAATACCATATTATATTAGCAAAGGTATCCACCACTCTTAAATTCAATCAAAGGCTTAATTGTCTAGATATTATGTTTCTTTTCATACTTTGCGCTGCATCAGCCCTAGTCATGCTTAGAACCATAATCTCTAGCACACTTCGATGACATCTTCAAACATGGACTTTGAATTTATTGTATTGTGTCGTTAATTTAGTGTTTAGTTTCAAATGCAACGTTGTTGTATACACATTCCATTTGAGTGGGGCTGTATACACATTGCATTTGAGTGGGGGTGTTAAAGAATATGTGTATGTTAGTGTGTCAAGGATATTTTGGTCATTTCATATTGTACTCATCTCCTATTAGCCCTAAGGTCCAACTCAATAGATTAAGGCTGCGTTCGGCAGCTGGACAAAGAGAGGAGATTTCTCTCGTTCTCCGTGCACACTCTTTCTGAACTACTAAACGGTGTGTTTTTGCAAAACTTTTCTATACGAAAGTTGTTTTAAAAAATCATATTAATCTATTTTTTAAGTTTAAAATAATTAATACTTAATTAATCTTATGCTAATGACTCATCTTGTTTTACGTATCTTCTTAATCTTCTCCTTTCTCTTTCTCTCAAACACTCCCTAACTGTTCATTCCTCAATTCCCTCCAAATTGTGACAAATACATATGCAACACTTTGAAAAACACTTTCCATCAAAAGAACACTTTGAAAAACATATGAAATCTAGTCGATAGCTTCCACATTTAGCTTTTCACTAGTTGGGTGCCCGTGTGTTGCAACGGGAAAAAAATATATGCAGTTATTAGCTATGTAGAATATGACTACCCTAATTCTCCTTTCCCTCAGAATTATTTGACAACGGAAGTACTAAACTTAAAAAGTACAGAACCACATCATCTTTGTCTATGTTTCTTAGCGATGTAACCAAAGAAGGTGCAAAGTTCAAGCCAATCGATCAATTCAGACTTTGTATTCTGCTAGTGAGGCACAACAAATGGGTTTATATTTTATAGATAATTTAACAGGATTTTTTACATTTTGGTCCTTTCGAAAAACTTATTTCACAAATAGACCCTTGGAAAAACTTATCCCAGGAATGATCCTTTTTGGTGTGCCAGATCCTCTGGCGCCGCCCTCCAACACCACGGCGCCAACATTGGTGGCGCTATCGGGGTGCCACGGTGGCATCATGCATAGGGCAAGAGCTGACGTGGCGGTAGGGCGGCGCCAAGGTCGCTGGCGCGCCACCACCTACCACGGCGCCAGTGGCATTGGCACGCTCCCCCCGGGGTGTGGACTGGCTTTAACCCCCATGGGCCCCATCCCACCTCATCCTCCCCATTCGCCCCCAAACCCCCCAGCCGAGCCCGAGAGAGCTAAGAGCTCTCTCTCTCCCCCCTCTCCCCTCTCACCTCTCCTCCTCAAATCCACTCAATTTGAAGTCATTTTTCGTGGGATTTTTTATTAAAATGGAAGAGCAAGGTATACTCCTCCATTCCCCCCCTTTTTTTCTCATTTTAATCGATGAAATTTGTAGATCAAAGGGTAACCCTAGAACCCATATTTTGCCCAAATTTTTGATTTTGAAGATTTAAATTGGGGATTTGTTGAGTATAGTGTTACATGTGTGCAATGTGCTTGTTGGAGATACGTCTTTTGGAGTACATTGTGTGGTAATGTTGATTTTTAGGTGGTTTGGTTGGATGGATGGATGGTTGGAGGGAAAATTTTACTTGAAACATGAAAGAATTTTTATGTTGATGAAAAATTGTTTTAGGCCGAATATTTAGGTATCTATTATATGGAGGAAAGCATTGCTTCGATGAGATGATAGAAATTTATTGAAGTTAACTACAACTAGGTTGGGTTGTATGATGGAGTAGTTGTAATATTTGTATGTTTATGGCACTATTAAAGATTCTTGCTATTGTTGGATGTGAATTAAATATTTTTGGTTAAGTAGTAGGTTTGGGACAATTTAAGTTATGCATTAGTTCTAATTAGTCAGTTTGTATGACGTTTAGGAAGGATGAGGTAATTTTTTATCTCTAAAGTGACATGATATTTTTTGGTGTAGATGGATAGACTTGTTCGTGTTTACTACGGTGGTAGAGTGGTTGAACCTTACGTTGGTGCGCATGTTGAGTTTGAGGATATGTCGTTGAAGACCATTTTGTTTCCCACCCGCCCCACTTTTGATGAACTAAGGTCACAAGTGAAAGAAGCTCTTGAATGGACCGAGGATTATGTGGAGATTGGTATTTATGGGAGATACAATGTCGGTCAAGGACATAAGTAAGTATTGAAGGTGCTAGGTCATTTGGATTGGGAAATTTATTTTGATTTGGTAAAAGACTCTCAGTTTAGATCTCTAGAGGTGTTTGCTTCAAAGATGGTACGTACCGTAGACAATTTGGATCTAAACAAGTCTCCGTGTTATCCTTACGACAAGAAGAATTTTGTGACATATTTTTCTCGTCATGGGGGTACACGCTGTGGCAATGGGGGAACAAGTAGATCAGTATCGAAGACTGAGTTGGTACGAGAAGACTTGGATGAGCAAGGACAGAAGAAGAGACCTTTGTGACGATGTGGACGATGTGGCATCACAGTAGTGACGATGTGGACGCAGCAAGGGAATTGAAAATGGAGTTAGTAGAGGGGCTTGATGTAAGTGAAGGTTCATTGGAAGATGTCGGTAACAACCTAAATTGGTCATCGTACGGAGGCAACCCTGAATACTCGATGCAAGTAGCAGGCCAAAATTCTGATCTAGCTGATTACTTTATTGTGCACTTGAGTGGTGGTCATGATTCTGTTTCGGTAGAATTCAATCGAGAGGAGGTTGGCGAGGAACCAAGTGTTGAGCAGTATGATGTTGAATTTGCTGATGACTCCGATGATGACCATCCATTCCCTGCACTAACCAACAATGACAAAGTAGCATTAGAGGAATGTCGTGCGTTCGAGAAGGTGTTTGAGAGGAAGCTAGACATTCTTGAGTTTAGGGACCTAACACATGCCCATGGTGCAATATTAGATGATGACATCAACATGGATCACTTGCCAGAACCATTCTAGATGGATGGCCTCAAGAAGGGTTTGGAGTTCCCATCCATGGTTGCATTGAAGCTATGGCTCCAAGAGTACCCCATTGTGCACCATCGTCCATACCATATTGTGAATTCCGCCGCAAATAGGAGGTACACTGTTAAATGTGAACACAAACGATGCAAATGGAAGGTGCACTCAACAAAGAGGTCCAGTGGCACGTGGAGGATATCACGTGTTGGTAAGGCACATAGTTGTGCCACTGCAGAAGGTTCAGGGAGCCACCGACAGTTGATTTCTAAGTTCATAGCAAACAGGTTACGCAATGCCATCAAATTGCAACCTACACGCTCTGCTTCAGCGTTAGCTGTCTATATATTTGAGGCTTTCCAATATAGGGTGAAGTATGGCAAGGCTTGGATGGCAAGAGAGAAGGCTATGAAGCTCATTTATGGAGAATGGGGTGAAGCATACGTCCGTTTGCCCACGATGCTACAAGCCATTAAGTAGAGGAATCCGAGTATGGTGTACCATATTGATACCCATCCCAATAGGCTAGTGAACATTGGTGGGGTGACGAAGAAAATATTTTTGCATGCATTCTGTTGCTTTGGTCCTTCTGTCAAGGCATTTAAGCATTGCAAGCCAGTACTAGCTATAGATGCAACCTTCCTAACAAGGAAATATAGTGGTGCCTTGATGACTACATTGTCAGCTGATGCGGAGAACCGATTTGTACCATTAGCTTTTGCCTTGGTGGAGAAAGAGAACTCGTGAGACTGGTGTTGGTTTATCGATCTTGTCCGACAGGTTGTGATTGGGCCACGTAGGGAAGTTTGTATTATCTTAGATCGGCATGCTGGTATAATGAATGCCACGAGGACTCCTATTCAAGGATTGCCACCGGTTCACCACCGTTGGTGCATGAGACACTTTAGTGCTAATTTCCACAAGGCCGTGCGGACAAGCATCAAACAGAAGAGCTACTAAGGATATGTCAGATTGACGAGAAGTGGATATTTGAGAGGGATGTCGAGGCACTAAGACTGTTGGTAGCCGAAGGTCCTCGTAAATGGCTTGAAGATGAGTTGTTGGACAAAGATAAGTGGCCCCATGCATACAACAGAAATGGTCATCGGTGGGGTTACATGACAATCAACATGGCCGAGCAGTTCAACATTGTGCTAGTAGGTATTCGAAGGCTATCGGTGACAGCCATAGTATCATTTACCTTCATGAAGTGCAACGAGTTCTTTGTGAACAGACATGATGAAGCAGTGAAACACACTCAATTAGGGGAACGCTGGTCTGAGAAGGCCACTAGTAAGATGAAGACGCAAAACACCAAGGCAAGCAAACACACTTCATGGTGCTTCGATAAGAAGAGTAAGACGTAGGAGGTCGCTGAGAGGGGTGGAATAACACGTGGTGGTGTTAGGTTCGATGCAAGATCATTCAAAGTAGAAGGTGAGAGGAACTCATGTACTTGCCAAATGCCATTGCTGTACCATATGCCTTGCTCACTTCTCATCAACGTTTATTGGATTCATGCAATTGTCTCAGAATCTCCCAACCGTATGCCATACGAGTTCTAATCGAAAGCCGTTGTGAACACATGGGCAAGTCGCTTTGAGCCATACCTCGACCCCATACAGTGGCCACCGTACGATGGTGAAGAATTTGTTGCAGACCCGGAGTTGAAGGTTAAAACAAGGGGGAAGAGAAGATCGAAGCGCTTGAAGAATAAAATGGACTCGAGCCTTGGTGGTTCTAGAAGGAAACCGCCTTCAAGTCTTCAAGTTGATGCTGTGCCATTGCAAAATAGGTGTTCGTTATGTCACCAGGAGGGTCACAAGAAACCTAAGTGCCCTAAGCATACGAAAAAGAAGAAGTCCAAAAAAAGCAGCAAGGTAATTTTTGTTAGGTCTATTCAATGAGTGTTTTTGGTGATATCATATATATTGTTTTCCAGTTCTTACATTCATTTTTTTATTGTATGTTATGCAAATATTGGTAACTGATAATATCTTTCTTTTCTCTTAATGCAGGATGGATGGGGAGGAAGAGACACCAACTTACCCGGCCTTGGACAAGTACTACGAGGCCCAGTATCGCGGGGCTGTGATCGAGTGGGGGAGGGTAAGTATCGACATCCAGTCATTTGTACCTAAGTATCGATAATGTCTGTTTGACATTGTACTAACTATTTGATTTGAAAATGCTTCTGCAGATGCTTCAATCGCTCCGAGTTAGAGCGCACATCCCCTGGTGTTTGACGAGCGGTACGTCCCGTACCTCTGGACCGCTGGGTTGCTTGGGGTGGCCATGGTTGTGAATAGAGGATTGCCGGTGTTCAATGCTCCTGCATGGACAGCACTTGTAGATAGATGGAGGCTTGAGACACACAACTTCCACCTACCAAGTGGTGAGATGACCATCGCTCTACAAGATGTTGCTATGATCTTGGCCCTCCCAATACGGGGTCATGCGGTGATGGGCAAGACGGAGACTTCTGGATGGCTTGGATAGGTAGAGCAGTTATTTGGCATGCCACTAATCGTTGAGCAGGGGCAAGGGAGGAAGAAGAAGCAGAACGGTATACCCCTCTCTTGGCTTACTTAGAATTTTTCAAACCTCGATGAGGACGCCGAGCCATGGCGTGTTGAGTGCTACGCGCGTGCATACATCTTGCATTTGCCGGGAGGGGTACTTTTTTTAGATGCTGGTGGTGACATTGCTTCGGCAATTTAGATCCCTTTGGTAGCCAATCTTAATGGTCTAGGGTGTTTTAGTTGGGGTTCAGCGGTGTTGGCATGGATTTATAGACAGCTCTGCGAGGCTTGTTGTCGTCAAGCACCATCCTCCAACCTTAGCGGCTGTGCACTTCTGATTCAAGTGTGGATGTGGCTACGACTACTAGTGGGTAGGCCAAAGTGGAGGCAAAGTTTTATCCCATGGCCCTACATTGAGCCAGACATGGAGAAGTCAATGGCCTACTTATTTGAAAGTAAGGCCACCTCACATGCTCGTAGTGTGATGGTGTACAAGCAGTACATCAACAAGATGGACTGCCTCTAGCTTGGGCATGTAAGTACTTCTAATTTCAGTCAAAATTTATCAATAACTTCTATGTCAGAGGGACTCACCTAACACAATTCTTCTACATGTGTAGATCACTTGGCTACCATATCACACGCCTAAGGCAAGCGGACTTACAGTGAACACCTTGTGCAATCAGGACGCAGAATACTTCATGCATCAATGTTCACTGATTTTTTTCTGGGCTGTTGAGTACCACCTGCCGCACTGTGTCATGCGACAGTTCGGAAAGAGGCAAGATTTCCTGGTTGAGGACATCTCGACTAGAGTGGATCTACACAGGTAAGATTATGGCCCTTGCTTGCTTCGATTCACGCTCTTTCATTTTTATGTTGTAAAACCCATGTTTTACACATCAACACATTGTACTTTTGAAGGTACGACAGGGTTAAAACAAAGAAGGTGAAGGATTGGGGGTTAGAGCACAGTAGATACATTGATGCTTGGAGGACAGCGGAAAGGAATGATAGGTACATCGAGCCAATCCACCAAAACAAGCATTTTAGTGAGTACCTTCGTTGGCTACATAGGAACTACCGAATTTTCCTACGGCCTACTTAGACAGAGGCCGACATAGAGGAAGACCGCTCTTCTGACGAGGGGCGGGACTGCTATGACATTCGGACTAGGATTGGTAATCAAATGGAACACGCGTCACTTAGAGACAGAGTCGTAAGTTCTCTTGCATTTGTCAATTTGGTTTTATTGTTCACGCAATATTTAAGATACATCATGTCATGCTTGCAGTCGAGAGAGCTCCTCAGGAGCGTGAATGAGATGGGGCATGCCCTCGGATCTCCGAGGGGTGGTGAGGAGACAGAGAACACACTTCACAATGTGCTCGAGGTAAAATGATTTAACATTCCATCCAAAAAAAGCAATATATGGTTTATGCCTAACAAAATCCTTTTTTAATGCAGAAAGTTTGCCGAAGATGCTGCAAGCTGGCTACAAGACTAGGTTGTAAGTCGGTTGGATTGGATGACGTATACCAACCGCGCAGACTACCACCACCACTACCTCAATCCGCGCATCCAAGTACCACCCGATACTCCCTCAGGATAGAAGAGCGTGAAGAAGTTGGCAGTTCGTCATCATCACGCAATCCACAGGGGAGGGGAAAGGGAAAGGCATAGGCTACACCTAGCGACGACGACGACGACGACTACTACTACTACATTGCCCCGAATGCTAAAGAGATAGGCATGTCGCAGCTGCCCGATGCGCCTCAGGCGTCACAGCCCACGACATATAACTTACGTTCCACTCAGCAAGCGAAGAAGAGGTATATTGGCCTTACTATTGTCATATGTTCTTTGAATTGCCTCATTGTTTTTTGAAATATTCTACACATTGTATTATCAAATGTAGGTACACTCCTGGGTCACAGGCTCTTCGGCATCAACGAAAGAAGTGATTTCAATGAAGTTTTACTATTTCTCATCTTTTAGAACATTTGTGAACTTGTTTAATGGATTTATGTTATGTATATGGATGTGAACTTATTTCATGGACTTTGGGGTTATATGAACTATGTGATGAACTTGTGAACAAAGTGATGAACTTGTGGAGTAAGTGAACTTGTGGACTATGTGATGTTTGATGTGCAATTGAACTTGTCCACTTGTTTGATGGAATTGGACTATGTGATGTTTGATATGGTGCAGATAATTGATTAGTATGCTTATTGTGAATTGGTTGAAATGTTTGCATCTGATGGATTTTTGTTTGTTGTTTCCAATGTGGATAATTCACTTGCAGGGTCGGCAAAGGAGGGCGCCAGGCTCCCGGCTGAGGCAGGAGAGGGTTGGCTGGCTGGGGGGCACAACACTAGCCTCCCAGCGGAGGCAGGAGGGGACTTGGGTGGCCCAATGCGGCGACAGCCACCCTGGCGCCGTAATGTGGGGAGCAGTGCCAGCCTCCTGGCCGAGCCAGGACTGGGTCAGGGGTGGCCGAGGGTGCAGCGCCAGCCTCTCGGCCGAGCCAGAACTGGGTCGGGGGTGGCCGTGGGCCGGCACCAGCCACGATGGCGTCGTGCTTAGGGGGGGCGCCACCCTCCGGCCTAAGGCAGGGTCGTCCACACGAGGGAGGGTGGCAGCAGCCAAACAAATGAGGGAAGGTGCCACCGGTCACGAGGAGGGCCGACAGCACCAATCAGGCGTCACATGGAGGAATGCCGACACGATTTTCGAGGAGCCAACTAGGAGGGAACGCCGTGACACATAGTGGGCCAAGACATGACACAAAATCGAACCTAACAAAACATACAAAATTGCATACATGCACGTCGTACTTCATCCAAACACGACAAAGTACAAAGGCAACATCATCGAGTTGAAGTCTCAAAATTAAAATGTTTCCAGCTTGATATTTCAATACTATCATTATTACATGTCTTAGGGAATTTAAGATTGTCCAACAACTCCAATAAAACTACTGGGTGCATCGAGGATATTTCCCCTTGCTCACGGCCTCTGGACCAGCCTCCTTGGCACGCTGTGCCCTAGCCAGCTTCCTCGTCCTCTCCTTCGCACGCTCTTCCTTCTCCACAAACTCCCTTCCCATCTCCCTGACCTCCCTCTCCTCCTTCCTCTTCCTCTCTGCGATATCTATTGCCGCAAGTCGGAGACGACGATCAAGTCGTTCATCTTCCCATTTGCGCTCTACGAAGCATCTCCGCATCGTGGGGATCAATCTTCATGTCAATCCATTCCAAAAAGTGATGCGGGGATCAATCTTCATGTCAATCCATTCCATAAAGTCACACAGAGGAGGCAGTACCTTCGGTACCTGCACATTCCACGATTTAAATTATTTTCATTACAATTTTCATTACAAATTACCTCCACTGGCTTCGCCACCTTTCCTTTCATTCCCTTTGCCTTAGGCTCAGGCTTAGCCTTCTCCGGACTGTATGTATGCGACACATCCAGTACCTCTAATGGTATGTCTTGTGGTCATCACTTATTGCAAAACAACATTCGTCACCGTACCAACACATGGGACGAATAGCGTCCGGTAGTGGTAGCTGCCTAGGGCAATAGCAGTTTGATCCTTCCTTATCATTCTACAAAACCAAAATTATCTCTCGCCAAGTAAATTATTGTGAAATTTTCTCAACCACTATCTTATAAGATAATTAACTTACTAAGCACTACAAAACTGCCTACATTTTTAAAGTCAATATATCAAATTTGTCATCTTTCATGAAAATTTATAGATTTATATTTAGCTACAATTAACTTCTAACATGAGACCAAATTTGTCTATCCTCCATATAGCACATAGCTACAAAATTTGACCTATATCAATTTTTCGATACAACCATCCATTCAAGTCCAAACTATACTCAACAAATCCCCAATTTAAATCTTCAAAATCAAAATTTTTGGCAAAATATGGGTTCTAGGGTTATACTTCGATCTAAAAATTTACTGATTAAAACGAGAAAAAATAGGGGGGAATGGAGGAGTATACCTTGCTCTTCAATGTTCACAAAAAATCCCACGAAAAACGGCTCCAAATTGAGTGGATTTGAGGAGGAGAGATGAGAGGGGGAGAGAGAGTGCTCTCAGCTCTATCGGGCTCAGCTAGGGGGTTTGGGGCGAATGGGAAGGATGAGGCGGGGTGAGGCTCGCTGGGGTTAAGGCTAGCCCACACCCCGGGGGGAGCGCGCCAGTGCCACTGGCGCTGTGGTAGGTGGTGGCACACCAGCAACCTTGGCGCCGCCCTACCGCCACGTCAACTCCAGCCCTATGCGTGGTGCCACCGTGACACCCCGACGGCACCACCAATGCTGGCGCCGTGGTGTTGGAGGGCGACGACAGAGGCTCTGGCGCACCAAAAAGGATCATTCCTGGGATATGTTTTTTCAAGGGTCTATTTGTAAAATAAGTTTTTCAAAAGGACCAAAATATAAAAAAAACCTGACTAATTTAATCTCACACAAGTTCCTTACATGTAATCTTATACATGGAACTACAGCTAAACCATTTAACTACTACACCTATCAAAGCAAGTTCCCTACATGTAATCTGATGCCGAAACAATTAGAATAGTTCAGCTAGAGGGCCAGGAATTTATCTCGCTGATGAAAATGCAAGCGTGCTTTAATATTTTTACAGAATTGCTTCAGCAATACTTGTTCCTGAAATACAGAGGAAATAGTTAGTAATCATATACCTTCACTTTTTCTGTGCAAAAGTGGTATCCCTGTGGGGAACTGAAATAAGATGTATAATTATATGACTTCCATTAATGGTAGATTAGATGCTTAGCACTTAGAAGAATATAGTCAGCCTATGCAAAGAATCTGCCAAGTACAAATCAATTAATAACAGAAAGTTAAGCCCAAAACCAGTTAAGAGTCTATGTTGCACCTAGAATAAAGTATTGCTACAAACAGAGCACATTATTCAACGGTAGCTCCAAGTTTCTCAATATTTAGAGGTTGGAAAACTTTTAGTAAAGAAACATACCTGGCTTTTCTGTCTTCTATGACGTACAACCAGAAAATATATGGTGTAGGCGACCTACACATTGGAATTCGACCGATATCATGCTATGATCACCACCTGTGAAAATATTGTAGCGTAAACCACTTAGAGAAACAGTTCATAGGTGAACATAACAACAATTTCAACAAAAATCTTAGCACATATATAAAGAACAATAGTGTTACCTCGAGGATGTCTCCTTCACAATTATTTCCTGAATGGCAAGACTCGTTATATGAAATTATTGCTCCATGATTGTCATCAGTTTCATCTGCACAGGTATTTCAAATTGACACACTCATAAACCATCCAAACAATAATTCATCTGAATGTAGGCAGCACAATGTAGTTCTGTGAGTGAACAGGATATGAAAGGGAAAATGGTTCAACAGCGTTGGAAACATTGTTTCTTCATTTGTAAAAGTTAAAACAATCATGCAATCTAAATTAAGTATCTGCACTGCATATCCTAATTTTTAGTATATTATCGAACCTTAGGATTAGGATGGTGCAACTAACTAAACACATTACATGAATCACTTTCTCAGTTAACTTGTATGAAAAATACTCTCATGCATTTGACTTGAGAACCTTTTTATAATGGAATAACAATATCCCAGGCTCCCAGCCCCTCCTTAAGTACCTAATTTTTGGAAAGTTTAAACAACAGCTATGCATTGTATTAAATTTTATGTAGCTGGAATAGGGATGCAGGACTAAATATAAAGGAACAACTAAAACAGTGATATGCTCTTACCTAGGACGTAAGCTATTTCCGGGAGTCTAAAATTAAAGAGGGGTTATCACAGTCAATAACTTAATATATGTCAAAATAATTCGGAAATCTATGAAAAAAAATAGAAAAACTATAATCTAATCAGCAAAGTTATTTATATCCTCCAAAAGATAATAGTGCCATATCAAAGTTATTTAAATCATCGAAAAGACAACAGCGGCAGCTCCAAGATTCAATCTAATCAAGGATTTCAATTATGCTTCAAGCAATTTGATAATTATTGAAACCAACCATATCAATGTAGGTAACCTACGGAATGAAATAGATCAGGAAAGAGTAAGAATATTACATATCCCAGAAACCAGATATAAAACAAATTTCTCATTTTATATAACCTTACAAACTTTTGCACGGTTTTGAAAAAAATGTTCTTGACTTTATGAAAGGTGTTAGTGTTATGGCAATCCATAATATCTGCACTTGAACCATAATATGAAAAAATATTTAAAGTGTGAGGTTATCACGTGTGAACAAAATGAACCAACTTGATGTACCATAAGATTTCCCTCTTTAGGTTTCAAACAGTCTCCTTTAATATTAAACATGGATGTTAGTGATACACTGGTTCATGCTTGCTAAGTTTTGCCTATGCCAGACTGTAACACCCCTGCAAAATTTTAAAAAAAAAATATTAGCAACAAAACCATCTATACAATGTACTTGCAATGGCACAAATATATCCTTGATGTTCTGTTTCTGATCAATATGCAATGGTACAAATTATAGAGTTCAGTTCAATCCATGATGAAAATCAATTTTCGGAGTTCCTTTACAAAAGAAACACCTGATCAATGAAATTGGGAGTTTACAGGATGCCTAAACTCCAACCATCTAAATTGTGCGAACTCTGCATATATTACTGTGCAGCACTCCAGCAAAATGTTTCCATTCACCTTGATTCAGGTTATACATCTGACTCAAACTCAGACTGGACTACACATTGGACTATTGCTGGCTAGTCAATACAGGTAGCTAGCCTAGGCACTATCATAATTCATAAAGTCAGAACACCAAAGTTATGGCTTAGGTCAAGAAGGAAATTTGTTAGTATTTTCGACTAAAGTTACATTAAAAAATTTATTTTCCACCATGTAAGCATATGTGTATAACCAGGCAAAGATCATCTTTATAATCTGTCGATGCATAAGCCATTCAGTTCGTCCAATTACCTGCTACAGCTCGCCGTAGTTCCCTTGCGCCATTCGCAGTGGACAGGACAGGTGCAAAAACAGCCAGAAGGCCGGCGGACAGTCGTGGCCCGATGAAACATTTGCAGCCCTTTACCCTTTGCAGCTTCCGCCCCCACAGCATCTTCCATTTCCTGAAAACTGAGTTATGCAAGGTGGGAAAATACATAGTTAAGAACGCAACAAACTACCGAATATCTTTATCGTTGAGTTTGTAAGTGTTGTATAGTAAAAAGATGGCGTGGAGCACTTTTTTTTAGATAATGGATTAGATAAAACCCGGCCTCTACATCCAAAACAGATATACACAGCCTAGCAGTACAGTACCAAGCCCATATGGTGTGGAGCACATTAGCAGAACCTGAGCCCATATGTAGAACTTTTTTAGACCTAGATAGAAGGAAGTCTGTTAATTATGACAATGATACCCTAAAAGAAAGGAAAAGAATTTCCATTGGTGAGCTCTATTTTGCATTCTGAATGGTTACTGCTAATTCGTATGCTTGATGCCTCAGACAGTACTAATAACTACAGATCAAATTAATGGAGAACAATTACCTGGTTTTGGGATTGTCCACTTGTCCGGTGGTGATGCGGCAGCAACGATGCGCATCTTGCTGGTTCATCCGCGGCAACTCGCTCATCGCGTGAATCATGAGGGGAAGGAGGTATGACGGTGTGAGGGAAACCAGTCGGCGGGGCAATCCGGTGGTGGCGCAATGGTGATCGAAAGGATCAGCGGTGATCTGCAGGAGGGTGGCGGCAAAGAAACCTAGAAGATACGGTGATGTGGAAGGAGGCGACCCGCGAGGGACAGATGCGGAGAGGGCGGAGCTGAGGGCAGAGTGAAGTGATGCGCAAGGGAATCGCAAGATGTGGCGAGGGTGGAGGGAGGCAATGCGTGAGGGAGGAGGCGAGGTGATGGTGGCGTGGAGGGCATCGGGCGGCTATGGAGGCAGATGGGTGAAGGCGAAGGCAAGGCGGCGGGATGGCGATGGTGATGGTGGCGTGGAGGGCGCCGGGCGTTGGGTTTTTAGCGTTTTAGGGTGTAGACGGTCAGAACTCGGGATGGCAGCAGCGGGCGTAGGGAGGGGGACGCATGCTGAGGGAGAAAAGAGCAGCGCGGCAGACGACGCAGTGGAGGTTGGGAGCAGGGGATGCCGGACGGCGATGAGGCTTCGCTTGATACGGCGGCAGGGATCAGCGAAGGCGGCGGCGTCTCCTTCCTGGTGGCGGTGGCTGAGAGGCCAGAGGAGAACGACAACAGGGAATTGGCATAGGCGGTGGGCGTATATCCTGGCTGTTGTCACAATTAGAGGGCAAGCGAGGGGTCGCTGGTTTCGCTGATCTGCGCGAGCGTGAATGTTGGGTCGGTGGCGCCGCCGATCTGGGTGAGGACGAGCGTGGGGTGATATGCGGGGAGGCGTGGACTGGACTGTGACAAGGTGTGGTGGCAGCGCGGGATCGACAGCGGCGTCTGAGGGTGAGAAGGGAGGAGATCGCCGGTGGAGAGGCCTGTGCGACGGGGAACATGCAGGTGGCCCGACGGCTGACAGGATAGGGGTGCGGCGCTGAGTGGCGAGGTTGGCGTTTGGTAGAGGAGGACGGTTGGCGGCTCCCGTCGATCCGGCAGCGGCGCAGGTGGAGGTGCTGCCGTCGGCGGGGGAGGAGGGGGTAAGCGGGAGGAAGGATTGTAGGAGGAAAGGGGCACAATGGGTGGGTGCGCGGGTGGAGGTGCCGGGATGACGACAACCTGGCGGCGACAGTGGCGGTGGCGCGAACAGCCCGGTGTGAGACCAACGGAGGGTGACGGAGGGTTAGCTCCTCAACGGGGGAAGAGAGGGCCCCCCTTTGCCAGTTCGACCGGGGGCGCAGGGTGAGATCCGTCACTCCAGAGACTGGGACACAAGCGTTTATACAGGTTCGGGCCGCTGGAAAGCGTAACACCCTACTCTTGTGTGTGGAATATGAGACTAGGAAATCAGGGAATACAAGTGCTTGCTCTCCCTTTCTCTCTTGTCTATCTCTGTTCCTCCTTTCCCCTCTACTCAGGCCTGGGCCTCCATTTATATGTCAAGGGGCTACCACATGGGCCACAAGCTGCCTAAAGTAGAAGAAAAACATTCTTTTATATTTAATGATTGTCATGTTGCTTGACTCGGAAGCCACTCGCACAGACGTTGCAGCAAGGCCTTCACTCGGTCAGGCGACCGACGCGGGGGACGCCCATGTCAAGCTCTATTAAATGGAAGAAGACTTTTGTGTTTCGTTCGCATCGGGAAACAGAAACCATCTGACCGGAGCTGGCATAGCAACTCCGGCTGAGGGACGAGAGGCCAAAGGCTCTCATCATTCTGATAGCACGGGGCAGGGCATGCCGCACGCCGCCTGCCACGCGGGTAGCGTGCAGGTACCCTGCCGCTGTCTCACCCATGATCTGACCGGTCTATGACCGGTCAATCATCGTGACCGGTCATAGACTGGCCACGCGCGCGTCGCGCCGCATTAAATGTGACGTGGTGCGCCTGCCTGAGCCGCCATCAATGCGGTTAGGAGAGCTCTGGCCACGCTCACCTAATCCTACACACGTCGCACCCCTACTGAGGGGGTCAGGGAGACCCAACCCTCGGGGGAGGTCTGGGAGCGGCCCGACCCTCGGGGGAAACAGGGAGGACAACCACCACGACACCCTCAGGCCCGACCCCTTCGGGGGACACGCCACGTGGGCGCACGGGGCCGCCCGTCCCTTCAATCTTGACACCCTCAGGCCCGTGTCACCGATAGTAGCCCCCGGCGTTATCCCTGGTCGGGCCTTCCTAAGGGGCGCCCAGGTTTGACGCCTCCCCTCGAGTCTAGTGACACGTGGGCTTGGGTCCCTGGAGCAAAACCCCCAACGGTCGCGATCCCACGCGCAGCAGGGAGCCGCCACTCAGCAATAATGGGCAGTCGCCTGGTAACCGCCGCATTACTCGGGGCGGCGCGCAGACCGGGGCACGTCGGTTCGTTTTGCCAGGGGATATAATGATGGCACTTTTCGCAGTAACAACGCGTAATTACTACGGGCACGATCTGCCCGCCTCGACCGCAACGGCCGCACGACTGGCGCGTGTGCCGGAAGCGGGCGAGCAGGGCGAGTGGAGGAGTGGGCGCAAAAAATGAGGGGGCGATTTAGTGGGCGCGGGAAACAAGGAGCCGAGGAAGGGATTCGCTTCCTTCCTCTCACAAGTTTTTCCTTGCCTCAACCAACTGTGATTTAGTTCTCTCGTTTTCCTTGCTCCTTTCTCGCCGCTCGCACTTGTTTTTTGCGTTCCTCCTCCGCCGGCGACATGATGCGGAGCTTCGTGCCGCTGGACGGCAGTCTACTGCCGCCCTCTCGTATTACGAGCGAGAGGCAGGCCGGGCTGCCGCGCCGGTTCATGCCGGCGTCGATTGGCCAGGAAGTGGTCATGTTGGGCGAGGGACGCCCGGCGCCGCGCTACCTAGAGTGGTCGGTGTTCTTTCTTTCTTTTGCCATGGCGGGGTTGATCCCGCCGTTCTCCACCTTCTTCATGGATGTCCTGGAGTTCTACGGGCTCCAGATGGCGCACCTCACCCACAACGCTGTCATGACGCTGGCCATCTTCGCGCACTTGTGCGAGATGTTCATCGGGGTGTGCCCATCTCTCCGGCTGTTCCGGTGGTTCTTCACCATGCAGCCGGTATCGCCGCCGACAGAGGTCGGTAGCTGCTACTTCCAGCCGCGGGGGCAGGTGGCGAACTGCTACATCCCATGTGTCCTGCGTAAGAAGTGGGACAACTGGAAAAGCGATTGGTTCTACACCGCCCTCCCCGACGAAGCGCGCCTCCGACTCCCGAGCCAGCCACCGATGCAGGCACCGAGCTGGCGGGCGACGGTGGAGCTGGGGGACGCCTACGACGCCGTCTTGGCCCACCTGGCCGGGTTGCATGCCCAGGGGCTCACAGGCACCACGGTGTTCGGCGACTACCTCCGCCGCTCCGACGACGTGCCCGGGGCGGTTGGGACTACACCAGCCCCGAGGACCTCCTGAGGACCCACCAAGGGCGCAAGTGGGATTGGGACCCCGAGGACCTCAGGATGGTGGTCCGGTGGGTGCTAAACCTTAGCGCTGTGGAGTCGTCCCTCATCCCCTAGGGGATCCTCCCCCTCTGCACCGACCCGGAGTGGGCCAATATCCTAGCCATCATGCAGACGGTCGGTGCCTCGGGGGACCAGGCCCACCGTGGCAGCGACGGTGCAGGTGGCAGCCATGGGGGAGGAGGAGAGCGATCTTCCCCCAGGGGGACCATGCAGTGGGGCCCCACGGCGGGGGTTCGAGGAGCATCCGCCCTGCCGACACCAAGGGAAAGAGGAAGCAGGGGGAGACCCCTCCTCCATCTCCTCCCCATGGGGGCGGGGCGGAGCGCGCTGGCAGTATGCGCCCGGCGAGCGCCGTGCAGAAGTCCCTGCCCGAGGGCGAGAGGAAGAAGAAGCGGCTCCGCAAGATGAGGGAGACCGAGCTGTTCAGGGGGAGCCTCATCAAGCCTCTTAAGTAGTCTTTCAACCGCCCACCCGGTAGGTACGATCTCACACCCGAGGCGGTCGATTCTCTATTCCCCCGGCCCCTCATTTTGTTTTCTATTTGTTTTTTGGTACCTCAGCGAGATCCCGTCCCGTGGCGCCCGGGGCGGTGACCCTTCCCGCCAATCCAAGGCCGGCCGGCCCACGAGCGGCGGGGCCGAAGAGACATCGGCCGAGGAGGCACGGCGGCGGGAGGCCGACCGCCGGGAGGCCAAGGCGCGCCTGCGGGAGGCCGAGGAGGCTACCCGGGAGGCGGCCTAGGCACGCCAGGTCGAGGTGGCCGCTCAGGAGGTCGAGGCGGCTGCACAGGAGGCCGAGGCCGCGCTTGCGCGCAAAGCCGAAGCGGCAGCTCGAGCGGCCGAGGCCGCCACGTGGGAGGCCAAAGCCGCCAGCGCACGAGAAGCCGAGGCGGCTGCCCGTGCTGCCGAGTTGGCCACGCGGGAAGCCGAGGCGACCGCAGGGGCCACCGGCGACGATGCGGATGGGACCCGCCCGGGGCCCGACGCTTCGACAGACGCCGGGGAGGAGCCGGCCCTAGGGGCGGCACCGAGATGTGGGCACCCGGAAATTATACCGTCCAATGCATTTTGTGACCACCACATAATTTTGGATGAGTGGGATCCATACACGCATAAATAGCCACTCATACCTCAATGTGCCCATGATCACAAAATTTACAACATTCGGTATAAAATCCATAATGCCAAATAATGAGCAAAGGAGATATTGCTGGGACTCCGCATGCCAGTCAACTTCAGCCTGAGACGTGTCCGTCAAACCACACGAAGGCAGTGACCAAATGTGTTACACATCTCAGGAGACTTGACTCAAATTGCAAGAGCTCTACAACATCTCAATTGCTCAAAATTCATACTCGTGCTTAGCTAGTCCCCAGGAAAAGCGACTAGCCTTGCACTTTCATCGCAAGCAATAGATGAACATCACGAATACATAAATGTGGATGATAGAACAGCAAGGTACATATTACATAATGGGGTTCAACAGCCCATCATACAACACAAAATATAGCAGCGGAAGTTTCATGATTTCACATAAACAAAAGTAAAACTTGTGGTTTGCCCACCATCAAACAAGGGCAACCAACTGGGGCAAGAGTCAAGCTAAAAAGACTACTCACCACCCTCACCGCCCTTGGTAGGGTAGTCAGAACAATCAAGTTCACTGGCATCTTCGTCTGAAAATTGCAGACATCGAGTTAAGTACGGAATGTACTCGCAAGACTTACTCTTTAATATATATATATATATATATATATATATATATATATATATAGAACAAAGGAGTATGCAAGCTTCTACCTTAGAAGATGGCATAATGGTTCAAATTTTGCATAAAAGCCAATTTCATTGAGCAAGTAACAAGTTGAAAAACATGGAATTTCTAACTTAGCTTGATCTAAAATTCAATCACCAATAAGCACAACCCGTGCTCTCAATACCATTTATGTATCAGCACAACCCGTGCTCTCATCACCATCCATGGACTTCCATTGTCCAACTATGGCTTCTCAACATATCCATTCCATATCCAAGACTAATCCAACCAATTTAACCCGGTTTGATGCTAACATAGATGAGCTAGCACATTAAGCGATCGTCCTGTAACCGTGGACACGGCTATTCGAATAGTTTTACTCTGATCAGAGGGGTACATCTTTACCCACACGAAATGAACAAGAATCAAATGCTTTCACACGCACACAAGTGTGACTCACAAGTGACACAAGCTCATAACATGCCCTTTCCTAGTCACACCCCAACCACCTAAACCACGCCTGGGCCCCCGACGACTTAGCCACGTGCGTGCGTGATGTGGCTAAGGCGGACTCACCATCGTGAGAGACACCCCTTGCCAAAACACGGCACACCTGGGTTCTTCAAAGGAACAGCATCCTCACGATTGACCAGCGTAGCGTAGATGATCACAGTGCAACGTAGTACTATGTCAAGCCGTCCCATACCAGCGTGTGGTAGTACGTAAGGTGTTTGAATAGAGGTCAATATGTTCGGTCCTTAACAACCCAGACGAGGCTACATGCATCAGGGAAAACCATATTCCCTTCATCGCCCTATCACTCGTCCAACTTAAACATATTTTCAATATGAACCATTTAGTGAAAGTAGTCAGATTTTATGCCCATAATCGCAAATAGTGAATAAATTCAATCGATAGCTCCATCTATCGTTCTTTAACACTAATAGACCTAAGCATAGCTAAGCATCGATGTAACAATAAAAACATTCCCAAATATCTCTATCCCGAGGTTACAAGGATAAATGGCAATAACGAAACAAGGAAGGATATGCAGCAATTAGGTATAACCAAATCTAACCATTACCGATAAGTTTGTAATAAAACAACACATGCATATATATCGTTTTGCAATCAAATCATTTTAGCAAAATAGGGATTCTATATGCTTAGATGCTTGCCTGGCTGCGGTGAAAAACCACACTCCAATTCCGGATCTTGCTCCACGTATTCCGGAACGTCTGAATCTACCGATAAGAAGCAATAATGCAAAATAAGATTCAAATAAACATGTGTATGCAACATGCTCTAAAATGAATGAGTTCCTCACAGTGGGTTAGTCATATCCTAAAATGAATTTAGGTGAAGAAATTTCTATTTTAGCGTTGCTATTTTGAAAGTTATGAATTTTACAAATTCAATGAAAAGAGAAATGGGTATTTGTCTAAATTAGTTTTAGGAGGTAGTTTTGTCAAATTCCTACATATTCTAAGATGAAAAGCAGTGGCTTCATAATTTTGGGATTAACCATTAATTTACTAGAGATTTTACAAGTCCTAGGTGCAAAATAAGTGTATTTGTGCTACTCACAATTTTAGTGACATTTTCTGTACAGAATTTGAGAAGTTTTATTTTACAAAAATAAAGAGCACAAAATTAGGAATACACGGAAATTTGATTCACTCGAAAATGAGCTCAAATGAATTAGTTATGCATTTTTGAAGTTTGCCTATTTTTCAGTTTTTTTTTCAACTTCCTATGGACTGTACTTTTGCAAAACGATCCCTGGGATTTTCCAAAACTTGCAACACAGTCCAGCTTCTTCTCCAACTCAGCAGACACAGAAACGGCCATGGCTGAGCTCGATCTCAAGCTCGCCGGCGGCAAACGGCTGCTCGAATGGGAACGAGATCAAAAGACAAAATGTAGAGCAAGTCTTTGCGATTCCATTCCTTTATTCTACCCAACCGATGGTGGCCGGACCAGCGCAGGCGGCGGCTGCGAGCAGCAGCGCTTAGGATGCCATGCACGTAAGGATGCGGCAGTGTGGACGGCTCGATTTATTGCATGGATGTCAAGAACAGCATATGCAAAATATAGAACACCACCTAAGGTCACTACCACTGCAAGCAATCGACCAATGGCTCACCGATTGAACGGGAAACGACGACGGAGTCGCTAGGTTGGACTTGGAGAAGACGGTGGTCGATCTCTCTCCTCGCTGCACCAATCCGTGGGATTCTTGGGGCGTTTCGAAGAGGATGATGAGGCGAAGTTGGTGGCGCAGCAGCTCAGCCGGATTCACCTCGAGACGACGGGAACGGCGACGCGATCCCGCGGCTGCATGTTGACGACGGTGTGGCCGCGCTCCAGAGCACCCGTGGCGAGGTCGGCGTTCCCGGAGATCGGCTGCAAGAAACGACGCGAAAACAGAGCAGAAGCTATGGCGTGCTGGGGTGAGTCGGAAACGCAAGAAAGATGGCAACGACGATGACCAGACGGGCGGCGGTGAAGGCGTCTTCCCGGCGGCAGGCAAGAAGATGAGGGCGAGGAGGATGAGGAGGAGCTCTTCCCCTGTGGTTTCTTGGCGCTGGGATAAGTGTGAGTTGAGAGAGATCAGCTGGGAGCGTTGAAGCCGAAGGAAGAAGAGAGAAGCGGTGCCACGACATGAGCTACGTGTCAGCCATCCCTTTTGAATGTCTCCTGTGGGTCCCACGCGAATTTGGTGTGCACCAAGGGTGGAGCTAGCCCAGGGACTGGTAAGTGGGTCCATGGTGATGTATGCTAAGCAAAGAAGAGAGGCATGGGTAAACTTTTTGGTAGACACAGTACTAGACAGGTATTAGGGTTTTTCCCTTTCAATTTTCTTTCTTCTTATTTATAATTCCATAACTTAATTTATGTGCAAAATAAAATAATGTGGATTTTTCTGGTGGTAGATAAAAATACCTAGGTTCCATTTTATTTGGTTTCACACAAAAATAATTTATATTATAATCTCAGGAAAATAAAGAAATTCATTTCAGCCGAAATTGGTTTGAATTTTTAAAAGGTCCAAACCTACAAAATAAATTCTGGAAAAATTATAATAATTCATTATAAATAAACTAGTATTTGAATAAATTATAATTCCTATACATTTCTAAGTGATAAAATACACATATGAGATGTATGTTAGTTTTGTTGATTAGGGTTTACTAATAAACTATAGTTTGACTGCTTTGACCTAATTATTTGGGGTATCAAAAGTACATACTAAATTATACCAAAATTCCAGTGAGATGTATACATTGAATAATACCTACATGAATTTCCCCATGATTTTATATTGCACCAATTATTTTTAAATATTCACTAAGCTTATCTTTACATATATGTTTCCTATTATAAAACATAATTAAATGTTTGTAAAATTATATTTAGATGATTCTTGACCTAATATGATGTTGTTGAGCATGATTTATACTTTTTGTTACTCAACTTCATATATTTCATATATATACATCCTTGTAAATATACATTAAGTATTTGCTTCAAGTTTTTTAAGTTAATGCTCATGAGTCCTAATATGAAATGCTAGTAAAATCCATAAATAAGAGAAAGGACTCAAATCTCAACAATACATCATGCAATTACATGCACACACTATGTTTTATTTTCTTTCATGAAACTATCAAGTTAAAAGTTTTAAAATAATCACAGATTTGTATATCAAAATTAGTATTCTTAGACTCGCCCAGGGTTTTTGTATGGAAAATTTTAGTGTCTCTAATTCATGAAAATCATTTTCCATATTTTAGATGCAAAAATGTAAATTTAGAATTTAGGGTATGTTACACGAGGCCCGCACGCCGACCGGCGAGCTGAGCCACACTCCACCGCCGTGGGGGCGGCAGTCCCAATTCTCCACCACCACTCCGTTGAGCATGGAGCCCCTCTTGCATGCCTTGGCTATGGCCAATAACACTGTGCTGGACGGGCTGAGCGCCCAGATGCAGGCTCTGCAGGGGGAGCGGGCCGAGATCGACGCGGCATGGGCATGCTTCGAGGAAGGGCAGCACTCGGTGGAAGCAATGGTGGAGGCCGGCCGCAGGGCACATGGCCTGCACCTCGCGGAGCTCGAGGCTCGCGGGGAGGCCCTGGCCGAGGTGGTCCGTGAGGTGGAGGAGGAGAGGCAGACGGTCCTCGTCACCACTGCCGTCATGGACGAGGCATGGGCCGATCTCTGCCTCCAACACGGGGTCCGCGCGGCAGAGCTGGAGGAGAAGCTCGACGCTGCTGCAGCCCGGGAGCGAAGTGCGGTGGAGGCCGAGGAGTCGATGCGCCGGCATGAAGAGGCCCTGGAGGCCCGCACCATGGCGCTGGAAGAGCGCACCGGTGCGCTCGGGGAGCGGGCCTTGCACTTGCAAGTGGCGGAGGCCATCGTGCGCTAGCGGGCCAAAGCTCTCGACCAGCGCCCCCGGGCGCTGGAGGCGCTGGAAGAGCGCGCCAGCGCCCTGGACGCGCGGGAGGCGACACTGGTGGCGCACGAGGCCACTGCCGCGGAGGTGGAGTCCGCACTTCGCCTCCGCGAAGTCGTGGTCGCCAAGCGGGGACGCGCCCTTGACAAGGCCGAGACCGCGGCGCGGCAGCTGGCAGAAGATCTGCACCTCCGCGAGGAGGCGTGGAAGGAGCGCGACGGGAGGATCGCTGCACGCGAGCGCCGCCATCTGGAGAGTGCTCGTGCCGAGAGGGCCGCGCTGGATCAGCGTGCCTCTGAACTCGAGGCGCAGGCAAAGGAGCACAGCGGCGGGGTAGCCGCAGGCCAGGATGACCAGGCCGTCCGCCTCACGACCGCCGAGGGCGTCATCGCCGAGCTGCAGGGCGCCCTGGTCTCATCCGCCGGGGAGCTCGAGGCTCTCCGTCTGGCGAACGAGGTGGGGCCCGGCATGCTGCGGGACACCGTCGCCCGTCTTGACCACGCGGGGCGTCGAGTGGGCATATGACGCGGCCGGCACCCCAAGTACGCCGCGAACCAGGGGGGTCTCGCCCACCGCCTCTCAGAGATGGCCGGGGACCTGGAAAAGCTCCCCACGAAGATCGAGGGGACGGTGAAGTCCTCGAGGGACCTTGCCCGGGGGACAGTGGAGCTCGTGCTGGCGAGCTACCAGGCCCGCGACCCCGACTTCTCCTCGTGGGTAGCGTTCGAGGAGTTCCTCCTCGGGACCGAGGCCAACGCGCGCGCCCAAGTCCGAAAGGCTGCCGACGAGATCATCCACGGCTTCGAGGGGACAGCCCCTTGACTCATCTTCGCACTAGACTCCGATGAGAAGGACGATGGCGACGACGGTGGCGACAGTGACGGCAAAGCGAGTGGCCCAAGCGCTTCGGGCTGAGCACGCCTTTATCTTTTTATCTTTTCTTCTTTTTGCTTCAAGGCCTCCGGGCCATGCTTGTATATACATTTCCTGCCATTTTTATTTACCTGCAATGAACAAGTTTTTACTTCAATGTCAATTATGCTTTTTTGCTTGTGATAAGACTGGCCTATCTTGTGATCCCACTGAGCTTGGCTTGAGCAAGGGTTCGGGCTCGGGCCTCGGCCTGAAGCAGCGAGGGTCGGAGCTAAAGCCTTGGGGAGTTCCACGTGTCGAGGCTGGCCAGGCCGGGAACGCGGTGATCGAGGGTTAGGGGGACCGGATTGTGGGCCATTACCGATTCCCCCCCGGAGTTCACCGCGTCCCGGGGCACGGCTCGGTTCTGGGCCCCGTTGGCGTTCCAGACGGCCCGAGCTGCCGAAGATAGGAACGAGCCCGAACGAGCCAACTCAAGCCAAAATACCCACAAGGGAAGAGTCAACACAGGCACAACCTTAGATAAAAATCAGGAGAGCTTGCTGCTAAAGCATGAAAGGAAATACAGATAAATATGTGTGTATATATAATGGGAGCCCCCGGCCAACCCTGCATGCCCGAGGGGGCATGCGGGGTTGGCCCGAGCCCGAGGCACAACTCTTGACCATTTTATGGATAAAAGTGGTGAAGATGCTCGATGTTCCACAGGTTAGGCAACTTTGTGCCGTCCTCCGTGGCTAATTTAACCGAGCCCGGCCAGAGGATGCCGATCACTCTATACGGTCCCTCCCACATTGGTGAGAGCTTGCTCAATCCAGCACGCGTTTGGACGCGGCGTAGGACGAGATCATTGACGCTGAGTGATCGGGCCCGAACATGGCGCTGATGGTAACGCCGTAGGCTCTGCTGGTAGCGCGCGGCTCGGAGGGCCGCGCGCCGCCTTCGCTCTTCCAGGTAGTCAAGGTCGTCTCGGCGAAGCTGATCTTGATCAACCTCGCTATACATGGTAGCCCGAGGGGACCTCAGGGTGAGCTCTGATGGGAGGACTACCTCCGCGCCGTAGACCAGGAAGAAAGGCGTTTCTCCTGTCGCTCGGCTTGGGGTAGTCCGGTTTGCCCAGAGCACCGCTGGCAACTCCTCGATCCATGAGTTCCCATGCTTTTTGAGGACGTTGTAGGTCTTGGTCTTAAGGCCCTTGAGGATTTCCGCGTTGGCACGCTCCACTTGACCATTGCTTCTGGGATGGGCGGGGGAGGCAAAACAGAGCTTGATGCCCATGTCATCGCAGTAGTCGCCGAACAGTTCACTGGTGAACTGGGTGCCGTTGTCCGTAATGATACGGCTGGGCACCCCGAACCGGGCAGTGATGCCCTTGATGAATTTGAGGGTCGAATGCTTGTCGATCTTGATGACCGGGTAAGCTTTGGGCCACTTGGTGAACTTGTCGATGGCGACGTAGAGGTACTCGTACCCACCCGGGGCCTTCCTAAAGGGACCTAGGATGTCCAGCCCCCAAACCGCAAACGGCCATGAAAGCAGAATGATCTGCAGGGCCTGGGCCGGCTGATGCGTCTGCTTGGCGTGGAACTGGCACGCCCTGCATCACTGGACCAGCTCGGCTGCGTCGTGGAGCGACGTTGGTCAGTAGAAATCCTGGCGAAAGGCCTTGCCGACCAAGGTGCGCGAGGCAGAGTGGGCTCCGCACTCGCCTTCATGGACGTCGGCCAGAAGCTCGATGCCCTGGTCCCGAGGGATGCATTTTAGGAGGACCCCATTGGCCCCGCGCCGGTAGAGGGCCCCCTCTACCAGCACGTAGCGCTTGGATACACGAATGACGAGCTCACTCCCTTCGCGATCCTTGGGTAGAGTCTCATTTTTGAGGAATGCCTGGATCTTAATCATCCAGGCAATCTATCTTGGTGGGCTGGGCTCGACCCCCTTGAGCCCCGAGGCCTGGACTCCGTCGGGCCCCGGGGGTGGCGTGGCAGCGTCCGACTCCCTCGGGGGGTCGGGGCACGCCGACGGCTGGGCAAGCCTTTCTTCAAAGGTGCCCAGTGGAGCTGGGGCTTGCGATGAGGTGAGCCTTGAGAGCTCATCGGCAAGCACGTTGTCCCGCCTGGGCACGTGCCGAAGCTCGAACCCGTCAAAATGGCATTCCATACGTCGCACCTCACGAACATAAGCTTCCATTTGCGGGTCAGAGCACCGGTACTCCTTGGAGACCTGGTTCACGACTAACTGAGAGTCGCCTAATACCAGGAGGCGGTGGATCCCCATTCCAGCTGCCACTCTGAGTCCCGCAAGGAGCCCCTCGTACTCCGCCATGTTGTTGGTCGCCTGAAAATCTAGGCGAACCAGATATCTAAGGACGTCCCCGCTCGGCGAGGTCAAGGTGACCACCGCGCCGGTGCCCTGGAGGGCGAGGGAGCCGTCAAACTGCATCACCCAATGGGCGGCGTGAGGCTGTCGCGAGGGACCTGCCTTGGCCTCAGGGGTGGAGAGCCCGAGGTCGGGTTCAGGAGTCAGGGTCCACTCGACCATGAAGTCAGTAAGGGCCTGACTCTTGATTGCGTGGCGCGGTTTGAAGTGTAGATCGAACTCAGAGAGTTCAATCGCCCACTTCACCACTCGTCCGGTACCTTCTCGGTTGCACAAGATCTGACCGAGGGGGTAGGACGTGACCACGGTAACCCGATGCGCTTGGAAATAATGGTGCAGCTTCCTTGAAGCCATCAGAATTGCATAAAGCATCTTCTAGGCTTGAGGGTACCGGGTTTTGGCGTCTCGTAGCGCCTCACTAACGAAATAGACCGACCACTGCACCTTTCGACGGGGCCTAGCCTCTTCGTTGAGGGCACCGTCCTCGGGGCACTCATCGCTAGAGGGGCCTCGCAAGGCCCACTCGGCCTCTGTGCCGGTGACCTCGGGGTCGGAGGGCGTCGGGCCGCGCCTTCCCCCAATGGCCTCAGGGCCTTCCTCGGGGTCGGGGGCACTCGGCGCCGTCTAACGAGCGGGCAGAAGGCCACATCCGATAGTCAGGGGCCTTAGGCTGCCGTCCGGCTCGAGGGCCTCTCCTCCCTTCTCTGGCCCGGGTCGGTCCGACACAGGATGGGGGCGCGTGGGCCGAGGACCTTCCTTGTCGCACTCCACAACCAATGCTACGCTAACTACTTGCGGGGTTGCCGCTAAGTAAAGCAGCAACGACTCTTCGGGCTCCGGAGCGACCAGGACCGAAGGAGAGCTGAGGTAAGCCTTTACCTGGGCGAGGGCTTGCTCAGCCTCCTCCATCCAAGCGAACGGCCCAGAACACTTAAGGAGCTTAAATAGGGGCAGCGCCTTCTCTCCCAGCCTCGATATGAATCGGCTTAGGGCAGCCATGCATCCTGTGACACATTGCACATCCTTAAGCTTGCTGAGGGGGTGCATCCGCTCTATCGCTCGTATCTTCTTGGGGTAGGCCTCTATGCCTCGGGCCGAGACCAAGAACACGAGAAGCTTACCAGCGGGCACACCGAACACACACTTTTCGGGGTTCAATTTCATACGCGTGGAGCGGAGACTTTCGAAAGTCTCCACCAAATCTGAGAGGAAGGTCTCTTCGTTGCGCGTTTTCACAACCAAGTCATCGACATATGCCTCAACATTGCATCCTATCTGACTACCCAAAGAAATACGAGTAGTACGTTGAAAAGTAGGACCTGCATTCTTTAATCCAAAAGGCATGGTTGTAAAACAATAGTACCTACAGGAGTAATGAATGTAGTTTTTTCCTCATCCTCTCTAGCCATGCGAATCTGATGATACCCTGAGTATGCATCTAGAAAGCACAAAAGGTCGCACCCCGCAGTGGAGTCGACAATCTGATCTATGCGTGGCAGGGGATAAGGGTCCTTAGGACATGCCTTGTTGAGGTCGGTGTAGTCGATGCACATCCGGAGCTTGCTGTTCGCCTTGGGGACGACGACCGGGTTTGCGAGCCACTCCGGGTGGACGACCTCACGGATGAATCTGGCCTCCAAGAGCCACGCCACCTCTTCACGGATGAAGGCTTGGCACTCCGGGGCCTGCCGCCGCACCTTTTGCCGGATGGGCCTTGCGTCCGGCTGTACGGCGAGACGATGCTCGATCACCTCCCTGGGGACCTCGGGCATATCCGCCGGTCTCCACGCGAAGACGTCAGCGTTTGCCCACAGGAAGGAGACGAGCGCATCTTCCTATTTGCCATCCAAGTGACCACCAATCTTGGTGGTCTTGGACGGGTCGCGTCCAACGCAACCTCCTTCACGGGGACCTCATCGCCTGAGGCCATCCGTTGCCTCAGGGCGCGCGAGGTGGAGGCGTCAAGGCCTTCGTCACCGCTCGCGGGCTTGGACATTGCGGCGAGGTTGTTCACGCGCTGCTCCATGCAAGCCAGCACGATCTTGAGGTCGCCATGGACGGTGATGGGGCCGCTGGGGCTCGGCATCTTCATCTGGAGGTAGGCGTAGTGGGTGGCTGCCATGAACTTCACCAACGCGGGCCTTCCCAGGACCGCGTTGTAGGGCAGATTGAGATCTACCACATCAAAGTCCAGCCGCTTGGTGCGGAAGTTGGCAGGGCCACCAAAAGTGACCAGGAGGTAGATTTGACCTAACGGCCACGTGTGCCCCGGCGTCACGCCGATGATCAGCTGGGATGGCTGGAGCTTCATCCCCGGGGCCTTGATGATGTCAAAAGCCGCGGGGGACAGGATGTTGAGGGCTGCGCCGCCGTCTATCAGGACGGGCCTCAACTTGACGTTGCAGACGGTGGGGGAGACCACCATCGCGAGCTGCCCTCCTCGAGCAACGCATGGCGGGTGGTCAGTCTGATCAAAGGTGAGGGTGACCTCCGACTAGCGCACCCATCGCATCGCCTCGTGGGTGGGGACAGTGGTAGTCGGCGAGGTCGTGGAGAGAGGTGTTGTGCACCGTGCACCATTTCCCTGTCGAGCGCTCTCCGCTTGGAGCGCCGGCTTCCTTCTTCTTGTCGCCCGTGGGCCTCCCCTTACGTGGGGCCCATGAGGCGCCCTCGACTGCGAGGATGTGACCCTCGTCGTCGAAACAGGCTGACCTTTTCTTCCTCCTCCTTTCTCGCCGCCCAGAGCAGGCAGCGGACTCGGGGGCAGCCGGGGCCGCCACTCCAGAGCCGGAGGAATTCCAGGTCCAGGCTTCCTCCTTCTGGGCCACGCGGTCCACGAGCTCGAAGAGCTGCGCGGTGGTCTAGGGCTCCTTGGAGGCTATCTTTTCGAGCATGCGGTTGTGACGCATGCCCCCCTAAATGCGTAGATGACCGCATGTGCAGGGATGCAGGGATGGTGTTGCGGACTTGACAAAACCGCTAGATGTACGAACGGAGAGACTCATCGTCCCTCCGCTACATCGCGTGCAAGTCCGCTTCTTCGCCTGGGCGGGGATATGTGCCTTGAAAGTTCATGGTGAACTATTGGCACAGATCCTCCCAGGAGTGGACTGACGCGGGTGGCAGGTTCATGAGCCATCCCCGCGCCTGGCCCTTCAGGGCCATCGGAAAGAAATTTGCCATGACCCTGTCGTCACCCCCCGCGGCCTCTATCCCAGTCGTATAGATCTGGATGAACTCGGCGGGGTTGACACTGCCGTCATATTTCTCGGTGATGTTGGGCCAGAATCTCGGGGGCCATCGGACATTCCGAAGACTCACCACGAAGGCTCGATAGCCAGCACCACCGACTGGGACACGGGAGGCCTGCCCCCATGACTAGGGTGGGGCGGCACTCCAGAGGAGGAAGCGCCTTCCCCCGCATAGGTGGCACGACGCTCGATATCAAGTCGGGCGTCTAGCCCTCCATGCATGCTCTCGTGACACCTGCGGCTAGCCGAGGGCGTCGACGAGGGGGTTGCGGACGAGCGGCGGGTGTTGGCCGTCGCTCGTCGAGCCCTTCGTCTTGATGACGAAGAGCCAGTGGTGGCAGCACCAGATGTCCCGGCGGTGGACGACCGCCCGCCGGTGCCTAGGCGCTGCTGCGACGTCATGACCAAGTCGGCCACGTCGTCCAGCCAGCGCTGGACTGGAGTCTCCGGACCGGGGACGACAGGCGGGTGGTGCAGGAGCGCGCCGGCAACCTGGAGCATGCCCTGAGGCGTGCCACCGTCACCGTAAGTGAGGCGGCGACGTACTCCGCCGCGTTGTCCCTCTCCGCTGCCGATCGGCGACGAAGTCGCGGATCCCTCCAGTTCTTCAAGCGCCTTTCCCCGCCTAGGGCTTCGGCGAGAGGGAGGCGACGGAGCGCGTGCTTGGTGATGAGGATTCGGCTCCCCGTCCACGTCGCTAGCGCTCGGAGTGGGAGTGAACGCCACCGCCTCTTCAGCCATTGGGCCTACTTGGCGGAGCGTGGCACACACGAAAGAGGGTGTGGAGCTAGGAAAACACACACGCGCCCCTACCTGGCACGCCAGCTGACGGAGGGTTAGCTCCTCAACGGCGAACAGAGAGGGCTCCCCTTTGCCAGTTCGGGCCGCTGGAAAGCGTAACACCCTACTCCTGTGTGTGGAATATGAGACTGGGAAATTAGGGAATACAAGTGCTTGCTCTCCCTTTCTCTCCTGTCTATCTCTGTTCCTCCTCTCCCCTCTACTCAGGCCTGGGCCTCCTTTTATATGTCAAGGGGCTACCACATGGGTCACAAGCTGCCTAAAGTAGAAGGAAAACATTCTTTTACATTTAATGGCTGTCATGTTGCTTGACTCGGAAGCCACTCGCACAGACGCTACAACAGGGCCTTCGCTCGGTCAGGCGGCCGACGCGGGGGACGCCCATGTCAAGCTCCATTAAATGGAAGAAGACTTATGTATTCCGTTCGCATCGGAAAACAGAAACCATCTGACCGGAGCTGGCATACCAACTCCGGCTGAGGGACGAGAGGTGAAAGGCTCTCATCATTCTGATGGGACGAGGCAGGGCGTGCCACACGCCGCCTGCCGCGCGGGTAGCGTGCAGGTACCCTGCCGCTGTCTCACCCGTGATCTGACCGGTCTACGACCGGTCAATCATCGTGACTGGTCGTAGACTGGCCATGCGCGCGCCGCGCCGCATTAAATGCGGCGTGGTGCGCCTGCCTGAGCCGCCATCAATGCGGTTAGGAGAGCTCTGGCCACGCTCACCTAATCCTGCACACGCGGCACCCCTGCTGAGGGGGTCGGGGCGACCCAACCCTCGGGGGAGGTCTAGGAGCGGCCCGACCCTCGGGGGAAACAGGGAGGGCAACCGCCACATCACCCTCGGGCCCGACCCCTCCAGGAGACGTGCCACGTGGGCGCACGGGGCCGCCCGTCCCTTCAATCTTGACACCCCCGGGCCCGTGTCACCGACAAAGGGGCCGGCAGGAGACCGATGGAGGGGCCATCGGGCGCGACGACGACCATGACCTGGCGACTAGATCTGGCGATTGAGCTCAGCAGTTGCGTGCAAGGAGCAGGTGCAGCGGGAGGAGGCAGGTGCGAGTGCGAGTGCAACGGGGGATCAGTGCAGTGGGCGACGAGCGGGATGCGATGGGTGGCGAGGCCACGAGGGAGCGCGGTGGAGGGCGAACGAGATCGATGCGGAGCTACAGTTTTCTAACGCACAGTGGAGATACGGTTTTCTTGCGTGTGGGAGGATCGTCAGAGGAATCGCGTCCATTGGATCTCGCGGATCGAAGGGTCAAAAAAAAATAACAGTTGTAGGAACAACGACCACCACTACGATCTTTTTAAGTAGTAGAAATATAAGTGAGTTCAACATTATTGACAACAACTCCATAACTAAAATCTTGCAATCTTATCTCCCCTCAACAATTGTAATTGTCTTCCGGTCTACAGAGTTCTTCAGTTCCTTGCTTCTCTGAGCAAAATAGAACGGCTGCTCTGGCGTTGGAAGCGGTGTGCTTCTGCCCTCCAACAAAGATACAATGTTCGACGTGACTGGCCTAGCATTTGGATTGTCCTGGACACACAACAGTGCTGTGTGGATGCAATGCAAAACTTCGTTTGAGCAGCTCTCCACAACTGACGAATCGACGAAATCTTTTGCTAACCCTTCTCTCCAGAGATTCCATGCCTGAAGAAAGAATAAATCAATTGTTTCAAACGTTTCTTTTGAAGTAAGTTTCAAACATATTGGTTTAAAGCATTTCCATCATGTCTGCTTACATAAATTATAAGATTTGGGAAGTCCATGATGTGCTGAGCTGAGCTAATCCTTAAACCACTTACAATTTCCAATACCAGTACACCGAAGCTATATAGATCTGATTTAACAGAAAAGAGGCCTTCCATTGCATACTCTGGAGACATATAACCACTAGATGCATCGAGTTATCAGCAAGACTAATACGGAGTTCAACATGTATAAATTTCATGAACAGTGTAATATAGTACTTACTATGTTCCGACAACACTATTTGTATTTGCTTGTTCTTCATTAGCATCAAAGATTTGTGCCATACCAAAATCAGATATCTTAGGACTCATATTTCCATCTAGCAAAATATTGCTTGCTTTGAGATATGAATAATCATCAATCTTGAATCTTCATGAAGATAGAGTAGTCCTCTAGCCACTCCTTTTATTATCTTGAATCGTGTCGGCCAATCAAGCAATCGCCTTTTTTCATAATCTCCAAAAAACAGTAGTAGCTGAAACATAGCATCTGGTAAAGCACATGTATTTTCAGTCTTGCTTTAACGAATTTGCAAGTAGAACATACCAAAAATGAAGGCATCTAAGCTTCTGTTTGGCAGATATTCATAAATAAGTAGTTTCTCATCACCTTCCACACAACAATATAGAAGCCTTACTAGGTTTTTGTGTTGCAATTTAGCAATTAGAACCACTTCATTTTTGAACTCTCTCATCCCCTGTCCAGAACCCTTACTAAGCCTTTTGACAGCAACTTCAATGCAACCATGCAAGATTCCCTGCAGTATTGGGATAAGAACATGAGGTTCATAACAACAGAAAATAAGATTAATTTAAAAGAAACTTGCATCTTCAGTACAGCCAATATATTAGGATTATTTTCCTTACCTTGTAAACTTTGCCAAAGCCACCTTTTCCAAGTAAGTTGGATATTGAGAAATTGTTGGTTGCAGTGACTATTTCCTCAAAATTAATAAATGGAAGTTCGTGATGGTCCTGTTTAAGTTCATCACTAGTACCTGTATCCCCTATCATCAATCTCTTTTGATTTTCTTTCTTTTCCTGTTTTCCTGGCAGATAAATCATGATGAATTCTTAGTACTGCACTGGTTGATACATCATTATTTAATTCTTAAGATGGACAGCACATGTGAAAAGAAAAATCAACACCAATTTATCTGAATGGAATTACTTGAGAGCAACTTAAGAGCATTTGAATTACCTTTGAACATGCAGAACCATACAAGGAAAGCGGATATAATTATTAACAACAAAGCTGCTGAAATTGCTGGTATAACTTTTACAATGATGCTCTTTCTCCCTTTGCCTGAAAAGAAAGACTGCAAAATTTGTGCTCTGGGAGTATTGTGAACCATTACCTGAACTGTGTTATCTAAGTGTCATGAGTAACCCACCATTTAATTCTATCAATATTTTTTCAAAGACTTTCCAGCGAAGTTCAATACTCATACAACATGCTGGCATATGAATACATTAGACATGGTACATCTACAAACACCAAAAGTCCAAAACTAAAAACAGAAGGACGAGAGAAAGCACAAAATCTAGTAATGTGCATATTAACATGATGGCATTTGAGAACTAATGCCAACCAGTGATTTTTGCTCCGTGAACCAAACTGTCAATTGTCTACAAGTTTCCAGCAGGTGAGCAGTGATTTCAGGAAGTTAATATGTGAGGCTTGTCATGTAGATCTAAATATGTCTAAAACAAGAGCAATAAAAAGTGAAACATACTTGACAACCCAGCAAGCCGGAGATACAGGTTCTCATTTCCAACACCGCCCTTCTCAACATCGATGAGAGGCCCGGTCCACATTAAGCACCTTGTTGCATCCCCATCCATGTTGCTGGTGCTTAGATTAGCATATGCATATGCTACACATGAGCAATTACTGCGGCACTGTTCTGCGCACTCATCAAAGCTTCTGTTCCACACACGAAAGAATTTGTCTGGCACCTTCATTACTGGCAAGGTTAAGAAACCATCACCTCCACCACACTGTAACGCACTTTTTCGCCGGCAACCATGCGAAAAATTGGCTCTAGCCCACTCTGCTTTGTCATTAGGATCAAATCCATCAAGGCACTTGCATGTGGGAATTGCCTCCATGTTATCACAGTAGCCGTATGCACCACAGTATCCATAAGTATTGCACTGGTTAGCTGGACCGCGAGAAATGGTAGTCCATTCTGACAGGCTGGTATTCCATCCCAGTAGCATTACCTGTCCGGAGTAGTCCACCTTGTACCATACCCCTGAGGAACCATCTGAGAGTCCAAACGTTGAGTATGTCTCACCATCAGTGCCATTGGAAATTGTCAAGTACATGAGAGAACTGACACTCTGGAGGTCCACATTAGAGACTACATAGCCACCCCACACTGTTGCACGCCAGTATGGGACTGAACCATTCCAGAGAAAGAACTGAAGGGGAGTGTCAGGGTCACTCCCTGCAGAGAAGCTCCCTCTAGATGGGTCTTCAGGGCCCTTCCAGGACACGATGCGCTCTGATGGATGCGTCTTATGGCTCAGCTGGACCGGCATGCCAGCAAGTATGGCATCGCTTGGGTTTTCAAAGCTCTGCCACAACATCGCACCTTTTGATGATAGGATCACAAGGTTGCCATTGTTGAGAAGTTTAGCTGAGGAGTTTCTGCTGACAGACGTGTTTGCCGCCGTCCAAAGGATGTGGCCATCGGTTTCAGACAGTACAGGGACGGAATTGTCAGCCATAGCAAGTTTCGCTGATGAAGCATGGGTGATTGGATTATCACGGTTGGCAACCCACACAACAGTGCGCTGGGGAATATTGTAGAACCATATGCCAACATACATCATTTCTGTTGAGTTTGAGGGGGAGAAGAAGCCTAAGGCAAAGATACCTTGGTCCGAAATGAGATTTTCCCCTGGAGTGAGTGTCATGCCAGGGACAAGCATGCTGGTAGATGCACAGAAAAACACCCAACTGAAGGGCCAAGAAATCAGGAGCAAAAAGATGATGCAGTGGAGAGGAAGCGGATGCATGGTTACAGCAAGAACAGTTTGAGCGACCAGATTAGATGGAGATGATGGAAAGAAATTAAGGGGAATAAATGGGAGTAAGTCCGTTTAAGTCAGGACTCTTGCATGGTCATAAAATAGCACTGTTCTTCTGTTTACCACCTGACAATACCTTGCTTACCAAATAAAGATAGCGAAGTATGAATATAATGTTCTGTTAGTCTACTGAGTGTTTGGACTTGTGGACCAATTCTTGGCAATCAACATCAGGGTGGTAATTTTGAGGAAATATATATGAGTTGGTAAGAGTGTTAACTAACAGAAATAAAAAAATAAACTAGAGAAATAACAAATTAATTTTATTGGCCAAGACAAGGGAGAATAATAACAAACAATTTTTCACACAACTGTAGAAATCTTACCACAGAATGACTTATGTATGATGGATGTATCTCTTATTTCAATCATGCTCAATCCAATAAAATCTAACAGGCAAAACAATTGCTATGTAAAGGAGTAACCCAGTCCTTTTTTTCTGCCATTTTATTTGCATAACCGGTCTGATTGATGCATGGAATTGGATGTCCACATTTCAAACATGGTTAACAAAGCTTTTTCCAACATCATATTTAATTATTCAATGAAACTAGGTTGAAATGAAGAACCTGGAAAAATATCAAATAGTCAAAAAGTGGCACCCAATCTTCCTTGATAGCTATATCTTAATTAAGTTTGTTTATTTATTTGTCGCATACAAGCTAGCTTGTACATTGAACCCTGGTGGATGCATGAACATGAGCTACTTTTCACAGTAGAAACAAGTCGCAGTAATGATATTGCCATCTATTATAGATGAAATTCCTAACAACCAATCAGCAGATGCTATGCGATAGCTTTAGTCACAATTAAGCAACTGGAAAAGCAGCTTCGACCCTGCAATATTAAAACAGAATAGAACGGTAAACCAAACAATTAATGTTTCTGTTGACAATTCTTTTAGATGCCAGGAGACTCGGGCAAGGAACAGGAATCAAACATCATGATCTCATCTGATCAACTTGCTGCAGATTATTTATAAAAATAAATAGGTTTTACATGGTCAAAAGAGGCATGCCAATGCTTAATTTAAATTGTATAAATGTTGAATAGGATGGTAGCAATGGTTGAAACAATAAACAATATAAGACAAACAAATAACAGTATATGTTTCATGAGTGACTAAATGTACTGAAATCAAACAAATCTATGATATACTGAAAGCAGCAAGCATCAGATGTGATACTGAAACTATATGTTTTTATTCATCTGCATCTTCAAAAAAAAAATCCATCGAACGCACCAAAGTTTTTTTTAATGATTTTGCAAATTGCCCTCTCCCCATCCTTCCGCAAGGCTTGAGACGATGTGCCCTCTTGGCAAATCTCAATGGCGAGGGCTGCTCGTGGTCTCCGCAGGCTGCGGCTGCAGGTAGGTCGACACCGTCGGCCACCGGCGCGGGTAGCGCCATCGCCGACGATGGGGGTATCAGTACCACGCGTAGGGCGGGAGGAAGCTCGGCGGCCATCAGCCCAGGGTAAAGGAAGCTCGGCTGTGGTGGCGTCGACGGCGGGCTGGCCGGAGCTTGGGCGTGTGTTAGTTGGGTTTGGGGAGAAACGAGATGCGGAACGACTCGCATTCAGTTGAAGGTAAATGAGATGGTTTGGAAATTTTTGGATTATTAATGCGAACCTGATTTTAAATTTTAGAGTTTGATTTCACAAGTTTTTTTTTGTTACTTTCATTATCCAGCATTCTTTTAATCAAGAGTTCTGATTATTTGTAAAATCATAAATATAAAAGAGTTCATGAATTTACTTAGTGATCTAATAAAGGGTATTTTAGCTCAGCTAATCGGTGGCATATGAAATGAGACGAATCATTAGCACATGGTTAATTAAGTATTAGTTATTATAAATTTAAAAACAGATTCATTTCATATTAAAAAAAATTTATATTTTTTTTTACAAAACTCACCGTTTAGCAGTTAAAAAATATGCTAACCGAAAACAAAAAAGTTGTCGTTTGAAGTTGTTAGAAAGAACTTCAGCCTTAACTATGTACAACAACTTGCAAATTGGTTGATCTGCATCTCAATTTGTTTATGCCATATAAATCAAGACCAAAATGACTATGCAAGTAATTGGTGCTGTTCTAAACAAATTATTTCAATTGGTGCACCGAAGATTCAAATCCGTAAGCCAACTATCCTTGTAAGTCATGAACACATGATCTATTGCATCTTGGCTGGTTGTATCCCTCATATAATGTCGAGGACACCCCAGGTTAAATATTATGTAAATTATTTGAAATGATAACGCGAAATATTTAGTTGAATGGGGTCCAATAATAATCAGGAAAAACAGTAACCATCCAACCTCATCATTTCCCTATCAAGTCAAATGACATACATAGTATAAAACCTGAAGAGCCGAGTAGAGAACATAGGAGATATTGCTGGGACTTTAGCATACCAGTCAACTTCAGCCTGAGACATGTCCGCCAAACCACACGAAGATGGCGACCAGATGTGTTACACATCTCAAGAGACTTGACAAAATTCGCTAAAACTCTACGACATCCCAAATGCTCAATACTCATACTGGTGTAGAATTAGATCCCAGGAAAAGCTCTAGTTGCATAGTTTCATCTAAGCGATGAAGATCAGAATACTAAGGAGTAAACACAAATAAATTTTACTCTACATTTTAATTTAAATGCTTAGGCCAATCGGCCAGATAGTTACTGATCTGCGGAAGCTTGGCTACCCGAAACCACAAGCAGCCGACTAGGAAGATATCCTTTTTAGATCTGGTCCTAGAAGAAACAACGATTTTCCCGAATCACTCAGATTAAACTAGCATACAACCTGCAAAATGGATATTCCAGTATGACAAGAGTCAGTACATTAAGCGAGTTAATGTACCGGCAAGTATAAGGCAATCCTAACATATTACATGCCTGGCTTATAATCAAGAGAGGCTTTATATGTAGCTCATTTTAGCGTAAAGCAAGTTTTAGTGCACAATTCTTTTTAAAAGAGTTGATGATTCAATTAACAAAACATTAACATAGGTAGATCATAATATTTACTATATCAACATCATAAACATAATCTTGTTACCCATACCGGCAACAAATCATAATTTCATCATAATAATATACTTGATTGCCCACCCGGCATCAAGTCCCATATTCATTATCATCATAACACGATTATCATAACTCAACCCAAGTTACCATTTCCAAATCCATAGTTCATAAATCATCATTTGAAAACATAAATCAAAAGTCTATACTCATGACACTTCACCAAGTCGCTCATGACCGTGAGCATAGCTAATCGATTAGTTTTAGACTCTGCAGAGTTTTTACAACTTTACCCACATGATGTGAATCGCTCTAGTTTGTCTGGTACCCGTCGGTACCAACACACTCTACACATTGAATGTGGTCTAGAGGACACAACGTAGCCTTTACATTACTTAACGCCTAGCCTTGCATCAGCGACGGCAAGTATGAATCCATCCTGGGAATGACCCAGAATCGTTAGGTGGCGGGCTCACGCTTTAAACCTAACGCCGTGGCAGCGAACACATCCGTTCCCTCACGAGGCACTTAACCGTTAAATTGGACAGACTTAGATGCCCATGCTGTGAGGCGGACCATCCGTCCCCTCATAGAATCACACATAGCTAGTAATAATCGCTAGCATTATAATCAACACACATTCATAGGTAGTTCCTATGAATCATCGCTCAGACTAATTCATTCTACTTCGGCCTACCAATATGCAAGGCTAGACTTTAAGTAACTTAATTAGCTAAGGCCACCTCATAAATAGCACATGTGGTTGTACGGTATACTTAAGTTGGTGACACGAAGTTCAGTCCTTAATTAACTTAGGCGAACACTCTCCCTATCGGCGTGCAACTACCACCATATGCACACCACTTACCGCCCAAGTCTAAAATCATTTTACTCACACTTTAGTTCGCAAATACTTAACATTTACATTTTAAATCCAGCATTAACCAAATATTCAAAATCCCATTCATAAATCCATAAAATTGTTCATTTGTATAGTTCTAAGTATGGCTAAGCAAATGGCATACATAAAAGCATATATATACTCTTCAGCGAGCATTTATAAAGTAATCAAATCCATCCTATGGTTACAAATGAGGGGGTATCAACATAACAAGGTAGATTATGCAGCAATAGGGTTATAGCTATCATTTATTAAGTTTCAAATACCGTTTTAAATCAAATACATATGCAGTTTTGCACACAATGCTTTTCATCTTCCAAATCATGGGTTTCAATGTGATCAAAGGAGAGGGGAGGAAATAACTTGCCTTGATCTTGAAAAATGCGAATACCACCTAGGTCACTCTTTCACCGTTGATGCAAGTTATCTATACAAATGACACGATATGCACATAAATACCAAATTATGCGAAAAATACAAAATACTCTAAAATGCATGATTTGTGCACAGTGGATAGGTTCTGACCTAAGATGAATTTAGGTGAAAGAATTCCTATTTTATCTCTTGTCATTTGTGAGTTATGAATTTTCCAAGTTTGCATTGATATATAGTGTTATTTACTAATGTATTGATGTGAAACATTTTTAATATATGATTTTCATCAAATTAACCTTACTGAGATGAAGAGGATTGTTTTCTAAGATTAATACAATTAGTTTCATAATTTTTAGAGCTAGTATGAATTTTCTATGAATTTTAGAAATTAACCTGCACATGTGGTGGTGATTTTATTGTATATAATATTAGTACTGTTTCCTCCTGTATAGAAAGTATGAAGTTTTATATTATTAAATTAAAGTTCATACTTTTGTGATTCTACAGAAATTTGGTTCACTGAATTTGGAGTAGAAATGAATTTTCTACAAATTTTACAAGTTCTATGCTAACTATTTCATATTTGAAATTTTAGAATTAAATATCATACTGTAAGCATAGGATTTTATTTTACAACCTTAAAGTTGGTTTCACCTGAAAATGCGCTATATTTGATTTTATATGAATTTCACAAGTTAGAGTAAATTTTCAGTAGAAAAGATATTGATTTACCCTTTTTCTGTTATATTTCCAAAATATAAATTCTTGGGGTCCACAGGTCAGCCACTGGTATTATGCAGGAAAGTCCCTAGGTTTCTCAGGAATCAACCCGCAGTCCATAACACGTGCTAATCCAGTTTCCATTAAGAGACCCCGAGGTATTTAGATATTGCTAATTAGTCCTTGGTCCCATCTGTCAGTCTAAGGAACCTTACAAATCAAACCTTGCAACTTTTAAACTTTTGCTAAGCCGAGTGTTAAGCGCCTGATTATGTGGGGTTCGCTTGTCAGCGGCTTGGTGGCTAGGGAGAGCAGGGCAGTAGTGCTCGGTAAGATTCTCGCCGGCGGCAACGGCGAATGGCGACCGATCTCGGCGGGCGACTAACAGAGAAAACGTAGAGGGGTTCTCGGTGAAGCTATCGGTGGTCGTCTCGCTAGCTGCGGTGGTGGGAACCGATAGCGACAACGGCGCAGGCGGTGGTTGCTCTCGGCATGCATGTGCATGCCGAGCTCCGGCTCGGTTTATTGCGAGCCAATGCATGCATGAGTGCTTATAGGGCTCCTGGATACTCACCGAAGTGTTGGAAAAAGTCAGCGATGCTCGGACAGCGACGGCGATGGAGAAGATGGCTCGGCAGCGGCACAGACCTTCGGCTTCACGGCGACAGCTCGCTTCGGTCGGTGAATACCTACAGAAGAATGCCCATGAGGTTTCTAGGGTTCCTGGGATGACTCATGCGCAAGGAATCGCAGCGGGGCTCACCAGAGAAGAAGGACTTGAAGATGGAGCCCGACGGCCGGAGTTGAGGAGGAGAAGGCCGATCTCCGAGTTCACAACTTCCTAGCTCGATTCCTTCGGTCGGCTGGTTCCTGGGATTGAGATGAAGACGATGGCGTGGTGATTTGGCTCGGCTTGGTCGAGTTTGGCCGGACGACGATGCCGTAGCGGCGGCGCTCTGGAGCCTCTTTGTGCACGGCGGCATTCTGATGAGACGGCTGCACAACACGAGATGAGATCAGAGGGGATAGACTTGGTATCTTGTGTAGGTGACAGAACGCAGGAAGAGGAGGTATGACCGTGGCTGAATGGCGGCAGCGACGGTCGTCGTCTTCACGGCCGGCGAGGGAGATGGAGGAGAGTGGAGGCAAGGAGAGCTCTCTCCCTTGGCTAGATCAGCACGGGTGTGGAGTATATGGAAGGGCGACACGTCCAGGGGAAGATATGAGCGAGCTCGGCGGCGGACACGTCCCGGCCACGCGTCGAGCACGCCAGCGTCGTCCTCCCCCGCTCTCTGTCTCTCTCTCTGTTGGGTTAAGCGGTGGAGAAAGACACACAGAGTGAGAGCAAGCTCGTGTGGCTGCCAGGTGGGTCCAGGGTTGATGCAAACACAGCCAGAGTGAGGGAAATGGGTAGGTTTCTTGGTAAACTACTGTTCAGACAATTTACAAAGGATTTTCATATATATTTTTTCCACCCATTTTTATACTTCCACAATTTAATTTCTGTGCATGATAAATTAATGTGGATTTTTCTGGAGGTAGATAAAAATATCTAAATTCCATTTTCTTTGGTTTCACACAAAAATAATCTATATGTTAATCTCAGGGAAATAGAGAAATTCAGTACAGCCGAAATTGATTTGGATTTTTAGGAGGTCAAAAACTATAAAATAAATTCTGGAAAAATTATATTTATTCATGATAAATAGATTAGTATTTGAATAAATTATATCCCCTATACATTTTCATGTGATAAAATACACATATGAGATGTGTTTCGATTTTGCCGATTAGGGTTTAGAAATAATCTACAGTTTGACTGTTTTGACCTAATTATTTGAGGTAACAATTTTACATATTAAATTATACCAAAATTCCAGTGAGATATATATATTGAATAGTATCTACATGAATTTCCCCATGATTTTATATTGCACCAATTATTTTTAAATATTCAATGAGTTCACCTACCTTTAAGTGTTCCTATTATAAATATATATTTAAATGATTGAAAAATTATATTTTGATTTGTAATTAACAAGAGATAATATGATTAGACTTTACTTTCAGTTCACCATGCTTAAACCACAAGACCCTTGGGCATAGATGCACATAAGGCTATGGCGGGTGTAGTGCTTTTATTATTTATGAATTATGATGTATTCACATTATGCTCATGATGCCTAAAATGAAATGCACCCAAGATTCAAAAACATTTTAAAGGACTCAAATTACACCAATCAAACTATGCAAATGCATACACACACTGTGTTTTATCTTCTTCCTTTGATCTATGAAGGAAAAGGTTTTAAATTATTCACAAATTTGTATATTAAAACTAGTCATGTTAGACTCACCTAGGTCTTTAGTTGAAAAATATTAGTATTCCTATTTAGGAAAAATATTCTCGACACTTTTAGATGCAAAATTTGAAAGTCAAATTTTGGGTACGTTACATATAACTCAGTTGTAAAAAAAAATGTTCTGAGATAGGGCATAGTAGTGGGATCAATAAATTAAGGAAATGTGTAGTTAGCAATTGACAAAAAACCTCTATGAAATCATGCAAATTTTGAAGCATAGAATTGCTTCAAGATTAGTGTAGCAGAATTCTAACCCTATTCCCACCCCCTTCTCATCCCCATCCTCCACGAGATCGAGCAGATCAAGCGCTCGTTCGCTCGACTCCCCCCCCCAACCACCGTCTGTTGGTAGTATGCCCTAGAGGTAATCATAGAGATGATGATGCTACGATTGTATCCATGATATATTTATGTGTTTATTGAATATCCATTAAAGACAACTTGTATTGATCAACAGTTATGTGAATTGTTTGTGAAACTCTTTTACATGTATGGCTATTCTAAACTTGTCCCTGATCGGAGTTCGTGTAGTAACACACATGAATATTAGATCAGCACATTATTAGTTGATGACTACGTTTCACAAGTCATGGACATAGAGATGTCAAACTAATAATGTGGGCGCATGTATGACGTGTGAGCTGGACTGACCCGACGTGAGAATTGTCTCTATACACAACATATACATTATGTCCTTAGACCTGAGATTGTTGTATGTGCTCAAGATGTGAAACGACTTACTTAGGGACTATCAAACGCTACTCCGTAACTGGGTAGTTATAAAGGTGGTCTTCGGGTTTGTCAGGAAACATGCTGTGAGACATAAACAATCAAGATGGAAATTGTCCCTCTCCACGTGAGAGAGATATCACTGGATCACTCTAATGATTGGATCAACAAATGCATGGCCGTGCTTAGGTTAAGTGTTAACCTATGAGTGAACCATATATCGAGAGGCAAGGGAATAACATGTATATGGTATTGTGGTGGTTCGTCTGATTTGATCTTTGCGTACGCATAGGACTTGACATGTCTTGCTAGAGGCCGCTGTCAACTATTGGTCGAGTAGGAGTATTCGGGCCATGTCTATATGTATGTGAACCCATAGGGTCGCACGCTTAAGGGCCTGGAAGCCTAATTCGGGTTGGACCCGAATTAGACTAGGTTTAGGGTCGCTGACGGGCCTCCAACTCGAGGCACACCAGGACGCCTATATAAGCAAGGGGTGGGCGCGAGGCTAGGGCAATTAACTTCCCCTGCCAGCAGCCGTCGTGCTCTTCGCGGACCTAGCAGTCCGGAGGCGCATCGCTTCCTCCCCGTACGTGTGAGATTCCTCGGAGGTGCTGCATCTGGAGCACAAGGACGAGCCACACAAGGGACGATTCGCGAGCGAAGGACGGATGTGTGACGGACGACCACGCAACTGCACAGTTGTCTCCGCTGCATCTGCGCGTCTAGTGGTAATCCCGTAACCTGTAACTAGCAGTCGATCTTGGTTTATGAGGTAGAAATTTTTTGTTTTGTCGGCTAGCGTAGCAACCTCATAGCCTTACAGTGGTATCAGAGCAGTTACTGCCTCGTTATAGGTTCGGTTTTATGCATATGGTGATATGCACGGTTGTAGATGAGTCTTTAACCTTGGTTCGTCATCTTGCCGTGTTGGTATTGTAACGATCTACTCGTACCGGTCGGAATTCCGCCATCCGAGTTAAGTGATACATATAAATCAATTCATGGCGAGTTTGAGATCAATCGGATTGATCAGATCAAATCAAACCCTAGGTTAGGTGCTAGGCGCATGTGATGCGCGACGGTGATAGATGGGATCTACTACCGGGCACCAGGCGCATGTGTTGTTCGGTAAAACAACCGTAACTCGGATTGAGAAAATTTCCGCGTAGGGGCGTAGAAAACAAAATTTTGAAGAGAGAGAAAACTTCCAACGGCGGTTTCGCTGATTTCAGAATCGCGAAAAACCTCTTGGAAAATAGAGTTTTTGCCCCTGCAATTTTAGACGACGGATTCGGGTAACTCTGTTTTGCAGGAGTCATATTCATGACTGGTATAGCCCGTATGTGTATATGTGTATGTGATGCATGTATGTAATTAATTCATGGCTTGCATGTCGTGATTGTGACAATATGGCTGGAGCCACATAGATATTGTCCACCTGATGTAATGGCCTGCGTGCCAATTTGTGATGAATCCGCGACTATGTAATTTTATTCACTACCTTGCGTTAGTGATGGATAGTTATGGTGGACTCATCACTGGAGGACGGCGTACATGGATCATGGAGATGGCGATCACCATGATGAACAGATTGATGGAGATGGAGATCCCCTAAGTGACAATGGGCTATACCAAGTCATAAATCTGTGATGATGTCGTTCTTACTATTATGTTCTACTTTCACGTGATCATGTTTTTGTCTACATATGTGGTAATGAAGTAGAACGATCCCTCGGCAATGTTTAAGTGTTTATGCTCCCCCAAGCCTTGCATTGTCATAAGTCTTGTACATTCGGTGGTGGGTCTATGAAATTAGGGTGCCACTGATTTTCCTTGACTAGACAAGTTCATATTGGATACTTACTGCATAAGGTTTGGTTGCTTAGATGAGGTCATCCTAACGGTTAGGGACCTTGGAGCATGAGTCGTTGGTAACACAAGCATAGAGATGCTATCCAACAACAAGAGTCATATTTGATATGATTAGCAAGGAGTTGCTTACTGATCTACCATGTCTTCTAGCGGTGATGCTAAAGCTCACTAGTCGACTTGTTAGTTGTGGGTCTTGAATCACTAAATTTCAATTGAGGGATATTGATTTTAGTGGGAGTAGATTTTATTCAGAATATGATTTACTCTATCATGGATACTTTGTCTTAGTATTTTGCATTACTTTTATTGTAGATTAATGGCTTCCACTAAGCAACCATTTACTTTGCGTTCAATTCTTGAGAAAGATAAGTTGAATGGAACAAACTATGCGGATTGGATTCGCAATCTGAGAATTGTTCTCAGGGCTGAGAAAAAGGAACATGTTCTAGACACCCCAGTACCTGAAGAGCCTGATGAGAATGCACCTGCTGCTGATAGAACCGCTTACAGGAGAGCATTAGATGCTGATCTTGAAGTGAGTTGCTTAATGCTTGCTTGTATGGAACCAGAACTGCAAATGCAGTTTGATAACAACCATCGTGCGCGTGATATGATCGTGACGCTTAATGAGATGTTCGAAACTCAAGCCAGGACTGAAAGGTTCAATGTGTCCAAGGCTTTTGTTGAATCCAAGCTAGTAGAGGGTGCACCTGTTGGACCACACGTGATCAAAATGGTTGGTCACACTCAGAGGTTGGAGAAGCTTGGCTTTCCACTTGACCAAGCGTTGGCAACTGATTTCATCCTTGCATCGCTTCCACCCAGCTATGGAAACTTCATCTCGAACTACCATTTGCATGGGGCGGAGAGGGGCTTGAATGAATTGTGTGGCATGTTGAAAACAGCAGAGGCTGACATCAAGAAAGGCGCTGGCAGCAGCCATGTGATGGCAGTACAAAACCGGTCTAAGTTTAAGAGAAAGGGCAATTCTTGGAAGAAGAATAAGGGCGAGGCTAAAGATGAGATCTCTAAGCCAAAACCACCTGCGCCCAAGACTGGTGTACCTGCTGATACAGTGTGCTTTCATTGTGGTGGGAAAGGTCACTACAAGAGGAGCTGCAAGTTGTATCTTGAATCCTTGAAGAAGGATGGCGGTAGTAAAGGTACTCCCGTTTATCATGCACTTGTTGTTCATATTACAGACATTTTCCTCGCTGACTCTTATATCAATTCTTGGGTATTTGATACCGGATCGGTTGCTCATATCTGCAATACGATGCAGGGAATGATAAGAAGTAGAAGCGTTGGAAAAGGCGAAGTTGATTTCCGCGTGGGCAATAATGCAAGAGTTGCTGCGTTCAACGTCGAGACGATGCAACTTCACCTACCATCAGGATTTATTTTGGAATTGAATAATTGTTATTTTGTTCCTAGTTTAAGTCGAAACATTGTGTCACCTTCATGCTTGATGAAGGATGGTTATTCATTTGCGAGTAAAGACAATGGTTGTGTGATCTCTAAGAATGATATGTTTGTGGCTTTTGCATCCATTGTGAATGGATTATTTATTTTAGATCTTGATGATGCGCCTGTCTGTAATGTTAGTGCTAAACGGCCTCGGCTTAATGAGTTAAGTCCCACATATATGTGGCATTGTCGTTTGGGTCATATAAGCGAGAATCGCATGAAGAGGCTCCATTCTGATGGGCTTCTAAGTTCATTTGATTTTGAATCATACGAGACATGCGAGGCATGCCTTCTAGGCAAAATGACCAAGACGCCTTTCACAGGTTTTCCTGAAAGGGCGGCTGACTTGTTGGAACTTGTACATACGGATGTATGTGGACCAATGAGCACGACAGCTAGAGGCGGATTTCAATACTTCGTAACTTTCACTGATAATTTTAGTAGATATGGCTATGTCTACTTAATGAAACATAAGTCTGAAACATTTGAAAAGTTCAAAGAATTTCAGAATGAAGTAGAGAATCAACGAGGCAAGAAAATTAAGGCCTTGCGATCTGATCGTGGAGGCGAATATTTGAGCCACGAGTTTAGCAATCATCTAAAGAGTTGCGGAATAGTTCCACAGCTTACGCCGCCAGGAACGCCTCAGAGAAACGGCGTGTCCGAGCGACGTAATCGGACTTTGTTGGACATGGTTCGATCTATGATGAGTCAATGTGACCTACCTTTATCGTTTTGGGGATACGCTCTAGAGACAGCCGCTTTTACTTTAAATAGGGTACCGTCTAAGTCCGTAGTTAAGACACCATATGAGATGTGGACTGGGAAGAGTCCTAGTTTGTCTTTTCTAAAGATTTGGGGTTGTGAAGTTTATGTCAAACGGCTTATATCAGATAAGCTAACACCCAAATCGGACAAATGTTTTTTCGTGGGATATCCAAAGGAGACTTTAGGATATTATTTCTACAACCGCTCAGAGGGCAAAGTGTTTGTTGCTCGAAACGGTGTTTTCTTAGAGAAAGAGTTTCTCAAAAGAGAGAAGAGTGGACAAAAGGTGTATCTTGAAGAAGTTCAGGATGAGCCAATAGGGAATGACTCTACGAGTGACGCTAATGTAGCTGAACAAGTTGAGGTACCCGTGGCAATTGAGACACCGCCACAGCCACGAAGATCAGCTAGACTCCGTGCATTACGTGGGGACTTGTTATTGTTAGACGATGACGAACCTGCGACATACGCGGAAGCTATGATGGACCCAGATTCCGAGAAGTGGCAAAGTGCCATGAGATCCGAAATAGATTCCATGAGTGGCAATCAAGTTTGGAACTTGGTTGATCTGCCTGAAGGGGTTAGACCCATAGAGTGCAAATGGATCTTTAAAAAGAAAAAGGATATGGACGGAAATGTTCACGTCTATAAAGCTCAACTTGTCGCAAAAGGTTTTCGACAAGTTCAAGGGATTGACTACGACGAGACTTTCTCGCCGGTAGCGATGCTTAAATCTATCCGGATCATTCTAGCAATAGCTGCTTATTTCGATTATGAGATTTGGCAGATGGATGTTAAAACAGCCTTTCTAAATGGGAATTTAGAAGAGGACGTGTATATGATACAGCCCGAAGGTTTTGTTGATCCTAATAATGCTGGAAAAATATGCAAGCTTAAGAAATCCATTTATGGATTAAAGCAAGCATCTCGGAGTTGGAACATTCGTTTTGACCAAGTAGTCAAAGGGTTTGGTTTTCGTCAGAACGAAGAAGAACCTTGTGTTTACAAGAAGGAAAGTGGGAGCGCTGTAATATTTCTAATCTTATATGTGGATGACATATTATTGATTGGGAATGACATTCCGATGTTGCAATCTGTAAAGACTTCATTGAATAATAGTTTTTCAATGAAGGATTTAGGAGAAGCAACATACATTCTGGGCATAAAGATCTATAGAGATAGATCGAAGAGGCTTATAGGATTAAGCCAAGATACGTACATTGACAAGGTACTGAAACGGTTCAGCATGGAGCAATCCAAGAAAGGATTCCTACCTATGTCACATGGGATGCGCTTTAGTGATAAACAGTGTCCTCAGAATGATGAGGAACGAGAGCGCATGAGTAAGGTTCCATATGCTTCGGCCGTTGGTTCCATAATGTACTCCATGATATGTACTCGCCCAGATGTCTCATATGCTCTAAGTGTTGCGAGCAGATATCAAGCTAATCCAGGTGAGAGTCACTGGACGCTTGTTAAAAACATCCTTAAGTACTTAAGAAGGACTAAAGATGTGTTCCTAATCTATGGAGGTGAGGAGGAGCTCGTTGTAAATGGTTACACCGATGCTAGCTTCCAAACCGACACGGATGATTCACAATCTCAATCAGGTTTTGTGTTCACAATAAATGGTGGTGCCGTCAGTTGGAAAAGTTCCAAGCAGGAGACAGTCACTGATTCTACAGCAGAAGCCGAGTACATTGCAGCTTCAGAAGCTGCAAAGGAAGGTGTTTGGATGAGGAGGTTCCTCATTGAGCTTGGTGTGTTTCCTAATGCGTCTAGCCCATTGAACATGCATTGTGATAACAATGGGGCGATAGCGCAGGCTAAGGAGCCAAGGAATCACCAGAAGAACAAACATGTACTTCGGAAATTTCACCTCATTCGAGAGTTCATTAGAAGAGATGAAATCAAGATGTGCAAAATACATACGGATTTGAATGTTGCAGATCCTTTGACAAAGGCTCTTCCACAGCCTAAGCATGAGGCGCACATGAGAGCTATGGGTATTAGATATCTTCGAGATTAACTCTAGTGCAAGTGGGAGACTGTTGGTAGTATGCCCTAGAGGTAATCATAGAGATGATGATGCTACGATTGTATCCATGATATATTTATGTGTTTATTGAATATCCATTAAAGACAACTTGTATTGATCAACAGTTATGTGAATTGTTTGTGAAACTCTTTTACATGTATGGCTATTCTAAACTTGTCCCTGATCGGAGTTCGTGTAGTAACACACATGAATATTAGATCAGCACATTATTAGTTGATGACTACGTTTCACAAGTCATGGACATAGAGATGTCAAACTAATAATGTGGGCGCATGTATGACGTGTGAGCTGGACTGACCCGACGTGAGAATTGTCTCTATACACAACATATACATTATGTCCTTAGACCTGAGATTGTTGTATGTGCTCAAGATGTGAAACGACTTACTTAGGGACTATCAAACGCTACTCCGTAACTGGGTAGTTATAAAGGTGGTCTTCGGGTTTGTCAGGAAACATGCTGTGAGACATAAACAATCAAGATGGAAATTGTCCCTCTCCACGTGAGAGAGATATCACTGGATCACTCTAATGATTGGATCAACAAATGCATGGCCGTGCTTAGGTTAAGTGTTAACCTATGAGTGAACCATATATCGAGAGGCAAGGGAATAACATGTATATGGTATTGTGGTGGTTCGTCTGATTTGATCTTTGCGTACGCATAGGAGTTGACATGTCTTGCTAGAGGCCGCTGTCAACTATTGGTCGAGTAGGAGTATTCGGGCCATGTCTATATGTACGTGAACCCATAGGGTCGCACGCTTAAGGGCCTGGAAGCCTAATTCGGGTTGGACCCGAATTAGACTAGGTTTAGGGTCGCTGATGGGCCTCCAACTCGAGGCACACCAGGACGCCTATATAAGCAAGGGGTGGGCGCGAGGCTAGGGCAATTAACTTCCCCTGCCAGCAGCCGTCGCGCCCCCTCACGCTCACGCCTAGTGCTCTTCGCGGACCTAGAAGTCCGGAGGCGCATCGCTTCCTCCCCGTACGTGTGAGATTCCTCGGAGGTGCTGCATCTGGAGCACAAGGACGAGCCACACAAGGGACGATTCGCGAGCGAAGGACGGACGTGTGACGGACGACCACGCAACTGCACAGTTGTCTCCGCTGCATCTGCGCGTCTAGTGGTAATCCCGTAACCTGTAACTAGCAGTCGATCTTGGTTTATGAGGTAGAAATTTTTTGTTTTGTCGGCTAGCGTAGCAACCTCATAGCCTTACACCGTCGCCACCACGCTGCTGCCTGGCTTCGCTAGCAAGCCGGAAGACGTCAACAGCACTGACGAGGCCCTCTTGATCGGCCACCTTCCTCTCCCCTCACCTCCTTCCTCCTTTCCTCCTCCTCAAGCGGGTGGCAACGAAATGACCCCGCTCCTCCATCTCTGGCGGCTCTCCGTCGTTGGATCCATCATCACCAGCCACCGCCTCCTAACCACAAGCCTGTTTTGTCCCTGCCACCAACACCGACCCACTGCTCTCCTCCATCCCTGTGCCTTTGGCGTCGCCGCCAACGCTCACCGCCTACCCATGTCCACCGCCTACCGCCAGCCTGCCGCCTCTCATGGCCATCCATCTAAGCCTAGCACTCTCCCCGCTCTCCCCACCCCCACTCCTACACTAACCCAAGACCCTAAACCCTAACTCCACTACCTTCATCGGGGTCACTAGAGCTGTCAGAGTTGGAGAAGGTATCACCAGAGCTAGAGGAGAAGAGTTGGGGTCATTGAAACACAAATTGTAAAGCATATTCCTAAGATTAGAAATCTACAAGATTCTAGCCCCAACAATCTGTTGAATGCTATTTAGCAATTTCGGTAAATTAAACGAAAGCTTAGGGGTATATTAAACGAAAGCTTAGGGAGGATGGGGGTGTGCAAAGTAACGTCTTCATTCATGTATCCTCATCACTCATAATAAGCTAGTATGACATTACAGTTAGCAAAGAATATCGTTAATTTACTCGCGTAACACATTTTGACCCTAATTCGTACAGGCTAAGCAATTTGTTACACGGAATAAGCATTTATATGAGTTGTTGCACCTAGTTTTACCCATTACTTAAGTTTGCATAGCCGCGCGCGTATTTTACCAATAAAAAAAAGTACTTTCAAGGCCACTTTGGCATATGCTCTGTAACAAAGCCAAGCGCATCTTATTCCATGGCAAAACCAACTAATTACCCATTCAACTGAGAACTATAACAGCCAAATAGGAGTAGAAAGGAAGGAAGCTAGTATAGTAAATGAAGTTCAAAATATTTACTTAATGGAACATGGTAACATATCCTATGAATGCACACAAGTATTACATATACCATGCACACTAACAAACAAATATCACCAAAAATTTTAAAAACTTTGTACATGTACTCCTAATAATATAATATTACACCTATGTATAAAGTCTAAATCTCAAATTTATTATATTTTCAGATTCATTAATATTACACTTGTGTATAGGATATGTTTTCCTGGAAGTCAGAATAGAAAATGTAGCAACATTCCGGGGTGTATTTGCAGTTTGCACAGTATTGTTGTCTAGCACTCTAGATAACTGCAGAGTTCCTTTCAGTCTTTCAGAACGCAAGAATTTTACATGAAAATTTATCTATTCCAAACAGGACTCCGAATTGAAAGAAACCAAATTGCAGCATCACTTCTTGCGATGCCAAACAAAACGAGGCCTTAATATGGCGCTCCATTTGGCTCCCAAGCAATCTTTGCCATTGCTATAGCGTTGTTGTTTGATAAAATCAAAGCGCAGACCTTATTGCATCATGCATATGGCAGCAATATCGTGTTCATGCTGGGGAAACACAGGTGACAGTGGTGGTAAAATCATGGGTACATGATTTCACCCACTGAGTTTATTATCTTGGTTATTAAAAATATTGCATACATTTGGATGCACTTTTAATACTAGAAGTTATAGAAAATCAAGATTTAACATGACAATATATGTTAAAAAATTGTAAAAGTAATTTAGTACTATCTTTTTTTCAAAATGTATGACATCATTGATTTTTCGTATAATGTTTGATCATTTATCTTATTCAAAAATTTAGTATAAATATATAAAACTACAAGTTAAGACTATATTATTTGATGATAAAACAAGTTACAACAAAATCAATGAAATTTATATAAATTGTTTGAATAAGACAAATGACCAAATTTATGTGATAAATCAACGGTATCATACATTTTGAAATGAAGAGGGTATGCAAGGAGTACCTCCGACTTATGCAGTTTTATCAATTTTTTTTACAGTTATATATCTCACAGTTAGGCTGTATTCTTCTCAATGGATTGGGAACTCATCTCCCATGCACGTAAAATATAATGACTCATTAGTACATGATTAATTAAGTACTAACTATTTTTTTTGAAAAATAGATTAATGTGATTTTTTAAAGCAAATTTCCTATAGAAAGTTTTTTTTGTAAAAAAACACACCATCTAATAGTTTGGGAAGCTTACACGTGGAAAACGAGCGAGTAGTATGAAGTTGGGAATATTGAGTGAGCACAGCCTTAGGCCAACAAAAAGAGAGGCCTTGGTCCCCATGACAAAAAATTTAGGTACAAATTATCTTTTCAAATTTTTATGATATAGTTATTATTAAGAATGTCATTTTCAAACAAATCATCTGCTTATTGGCTTATGTGCCACATCTAGAATTTAAATCTTGAAACTTGATTTTACATTGATTTTTGAGTTTTTGTTATGGTAGCTTATTTTCTAGCACTAGTTTCAAACCGCAAATAATACAGATATAAAAAAAGTTTACTCATAAATTATTTGTGGTAGCTGTAGCTTAATTAACTGATCAAACTAATAGTCTCGTTTTCTTTTTCAAAAGTTACTATATAGATATGTTTTGGTGACAATGTTTCTAATGATGTTAACTGGTTTGAAATATTTAACTTTTAAGTACTCACTTCGTTTTAAATCATTTGTTGTTTTACTTGTTCTAAACATTGTAAATCTTTAACCATGAACTTCTATAAACTTATATATAGTTTAACACCATAATATATATATATTTTAATTCATCATTAGATACTTTCATAGTATATATTTCACATGTTAAACTACACGTATTTTTAAAAGTTAATAGTGAAAGATAGACGTATTTGACTTTGGACAAATCTAAAATGAGAAACAATTTGAAACGGATCAATATAAAATTTGACGAACTTTTAAAACTTTGACAATCAATTTTATAAAAGAATAATTTTATCAAACCTAATAAGTTTGTAGAATTATGATATTACTTATTAAGGTAAATATGCACGTACCATTCTTTTTTAACTAATCATTTGAGAGAAGTTATTAATGCTCAAAGTTCCAAGGTATCTAAACGTCAATATTGAGGAAGTATTACTTTTATTTTTTTGGCAAAAAGTTGATCCATTTCCCCTGTTTCTGAAATAATTGTATACTTTTTCTAAGAGTAAGAAATGTATAAATTAGGAAGGACTATATCGACGAGAATATGTACCGGATGCATTTGCCCTATCGAACCAAAGAAGCTTACCATATAATCTACAGTTATCCTATCTATTTATGTACAAAAAAAAGTAAGAAGAAAAGGGGTCAAGACATTTCCCGGCAAAAATTTCTACAAGCAAGAGTTCTCAAGCCAATATGTAACCCAATAGAAGTTACTCCGACTCCACAGTTGCTCTGTCAGATCACTCACAAGAAGTGAGGAAATGATGAGATGCGAGGCAGGTGCGTCAGGAGATCCCCAAACGATTCTTGCCTCGGCGGCAATGAGGCATTGCTTCCACTGTCTCCCGACACCGGAAGCACATAAGGTTGGGGCTTCCTTTCTTGCATCTCATTGTCACCATGAGTGATGCTGCTGGTGTTTGTCTGGCCTGAACCTGAATCTCTCTGAATCAGGCTGCAGAGGGAGTTGACCCTTGACATGAGCATCCTTTCATCAGCTGTGTTGGTTATCTGGGAATCGTTGAGGAGTTGTCTGGTAAGCTCATCAAATGTCAGTTTACCAATTGAGCCATCGCCATCGTCGATGATCTGGGAGCTGCCCAAGAGGAATCGGGTTATTCCATCTAATGTTACTTTACTTGATGTAGAATCCCCACGATGAACTGCAGGTAGGTTCCCTGAATACATCTGTCTGTAGATATGATTCCCAATGTGATTTGCAATCTCACTTTTGGACATGGAGCGCCTTATCCCCAGTACCTTGATACCGTTCCAATTATAGATGCTTTCTTGCCGTTCGCAATCACCAGAAGCAGCATCTTGTTTAATCACTTGAGTACCACTAACTGGAATGGCGACAAACACATTATTAGTAAATTTTTCCCACTAGAAATACAGAAGTCTAATATTCTTAATATTATGTAGCAAATATACTGGCGAAGCATTTGTGAAATAGATAAAACAAATTAAATTTGGCCAATATTAACAGACTTGTCTGGTCCTAAGCAGTGACCTCCAGTGAGTGAGAAAAGAAGTCATGAGCTAACACCATTATAGAAATATAGTCTAATTTGAAAGGCGTGATTTTCATATTTCATTGACACATCTGGATGTTTTCATATTTCAATGGAATATAAGATACAAGTATGGATTTTGAAGTTCACCTGAACTAGGGAAATGTTGAAGTAACTTGTCTGGTGCTCCTGTTAGCTGTCTGGCTTCAGCATCTATCCTACCTGATGCAGAATGAGGCGGTAACAGTTCTGTAAATCTTTGGGGAGCTAACTGATCGCCATCATCTTTATGCTCAAAATCTTGGCCTTTTATGCCCTCTGCATCTTCAAATATAGAAGACTTTGATTCAAAGTACGGATTATCCAAATTGATGTCGTTCTGCTGGCTTAGTGAATATAGACGTGGGTCACAATGAACAAGCTTCTCAACATGCTTATTCATCATTCCTGGAGGGCACTGAAGAAAATGCCTCCTGACATAAATGATAGTCAAAAGTCAACTCACCACTCAGCAGTATTAGGAAATTAGTCAGCATAAACAACTGTGAGAAACTAATTCGTTGTGATAATTGTCTGATTTTTTTTCACAATTGTCCCTCATGATTATGGGATAAAATCCAAAATGTCATCAAAATTTCCCTAGTTAGACAAAACGGAAAAATGAGCACCATATTTGCGAACATAGGGGTATCCATTTCAAAATTATGCACACATGTTACCAACGTGCCATTCATTTTTACTACCTGTGAATGCTTGCTTGTCCACCAGTGAAATCAGATGTTGCCTGCCATAAAGTGTGTTTCCTTGGCTGTGGATTGGTTTCTCGAAAGAAAAGTGGCTGCCGGGACAACTGAACAGAGCACAAAAGAGAGAATTAGCAGAAGCAATGATATGTCAAACAAAAAACACTCATAAAGGCCAAACTACACAGAAATTTTAGATCAATGATTAGCATTGCAATGAAGTTTCACAAGGTAAAAGGCTAAATCTAGCTTCTCATATATGTTATTGTCAATAGGCATGGTTTATGGTAGGTTGAGCTAATAATTGGTTTATCTGTAAAAACTTACTGCGATCTCCAAGATCCCAGGTTCGTTTTCTTGAGAAACCACCTTCATGGCACAGATGTCAGACCACTGTATCTCAATCTTGCTCTTCAGACCACCATCCAGTACTTCCCACACAAGTTTATGCTTCGCAAAATAGCATTTTGCAACCAGATCGCCTTCATACCTTGACACCCACTGTTCATACACAGAGTTTGAACCACAAACAAATCAATTTGCATCATAGATGAACAAAACAATATAGAATACTTACTATAAACAAAACCTACAACTAAACACCAGTACACAAGAAACATCGCCTAACGTAATCGTTGAAACAGGGATTGAGTCAGTAATCAGCCCAAATGTCAATAATACAGAGTCATCATGGGTGTGATATGAAAAAAAGGTGTATGCAGCATGCACCTTGCAACTAAGCAGAAAAACAACAAGCTGACATAATTTCCAAAATGATAGTTCTCTTTCTTGACACATTCATGAGTGTAAGAAAGGAGTGTGGTTCCCAAGCTAGGCACCACTGCCCCAGTCACATAAAATGCAAAAGATGTTTGCGTGATGAACTTTGGATCATCATTGGGTAAACATCTGGTAGGAAGGTAGGTTGGAGGGCGACAACTTGAAGCAGAACTGCGCTAGCCACTAGGTGAAGGAGAGCACTGAATGGGGGAGAATCGATCTAGAATATTCTCATGGGAGAGAGCAAAGCACAAGTTTACCAACCAGGACTTCTTTATTCATCTGTGCTTAATAAAATCGGATACAAACTCATCCTTAGATAGATGGGATGACTTGGCACTTAAAAAATAAGCTCCTACTCAAACCACCAAATAAACCTAAGACATAAGAATCCAAACCACCAAAATAGCAAATTAACCTATTCTCTAATAAGGAAACCAAATGTCATGTGAACAGTGCACCGTGAATAATACTGTATGCTACTGTGCAGCATTCTGAGTAACTCCTCAGCCAGGGGTTCCGCCCGAAGAAGGGGACCATGGTCGCGTCCGTCTCCGCTTTGCCGGCCGAACTGTACAGGTACTGTTTCTCTGAGAGGCCCTATCCTCTGTATTAGCTCTATTTCCCTTTTATTATGCGTCGTGCAGGGCCTCCCAAAAAAAGAGAGACTTTACAAAGTAATATTTCTTTAAAATACACCTGAAACGGTATCACACTTTGCTATAATGCTATTAGAAGCCTGTTGCCACTTTATTATTTTTGTCTAATTGGACATGATACCTCTAGAATTATCCAAACAAAACATTTCCTTCTGTCAGCTCAGACTTTGTGGTAGCTTTTTAAAAGAGCCAATAAATCAACATCATATTGGAATCGCCAGAGATTTCCACTACCTAGATTGCACAGATCACAGCATGGTAATCACAAACTGTCTATTGGATCCTCACACAATGCGTATCAATAATTATGACTTTTTTATTTTAAATAGAAATTTTATTGTCCTTGAGGTACCAAATTTTACACCAGAAAATGTGGACCGTAAAATCACTTTATTTTAAAAGCATTCAACACATTCACATCTGCTTTCAAATTCTTCATAGCAATCATACATCAAGAAGTATTGCAAATGTGAGTGCCAACTTGCAGTCTAATGTTTTTTTTTGTAAGTAAATGTAATCATACATGGAGTGTCAAAATTAGAGGAGAAGACTATGCAACATGCCAACATAAATGGACACATATAGAAAAGCCACTAACCTCCCAAGATCCAATTCTTAGAACAGAACCAGGGAAATTGGAAGCCTTCAATTTCTCTGAGGCACTAGCGGTTCCACTATGCTGGACATCTTTGGCCTTACCAGCCTGCACAAGCTTCATTTGGATCAAATCCACCAGAGAGGGGCTCTTCTTCAGCCGCAAGCCCAGTGGGCTAGGCTCATCGAGGAAACCATGTTGGGATGACTGCTGATTGGACACAGTAGCACCGTCTGTGCTCCAGTGCTGCATGACACCATGAGAAAACACAATATAGGATTAAACACAGAACAGTAAAGCAAGGTAACCAATAGTATATCTCATTTCTCACTTATAAATTTGAACTATTTGTACTATAAGAACTAATTTAGAATTTCACAGTTCAACGTTACGAACTAATATATAACCTTTACTTGTTCAATCAAGATTTTTATACTGAGTGGCAAAAATTGGAAAAACTGTGTTTCTCAGAAAGGGGAAATTGCAATATTCCTGTAAGATCAATTAACTAAACACAAAAAAAGGATTGTTCATTTGTTAGATGGACAGAAGAATCAGTTATGGTAACGGAGCACAGAGTTCTATAAGTGAAAAGCTCAGCATGCCAATTATTAAATCCAAATGATGAATGCATGTGATTAGAAGTTGCAATATCATAGGAAGAACGGAAACCAGTTCCAGTAATGCACCAAGAAAGATTTGTGATTTGATTTGAAGCAGCACATCTTTAGATCTTCTTGTGTATTTATGCCATTTACAAGCAGGGAAAGTATCAGGTGCAACCCCTCAATTGGGTGGAAACATGCAACCTATTTCTGTGCAAATAGCCCCTATCCTGCGATGGAGTTCAGAATGTTTGCATGACAACAAGTGAAAAGGAACAAACAGATGTAGCAACAATAATAAAGGACAAACAGATATAGGAACAGTAATTTCTCCCATTGCTAAAAGAATATTAGGTGAAGTATGTAAAAAATGAAGATCACAAGCAAAGAAAAGCAACAAAAAAAATGATAGATCAGCTTTTTAAAACCAAAGCAGCATTAATTTTTATGAGGTGAAATCAAATAGTACAGCTACTGGTTTCACATAAAAAAAAAAGAGAAAAGGTCCAGCAAGTGGGCTGCTCCCCAGAAGATTAGACAGATCAATATTTAAATGTTAGTAATAAGTTTAAATTAACGAGGAAAAAACCTAAGGTAGATTTTAATTCACGAGGAGAAAAGCTAAAGTAAAGTTTAATCACTACCAATCCAAATCCAAAAGGACTCTGTAGTGTGAAGTGACCGCAGATGGAGACCTGTATAGTGAGAGATAATACCCAAATGGGAAGACTCCGTATGTCAATATCTAAGCCAAACTATGGATGGATGGATTGGTAATAGAGGTAAATATCTTGGCAAGTACAGAAATCGAATCTACTCCTGCCTAGTAAGATTCGAAGGACTTTGATTGGATAAAGTCACAAATACCCTTTCATGTGGACTCACAAAATTCAGAATTCTCATCTAATATAATGCGCAAAAATGATGAACAAGAGTACAAGACAAATTGCCCACTGAAAAAAGAAAATGATGTCTCATGCGAATGAAACTTTGAACCATTAATCATTTTTTGTTTTCGGAATGAACTGAGCCAATAATCAATTAACAGCAAAGCGAGAAATGTAAATTGATCGTCACTTCCTCGTACGAATTTCTTCTAAAGAAGCTGCTCTCCAGCAGCTAAGTCACAACCCGATAAAAGATGGACAAACAAACTCCAAGGAATTAGTATACTAGTACAAGCGTAATTTGCGTAAATATTTTGAACTCTCCTAAAAAGAGTCTAGGAATGGTGGGTTTTGTGATTCAATAATACTGTAAGCTCTAATAATAAATTATTTCTAAACAGTATTCTCTTCGTCTCAAAATATAACCACGATTTGTCCCCAAATATAACAACTTCTTAACCAATATTCATTTCCCAACCAATTACTGCCTTCCACCATTCGAGAATAAATCAAATTCCTCCTGTATGCGAAATTTCCTCCTAGTAGAGTCGAGGAAAAGAACACTGAAGCAACAGGACAGCGAACCCACCTGTACAGCAAGGCGGGACCTCTTGTGGAACGGCGACGCCTCCGCCCGTGCCGCCGCGTCGCCCTCGCCGGCGTCCAGCGCCTCCTCCTTGACCTCCCGCCGCAGCTTCCCCAGGTGCGGCAGATGAACCATCGTCTCTCCGCCGCCGGCGTCGTTACTTCGTTTCCCAACCAGAAGAGCAAAAGACGAGGAACGGAGAGACGCAGAGAAAATACTATTCTTGTTGAGTTGTGGTGGTTTTGTACCGTACGGAGAGCGAGACCCGGGCGACCAGAGAGAGGATGAAGAAGAAGGGAGATGAAGCAATAAATATCTCGGAGATGGTAAAGCACTGATGGATTAGAGATTGGTTTTTCACTTGGAAGCGCGTGCCAACTTGTTCCGGATTTTACTCTAGTAGACTAGTGGTGTTGTGCTCCACCGCGAATTTACCAGACTGCCCCAACCTGCTGCCCTGCTGCTTTGGCGGCTCATCCGCTACTGTTGTCTATTGATCATTACTACGAATCTAAACTCTAAACAGAACTTTTATACATATTTTTAATACTAAAATATATTTAATCTCATTCTAGATTATTAAATTTTGAGAAGAAGGAAATAAAGAGGTATTGATTATCAGTCATACTTTATCACAGGTTGTCACGTCTATGATTAGACAAGTTTGACTACCTTCACAGTTGTTTAGTTATAGCCACGGTTGAGACAAGTCCTCTTCCAACAAATTAGGTTCCATAGGTCAATGACTAAACAAATTTTTTAGGCTTGCTAATATGTGGTGAAAATTTAATCATCTTAACTTAGACAAGTATGATAATATTTTTTGGCAAATGGTAAGAAAGATTTCAAAAAAGAATAGATTTGGTCTTATACATACACTAGGAAGGTAATAAAAAGGAAAGAAGAATATGGTTGGGAACCAAACAAACCCTAAGTTTTTTCACTAAGTTAACTACCCTATATTTTATTTAGAATAAATTTCACAAACTGTACTTTGATCGAACCATCACAAAATTACAGATTTAACAATAAATTTATCACAAAACTATAAGTTTAAGAGCAAGTATCATAAAACTATAGATTTAATAATAAAATTATCATAAAACTACAGATTTTATTTATTGTGAGTATACATGGGAGAGAATCAAGAGACCTGCAGAATTTAACTTCCCCGCATGCACAACAAACTAGCGCTTAACTGTCATACTCTCTCCGTTTCATAATTCTTGATGTTTTGGATAAGATTAAGATCAAAATTTTATAACTTTGACTATTAATAACTTTAAAACTATTTGATTTAAAAGCACTAAAATAACATATTTAGATTTTTTTTATAATATACTATAATAAAAATAAAAATATATTATTTATTGTACATATTATAATAAAAAATAGTCGCAGATATATTTTAAAAGTCGTGTGATTATCCAAAACATCAAGAATTATGAAACCGTAGAAAAGTAATTGTCTATATGCATATATGCAGAGTCAATTTTGCATAGATATGATAACACTGCACATCAAACAAAAGACCCAGGGATATACGATGGTTAATTTAAAAATTCTGATTTTCTTTTACCTGAAAAATTCAGATTTTTTGTTATACTGGGTATGGAACGGAGGAAGTAACTTTGTACCTAGGGGCAAAAGCGTCAGAAGACCGAGTCGGCAATTCACACGAGGCAGGAGTGGGGCCCATGGGGGCTTACGTTGCGCCGCCAGCCGCACCGTGAGCAGCTGGGGCGCAACACGTGGCCGCTGCCCGCGCTTGTTGTGAAAGGCAAAGGAAGGGCGGGCTTGTTGTGACGTGGTTGGTGGACGTGACATGGACGCTCCGCTTCGGTACTATCCGTTCCGTTCGAGGGAGTATACTGGAGTACTACTAGTAGGCGGCTTGGCTTGTGGATAAGGTCGCGGCCGGCTGGCACTATACATAAAGCGACAAATTATTGGGGGAGAAAGGAAACCTGACTTGGGAGTACGGTATGTCGTTTCTTTCTTTCCTGCCTTTGATTTGTTTATTTTTTTATTGTAAAATGTACCGATTGTTTTTATTGGAATCAGTGTTTCCGAAATACAGGTTAAGTACTCAAGTTTAATAGTACTAGATAATTTTATCACAGAAATCAAATCAGTTAAGCTACGCTAAGAGCTAGCTATGCTCACTTTATGGTGATATAAATTTTAAATCCAAAAATACTTATGGTTCGAACCGGAGAGAATAGTTAATTTTAGGACAGGAGAATAATACGTAACTATATATACTACCTGATAAAACTTAAGTTACACATACGTTCGAAAATTTGATTGTGTTGATCTTTTAGTGAGTTGATGATAACTATAATTTAAAAGAAACGTTGACAATTCGACTACAACTGTACAAGACGTTATTGTGTCTTAATAATCGATACACCTTTCCGTGGGTTGTTAATCTTGCCGGTACAAATCAACCTTATTCTTGCAAGCAAATCGAAGAAATAAGTAAGAACAAGATAAAAATAATCTGATGGTATGGTATTACACATAATTTGGTATAGTAATAATCAAACAGCTCGAAAATATCCACTTTAATTGCACCTAAATTTTGGATAGTCGTTTCTCAGTCGTACGAATTTCAAATTGACCCATTGAAATTGCTTAAGTTTTGTACGCCACCCCGCCGTCGCCGCCCTCATCGTCCGGACAGGTATTTTTTAGTCTTACTTGTCAAAACTAAAAATGAGGTCTCCAGATTGAGCAGGAAGAGGATAACAAATAAGAAAATATATGGATTTGTTGGTTGATTGGTTCTGCTATTTCTTTTTCCATTTTTATCAATTCTCTGGATTTTTCTAATTTGTACAATAGAGCAAATAGAACATCCTTTATAATTATTCTTGCAAAATAGAACAATCCTTTATACAGACTTTCTAATTTGTTGATATGTGATTATTCTGAATTATTGTTACAAATAAGATAGGAATCAAAAGGCCAACTTGAACTTGAAGAGTGAATGCTGGAAATTGCAGACCATGAGTAAATAACAAAAGGCTGTAAATTTATCTAGAAAAGCAAATATGACCTGTTTTTAGGTCATTGGGCTGGTGATTGAAGCCAAAACCCTGCTGCAGATCTATTCTTCTGCTGGTTATTCGGATCCTAACTTCATGTTCTTTTTGTACTTAAGTCAAATTGGACAATGTACTGCTTAAGCTTTGGCATCTGGTATGGTTTGATGGTATTTGCTTGCCAAATGCTTCATGAATTGCACACTAGAATTGGGCGGAAGCATACTGCAACTTTTCCAAATCAGTTTCCCATCTGGATATACACACAGTTGATGTACTCTACTCTACTTGCATATAGATGTTTTTAGGAAACCAATACAGTTTTGAGATTGGCTAAGCAATAGCCAACTAATTTGTATAGAACTTCTGAGCAAATGTTGAATTAGTTTTAAAATTCTAAATGATACCTTGTGCAGTTTTTTGTGGCTAATTTACAATTGGTCGTATGGTGCTAAATTAGGACTGCTAATAGCTAGGACGGTTGGTAAATTTTCAAAAGAAATTGTGTTGCTTTAGAACAAAATTTGGCAAATTTTGGTGCATAATAGACAAACATGATATTCACATGATAATAGAAATTTTGTACAGAGCAAGTACCATTTTTTATGATGCTTCCTGCCATTTATGACAAAAAATTTTCTGTCGTTTAAACTTCTGGCAATCCTTCCTGATTACTACCTCTCTTTTTTTTTTCTGAAACCGAGATATTCATAAATAGACTAATTCCGTTATTTTCACCTTGGGTGCGCTGTTGTTTATTTATCAGTACGACAAAGACCAATATACATAGTGATTTGAGTTAATAAAAAAATATAATGACAATCGTCTCTTTTCAGTTTTTTTTTCCTATACCATCTTCCCGCTAAGTCACGTGTTATTTGACTGTGTATCCACTGCTTATCCACTAGCAACAAATAATCAATTTGCCAAGCTATTTTGCAGCAAAAGATAGTATATAAGTAGTCCTAAAGGTATGCTACTCAAAGATAAGCTGTTAATTATAAAGTAACTTATATTTCACAATTATAATCTTTTTGTGGCACTAATGTTTTCTCAACATGTAGGGTTTTGCTTGAAGGATTCTGCTACTCACAATTATAATCCTTTGCCTATGTTTAATGAATTGGATTTGATCATGTAAATTCAGTTTTTTATCCTTGGATTTAATGATGTAAATTCAGTTGTAATCTCTTGAGCTAATATTCAGTTTTTTATATAGATCCTATTATAGGCATATAACATGAAGTTTTGATTATGGATATTATCAGTAGATGAAAATAGAGAAATGTTACACATCAGGACTCTATACATACACATTATTAGTATATAAATATCTGATTGTAAGTGCATGCTCCTTAATAATTTTCATGTTGTGATGTCCTTGACTGCTTCCTGATGCATCAACTAATTTTGTTTTTAAAGAAACATCATTTGATTTTGTTTTGCACAGCACAACCATATTGAGCTTCGATAAGGTTGATGTATTTTTTCCCATAGAAACTGGAAAGTTTTATGCCCATATATGGTTTAAATACTATGTCAGTATCAGATACAACCAGCTTCAGTTTCTTCTTTTATAATAATTTCTTTTATTCTCTACTGCTCCAATGATACTTCGGTTCTGTAAGCCATTAAATTCCATACAATATTCTTGTGTATTATTGCTTCTGTGCCAAATCCCTTCAAATATAGCTATCCTTTTATTACTCTTGATGTGAAGCATGTTGTGAGGATTGTTCAGCTGGATTAATTACACACATTAAGATATGGATAACAATATTGGGGGCTCCACACCAACATCATTAACAAGATCATGTGAATTTTTTTTATCATTTTATTTATGTGCATATTATTCAGTCCATTAAGATATTTTTTGCATGCTGATTTCAATAGATTTTCTCCCTCAGGCCCTTTTGCTGATATTACTAATGCAAGTGCTGGGATTCACGAAAAAAGTGTAACAATATTGGGGGCTCCACACCAACATCGTTAACAAGATCAAGTGAGTTTTTTATCGATTGTTATGTGCATAATATTCAGTCCATTAAGATATCACTTGGATGCTGATTTCGCAAGATTTTCTCCCTCAGGCCCTTTTGCCGATGTTACTAATGCAAGTGCGGGGGATTCACGAATAAATCATGGCAGTAACAGATGTACATCCTCCAATTTGCCGCAAAAGGAAAATATGCAAAGTATGAATGGCAAATGTCAAACATGCAAGTTATGCATTTCCATTTTCTACCTATCAGAGTTAACATAATTTGCATGTGTGCACAAATTTGCAAGAAGATGGTGCTAATCTCAACGCATTAGAATTAAGAAGCGTGCTAAAGAGGTACGCATCAATGAGCCCAAAGAAAAAAGAAGCCAGAAAAATGAAGGGGCTGGGTCTTTGGAGTAGACAAAGATAGTGACAATTTTATTAAAAGATAGTGAAGAACTATCTTTTCCGTGATCTGGTAATGTTTGGCTCTCTATATTTGATAAATATAGAATTTAAGTTTGTTATTATTATATATATATATATACATATACTAAAACGATGACTTGTTTAGATTTTTCTTCCAATAAATATCAAAGATGTATATTGGTATTTGACCGTTGTCAACACGAAAAAACAAGAGATACAGATACTTGATTCTTTGTGTTGGGACTTCGATCGCGTTGGCCTCACTAATACGGTGAGTGTATATGACATGTTTACTCTTTTATTTTTTTAGATTGTAATTCATTTATTTCTATCGTTGACCACAAGTGTGATAATTGAGCAATTACAAGGACTACAAAACCATCTAAGTATTATTGGACGGCAACAGGACTTGTCTAACCACAAATGGGCAGACCTCAATGTTATGACGTGGCTGGTCATAGAACAACTACAAGAAAAAATACAAGGAGATAGGTATACTACAAATCATATTCTCTTGGAATATTAAAATAAGATTAATGATATACTGTAATTGGTATACTCTTGTTTAATTTTTAATTGTTGTACTCATGTTATTACAACAATGCAGTTCTTCATGTGGACTTTTCATGCTCAAATTTATGGAGAATTGGACAGGAGATGCACTTTCTTGTCTTGTTACACAGGCATATTTCTTAACTGAACAAAATAGTTGATCATATATATTATCTTTTTTTATTTAACGAAGTTACTTTTTACTGTGCAGGTAGATATTAACCTTTTTAGGTTCAAACTACCTGGCATATTATTATGTTGAAAAACAAACAAGGCGACCGTGACTACCGGTGTTGTATAAATCGAAGATACCAAAGACAGTGCAGACGATGTTGTGGGTAGTCGTCAATGGAAATTAAACTCTAAAAGGGACATAAAGGAAACTAAAGAAGTAGACTCGGGAACCCATGACAAAAAATATAGTTCACTACTCACTGTGATTTCTAGAATGAGTAAACAAGAGTTGATAGGCGACCTTTTGCACTACATCCAACAGATTAATTGTGCCAAAACCCTAGAGTAAGTTCAAGGCCATACTCTATTAGCTTGAAGCTCAAACAGCTTCAATCAGTACTAAAGACAGATGAACCATTGGACCGTCATTGCTTCAACATGTCCATACATAAGTTCATGTATGAAAACATCCAGATGATTCACAAAACTAAAGAAGCAATGTCAAAGCATTGCCTGGACTTATAGTTTTGGGTAAGTTTTTATAATCTGCCCTATATTGACTTCTATTGCGCATATTTTAAACCATTATTTTATATCATAATAGACTACTACTGGCTTTGGTGTATCCCCGATCTTCCGTGAGAACATAGATCTTGCAAAGTCAGTCGGTAGCTGGTCAGAAATTCACTATAAAATTTCATAATGCAACTCGGTAAGATCGCTAACCTTTGCTCCTATATGCCAGTGTTTTTTATATTATCTTGATGGTTGACCTTTTGCAGATTCTTATACCAGTACGTCACACTCAAAGCTTTATCCTGGTCATACTGGACCAAGAAAGCAGAACACTCTACATACTAGACCCTAATCCACTTAATCCAACATATGAAAATAACCCAAACATGAGATACGTGAAAAAACTGTTAACTATTACTGATTACTTCAGCAAAGCCATGCAGAAGGCATGCCCTGGCTCTAGGTGGAATGAGGACATCAACTTGTGGAGACAAATAACCGTCAACAATCCGGTTCTTGACACGTAAGTTCTCTTCTAAAAACTCGTCCAAACTAATAAATTTATTTGTGTAATGCAAAAATAGCTAACTATTCAATTTCCTTAGGAATTTATCGGGTTTTCTTGTTCATCTCTTCATGTGTACGTGGGAAAATGAAGAACTACATTTGCCAGCTTTTAATGTTAGTCCTGACTAACATTGATCATTTCAAATATTATATTATATATATTACATATATTTATCTTATAAAGAAATACATGTGCAGGATGGTAACGAGCTAAGGCAAAATGAGTGTGAAAGCAATATCCCTAGCGGCGCACGAGATTTTCTTAAGTGTATCGCAAATGCACAACATTAGGATAGTTATTTATCCACAGGGTATATTCTATATTGTATCACATTGTACTTAGTTATGGCTGTAACAAATTAATATAGTAACTCTCTATCTTCTAAGGATATCTATAGCAGAGTTCGATTTTTGAGATGATCATTCATGCGAAATACCATATCTGGATATGCTTGATGTTCTAGATTTTTTGTTTGTGCTTTAATTTGTATGGCATCATCAAATTTTCATAGCAGTCTTCTATCTGTGTTGCCTTTTTATAATCTTATAAACATCATAAGATTGTTTTATGCGCCAGAAAGCTTGTACTATGCTTTTATAGTGATAACAGGTTTCTTGCTTTGAATTAATCTATAAAGCAATTTTAATTTGTAGTCTTTTTGGATTGCCAGATTTTTTTGTGTTCAATAAATTTTCACTCAATGATTATTTAACATCTTTTACTTGATATAATTTAAAATTGTTATATAGCATTTCCCGTTGCAACGCACGGGCATCCAACTAGTGACACAAAAAATGACGCTGCTGTGTTTTTTCAAAGTGATCTATATTAATAATTGCTAAACAGCTAGGATATACTATATTTCAAGAGTAATTAGAAACTCAACAACAAACAGGGGGAATTCTCGCCACATTGATGTGATTTTTTGATCACTTCAATTTGCTAACCATACCAAAATCATGAAGTTCTGAATTATGTCACCTTAACACAAAACATCTGATAAGCTGACTTTGCTTAGCTACTTGGTGGATTTAGCCTGGTAGTTTTTTTTCTGAAATGAGAAAAAAATTGTAGATTAGCAGATGAGAACTAACAAAACTATGTATTCTTTGAAGATGACAAAACAAGGTATTTTTTTTGTTATCTACACACACAAGGGGCTTCTAGCAAAGTACCTAGTTACCACTTGAACTGTACTGCTGCTAACAAAATAACAAAATTACTCGAACTGTACCACTGCTAACAAAAATTACTCAAAAATTGATGTTCCTACTCTGAAATGTTCAGAACATAATCTTGCAAATGTGTTACATTTTCAAGGGACGTGCAGAGTTTGGAGGCTATCAAATGGCATGATCAAGGGGGATTGGCTGATACTCAAGGTATTTGAAAAAACTAAAAAGCTCACTTATCAGTACCTAATCTTCTACTGAATTAGGTAACTAAAATAGCATGCTATGTAAACAAAACAACTTGTGTCAGGCCTTCATTTGTTGCTGACAAAAACATAACAGCTACAGACCTTATTGCATGACATTTAGTTCTCAGAAAAAATTACCTGGTAACTTCAAGTACGCTCATACAAAATTACATGCCATGAACCATTTAATCTTGCCCTACATCTTGAGTAGAGTAACATAAATCTTTACCTAAAAACCAAAGGTACAAATTAGGACCAACTCTGAAGTACAATCCAATCTCACAGAAAATATTTGTTTATATCCAATAAGGCACTTGAGTAGTCTTTTTCGGATATTTTACTAGCCGACACTCTAAATTTTCAGGGGGTGCAAAGGGTGTGAGCCTAACTATTGGCAAGCTCAGAGAGGAATTGTTGTTACTTAAGGTATTTTAAAACTGAACACACACTTATACTTGCCTTTTGGTTGCACTGGCCATGACCAAAATAGTTCTCAGTGATGTAAGAATTAGGCTATAACCTAAACAACATGATTTCATAGTTGCTACCATGAAGATAGCGCATCGCCTTGATTAATATGTAGAAAAATTATAAAAACTGACAAAGACAAAGACAAATAAGACAAACAATGGCAAAATACAGAAAAAAAGTGTGTGTTCAGTTTTATTAAAATTTTTTAAAAAAGTGTTTTTTTGAAACAAAAACAAAACCACTTATTTTGAGAAGTTTAAAAAACTGACAAAAACAAAACACAAAAATACAAACAAAAACTGACTATACAGGGAAAATCAGACAAATAAGACAAAACAGGGACTAACAAACTTATACTAATTTTACCTAGTTGTCTTAGATGCCTAGAAAATTAACAACCAAAAACTAACAAATCAGACAAATATAAAATGCTAGCAAAACTAGTAATGTTAGTAGAAGATAATCCAACAAAAATAAAAGGCACTAGTAAATCCAAGTATTAGAAAACAGAACTACGAAATTAGCCATGTTCTGAAATTAGCTGACGAATCTACAAAATTAGGTACTAAAATTAGCTTAAATGTCACAAAACTGATTATAGTAAGTGGGAAACAAAACAAAGTATAAGGTGGCTAAGTATAAACTTTCTGACATGCTGACATACCCTTACTTAGAACAAAAGTAAAACACACCACCAAATGTGAACTATCAGACGTCACCATGCCGGCTTGCCTTGTTGCCCAGATCTCCCTACTGAGAAGTTCCATGAATAGCATGCGTACCTGCACTTCTGGGTCATCATCTCATCGAGTTTGTCACCGTCGACGCTGATTCGTGCATAGAGCTCGATCTCGCTCTCCTTTGGAATGGGAATGGGGGGTGCAGGGAAGGGGTCGAGGCTGTGCAGGCCTCGCCGTCGACTGGTTGCGCCTCCCCCGTGGAAGCCTCCGATGCCGGCAAGGGACCCCACGAAGGGCGACATCAGCAATGGCAGTGGCGGCGCCGCTTAGCACGAGGCCTCCGGGGTGGGCATGAATCCGTGCCAGTAGAGCAGCGAGGCGGTGGCGCCGCCGCTGGGAGGGGCGGACAGCGCATCGCCACTGAACGTATCAGCGCCGCCCGAGCACATCTCCCTTTCGCTGGGCTCCACGTCCGCTGGAGAAGATGGCGAGGAATCACGGCTGGGCTACCGCATCGCCGCTGACGAGCACAAAATTTTCTCTCTTCATTGCTTGAGGGGACGAGAAAAAGGGATAATGAGCCTTCGTATGTGGACAGGGAAATGGACACGTATCGGTGCTGTTGTGTGTTTCTCTCACGGGTTTGGATTTAACAAAACAAGCGGGTCTCAGCCCGGTAGCCTTGGCGGGCCCGATAACGTGAGCACGAATCTTGGAACCAATCAGACGACCACAAATTCGGCTGTAAAAACAAAGAATTTCAGCATGCTGTTGTATAGCACATCCCTTTTTTTTTGTTGCGGCAAAGCCCATCAGGCTGCGGAAGAGTGATATTTGGCCGGATGATTCCGACATTAAATGCTTCAATGTAAATGACTGGTGTGATGGTTTTTGCTGCATAAGAAATGAGCAAGTTTGAAGCAAGACGGAAGATAATTTGAAGCTTAGTCTTCTCGTTTTTTTATGTTACTAGTAAAAATACCTGTACGTTTCAACATGCGAAGATAATTTTTATGATTGATAAAAACTCTGTTAATTTAAACGACAAACTGAAACAAAACAAAGAAAATAATACAAAATAAAGGCAGAAATCATATATAATATTAAATCCGGTTACGCTCGTTTTATACATTATCACACAAATAATCCTTTATGTACACACTACTACAAAAACCTCCATAGGTACCGGCCACATAGGTGCCGGATTTGCTAGAACCGGTACCTAAAAGACAAATAGACCCAATTTTTCCACGAACCGGCACCTATAAGATCTTATAGGTGCCGGTTGAATGGGAGAAGCCTATAGGTGCCGGTTTGCAATAAAAACCGGTACCTATGAGCCCAAAAAAGGTGCCGGTTTTATTTACGAACCGGCACCTATCACATAGGTGCCGGTTCGTAATAAAAACCGGCACCTATGTTACGGCAACATAGGTGCCGCTTTAACCTAATAAACCGGCACCTATCACATAGGTGCCGGTTCTTATTAAAAACCGGCACCTATGTGGTGGCTTCCTTCGGAAGGAAACTAAATAGGTGCCGGTTCATAACATTAACCGACACCTATATCCCCCAAGTCTATATATACCCCTTGTTCACTGCATTCTCATGATTTTGTGGCTTCTCTTCAGCTCATCCAAACGGGCGGAGGAGGTTTTGCCCAAAAATTTAAAAAATATCGAGAGGTCTATGTGTTTGCGTGCGTAAAGGTTAGTACGTGTTGATTCGATATGTAATTCGCAATAATATTTGTCAAGTTAATTTATATGGAACCGGCACCTATATAGTATTATAGGTGCCGGTTCCTATAAATAACTGGCACCTATAATGGATAGGACCTGGCACCTTTGATGCCTTATAGGTGCCGGTTCTTTACAAGAACCGGCACCTATAGTCCTGAAGCAAAAAAAAATAATTGCAGGGTCACATATAATATTTCCTGAAACACAGAATTCACAGAATATTACAATATTACATTCACATCGCAGAAATCACAGAATCCAACCCATTTTCCAAATGAAACCAAACCAATCCAACCTACTTGCCTCATGTGGATTCAATCCACTTCCCAAACCATTTAAAACCCTTCCATCAATGATGTTAGATTTAATTCATCATTGTTTGTAGCATGGAACCATTTAATCCATAATCATGGGCAAACACATAAATGTACTCCTGAAAGAGTAGTGGGTAGACGAAATATTGTCCAGGAAATTTAAGTTTTTCTGAATACCCCTCGAATTTTTCCATTTGTATTTCTACTTGAATCAGAGAGAGAGAAATATTTCTCGGTTTATCAAATGGTGATACATAGTACAATATGGTCAGAACAGGGTGTTGCATTTTTTAATACAAACCCCTGGGGAAGAAAAGGAGTCTAATCCACGGATCTTTTTCCGCTCCTTTTCTATCCAATTAGTTTATGTTTGTTCTAATTACAAAAGAGAACAAATCCTTTATTTTTGCAGGCCAATTGCTCTTTTGACTTTGGAATACAGTCTCTTTATCAATATACTGCTTCTTTTACACATTCAATCTATAACATCCTTTTCAATCTAAAATCAAGAATAATTAGGATTTCTAAAAAAAAAGAAAAAATCAAGGGTCTACTCATAGGAAAACCAGACTGTGTCAAATAAGGTAAAAATAGCTGAGATCTAAATATCCATAAATTTGAGGTTTTACAAAATCCTAGGACCATCCAAACTGTGATTGAATTCAAAATAATTCTTGACAAACTATGTTATTCAAACGAAATAGCTAGACATCTGTTCAATGGACAGAAAAATGTTGAATTGAGGGCATCTGTTCAATGGACAGAAAAATGTTGAATTTGCTAAACAAAACATTCTCATTCTTGAATTCAGTAGGTACTAGACACATTGGGCCATGTGTTCGGTTTGCTGATTTTCATGGCAACAACAGAAATGACCAAACTATATTCCCACTACTTTCATAAAGAGTGGTCAGTAGGAGCAAAGTTGAGGTGTATGGTGTAATGTTATCTATCGTCCCACAAAATTTCAATTCTAAATACATATTGTACAGAGAGAAAAAAGATGTATCATAATGGAAAAATTGAACTATTTTTTAATATTTTAGAGGTGAAGTGAGAAAAAATAGTTTAGAAGTTTAAGTGCACCTGCCAAATAGTTTAAGGTAGTAAAATGAACTTACTTTTATTTTTAATTATATCCTTTTAGATTACTGTGGGAGGTCGTAAATAAAATTACTTCCTCGATCGATTGTTTCTTTTTTGGTTTTGATATTCAATTTGTTATAGTTGACATACATAAATTAATTAAGTTAATTAATGGATTAACTAATTAGCAAGTATATATACATATAGGCAATCCACCTTTGCAATCCACTAGGATTGAGAAAACATAGAAATAGGAGATAAAACCATGATATAAAACCCGAAGCCTCGAGTAGAGAGCATAGAAGATATTGCTGGGACTCAGCGTGCCAGTCAACTTCAGCCTGAGACGTGCCCGTCAAACCACACGAAGGCGGCGACCAGATGTGTTACACATCTCAGGAGACTTGACAAAAATTCGCTTGAGCTCTACAACATCTCAAATGCTCTAAACTCGTACTCATATGAAAATTTTAGTTACACATGCTCACCTGTTGCTTACAGAGACAACAATGATGATGCCTCCCTCATCCATGCCACATCCAGTCAGTGAGATCACCTGTTGCTGTTAGGGATAAAAATATTAAATAGAGAAAATTTAATACATGGTTAGATATATGTGTCAAAAAATAATAGATAAACATTAACAAATAGAGAAACTTAATGCATGTTCAAGACATTAAGAAAACCACATCAATCCAAATAACTAATCTACAAGATACTTAGAAAATGTTTGAAAGGTATGGCCCGCTAATTCTAGGTCTTTGTATGCTTTGGTGTTGATCGGCTATCTAAAGTGTCACTAGGGCCGCCAGCCTCAATGAAACCCACTAGCCCAGCAGGAGCCTTCGAAATGTTGTATGCGCCGTTTGACGAGATGATATGGTCGAAGATGAATCCACATAGCTGTTCAGCGAGGCCCAAGCAAACATGTGGCAGCAATTTACTTGTCGGGAGCTTTAATTTCTGCAAATGAAAGGATTAAAGATGTGGAAAGATACTATGTGTTTAGTAAATTGGATTTATGTCTTAGGAGATAGGGCGAACCTCAGCATCCGTAATGTTCCAGTTGCCGTCCTCCATGAAAACCCACATAAATCTCATCACGTAGAACCCACATGTGCTCGTGCCCGGATCCTGACGTGAGCAATAAGGGTGGCACCAAACTCG